>JBBMOC010000006.1:6513662-7166217 GCA_037975185.1 Centropyge bicolor
TGTGACATCTTACCCCACATAGTGTGACAACTTACCCATTGGTGGGGCAACTTGTCACATGGTGAAAATCTCCATTAGATTGCTTATAACTCTGCACTGATACAAGATATGAAAATGACATGAATACAAAATATATATCTGAAACTTTGGTCTTTCATCTGGTACATGTTTTTTTTTAAATATGATGTTTTGATTCCAAGATATATATATATGAGTGTAAAAAGTGTCGATAGTTAAAATGCAAGCCTCCATCATCCGGGGGCCTGAACAGTCTAAGATCATGTACGATGACTGATCAGTGATGCAAGTTCCTACATACAGGGACAACAAACCTCATTTACCAATGCTCATTCAGAGATAATGGACGTCAGTCATGACACACAGCATTTCCTTTGCCTTGATGTACGCTGTTTACACCGCACCATTTCTGGGTACGAGTGCTCCTGACTGACCTTGGCAACGGGCCACTCTGGCATCATTTCCATGCTCACTCCCATTCCTTCGACCTTACGTTATGGGTGTAATATTCGGGATGTTGTTGATGTCTGAGCTTGAAGGAATCCCTTCCTGCTGGATGCTCAGCCCTGTTTCCTTAAAGACTCAACATCAAAAATGAGACACATGGAAATGACTCACACAGTTGTCCCCAGAGTTCAGACACTTCAACTAAAGTACCATGTTGACAGGTTCAAAACAGGATATGAGCTAGATAGGTCTATGTTTATTGCAGATGGCAGAATACTTAAGAGCAGCGATAGCTGAAAGTTCTGATAAGCAAATCAAACAGCAACAGTCACGTATCCACTGTGTCCTATAAGGCTTACACGATGAGTACTGTTCATTCAACACAGACGCCTCCATATTACAAAAGATTATTCAACATTCAAACATTGATTGATAACAAGCCATACTATTTTCTCACTGAGTATTTTCTCTCTGGACACTTCTCCAAAAACAGCTATGCAGCAATTCTTCACGTGTAGACAAATAAAGTTGTATCAAGACATTTTCTAGAATCACACATTGTACTAAAACTTGACCCTGTAGTTTGGTCAATTCTGCTCCTGCAAAATATTACACAGCTTGCACTTTCGTAGGGCAGTTTTCCCAGGATGTTTGAATCCAGGAATCTATAAAAACTCATTAATTACAATAGCCCATGACCTTATAGGCTAACTTATGCCATTTATAAACTGACCAATTTCTGCTTAGGTGTGGGATAATACTTCTCCAGGCAAGAGTGCCTCTCAACCATATAAATTAAACATTTACGCGAGCTATGTCAGCTATACTATTAAATTACACTGCAACCACCATCAATGGTCTTAATTGATTTTGATGCAGTTATTCTATAGATCGATAGATAGATAAACAGGCAATGTCAAGAGCTATTAATAGCCCGACATACATATCATCCTTTACAATCTCAATGTACTTTTTATAGTTATCCAACTTTGAATTGTCATGTAAGTGAATTGTAGCCAAACAACACAGAGATAAGAAATACAGAAACATTTACATTAAGATAAGATATTCCTTTATTAGTCCCACAACTGGGAAATTTGCAGAGTTACAACAGCAAAGATAGATAGATAATGGTAGATAGATGGTAGGTAATTTACAAGAAGTATAAAAAAGTGTTAACAGCTCAACTAGAATAAAAAGTTTAAACAATTTAACTAGAGTACAAGTATTAACACTTAACTATGATAAAGGTAATGACAAGTTAACTAAATACTAAATATAGAAGTATTAACTGCAAAAACCAGGCTGGACGGTATTAATGAATTAATGAAATGAAAGAATCTGAAATGCTATATACACAGGATATAGACAGGATGAAAAGGATGACAGTAATTAATCAAAAGTCTGTCTTGCTTGTTGCTGTAATTTTGCTCATATTTTTTCATACTTTTTAATGGGTGAATTACTTTTGTTGACTGTATGGCTGCAAGCAATGTTACAGCTGCAAATTGATTTGACTGACAAACAGATGAACAGCCATTTGGTTTGCACTGACAAGTGTGCTGCAGGATGTCGATTTAACACACTGAATTACACTTTAAAACAATCTTTTTTTCAGCAGAGAAACTGCAGGATTCTTCCACTGGTTTGATGCAGGTTTCTAGCGGTTAGCATCTAGTGGTCATGAGAGGAACTGCAGCTGAAACACTAAAACTACCAGGAAGTCAGCAGAGATGCGTCCATGCGGTCATTCACTGCAGTCAACTCACATGCAGAAATCCATTGTTTTGTATTGTATTTTATTGCAATCAGCTGTCATATATTTTATATTGTACTTAAAAACAATCAGCTCCTTATGAAACCCTGTATTTGGATTTTTAGATGTTAGCTTCCTTTAGCTTCATGCTGTCTTGTCAGGAAGTTAACCTAACGTATCAGTCTTAATTTTAACATCTGTCATCGGACATTATCCATTATAATACCATATTTACATATATGTTATTCACCGTCTTATTTACATTATATGTAGAGTGTAGGGGGAGTCGCAGAACAGTTGTCAGGATGGCCGAGCGGTCTAAGGCGCTGCGTTCAGGTCGCAGTCTCCCCTGGAGGCGTGGGTTCGAATCCCACTTCTGACATACAAGTTTTTTCCTCAATAGTTCACTTTTACAAAATGATTGATAATGTGCCTTATTTGTCCCAAACTGGGAAATTCTTTTGTTGGAGCAGCTACAGTTAACAACAACAAAACACATATCACATTCAATAACAAGAATATAACATAATGTAAAACACATATGTATTCATATACATATACTACTTTTATCACATTGACTGTCACCAGGTAACAACAACAATTATAATCATCTAAACCATCAGAATGTCTCCATCCTGACCAGGCTGCTTAAAGAAGTTTTACTTTTCTTCTTTACCAGATCAACATGTCTTTATTAACAGGCGACTTAGGCCTCTGTAAATAATATTTCAAAGAGTATGATGTTGACCTGCTCTACAGGAAAAGTGTCCTGAGTTAACTTCCGTGCTAAATAAATACCTGAATTGAATTACCATGGTAAAATGACTGACTTCTAATTTAATAAGGTAAAATAATTAAGGTTAAAACTGTTAGATTATCAGATACACTGGAACCTGTAGTCTCTTTTTTTTAGTTTAACGAATGTATGTTTCATGTCAGACTGTTAACATTTGCTTGTATTTTGCTTTTATTATTTTTAAAGGTCAAAACCAGAGAAACTACTATTTGCGTGCCAATTTCCTCAAGCACCTTGTCTTGAGACTTGGTGTAAGGACATCATCAGAAATCATTAATTTCAATCAATAATATTAAACAAATTATAATGATTCAACTTCCTGTAAATGGATAAGACAGCTGACTGGTTTGATTATGCAGTAGAAGAGGCTGTTTGAGTACTTTTAGATCTCACTAATAGGATTGTCAGGATCATGTCCTAAGTTGGCAGCAGGTAAAAATAGTGACTTTTGCTCTGAAAATATAAACTGTAATGGCCACATATTCATTAACAGACTCTTGTATTTGCTAATGCGCTCTTTAATCTGAATTTATGGTGGCGAAATTAAAACACATAGAGCAATACTTTGCTATCTTTTAATGAGGCGTCAACCTCATTACATATATGAAATTAAAATAGTGAAACACATAAATCTGGGTAAACCCTGACAAACTATACAACTTAGAAATAAACAAATCAAACCAAACTGCAAACACATAACTATAACAGGACATTTAAATTAGCATTCTCCAGAGGTTTTCTGTAAGTACAGCGGGATTTGCTGCTGCAGTGGGATTGTGTAAACGTGCTTTGTGTTAAATGTGTGGTCTAGGCTCCTTCTCTTGGTTATATTTATACTCCCTCCCTGTGATCCTCACTGTGACCTCAGTGTGACAGAGTGAACAGAGGTCAGGCCTGTCTGGATGGGATTGGCACAGGTTCTTCATGGTATACATTAAATTCAAGCGACAAAGACATGAGTTTGTTCCTGATATCTGCTCTCGATTTATTAAAATTCATTTATCACTTCTTATTTAAGAAACAGGTGATCTATTCAGGGTGTTTTCCTAAGGTTCTGGTGACATGTTTTTTTCTTATAAATAGTGTTTTTTAAATCACATTTTGCACATTCATGCTGCTGTAAATATTCCTGTACATATGTTTTTTATTCTGCTTTTATTTTCTATTTGTTGCTGTAATTTCTATTTTTTAATTTCATTCTGTTTTTACGGGAAGGCAAATAGAAAAAAAAAATCCATTATACAGGGAAACTTGTTTCCTTTAACTGTGTAAGAGAATAAACACTTTGACCTTTGACCTTTATCAACCTGCATCTTTATTGAACTCAAAACACTGGTATCAGAAAAAAAATTGTTATTGTTTGTATTTAATTGCACGTTATTTCTCCTAATTGCTCTAATAATCAAAGTTACGTGCTTGTATGCCATAATTTTAATGATTATTTAATCTATCATCATGGAAAGTTAACTGTAATGTTAGTATTTGTTTGTATCCTTAAAGTGAGATGATTAATCACAGTCAATATTGAACCTTTAACTTGGGTTTAAACCTCCAAGTCTCACCCTTTAACTGGGGCTATTTGTCAATGCTTCCACTTCCTGGGCGTACAACTTTTGTCGGACTGTGACTGACATGGCAGGAGTCCTGCTGCACAGCAGGTTGCACGCTAATTAGCCCTGATATTTTAACTGCAGCCAGGAGGGGGGAGTGCTAAGCCTGAGCAGCAGCACACGTGTGAGCTTGACGGATGATGAGCTTCAGGGCGTCCTGCTGTGACTGGGATCCAAACTGCATTCACATGGTGGAGGCCAGACAGCTGACAGGAGACTGAAATGCCTTCTAATCATATTTAATTCAATTTAATGCAGACTACGTGTTCTGGGTTTCTTTGTTCACTTTAAGCTGTGATAGGCTGGTGGTGGATTCCTTTATGTGGGAAACATATTTGTTTCAGAAAGATAAATCATGCCTCCGTGACGACTCAAACTGTTGGTAACCTCTTTCATTTGGCTCTTAAGGAGTGAGGGGAGGTGCCTTCCTCGCACAGGAAAGCCCACAATCAAGGGGACTCACAGTTCTGAATCACTCACTCGCCGTCGTGACTCAGCAGGGGGGTCTCTCTGCTATTTTCTCCCATGAGTCAGGACACAATAAATCTGCCCACCCCGAGTCAACCTCGCCCCCTGCGACCCATCAAGCTCCTTAAGACTGAAGACAGATGGAAGCACGAGGGCTTGTCCCACTGTGTGTGTGTGTGTGTGTGTGTGTGTGTGTGTGTGTGTGTGTGTGTGTGTGTGTGTGTGAAGGCTTTGTGGGAGTGGGTGATGAAGCACTTCTTGAAACTCTCCGCATCACAGGGAGGGATCGGCAGGCCGTCTGTGAGCCTCTGATAACGGTATCAGCTCACGTATTCTGTGGCAGTTCCTTTATCCGTGAAAAGAGCGAGCTGACCCCAGGTGATATTCGGACCATCTCTAAAATAGCTGCACCCTCTGCACCTTTCATATATAACAAGTGCAGGCAAAGCGTGTATCATTGGATGTTTTTGGCCTTGTGAGCGTTTCACACTCTCTGTCACGGCAATCTGTCTGAGGAGACCTTGCCAACCAGGCAGCTGGGTTGAAGTAGGCTAATTAGCCTCTCTTATCATGATCACAGTGCCCTTGAGACGGCTCTTCTGTTTGGTGTTTGTTATGCTTGTCTGTAAATTTGTACCTGCTTTGTTTTTGTGGCGATGATCACATGCTTAACACAGCATATAGGAGATCTGGTGTGACATGGCAGGCGGCTGAATATCACTGGAAAACTTGGCGATCTGGCTGTAACAGAAAACAAGACATTGGATTTGATTAAGTGAAACTAAAAAACAACCTGGACTGTCATGACAGGAAGGACGGTTTGAAAAGAAAATAATCAAAACACAACCTCCAAGAAAATAAACCAAAAAAGTGAAATTGGGAAATGAAGAGACTCAATCAAAAATTTTATATATTTTTTTTGGTTTGTTTGTTTCAAGTTAAATCAGTTTTATTTGTCTAAACCCTTGAAATGCCCTTGATCTTTTTCTCATTATTGACCTACCAGCTTGTTTCTTGTTATATCAACATACCATGTTACTGTAAAAAGAATCCTTGTTGTTATATAATAAGAATTTTTCCATATTTTGCATATGTCGTAATATCTTGCTCAGATATAACACATAAAGAAGAAGCCGAACCAGTTTGTTACTACAGCCACGAAAAGATGAGTGAAGGGACTAAAGATGGAAGATAAAAGAGGGAACATTATGCCTAGTCATAGATTGTCACTGAGCCTTCAAGTGCTTTCTAAAAGCGTGTTTAACTCCCTTTATGCAATGGTGAAGTCCGAGTCATGTGTCCAAAGCCTCAGCAGATTTCAGTCCAATCTCAGAGTGATTAGCAAGGCTTTTCATTCTATCCTTAGCTTCCCATGTATCTGATTAGCAGCTAGGCCCGCTTCTGGAGGGAGGCTTTTGAACTGGTTTCTTGTTTCTCTGCTTGCAATAGCTGCTGGCGTTTCTTTGGGAGTTTACATCTTACATGCTGTTGCTTTGGGACTATTTATTTTCACTTTTGGTTCTTTTATGATTGTGGATCATGTGAGTACACATAGTCTATATACTGCATATTGTGGCTCGGCTGCTTAGTCTCTTATACATTAATTGTTATTTGCACAGCAGTAGTGAATAGTTTAGAGAATGATGCTGCTGTTGAGTAGCAGTTTGTGTTATCTGCACAAAGAAAGGATGCAATAATGTTAAACTGGATGAACTCGGGCTGGCCTGTGTGCAGGATGCAATTTTTATTTTCCTTGTTTGAACCGTTTTAGGAGCCTTGGCTGGCAAACATGGCACCTTAGGGATAAATAGCATTATTCTAGGGATCCAAGGCCACATATGTTTCCTGGTCATGGTGAGTAAAAAAAAAAGTTTTTGCATTTGTAATCCACTGAGTAGAAACAGGAGATTCATATGTTTTAGCAGCAGCTAGTTTGCAGAATAATTGTCTCTGTCATGTTTTTGAAACTACCTTCTGCAACTTTGCACACTGGAGTAGAAAATACTGCCTTACAGTTATGTTTACATACAAGTTTATACCTTCCCTGTGCCTGTAAATACACCTGTAATGTTGGCATCCTGCAGAAAAGCATCTCTAAAATTACATCTCTACAGAAGCATTTGTTGTCATTTCTATTTGTAGTCATGCATCTTTGCAATTTTGTATTTGATGTTATGCTTGGCTTGTTCCTGAGGTCATGAAATATATGATGGACAATGTCAGCATCCAGTATGACTACTCTACTGTAGGCCACATATGATATGATTTATATGATACTATGGACAGAATCACTTTTTCTTCTGAAGCCAAAATAAATCAAAATCCCTTTGAATTTGCTATAAATGGGTTCAACCTCAAGACTTAAAGGCTGAGGTTGGCAACAGGACACATAAGAGTATTTACAGCAATCACTGACTTGCTGCATTACTTGCATATCTTTAACATTGCTTATACAAGAACAAGGACAACAGCCAAACCTGTTCTTTATATGTGTCAGTCAAGCTTGGCCCATTTTTGAGTCACAGAATTTGACTCATTTTTTTTTTATTTTTCCATTTCATAGTGGGCTCGCATCCCTTATTCTATCAGGCAACAATGAATTGTCTTTACCCCCTAGTACTGTCACTGTAAGAAAGAATTGTGCTTATTGCAGATATTGCTGCTTTTTATAGGTAATCCTTGCATTATTGATTGCGGGAAAATCTGACTAAGATTGTCTTTTCTTCAGTGACAATCACCGAGGTAATGTTCACTTTCACCGCTCGCAGGGAGTTAAGCTTGTTATTTAAAGTCACTTGGAGGATTTTCTTTGTGGCTGTATCCTCATTATCCCCATCTTCATGTACACTTTGATCTTCTAAGCGGTCTCTGCATGCAGTATGTAACAACCGTGCCATGTGCATCCTGCTTAAAAACCTAGCAGATATTTGCAATGGGGAGTGATTTAAAAAGCTGCTCAAATGTGAATGAATCTATTCTTAATCTGGATATATTTGTCTGCACAAAAAGGTGCACAATGAGTATGAAAAATACAGGAACAAGTGTATGAGAGCATGTTAGTCTCCACAAAATAATTGTTAAAATTAAGCCAAGATATCTTAAAGTAGTAAATCTTGAACCGAAGAAGATTCTTAGATAAGCGGTAAAATGTTTTCAAGAAAAAAATCCAGCTCCCTTTGACTTTGTACTTCTCGATAAATGTAGAACAGTATTATGCTGTTTACACCTACAACCTTCAAGGTGTCTCTTTGTGAGGATTTTCTTTTTCAGACCAGCCTTGTCAGCCCTCATCAAACATTTTCACTTTAGACTTAAGCACTTTAGAGAAGGTGCCAAGGAGCCACACTGGGTTACCGGGAAAAGCTAAAATGGGCACAAAAGTGCAAGTGCAAGTTCACTGCCTGCACGCATATCAGGTTGCATGTATATGAAACAGGGATGGGTTTTTTTTTTTTTGCCTTGAACATGAACAAATACAATACAATATACTTTTTTTCCACCTGTTGTTTTAATGTCTTTCAGGCTGGGATGAGTGGGAGCCATGCACATGTGTGGCGCAACACCCTCCCCTAGGCAGCGCCGGAGAGACCCCACAGCCCCCTTTAAACGTGTGCTGATGCTGACCTGCCGTCCTCTCCTGCACACCTGAGACCATCCTTCATCCAGAGCCGAGAGACTACTGCACAAAATGTCCTCCCACAAACGCAACTTCCAGTGCTTCAACGCCGTAGGCGGTGAGAGCGCCCACAAGTCCTCTCCCCACTTCAAGCATCACATCAGCCGGCTCCCCAGGATCCCCCAACATGGCATGGTGGCCCATCACGAAGCTCTGGAGGAATGCTACCTTTGCTCTGAGTACAGACACGCCCAAGCCCTGGAGGCCTTAGAGACCCAGGCCACACCTTTGTATCACCCTCATCCTCCGTATCACCACCATCATCCTCGCCAGTATGTTCTCAGGGGACCGAGCAGGCCTGAGGAGCACCCTGTGGCACATTCAGGCCACAACCGCCACATTCATCATCACAGGCACAATAAGAGGGTGGTGCTGGTGAAGAACAGCGACCCCGCCTTCAGGAGGACCATCATCTTGCACCGCAGGAGTCTACGCAGTTTCGGGCTTTTCTTAGAGGAACTTTCTGAGCTCATGCAGTACCACATCAGGAAGCTGTACACTGTGGAGGGCCGCAAGGTAAAACACCTGGAATGTTAAGACTCGGATGTGTTTGTTTTTCATGTTCTTTTCTCTGTTTTCTCTTACATAACTTAGCAGAGTTGAGGAGTGCATGGGGTTATATGAGATTTTGCTCTATTACGTGTTCAGGAAACTTCTTTTTCCAAGAGGAAGTTTCTGTGCTTGGCACAAAGTAAATACCTCCCCTCGTATTTTAATGAATGGAAAAGGATGGTTGAGTCTGAAATTAACAGTTGTACTATGAGTTCTGTTGATTCACATTAATTTGGCTAAAAAAAAGTATTCTAAAAAAGTATACTGGTGAAAAGTGTTTTTACACATTGCTGAGATTGAAAACTGGAGTGAAAGAGAGGCCTCTAGTGACAGAACAGATTCCTTACTAAATCCCAATAGAGAGCTTTGTCAACCATTATCCCTGCTGCACACACAATTTCAAAACATAAGTTTATGGCAAATTATAGCACAGTTTTAAACCTTAGAATATGGTATTGCTGCTGTTGAACATGAACACATGGCAATATGAAATACAGAACTTCAGCGTTAGAGACAGATTAGTTAATAATCAGGGTGAAAGGATAACAATATTACTAATCATTTTTCAATAGCTGGCATCATTGGACTATGATTATTAGTATTGCACATTATGTCCTGGGATTTTCAAAATACATGTACCTTATACATATGACATTATAGGCTGTATATTGATAAAATTACGCTTAAAAAATTATAATCATTGAATCTAAATAGTGCATCTTTTGTCATGAAAATAAATAAGGACATCGGATGGTTACAGCCCTCTTTATTTTTACAGTAGGAGGATGATTTATGTTTTCTTTGAAATCCTTTTCCATATATTAGTAACTTTTTCATGCTGTGCCAAAATGACTTCTGAAACAGGACAGTCTACTTTGTGCTCTAAAATCCCTCAGAAACGTCCAGAAATATCCAACATCTGATTTTGTTAGCATTAAAATCCCCATGATATTCTCTTATATGTGTGTTTGACTGGCTACTTTTAGCAGTATGGTAATCTCATCTAGGAGCATTTACACAGGTTTATATCACATGCTCATTTAGTTTACTAGTTTGTTACAATCGAAGTCTAGTGGGATAAATATTTTGAGTGTCTGCATGAGGAAATGAAATGGGGATATTCCCTCACACACACATTTAGATTGTGGGTATCTCTCCGAAACCCCATTAATCTTGGTCAAATCAGAGCTATTTTTGAGAGAGGAAAAACAGGTCAACGTTGAAACTCCACTTCCTCTACTTTGATACCAGAGGTGTCTCAGAAATGTGTCTTCAACAGCGGCAATTAATTATCTTCACCTGGGCTATGTGTGACCGCGGATGAAGCCATTCATCTGCCTTTACCAAGAGTGGATTTAAAATTCAAAACTGCACTTTCATCAAAACTAAAATAAAATCAGGGAAACTCTCAATATTTTAGTCGACATGTTTTCGCAGAGTTTCATACCTGTCACTTGTGAACAGAAGCAGCCATTGAGTGTCATAAAAATGTAAAAGCACACTCAGATGAATAAATTGAATCGGAAGATCAGTACTTGCTCTGCTTCACCAGATAAGAACATGTAATAGAAATTAAACATGTATATTAATTTTATTTAAAATGTAGAAGTAGTAGAAGTCAAGTTAAAACCATTGATTTTTAGACAATAAAATGTCTTTTTAATCTTGGTAACAGTGTGGTATTAAACAACCCAGTGTGTTTTTAAAGTGCTTTATGAGTCATAAATAGCACAATAAAATGTGTAATCCTTAAACCAATATGTGATCCAGTATGTATTTATCAGCATGGAAGCCAAATACAATAGCTACTTTTATTAGGCCTCTGTGAGGAGGATGTCAGGGAAAGCAGGTCAGCGCACACTCACCCCCTAGATTAGCATTCAGTCATTCAGGCTAATCACATGTGAGAAAGAAGACTGTGATAATAATGATGATGATGATGCATTATATTAACCATCTGCTTTTGTTAGGCACCTTCGTAACAAAGACAGACTTTGGTTTCTGTTGTATTATAAATTTTAGGAGAATGATGTGTCTTAAGGCAAAATAATTCAAAGCAATGACACTGTTAATGAATTACAATGCTCAGGCCAATGTGTTTGCTTGCCTACACAATTTGTTTCAATTACTATGTTCACACAGTCAACAAGCTTGAAGTACTGCTGAACAATACTCACAACTATTGTGACAATGGCAGCTCACCGTTGCAAGAATACACCGTCATCTAGTGAAGTTTCCCTGAGATGATCCTGGATTATCTTGTCTTGACTCACTGCTTGACTCAAAGTCTTCCTATGCAGGGATTTAGAGCATTCAAATTGCACAAAAGAGGGGATTATGCTTAGACCTAATTAAATAATTCTCATCATAACACTTGTTTCCTAAATGTTCCTATATGTTTAATAAAAGAACAGATGACATCATGGCTACAAACTAACAGACTAACATGTTTGAAAACTCATGGACACTTTCAATATTAATATTAAAAACAGAAAACCCATAGTTGATGCTATTTCAGTAATAAAAAGCTAACATGGATGAGAAGTTTTAATCTCGGTTAAGTAAAAGTGACATTAAAGGACAGGCTGTGCAGCTCAGTGGGTAGAAGCACCAACACTGCAGCCAAATTTATGAAACTGTTGGAAGCATGGTAAATCGCACAGTTCCTCCAGGTTGGTTGATGAGTGGGCCAGAAGAACAGACTTCCTGTATAATTAGTAACATTACAGGTAGAAGGTGTTAAGGCTGAAAAACTGCACTAGATATGCCTCATTGTACGTCTTAAGGTGTTCTGCGTTCAGGTTGCTCACACCCACATCGCCTAGAGCGGCTGACAAGAACTGATAGCCAGGAGAAAGAAAGATTTATTTTTTCTTCTAAGGCGGTCAAGCAGTGTCTCTGTAAGGAATATGGCAAGAGGTTGCAGATGTTTTAAATTGCAATTTTGTATAAAGGCAACATGTCAGAAATCTATCTGGTAAAATTTTATCAGTTTCAAATGCTGGCATGTAAATCAAACATGTTTGCAATTCTGTCAATTACCTTTATTTCAGTGAACAGACTCACTCTTAACTAATACTTTCTGTTCTTTTGCCACAGATTGACAATGTTCAGAGTCTTATGCAGTGCCCCACTGTCCTCGTCTGTGTGGGACGTGAGCCCTCTCACCCGTCCATCGTGGAGAATTTTCGCAAAACATCTGATGACCGACTTCCAAAGCTGAGCGTGAGGTCACGCCCCAGTGAAGGACATGAGGGTACAAGAAACAAATTATTGGCACAGACTTCATTTCTGAATTTTAAAATGAATTATTAATTACATTCATAACACTATTTCTTTGTACACAGTGAGTAAAAAAGACTAATGTCATCCATTTTTTCTGTCTTTTTTCATGTCTTGGTGGCAAAACAAGGAACACCAACAAAGAAGAGTATCATCAGTCCAAAACTGGAATCTGACACCAGAGCCACCAGGCAGTCGGTGTCATCCGACAAGTCATTACCAGATGGAACCGACTCTCCGGATAATGTGGACTCCTGCCCACCCACCGGTGATGGAATTAGAGATGACGATATCGAGAAACGGGTTCGTGTTAATAAAGATGGCAGTCTGTCTATGGAAATGAAAGTGCGCTTCCGGCTACAAAATGACGAAACACTGCACTGGTCAACAGAAGTAAGAAAGACAACGGGCAAGACCAACGAGTACCTCCAAGAACACAATAACCCTTATTTTGCACAAGTTAGTGATAGAAACTATTCAGAATCTGAAAACATCTCTGCTGGTGAGCAAGATGAGGATTACATCAGAACGCACTATCAAAGACATACAGAGGAGCCTCACTGTCCTCACTGCTGCAGTCACTGCCAGGATTATGACATCTGGAGAAACGTCCCAGGGACGCATGGAGCAAGTCGCTGCACTCGAACTTCAAGCTCAAGTGCATCCTCACATACGATGGTCTCTAGAAAGACAATGGTTGAGAGGCAGACTGTGTCTCGATCAAGCGAAGAGCATACAGAACAAGTGGTGGAGAGAGAAACTTGTGTCAAGCAGACTGTTGAGGCAGCTGAAACTGTAGAGTACTGCATCATCAGGAGCGAGGCTTGCTCACCAAATAGCAAGGTGCAGTCGCCCACACTGGATAACTGTGAGGTCGAAATTTCTCAAACATCACAGCAAGAAGGATCTGTATTAACAGACCACGAGGAGGATCAAAACAACATGGAGGATGATGTCACACTGAGTGAATCAAGTGCAGTTTTGGACGCAGGATCACCTATGCAACATTTATCCCCAAGCCCTACAAACAGAGCATCCAATGCTTCAGGGCGCTCAAGCAAGTCAAGAAAATCCCCCAAAAAATTCACTTGTAACTGTGGAGTGTCTAACGATCTTGAGGGTGATACAAAACGACAAGTCCAGGGCCAAGCTGAAGAAGAAGACGAGATACAAAGAGATCAATCAAGTGCCATGTCTGTTAAATCAAATGCCTCTGGCAGATCAAATAAGTCTGAAGAAACACAGAATGCCGAGTCTGGAGATGCAGAGGAGAACAGATCCAAAAGTGCCATGTCAGTTCATTCAAATGCCTCAAGAACATCAAAATCCAATGTGGCAGCTGAAGAGCATAAATCAGAGGAGGATGTTGATGAAGAACGAGCATTAACTCCCATGTCATCCAAATCCAAAGCCTCTATTAAATCAAAGGGATCAAGAGTATCTGCTAACCCAGATGAAGAACAAGCTGAGGAGGAAACTGAGCAAAGGACATCCAGTGCCATGTCAGCTACATCAAACGCTGAGGAAAGCATTGAAAACCCAGCTGAAGAAAATGAGAATGAAACTGAACAGAGAACACAAAGTGTAATGTCTGTAAAGTCGGATGTTTCTGCAAAGTCGCGAATGTCTGAAGCTCCACCCAAAGATAATTCAGAGGAAAAAACTGAGGGGAGTATACATTCTCCTGTTTCATTAAAGTCAAAAAGTGCTGATGAAAATGTTGAGGAAGAAGAGGAAGCTGAAGAGGCTGGAGAGGATCAAGAGAGAGTGCCAAGTGTCATGTCATCCAAATCAAATACCTCAGTGATATCCACACATTCGAAAGCATCTAAGGCTCAAGATGAAGAAAACGCTAAGGAGGCTACTCAAGACAGACCATCGAGTACCATGTCGGCAAAATCAGCAAAGTCTAAAACCTCTGAGATTGAGGTTCAACAAAATGATGTGGAAGTGCAAGATGAAGATGCAAGAACACATAGTGCTCTGTCAGGAGTGTCATCAAACAAAGCTGACACTGAGGAGGAGGCAGTGGAAATGGAGGAAAGAGCTCCAAGTACCATGTCAGTAAAATCCATAAAGTCTAATGTATCTGCATCATCTCGTAAGTCAAAATGCTGTGAAGAAGTAAATGCTGAAGATGTAGAGGGATTGATGCAGAGAGCAACTAGTGCTCTGTCAGTTAAGTCTAATGCATCTGCGAAGTCTAGAGAATCAAAGAGCTCTGATCTCCATGCAAAAGGAAGTGTTGACGTTTCAGATGACGGAAATGCTGAAGTGGAAACTGAAGGGAGACCACAAAGCACAATGTCTGTAAAATCAGCAAAGTCGTTGAGATCAAATATTTCTGCAAAATCTAGCAAATCGAAATCATCTGAAGTTGCTGATAAAGAAAGTGAAGAAAATCATGACGATGGAAATGATGAGGTTGAGGAAGCATCACACTCCTCCTGTGTTTCAGCTGATGAACATGATGAAGCTGAAGCAAGAGCATCTAGTGCCATGTCAGAAAAATCAGTCAAGTCAAAATCATCTGCAATATCCAATAAGTCAAAAGCCTCTAGAGGGGGGTCTCAGGAAAACAACGATGATGAGGAAATTGCAGAGAGAGCACCGAGTGCAATGTCGGCAAAATCAAATGTCTCTGTGATATCTACAAAATCTAAAGCTTCTCAAGTTCTTTCGAAACATGATGACGATATTTGTGATGATGGAGATGTTGAGCAGGAAACCACTGAGAGATCACCAAGCTGCATGTCAGTTAAATCCTGCAAGTCAAACCTTTCAGCAAGATCAGAAAAGTCAAAATGCTGTGATGGTTCAGAGAGAGAAACTAACACTGAATATGAAGAAGAGAGGGGACCTAGTGCGCTGTCAGTGAAATCGGCACGGTCGAATGTGTCAGCCAAATCAACACAGTCAAATATTTCTGCCAAATCTAATATGTCAAAACACAGTGATGTTTCAGCTGATCAGACAGCATGTGGTGAAAGAGCTTCAAGCAAAATGTCAACTACATCCACTAAATCTGCAAAGTCAAATGCTTCAGCGATATCTAAGAAATCAAGAGGTTCTGCAGTTCCTTCTGAAAACTGTGGTGAAGAAACAGTTATTAAAGGGGAGACTAAAGGGAGATCAGTGAGCTCTATGTCAGTACAGTCAGTTCAGTCAAACATTTCTGCAAGATCAAATAAGTCAAAATGTTCTGTTCGTGCTCCAACTGAAGAAGGCTGTGAAAGCCCTGATGAAGGAACTGATAAAGAGCAAACTGAAGAAAGAGCCCCAAGCTGCATGTCTGCCAAATCAGTCCAGTCATATGTTTCTGAAATATCTATTAAATCCACAGAGAGAGCACAGAGTGCAATGTCAGCCAAATCTGCAAAGTCGACTATTTCTGCCAAATCTGCAAAGTCAAAGGGACCAGCTGAAGAAAATATGTCTGATCGGGAGGAACATGAAGACAGACCTCCCAGCAATTTCTCAGCCAGATCAGCAAAATCGACAAAGTCAAATATTTCAGCAGTATCTAAGAAATCAAAGGTTTCTGAAGTTCCCTTGGATGATGGTGCTGACAATCCTCAGGAAAGGATTGTTGAAGGGGAGAGTGAGACGAGAGCAATGAGCTCGATGTCAGCCCAGTCAGTTCAGTCTAATGTTTCTATGAGATCAAATAAATCAAAATGTTCTTCTCGTGTTCCAGCTGAAGAAACCTTTGATAGCCCTGATGAAGGCAATGAACAAACTGAAGAAAGAGCACCAAGCAGCATGTCAGTCAAATCAGTCCAGTCACATGTTTCTGAAATATCTGTTAAGTCAGCAGAGAGAGCACCAAGTGCTTTTTCAGCTAAATCAGCAAAGTCACGTACTTCGACAAAATCTATCAAATCAAATGCTTCTGAAGTTCATTCCAGTAAAACTGTTGGTATTTCTGATGGAGGAGATGGTGAAGATGAAACACAAGAGAGAGCACAGAGTGCCATGTCAGCCAAATCTGCAAAATCAACTATTTCTGCCAAATCTGCAAAGTCAAAAGGACTTGATGATCCAACTGAAGAAAGTATGTCTAATCGTGAGGAACATGAAGAGAGAGCTCCCAGCATTTTGTCAGTCAGATCAGCAAAATCAACCAAGTCTAATATTTCTACAGCATCAAGAAAATCGAAAGTTTCTGAAGTCCCCATGGATGATGGTGCTGACAATCCAGAGGAAAGGATTGTTGAAGGGGAGAGTGAAGGGAGAGCATTGAGCTCAATGTCAGCCCAGTCAGTTCAGTCAAATGTTTCCATGAAATCAAATAAATCAAAATGTTCTTCTCGTGTTCCAGCTGAAGAAACCTTTGATAGCCCTGATGAAGGCAATGAACAAACTGAAGAAAGAGCACCAAGCAGCATGTCAGTCAAATCAGTCCAGTCACATGTTTCTGAAATATCTGTTAAGTCAGCAGAGAGAGCACCAAGTGCTTTTTCAGCTAAATCAGCAAAGTCACGTACTTCGACAAAATCTATCAAATCAAATGCTTCTGAAGTTCATTCCAGTAAAACTGTTGGTATTTCTGATGGAGGAGATGGTGAAGATGAAACACAAGAGAGAGCACAGAGTGCCATGTCAGCCAAATCTGCAAAGTCGACTATTTCTGCCAAATCTGCAAAGTCAAAAGGACTTGATGGTCCAACTGAAGAAAATATATCTGATCATGAGGAACATGAAGAGAGAGCTCCAAGCATTTTGTCAGTCAGATCAGCAAAATCAGCAAAGTCTAATGTTTCTACAGCATCAAAAAGATCGAAAGTTTCTGAAGTCCCCTTGGATGATGGTGCTGACAATCCAGAGGGAAGGATTGTTGAAGGGGAGAGTGAGGGGAGAGCATTGAGCTCAATGTCAGCCCAGTCAGTTCAGTCTAATGTTTCTGTGAAATCAAATAAATCAAAATGTTGTAATGTTCCAGCTGAAGAAACCTTTGAGAGCCCCAATGAAGAAAATGACAATGAACAAACTAAAGAGAGAGCACCAAGCAGCATGTCAGTCAAATCAGTCCAGTCGCATGTTTCTGAAATATCTGTCAAGTCAGCAGAGAGAGCACCAAGTGCTTTGTCAGCTAAATCAGCAAAGTCATGTGCTTCAACAAAATCTATCAAATCAAATGCTTCTGAGGTTCATTCCAGCAAAACTGCTGGCATCTCTGATGAAGGAGATGGTGAAGGTGAAACAAAAGAGAGAGCACAGAGTGCCATGTCAGCCAAATCTGCAAAATCAACTATTTCTGCCAAATCTGCAAAGTCAAAAGGACTTGATGATCCAACTGAAGAAAATATATCTGATCATGAAGAACATGAAGAGAGAGCTCCAAGCATTTTGTCAGTCAGATCAGGAAAATCAGCAAAGTCTAATATTTCAGCAGTATCTAAGAAATCAAAAGCTTCTGACAATCCTGCTGATCACATTGCTGATTCTCCTGAAGAGGGAACTGAGGAAGAGCAAAATGAAAGCAGATCAGTAAGTTCAATGTCAATCCATTCAGTCAAGTCAAACGTTTCTGCAAGATCAAGTAGGTCAAAAAAGACCACAAATGACGATGAAGAAACTCAGGACAGAGCAGAGAGTGCAATGTCTGCAAAGTCAGCTATTTCTGCAAAATCAAATAAGTCAAAAATCTCCGCTGCTCCGGCTGAAGAAAATGCTGATAATGTTGAAAGAGCTTCAAGCAGTTTGTCAGTCAAGTCAGTAAAATCAGCAAAGTCAAATGTTTCTCAAAAATCTAAGAAATCAAAGGCTTCTGACATCCTCTCTGAACACAGTACTGATGCTGATGCAGTGAAAGAAGGGAGAGTGAGCTCAATGTCAGTTCAGTCAGTCAAGTCAAATATTTCTGCTATATCACCAAAGTCAAAATGTTCTGATGTTCCAGCTGAGGAAACCTTTGAGAACCCTGATGAAGAAAATGACAATGAGCAAACTGAAGAGAGAGCACCAAGCAGCATGTCAACCAAATCAGTCCAGTCACACGTTTCTGAAATATCGATAAAGTCTGCGGAGAGAGCACCAAGTGCTTTGTCTGCTAAATCAGCAAAGTCACATGCTACAACAAAATCTATCAAATCAAATGCTTCTGAAGTTCATTCTGGCAAAACTACGGGCATTTCTGATGATGGTGAAGAAGCAACTCAAGAGAGAGCACAGAGTGTAATGTCAACCAAATCCACACAATCAGCTGTGTCTGTAAAATCAAGTAAGTCAAAAATCTCGGATGTTCCACCTGAAGAATATGTTGCAGACCATGATGAAACTGTAGAACGAGTAGCAAGTGCAATGTCAGCAAAGTCAGATACTTCAGGGTTATCTGCAAAATCTTTTCAGGCTTCTGATGGCAATCCTGGGGAGGAAGAAGAAAGTGAGGAGAGATCACCAAGCAACATGTCAGCCAAATCAACCAAATCAAATATTTCTGTTTCATCAAGAAGTACAACGACATGTGAAAAAGAACAAACTGCTAATGATGAGGAAACTGTACAAAGACCACCAAGCAACCTGTCAGCTAAATCAGCCAGGTCTGCGAAATCCACAAAGACCAATCTTTCTGCAAAGTCTAGTACGTCAAAAGCCTCTAATACTCCTGGGGAAGAAAATCATGATGAGACTATAGAGCGAGCACCAAGCAGCAACTCCATCAAATCGGCAAAATCAGGAAAGTCAGATGCTTCAGCACTATCAAAGAAATCAAAAGTTTCTGAGGCTCCTGCAGAAGAGGGTGCTAACATTTCTGATGAAAACAATGAAGAAGACACTGAGGTGAGAGTAAAGAGCCCAATGTCTGCAAAATCAGCAAGATCAAATGTAACATCAATATCTACGAAATCAAAAGCTTCCCATGATCCTGTAAATGGTGAAGACGATGGTGGAAACGAAGAGTCCACTGGAAAATCAAGTCCTTCAAAAAACACTGACATTTCAGCTGAAGACAATGTGGCTGATTGTGAGGAAACTGAAGAGAGAACACCAAGTAGTATGTCAGTTAAATCATTAAGGTCAGATGTGTCTCTGAGATCAAGGAAATCAAAAGTTTCTGAAAAGGCAGCTGAAACACAAGAGAGGACTCCAAGTGTTTTGTCAATGAAGTCAAATGTTTCTGTGAGAACCATGAAGTCCAACGTATCTGGAGTTACCCCTAGTGAAAGAACTGAACATGATGAAGAAACTGAAGTTCCAGCTGTAGAAAGTTCGGACACTCCTGATGAAGGTAACACTGAAGAGAAATCTGAGAGAGCTCCAAGTGCCATGTCTGCCAAATCTAATATGTCAGTGAGGTCAAAGAAATCAAAAGTATCTGATGTTCCTGCTGATGAAAGCACTCATGAAACAGAGGAGAGAACACTTAGCCCTGTGTCGGCAAAATCCAGTCGATCTGAAATATCAGGCAGGTCTAAAGTCCCTGCTGTGACAGTTGAGGAAAGTGAAGACAGAGCACCTACAGCCATGTCATCAAAGTCTAAGGCTTCAGCGCATTCGAAGAAGTCAACAACACTTGAGGGCAAAGAAAAGAAAAGTGAAGGGCGGCCACAAAGTTCTTTATCTGTCAAGTCCAATCTGTCTGTGAAGTCTCGAAAATCCAAAGTATCAGATATTTTGACAGACAAAGATGAGTTGAAAATGTCTACAGTCATAGATGTTCCTGCTGAGAAGATGAGTGTTTGTTCAACAGAAGATGCGAATCCTGAAGACAAGAGTAAACCCACACAGGAAGATACAGAGCAAGATGCAATTGATAAGAAGAGCTGTCACTCTAAGAAAAGCAAGTCAAGCAGGCAAGGCACAAAAAATACAAATGCAGAGGTTATTGCTAAACCAAATTCTGTTGCAAAGTCTGCTGTGTCAGAGACCTGTCAAAATGCACAACCTGAACATTGTGCAATTTGTCACGCAGAGTCAAATGAAAGTGATTTGTCGCAAACTCTGTCTGGTTCGGACGTTGTCAAAGAGATATGTGAGACTCCGGCTACTGGAGGATCAAAATCCACTGTGTCTAAGAGGATAACAAATGGTCCATTGGAAGCTACAGACACTGGTAGGAGTGTGACTGATAACAAAAGTGACAAAAGCAGCAAATGCAGACATGAGAACACAAACGCTGCTGACGTTAAACTGGTCCCATCTATCCTACCAAATGCATCCCCTACGGAGGTTGTGAATGAATGGCTGAAAACAATACCAGCAGACGGTGATATGTATGACATGGAGGAATTTAATGAAAACTGTGATGGACCAGACTCTGGCCACACAACAGATGAATTTAACAGAATGAAGGATAATGAAAATAAGGACTCTACAACTGAGAATACAAAAGACGCAAATGAAGGCGTCGAGGTGAACAGTGTCCCTAACAATGACTGCCAAACAAGCACAGAGCCAACAAATGCAGATAATACCAGTTCTCAGAGAGATGATGCCTCAAAAATATTCAACTCCTCCATACAAGTGATGAAAGTGCTTTTAAATCCAAAGCTTGACAGATGTAACAGTTTACCAGAAATTTCTCCGGTGTATGGACGTAAACTAAGCACTTCAGCTAGAGGTCTTCTGGATTGCCTTGTGAAGTTGCAATTGATAGACAATAATCCCAAAAATGCAGACGAAAAGGATGAAAGATACCAAGAGCTAATGAATATTCTTCAGTCTCTCTGGCTTTGTGTTCCTCCAGAAAATGATGAAGACTTAAAAAAGGATGATCGCCATTTTGTGGACGATGAATTCAATCATACATCATCCTCTGGTGTAGATGTCAACAGTGGCTCCACGGGCTCTGGGAAGAGTAGCGATGGTGTGAATGGTGATTCGTCTCAACCACATACTAGTACAGATATTTTAAGGAAAGTACAAGAAGTCTGTGAAGGTGAAGCAGAAGCAGATGTTCAATGGACATCTGAGAGAGAAGTAGTAGTAATGTATGAGGAAAAGCAGAAGGAAGATGATCCAGCAACAGATGACACAATCAGAAGCAACGACAGTCCAAGAGAACTACCTGAAACACCACCCTCCTCAAACAAGAGTTCAGGAAATGACAGCAGTGGGCAAAAGCTTCCAGAGGAAGTTGAAACAGAATGTCAAGAGGACACCAGTTCTGAGAGCCCTCCCCTTGTTCAAAGAGCACAATTAACCAAAAGGATTTCTCAAGATCCTGATCCTGTTTGGGTCTTAACCTTATTGACAAAGATAGAAAAGCAGTTCATGACGCATTATATCAATGCAATGAGAGAGTTCAAAGTCCGATGGAACCTGGATGATAATGAGCAGCTTGACATGATGATAGGTGAACTTAAAAATGAGGTCCACACGAGAATCCAAACAAGTATAGACAGAGAACGGAGGAAAATTCAAAGTCGAGCAGGCCTACCAAGACCTCCAAAAGAACCGATGTCCCGTGCTTCAACAACACAAACAGAAGAGAGAAGACGAAGGATGAAGATGATACTCAAACAATCAATTGATCCCCGAGCAGAAAAAAGCGAAGATTCAGCAACAGGCACATCTTACAGTGACCAGCGCAGCGAAAACGATGATGAATACTGTCCATGTGAAACATGCGTGAAGAAAAAAATGTCATCTAGGCCACCACTTCCTGCTGAAGTTCTGAATACTGCACCTGTTGTCATGGACTTTGACCTTAAGAGGATTCTGGTGATGAAGAACTGTGACCCTGGCAAAACACAGGCAAATGACCGTACATCTCACTCTGAAAATGATATTGAAAGAAACACAGCAGAAACACTTGTAGAGAATGTTATTGTCAATGCAGTAAAAGAAGTGGCAGTGGATGAATTAGCTTATTACACTGTGCATGACATTGCAGCTGCAGCAGATGAAAATGAAGTACATGATGTGTGTCAAGATGCAAGTCAAGAAGATATGTCTGAAAATCATGAAGCAGAAGAAGTCAAAGAATTGACTGCTCAAGTTCTTTCTGCAGAAAATAATGAGGAAATGAGCAAAACAGAGGATGCAGAAGAATCCATGGTAGATGCAGAAAAGGAAGATGCAACTGGAGATATATTAGAGGAGGAGGCTGTCGAATCCACCACAGCTGAAAACGAAAATGCAGCGGA
The DNA here is from genome assembly GCA_037975185.1 of Centropyge bicolor. NCBI lineage: Eukaryota > Metazoa > Chordata > Actinopteri > Pomacanthidae > Centropyge > Centropyge bicolor. The sequence goes on from JBBMOC010000006.1 coordinate 6,536,359, forward strand.
AGAGGCTGCTGTGGTTACATTAACTGAAGACCAGTCTGACAAAGAGGAGGCTATGGAAGTTGAAGAGAGAGAAGAGACTGCTGTCACCAGTACATATGCACCTGACGTAGAGGAAGCAAAGACGGGATGGGTGAAAGTAAGGAATAGGTTGTTGTCTCAGCCACTGTTGCAGGCAGATGGGAATGATGCCACAGTTGATGAATTGTCAAAGGAACCAGCAGAAGAAGCAGAAACTGAAGATGAGATTGATGTAGAAAAAGAGAATGTTGGGATAGTTGAGGATGAGTTAAGCCAAGAGACTGCTAAAGCCGCCATCATTGAGGAAGACGATACAGCAGAAGAGGCTGATTTGGCAGCAACAACTGGAGAGGAGTCTGACAAAGATGAGGCTGTGGAGGCAGAAATGGGTGAAAATGAAGATGAGATTCCAGCCACCGAGGCAGATAATTCTGTAAATGAGGAAGATGGCCAAGCCACACCTGATGAATCTTCAAAGGAACCAACCGAGTTTGCAACTGAAGATGAACTTGAGGAGGCTGAAGCCACCACAGCTGAGGATGAAAAAGCAGCAGTAGAGACCGCTATTGCAGCCACAAGTGAACAAGAATCCGACAAAGATGAGCCTCTGGAAGAGCAGACAAGCAATGATGGAGAAAACCTTGACGGCTATGACACTGCTGTGGCAGCCACTAGTGAAAATGAATCTGAGAATGAAGAAGCTGTGGAGGAAGGGACAGTCGATGATGAGGAGGAGCTTGCTGTCACCAGTGCAGATGATTCTGCAGAGATGGCTGTAGAAGATGAACCAAAGGATGAGGCTGCTGAAGATGAAATTCCTCCAGAAGAGGCAGCTGTGGCAGCCTTAACTGAGCCTGAATCAGACAAAGATGATGATGCGGAAACAGGCACAGTTGATGATGAAGAAGAGATTGTTGCGACCACTGAAGATGAACTGAAGGAAGAAGCTGCAGAAAGCATCACAGCTGAAGATGAAAATGCATTAGAAGAGGCTGATGAAGTGTCCATGATTCAACATGAATCTGACAAAGAAGTGGCTGTGGAAGACGGGATGATTGATGAAGAAGAGCTTGCCTCCACAAGTGCAGATGAGAACGATGATGCAACCACAGCTGATGAATCATCAAAGGAACCAACTGAAGAAGCAACAACTGGTGATGAGATTGCTGCCACAAGTGAATATGAATCGAAGGAAGAGACTGCTGAAGATGAAACTGCAGCAGGAGAGACTGTTGTAGAAGCCACTAGTGAAAAGGAATCTGAGAATGAAGAAGCTGAGGAAGAAGAGATCCTGGCCACCACTGCAGATGAGTCTGCAGATGAGAACGATGACGCAACCACAGCAGACGAATCATCGAAGGAACCAGCTGAAGAAGCAACAACTGGAGATGAGATTGCTGCCACAAGTGAATATGAATCAAAGGAAGAGACTGCTGAAGATGAAACTGCAGCAGGAGAGACCGATGTAGCAGCAACTAGTGAAAATGAATCTGAGAATGAAGAAGCTGAGGATGAAGAGATCCTGGCCACTGCAGATGAGTCTGCAGGTGAGAATGATGAGGCAACCACAGCCGATGAATCATCAAAAGAAGCTGCTGAAGAAGCTGAAACTGAAGATGAGATTCCTGCAGAAAAAGAGATCACAAGTGAAGATGAATCAAAGGAAACAGCTGGAAATGCAGAAACCGAAGATGAGACTGCTGAGGACAAAGATATTGCTATTAACAGTGAAGATGAATCAAAGGAAGAGGCTGCTGAAGTCAGTGCAGCTGAAGATGAAAATGCAGACACAACCGAACATGAATCTGAGGCTGATGTGGTGGAGGCAGTTGAAGATGTGGAAGAAACTGCTGCCACCAGTGATGAGGAATCTGCAGAGAGTTGTGATGCCACCACAAATGAAGACGAAGCTGCTGAAGAGAATGAGGCGGCAGACAATGAATTGTCAAAGGAACCAGCTGAAGCAGCAGCAACTGAAGATGAGCTTGTTGTAGAAAAGGAGATTGGTGTTACAAGTGACGATGAAGGTAATGAAGAGGAGGCTGAAGCCACCACAGCTGAAGATGAAAATGCAGAAGGGACCACTGTGGCAGCTACAAGTGAACATGAATCCGACAAAGATGAGGCTGTGGAAGAACAAACAAGCAATGATGAAGAAAACCTTGATGACAATGACGCTGCCATGACAGCTACTAGTGAGAATGAATCTGAGAATGAAGAAGCTGCGAAGGAAGAGATCCCGGCCACCACTGCAGATGAGTCTGCAGATGAGAACGATGACACAGTCACAGCTGATGAATCATCAAAAGAAGCAGCTGAAGAAGCAGAAACCGAAGATGAGATTCCTGCAGAAAAAGAGATCACAAGTGAAGATGAATCAAAGCAAGAGATGGATGAGGATGAAACAGCAGCAGAAGAGACTGCTGGTGCATCCACAGCTGATGACTCTGACAAAGAAGAAGCTGTGGAAGCAGGGATGGGTGACGATGGAGAAGAGACTGCTGCCACCAGTGATGGTGATTCAGCAGAAGATAACACCACAAATGGGGAAGAGACTGCAGAGGAAACTGATGCCACAGATAATGAATCATCAAATGAACCAGCAACAACCGAAGGTGAGACTGCTACAGAAAAAGAGACGGAGGTCATAAATGAGGATGAATCGAAGGAAGAGCCTGCAGAAGACATCAAAGTTGAAGATGAGAACACTGCAGGAGAGTCTGATGAGGCAGCCACAACTGAAGATGAATCAGGCAAGGATGAGGCTGTTGAAGCAGGGGTGGTTGACGATGGAGAACAGACTGCTGCAACGGACGATGAAGTTGAATCTGCAGACAACGATGAAAGTGCTGTGGAAAAAGATATCACTGTGACAAGTGAAGACGAAGCTGAAGGAGCAGCAGAAGATGCTGGAGCTACAACTGAACATGAATCTGACGATGCAGCTGTGGAAGCCGAGTCTGCAGATGAGTCTGAACCGGATGAAAAGGAAACAGCTGAAGAAGCATCAACTGAAGATGAAGATAAAGACATTGCTGCAACAAGTGAAGATGAATTGAAGGAAGAAGCCACGGCTGAAGAGGAAAATGCAGCTGAAGATGTGGCAGAGACAACTGATCATGAATCTGACAAAGAGGAGGCTGTGGAAGCAGGTGAAGATGCAGAAGGGATGGAAGCAACCACAAACGATGATGAGGCTGCAGAGGAGAATGATGACACAGCCACAGCTGACAAACTGTCAAAAGATCTATCGGAAGCAGCAAGAACTGATGATGAAGATGAGGCTGATATTGAAAAAGAGAGTGACACCAGGGAAGAGGCAGCCACAGACAAAGAAAATTCAGGTGAAGAGGAAATCAGTGAAGCTGATAATGAATCAAATGAAGAGAAGGTGGAAGAAACCACAGATGGAGAAGAACCTGTGTCTGAATCTGCCAGAGAAGAAAGCTCCAAAGCTGCGACTGAAAACGAATCAGAGGAAGAGAGTGACGAATCAGGCAACGATGAAACCGAATCTGCAAACAACGCAACAACAGACGTCAATGAGAGTGCAGAAGAGGACTCTTCAAAAGTTTCAAACGATAACGAGTCGGGAGAAGAGCTTTCAGAAACCAAGCCTGAAAATGAGACTATAGATGCAAGTGCAGAAGATGAAAATAAAGAGGAGGATAAAGGAGCTCCTGATGAAGGTGATAACTTAAGTGAGACAGCTGAAGAGCCTCATGAGACAGAATCTGAAATAAATGCAGAAAGCAGTGTCACTGAAGATTTTGTTAAAGAAGAAGAAGGTGAAGAAGAAGACGATGAATCTCATAAAGAAGAACTAGCAGAAGATGAAGCGACTGGAGAGGAATCAGAAGAACATGAAAACGACGAGGAGGAATCTGCTGAAAATGAAAGTGCCAGTGAAACGGGTAAAGATTGCACAGAGGCTGCAACGACAACAGATGAGATTGAAGAATGTAAAACAGCAGAAGAAGAATCGGGAGAGCCTGAAATGACAGGGAATGAGGTTACTGAGAGAGAAGAATCCGTCGATAATGCAGAAGATGAATCGGCAGATGATGACAGAAAACAGCAGCTTACAGAAGATGAAGAGGGTGCGGAGAGCGAATCTGACAAAGCTGAAGAAACACATGAAGAAAGTGACATGATTGAAGATCGTGGAGAAGATGTTTTAACTGAGACAAACGATGAAACAGTAGGTCCTGATGATGTGGTGGAGCTGAAGCCAGGTAACGAGGAGGTGGAAGATAATGATGAACAGGCAGGAGAAAATGTGACACAATGTGAAAGTATTAACATCCCAAACGGAAGCCATGATAACAGTGAGGATAATATCGAAGCCTCCATAAAAGAGGAGGGGGAAACCGAGACGAACTGGAACGGAAACCAGGGAGATTCAGCAGATGGAGAAGATGAGGCAGAGGAGGATTCAGACGAACCAGAGGAAGAAACTGATGGAGAGTTTGTTCCGAGCAAGACAGACAACCAAGAGGCAGCTAAAACAGCATGTCAGGAAACAACATTAATCCCACTCGATTCTTTGATCAAAGTGGGTGCAGAATCCGAGGACGGCGCTTATGCTGACGTCGAAGATTCTGAGACTGAAACGAACGGCCAAGATGAAGTTCGCAGCCTTGAGAAGAAAACGATTTCATCATGAGTTGACTGGAAAATGAAAATGCTCGAGGGAACTGAGCAGGACGAAAGAGTTGAAAATAACAAGCTGATAATAATGATGCTCCAAGCAATTAGCAAGACATTCTTGTTATTTTAACTCATAAAATCAGGTCTGCTGGAGGAGACCGAACAATAACTGAAAAATGAAGAAAGTAATAATCCTTGTTATAAACAAGCACTAAAGAAATGCAAGCACTTTGTTACAGCGTGTCCAATGCTGAGATTGAACATATGCACAACAACTACTGATTGTACGATAAAGGAATCTTAAAAACTTGAATGTATATACCATAAGTAGGTGGTTTACTTTTTTAATGCAAAGCTAAATGGTACTCGTTTCCATGCACTATGAGTAATAGAGTATTTGCTACATGTTACCTACTGCAACTCTGAGCCTCGGACAGAACATGAAACTCTACTCTTGAACTATGCTTTATGGTACTTGATAGCATCTACGACTGTTACGTTAATGAAAAATGTCCAACGTGCACATGTACTGTAGTTTGTCTTACTTCTGTGTATTTACACCACTGTAAATGTACCTCGCAGGATGAAGCCAGTCTCTCAGTGTATTTTATCAAATCAAAAGCCTTCTTTGATGACTTTTGGTTCCAAAGTTAAAATTTAAAATAATACAAAATTATATATTTTTCTAGTTAATACTGTGTTTTTCTGGAAAGCCAGAAAATGTTGATCATATTCATTTTGAATGTTTAACTCATTATTGTGCAGATACGGACCTGTTCATGGCAGAATGTTAGTGCTGGGTGATGAGTAACATCAGTGTCTCTACAGCTCCATCAGTTAACTGCATTATAGCATTAATTGGTTTCTCTACCACTGTAACATCTCTGGAAAGTAGTGGCAGGGTCGTGGCAGGTCATTTATCTATCACAGCAGGATCTCCTATTCTTCTGTATATTAGAATATTCAATTGTCTATCAGTAAGAAAATACATTATTCTCTGTGGTACAGAGGTTATTACCTTCTCTGAATGTACTGTACTTATTGTCTCTGAAAATAAATGTACTTTAAAGCCATGTTTGTGATTCTTTTGTACGACACACGATTCAGATTCAAAACCAAAACAAAGATCTGTGACATTTCAAAGTATAAACTTAGGCTTTAAACATTTTCTAGTAAAAGTCCACAAGAAAAGAATTAAGTGTCACTGTAGATGTAACCTTCTTGGAAATACATTTTTCTGTAATGTGTTCATACAGAGTCACCAAGTGAGTCTGTAAGAGCTTCTCAGTATTTCAAAGTGAATGATCAACAGAATCACAACCAAATCAAAATGGTTGATGAGTGAAAAAAGACAATGTCTACTTTACAGCACGTGTGCCTTGATTTGAAATTGCACTGACAAACAATACACCTAAATCACAAATATGTCCTTACAAAATTAATTTGGTTGTAAATTTCCATAAAATACAGATGATCAACATCTGACACTGAACACTGCAGCAGATTAACAGTGTCGTCCAGAGAGACTCTCTGCAGCCTAGATGACTGAAATTCGTGGAGGGCTATAATAACAATACATGCACAACTGTTGGCACAACAATGAACACAGATCACTTGGTTCTCTGAACTGTCCAAGATAATTGAAAACATAATAGGTATCCCATAAGTATAATCAGCTTCTGAGGAGAGGCACGGTGAATGAGTGCGTGAGTCTGCCTATTGAGACTTCATTCATTCTCCTTCTACTGTGAGCCCCATTACACAGAGCTGATGGATGTGCCTCGCTCACAGTTTCCATTTGCAGTCTCTTGTGGTCATGTGACATACATAATTGGTGTCACTCTGATTGACTGCATAACACTGTAGTGAGGGGAAGGCCCGCTGTCCTCAAGTTTTCTTATTGAGACACGAACATGGCATGCAGCCTCTAAAGTCCTTTTTACAGCATTGAAACAGTCCAGTACTGTGAAGTAGTTTAGGAAGAGTGCTTATGTGTTTCCTGTCATATCAACATTTAAGAGGCAAAAAAAAGGGGGGAAAAAAAGTTGTATTTAACTGAATACTGAAGGGAAAACAGTTGCTGTCTGCTGAAATTTAGCTTCACAAAAGTTCCAAATTTAATACAATAGAGATTCTAAAAAAGTTGGGGTGCTGTGTAAAACATAAACAGAATATAATTATCTGCTAGCGTTTTTGATTTATACTTTTTGACCTCATCAGCTTCATTGTTTTTTGTGAATATCAGCTCATTCTGAATTTGATAGCAGCAACATGTTTCAAACACGTTGAGACAGGAGCAACAAAAGACTGAAAGTTGTGGTCTGATTAAAAAACACCTGTTTGGATCCTTCCACAGGTAATCAGGTTCATTGGTAACAGGTGACAGTATCATGATTGGGTATGAAAGGTTCATCCTGGAAAGACTCAGTTGTTCACAAGCAAGGATGGAGAGAGGTTCACCAATCAACCATGCATGTCAGAGCAGCGAGAGGAGGTCAAATCAGGCAACAGAGCTGAAAACACGTATCGTCTCACTTGTTCTATATTTTAATGTAGAACAAGTGAGACCACAACAACTGTAGTAGAACAACTGACCACATTCATGTAAAAGTAGGTCTGCTGTGAGCGTAAATTATCATCAAAACACTGCTGAAATCAAAACCTGTTTTTAAAGTCTGTGTTCTGTTTCTAATTGAATATAATACAAACTATTGCTATAATATGTATTTATCAGTAGCTCTTTCATAATCATGTTGCACTCGTGTTTGATTGAAATGAATTCAATCGTCGAATCTTGCGGAAAAGCAAAGAGTTTTTTGAGGAAGCACCTGCCTGCTGGCACGGAGCTATTTCCACGGTAAACACTGGAGGAGTGAGGAACGTCATCCGGAGCACAATAATAAGGGGCTTTCCCGGAGCCATGTTTACCTCAGAGGCTCTTGCCTCTGGAACAGCTGCATAGATCTGCTCCCAACTACATTACTGACAGACACAAGTGCAGATATGCCTTTTAAACAAAGCGGCTGACAGGTGCTCTTTTACTGGGGAAAATGTTGTTTTTGATACTTAATATATCATCAGCAATGGATAATTTTTACAAGCAACATGCTATGTAAAAATATACAGAATTTAGCAAATGAACTCAGTATGAAGGCTCTATTTTACATGCACTATATTCCTTTAAATATGCTGCTATTAGAGTAAACCACCAGGTTGATTGTAGTCTGCTGTCTAATGGAGGAAAAGCAATAGGAAAAGTGAAGCTCTCCCAAAACTCCTCAACATCCCAGAGGAACAGCAAAAGTGCCTGTTGAATGCACAGGGGGGAGGAGGTCAATTGTTCTTTGTTCATTTTGTCTTTTAAAGGCAAATACAGGAGCGAGACCTTCTCTCGCTCCATGTGTGACAGAGGACAGAAATGGTTCCCACACAGACAGGAAGTCAAAGAGGGGCCTCCTGTGATGTAGAGGGGGATCAAAATTGAGGAAGGTGTGTGTGAGAATGAATCAAAGGTTCGAAACAACACTGACTGAGCACTTACGGTACGGCTGCTGGTGAATATTCAATTTGTAATCTTGTAGTTTATATAACCAACATCCTGTCTGGCCACGCACTCACAAGCAAAAAAAAATCCAAAGCGTTAGCACATGTGCACATTTTCAGTCACATGCAGTGCACGCTCACACGGATAATGGGAATTCGGAGCGCTCGTTGGCAGCCTGTGTGCTTTTGGCACACACTTGGCCGGCGCTGCGTTAGTAAAGGAGACCCACGCTCCCTGTCTTTCCCACTGTTGTTCAGGTTATCCTGTGGGGCCACTTATTACCCTTCTGCAGGCAGGATGCAATGTCTGGGGACCCCAACAGAGCTGTACACAAGCATCCGCCAAGGCCCTGGGAAGAAAACAAGGGCTGATGGAAAACCAGAAGAAGGGAGTATAAAGAGAAACAGCAGCTAGTAACCAGGACGCACTCAATAACACTCACCATGCACCTGCAGCCTGTGTGTATCTGTGTGTGTGTGTGTACAGTGAAGTGAGCTTGTTCCTTCAGAGAACTACAGCACACACAGTCCCCACACACAGCACAGGTGGTCCAAACAAAAACCTGTGAAGTGTTGCCCAGAGAGTAATATCCCCACGTTGCGTGTTGTATAAAGCCCCCCATAGGAAACAAACACTTCCGGTGCTGTAAGATTTATTGTCCCCTGCACTTATAGGTTACAACATACTCTGAATGATATCTTCCTTACAAAGTTCTTTGATTCGTTCTTAATATCATCTAGTGTTATAGCAAGCAAACCAGAAACAAAAGGGTCATAATTACTGCTAGATAACTCAAGGACACATTGTTTTGTGTTGATTGTTTCCATGGCTGAAGAAGAGGGGTGAATTCCCTTTTCAGCGCATTGTGTGGTGAGAATAGGAAAGACCTGGTTAGCTCCACCGTTTGGTGTGAAAACCCACAGCATTGTTATACTTTGATAGATTGACCGCACATCAGCTGGCAATTCCTTTTCCCCGAGTGTGACAGTCTGTGCATCTGCATTCACATCCGCACCATGTCCTCTGCAGCAGATACAGATATGCAAGCATTATGCAGGAGAAATCCCCAACACGTTCAACACGCTGTTGAATCATTTCTATATGAGAGGTCAATGTAAGGGTTGGCTATTATTAGAAATTGGATGAATTTAGGGAAAAGCTGGCAAAGTGACTTGATATGGACATGTTTCAGAAGAGTCAGGGTTTAAAGCAGGACTTTCTACGCCCTCTAGTGTCAAAATTGGAGAACATCAACAAGGAGACCACCTAGAGTACAGTTCAGTAAACCTGCTTAACTATTTACAGGGCACTCACTGAAATACTTTGAAAATCAAAAATTTAACCTTAGAGTGTTATTGGAGGACATGAGCAAACTTTATTTTTGTTGTAAAATTTTTCACACTTTTTCACTTGTGTAAATGGTGTGGAAATTACCAAAAATAGTCACTTGCCCTATAAAGGGTTAACATGTCTGGAGGTAAATACAGGATTACTACATAGGCTGTGAATATATTTTGCAATCCTAATTCAGAATACTGTTTTGTTTTTTGAAGGACAAGTAAGTAAGGGGAGCATCCTTAGATACTTTCATCTGTAAAAAACAAACAAACTGAACCTTAAACTATGTTCAAGTGGAAGAAATGGAGACAGACATCATTTGCAAACAATAACAAGAATTAAAACTGCAATAATACTTGACCTAAAAAGCTGCACCACTAAAAGACTGTGTTTTATCACTTTATATATATTTTTTCATTTTAATCCCACCTTTGACCTTGCAGGTAAATGAGAAACATAGTCCTATTCTTCCCATGAGTGTAAATACACAGGTACATTCAGAACCAGTGCAACAGTCCACCCTGTGGCAAGAATGTGAACTGCTTTACTCGAACATGTTTGCTAGGTTGCAAAGATGAACAGTGGAGTTAACCACCAGTGGCTTAAAGCGCCAGAGGAACTGAGAAATACTGTATGTCATGGAAACCACACTCTCTTTTACATATGAGCGCCATTCAACCACAGCTAGACTCAATGCTTATCATCCCCACGCGCACAATGCCACCACTTCTCACTACAGATCTCATTTGACATGCAAGGACATTTGCAATTTAGATCACAATTAGATATTAATATGAACGATGACTGGTCCACCAAGACATGTTGAAATACAACTGTTTGTGTTAAACTTTATTCTCTTTGTAATTTGACCCAGAAATCTGACCTATTTGTGATTGAAGATGAGAGATTAATCATATTAATCAGCTTAATTAAGGTTAGATCATCAGGTGAGGTTGATCTTTGTACTGTTTCATATACCACAGATGCGAGGGAGGGAACAACTGGACAAAAATAAATAGACAGACTGCTATCTCTTTACGGTAAACTCAGTATAGTCCCCTCAGGGAAGGCTGTGGTCTTCACTGTGAGAGAGTGAGAAAAAGAAAAGCAAGAGAGAGAGAGCAAAAGAGAGAGAGAGAGAGAGACATGCAGAAACCAAATGAGCGAGTGAGAGTGACACACTGACAAGCAGTTGGTTTTCAATAAGGAAACTGAAGACATTTTGCATCTGGACTACTTTTGAAGACTCAAGACAACAAGTTCAAGGTATTTATCTCTCACACTACAGACTGCAAACACAAGCTGCTTTAATATTATGATGGTAAAATCAACAATTACGCCAAATAGAGTAAAAATCTCAATTTAAGAAAGGGGAATAAATTATAATGTTTTAAATGGGGAAAAAATGAAATACATAACAGCTGAACAATAACAGAGTTAATGGTGTGTCACACAGTTAATGGTGATCACAACAGCAATCATTTAGTAACAAAAAACAAGTGGTGACATAAAGTTATCCATGCAAGCAGTTATTTGAAATTATATATGAAAATCAATTCAATAAATTTAAATTGTCCTTAGTATCCTCAGTGGCTGTGTGTGGGAAAAGGCGCAATTAAAATTTTAAAGTACAGAAAAACACAAGGCTGCAAATGTCAGTGACTATAGAGCCTCCTTTAAAGGATCAGTTTCCTCAAACAAAAACAGATACGGGATGTATAGATGAGCTACACTCAAATATAAATATGTGACTTCCACTTATAATATTAGCACCACAGTTATATTTACTTGTCATTGAATAGCTAATTTAACTAATCGCCATCAGAGCGTCTGAAAGTCAGTTTTAAACAAGATTTCATGGCAAAGCTAACTTTTTTTCTCCTCCAATGCTCCTGTTACAGTACTGACCCAAATATCTCGACATCAAAGGTCATTTAATGAACAACCAGATAAATAATGTGTGACACCATTGTGAAGTCCAGGTCTCCTACACTCTCAGGTTTTGCTTGTATAGGACATTGTTTGTCCTATTTGCATTTACACCCATAACCTGTAGCTTCCAGCATAAACATTAGTTCATTCAGGTTATTAAAATGTGGTTTAAACACACTCTTACAACTAATATGATATTCGGATTTTTAAAATTCATCATTTTTATTCTACATACAAATATCACAAAACCGTCGCCATGCCTTCAACCTGACGCAAACAGTGAGAGTTCACAGTAAATTTCTACATCTTCCTCTTATCAGTTTTTTTTTAGCACTTTATTTCTCTGGTTGTAACAGCTGCATGTTGTCAATGTCTGTCTGTCAAACCATAAATGCAAATGACGCCGTATAAAGATGAAAACACATTTTCCACTTCCTCTTATGAGAAGCAATGTGTCTGTGCACTGTGTAAAAAAAAAAAAAAAAAAGAGGTTCTCCGCAGATGATTTAGCAAATTTAGAGTGAGTTTAATTCATTTTTCAGCACTGGGCATGAACTCACAGACTCGCAGGCCCTGCAGTGGGAGGAGGGGAGACTGAAAACAGCTTCAGTAAAGCTCATCAGCTTCATCAGGTAGGAGAGCAGAAATGAACTCGCTGTAGCTATCTGAGGCTCTTAGCAGGAACTTGGTACGAGTGCTGGTGTTTGATAATGTAAAATGAACTGTCCGGCATCATGCAGCATGTACTGTACCATTATACTGAGTAAATCTTGTTAGTCGTGTGCAATGTAAGTGGAGAAGATTCTCATTGTATATGCAGGATGGGCTGCACTTGCAGTGACCAGAAACAAGTAAAAGATGGCAACTTCTACAAGGGAAAGCACAACTCCCAGCTCGCTTCAAATCACATAGTAAGTAGATCACTTAAAGGAAAAAACCTTACTCCCTTTAACTAAGTGCAAAGTAATTATCTTTTATTTTAAAGTCACCTACTTAAGTGTTTTTCATTGAGTTGCTTCACATCGTGAATATTAACAAATGTATGTTTCTGTTCTTCAGGCACGCAGTGGAAACACCTGTTTGGATAATGGTAATCACTGACCACAACACAACTATAACACACGTTCTACCAAAAAGAACAGGCCTGAGTCGATGAAGTCGACTGCCGCTGCGCAGAGAGGCGTTAGTGAGACGAGGCTACATTTAGTGATTGAAATCTCAGTTGTATTTCCTCTGTTCTCTTTTGGGGACGAGATGAGATTATTCACGAAAGATTGACAGTATGCTTTGAATTTAGCTGTATGCTTGCACTATATTAACTTTATGAACGGCAGCTGAACAATAAAAACAGATCTAGCTGTTGTAGATCACGTCTCTTGAAATAACTCTTTGCTCTACTTGTCTTTAGATGACATCGTGTTTGTGGCCCAGCATGACTTCAAAGCCACCAACGACAGTGATCTGTCTTTCAAAAAGGGAGAAAAACTGAAGGTTTTACAAGAGTGAGTAGCCTCTGTTGTCCCCAGTATGCAGCATGTGTCCAGCGGTAATGAAACATGACTTAAAACTTCTTACCTGAAGGAATAAAACTGATCAGCCGTGTTCGTCTGTTTGTAGAAATGGAGAATGGTGGGTGGCTAAATCGTTGATGACTGGACAGGAGGGCTTCATACCATGTAATTATGTAGCCAGGTCAGACACACTGGAGGTGGAAAGGTAAGAAACATCGTCATACATTTGATCAAACTGCATGGTTGATACGATTAAACACGTTCAGGACTGTTGAAATAATGTGTTCAAAGAATTGCATCAAGTGTGTTTTGTGGCTTCTGCAGGTGGTTTTTCAAGGACATGAGCAGGAAAGAGACTGAACGACTGCTTTTAGCCCCTGGAAATAAACCGGGAGCCTTTCTGGTCCGAGAGAGCGAGACCTGTGCAGGTGAACACGACATATCAGGATTTACAGTGCGTCTCAGGAAGACACATTCAGAAATGCAAGTAAGTATTAAACTCCACATGCAACTGTGCCATGTGTTTGTTTTCTCAGGGTCCTTCTCACTGTCGGTCAGAGATTATGAACCAGAACAAGGAGATGTGGTAAAACACTACAAGATTCGCTGTCTGGACAAAGGTGGCTTCTACATCTCCCCCTCCCACACGTTCCCGTCCCTACAGGAACTGGTTAAATACTACAATCGTAAGTAATAAACAGAACACATTCAAACAGTCTGCAAACTTTTTTTTGGAGCATACATCAATAAAAAGAGTCTGCATTCAGGTCTCGAAGTGTGTGTCTGACACATAAATCAAAAGTGTGTTGATTTGGATTCACATGTGGCTCATTGCTGTGCTGACTCTGAATTGACAGGGGGGAAGTTAGACCCCTGTGATGCGTTGTGCATTTCCTGTGTGAGAGGAGTAATAGTCTTTCCACTCCTGTGACTAAACCACAAGATAAGAAGGCCAAATCTGTAGAATGGCTGCCAACGCACAGCGAAGAGCAGACGAGTGTACACAGACGAGCTTTCAGAATTATTTAAGGAAACAAGACCCCGTCAGATGTGTGCTGTCTCAATAACATGATTTTTATATTATCACATGTGAAGGCACAGCAGACGGTTTGTGTCAGCGGCTGTATGCCCCGTGTAAGCCTAAGGCACCCCAGCAGCCGTGGGCCCACGACGAGTGGGAGATTCCCAGAGAGACCCTGAAAATGGTGAAGAAACTGGGGGCCGGGCAGTTTGGAGAAGTGTGGATGGGTGAGCGAAACAATCCTGTCGTTGGCAACATTTTCAAAGTGCAGACAGTGAATTACACCTTGTTTTTTTATTCCCTCCGCAGGCTACTATAAGAACACCCAGAAGGTCGCTATTAAGACCTTAAAGGAGGGAACGATGGAGCCTGAGGCCTTCCTCCAGGAGGCCAACCTGATGAAGCAGCTGAAGCATGAACGACTGGTACGCCTCCACGCGGTGGTCACCAAGGAGCCCATCCTCATTGTCACTGAGTTCATGACCAATGGTGAGACAATGAGTAAGAGGGGACGACAGGGATTTTTGATGACTAAAGTCTCTCCAATGAGCAGTTGATGTACGGAGCTACAAAAAGCAGCCGCTAATGAATATTTTAATAACCGATTGATCTGTACTCGATTAATGGTTTGATCTATAAAATGTCAGAAAATAGTGTTGGTGGTTGATGGTTGTTCCTGCTAATTTCCGCACTGTGGGAAGAATAACGGTTTATCTTATCTTATATTAGCATCGCACAAACACACGTCACATGCTCCCACCAAAAGATGTCTCAATATGTCTTCTTGTGTAACCGGTTCAATCGACAGAAGTTTCTACGCAACGTTTCTTTGAAAATACTATGTGTCATTTCTCGTGATGATGGAGTTGGGCTTCGTTTCTCGTTCGCAGGTTGTCTTCTGGACTTTCTAAAAACAGAAGAAGGAAAGAAGCTAAAGCTAAATAAGCTGATCGACATGTCAGCACAGGTGGGAAACTTTCCTCTCTAATCGCATCAATTCGACATGATCTTTGTGTCGAATCGCATCTCGGAGGATACGTGACCTTTTTCGCCACATTGCCGAGCCACATCACTCTAATAATAATGAAGTCGTTATCTCTGAAAATCAACTAAAAACAGAAACCTTTGTTTTTCCACTTTGCCTGTGAGAGCTTCTGTAATTCTTATTTTTCACTGCTCCTCCTTCTCTTTCAGACAACATGACATTAATATTTAATCTGCTGATTTTTGCATCCTTTGACATAAACACAAACACTAGCCTCTTCACTGACCTCAGAGTCTATTTATACACACTTGCTGCTTTACAGTAACGCTTTCAATGTCTGTTATAGCATGTGCTTTGACACCAGTCAGATCTGAATACACATGGAAACTGTCAGCAGTAGCCGTGCGGTTTCTGTGGTGGGGCTTTTGCTCGTCTGGCTTGAAAGCCTCGCCCTACGTCAATTATTAACATCCGGACAGGAAATCATGCTATTTTCCATCCACAGTGAGCTCCCCCAGAACTCTTTTGCCCCTCCAGAAAAAGCATTTTCACTTCCTGAAGTTGGCACATCCTGTTAAAGCCATTTTGCTGCCAATATCAGACACATAAACACAAGCATACACACACACACTGTAGCTGCACAATTGCACATGCTCAGCTGAGACTGTTGTACACAACGACCAGAGGAAACAGTGTGTTAAAAAATCTCCATTTATTCTATGGGTTCAGTGTGTAGTAAAACAGTACAGTTGTCTTGGGATAAGTGATGCATTTGATCTGATAATTCCCTCAAAAAGCTAATTCCAATATTCCTCATTTCCTTCCCATATGTCAGATAGCTGAAGGCATGGCGTACATCGAAAGGAAGAACTACATCCACCGCGACGTGCGTGCAGCTAACATTCTGGTCAGTGAGACCCTGCACTGCAAGATAGCCGACTTCGGCCTCGCCAGGATTACCGAGTCAGAGTACACAGCTCAAGAAGGTGCAGTATGTGCAGCGTCTCCCCACACTGGATTGTAAATGCATCCGGGGGCGTAGCCGGGATTTTAGAAACACTGAGGTCACGAGTTCAGGTCCCCCAGTGCAACCTCCACTTCCCTAAATTTTAACCAGACAAATGAAGGTGTAAATTACATTGCATTTATTTGGCAGAAAATTTTGTCAAAAAACGCATTCAGACTAAAAAGGGACACAAGATATTTGTTGGACATTTATTCCTCCCAAACAGTTAATGTTAGAGAGTTTTGGTGCAAGTGCTAATAAAAATGAAAGAGCTATTCTAAAATAAATACACAGACTCAAAAAATATTATATATCACCCATCATGTCTTGTTTTTAAGTGTGGAATGTAAAACCCTCAAATTCCCAGAAAAATACTGTAGACATAACCTCAGTGTCCTTAAATGTTGGCTGTGGCCCTGAATGCATCGTTCAAATATTGAAGTTAAACACACATTATCTCGACAATGTACTGTTGTTCTCTTGTGTCATTCTATAATGTGAGAGCAAACTATGATCTGATATAGTAAAATTTTGAGAAATTAAATTGAGAAATCATTTTTAGATATAATGATAGAAAAGGACAAGTGTAACCAGATATATTAAAGATATATAAATAGTAAAAGGAGGTATAGTAAAATCTCTACCGGTGATCAAATCTCTATCACTTCAGGATATATCTCGTATCGCCCCACAACCACACAAGAATGAACACACTCACACACACACCGACATATTCTCGGCAGTCACCACCCAGCAATACTGAGTAGCTCTCACCCTCTTTCCGACAACTAGGTGCTAAATTTCCCATCAAGTGGACGGCTCCAGAAGCCATCAATTTTGGCACATTCAACATCAAATCGGACGTGTGGTCCTTCGGAATCCTCCTCACAGAGATAGTCACCTATGGAAGAATACCCTACCCAGGTATGAATGAGAAGAATGCAGAACTTAAAATCTAATACAAAATATGCTAAATGAGGTCAGTTAAAATCTTGCTCTGGCTCAATTTCCTTCTTCCTATTCAGGGATGACTAACCCAGAGGTGATCAGGAGCCTGGACAGGTCGTACAGGATGCCGTGTCCGGACGGCTGCCCTGAGGAACTCTATGACATTATGATGATGTGCTGGAAGCAGAAGCCCGAGGAACGACCCACTTTTGAATTTCTGCAGAACATTCTCAACGACTTCTTTATCGCCACGGAGGGACAATATGAGATGCAGCCATGATTAAAGAGAAAGGAAATATTTCCTGGCGTTAACAACAAAGACAATTTAATTCTCTAAAGAGAGATGTGAGACTTGAACGGATCAAGGACGAACTGAGCATCTTCTATATAACCGATGCAATTTATTGTTTTTTCAAATGGACAAGTTTTCTACACCCACTTTCTGAGAGAATGTAAAAGCTATTTATGGCTCCTCATGTTAAAGATGTTGAAGTCAGAAAGGAAACGACTTCAGCCAAGTTTTGTTATACTGACTGTACTCGTGTTATTGACAGCTCCCATTCTTGATGAGCCGTAGAGAATGAGGGGACGTAATTAAGGCCGATCTGGTTAAAAGGAATATGGAGATGCGAATACAGTACGTGCATGATGTAAACAGGCCTTTGGACGTGAGGAAGCCGGCACAGGTAAAGTTAAGGTTTAAACATTTGCATGGTACAGAAACGAGCAGCCTGAGATTACGTGCACAATACTTACAAGCACTTTTTTCATTCCTTCAGTCATTCAGCAGAGCTATAGAAGAAGGGGTCTTTCTACAGAGAATTTATACGTGCATACATGTTTTTTTTCTAAATAAAAATATATGCATTATGTAGAACTCTTGCATTTTTTTTAATTTCAGGTGGTTTAATTAAACAGTGCCATAAAACCTTCCTCATGTGTATTTTAAATCCAGGTTTTAGTGGCTACAATCATTTTCTATATTTTGTTGTTTTCAATAGTGATAGCAGTCTGTGTTGTAAAGGGTTAATCAGTTCATGGAGAACCACTTTAATGTGCACAACATAAAGCAAAGGAGAGAGATGACAACCTTTTGCACTGTTTTTTGCAGTGCGATATGAAGAAGATGGCGCACTGAATGTAACAAGAACACAGAGGGTTTGCATGCACAGGATGTCCCATACAAACATCATGTCATAGGCAAACAGATAAAAACGTGATAGTGATGAGCGTGAACAACCCAAAGACAAACTTCACGACATTAAAGTTAAGACAACATTAAAGTGAGAGACAACAGAGGCCTACAGGAAGCCCTTGAAAGCAGCTGAGCCCGACTAAATTGCATCCTACATCTAACTACACCATCCCTGGGGGGCCCCAGACAGTATCTCGAAGATAAGAGAGTGGAATGGCCGCTGCAGCCAGGGGTTAAACTCTGCCACTTCCTGAATGGACAGGAAACAGGAAGTGTGAGTCAGGATTCCTCAAATGCCATACAGCTTAAATGCTCGCACACTCCAAATTGGCCTAACTTTACATTTTTGTTCTCTTAAACAACATCCGTTTGGTGTTTGATGGTGATACTCAGGGAAGAGTTTTATTTTAATTCACAAAAATAAAGCGCCTTAAAATTGTGAAGTAGAGAGAGTTTAACCTTTTTATGTTATTTCCTACAATATTTACTGCAAATAAGACGGAGAAAAATCTTTGTAAAAATTAAGTAATTATGAGTCAATAGTACACACAAATACCATCAGTGTTATCTGCTATAAGTCTAGCAATATTATTATGAGTGTAATAAGTGACTTTATGTACCAAGGTTTTATTATGGAGGAACTCAGTACTTTTAAAAAAGGTAATCTTTGTAATCGAAGTATCTAATCTAAGTAATCTAATGAAAGTAATGATAAGTTTTTAACTCTCAACAATTGGAGAGACCTGTAGCAACAGCATCATCAACATTAATTCAATTAAGTGCCTCAGGCATCTGATTCCACACTGGCAATCTGTGTAATATCAGTCTTTCTTATGAACGCAAACAAAGACAGTTTAATACCAGTTTGGATTGTTGTTGGACGTTTACCTGCATCAGTTATGGAAGGTAACAAATCCTCAGTCATGTGGTTGATCTTTCTTTCCTGAATACGCTACGAATCTGAACATGATAGTAAAGAAAAGTTTGACATTTCAGAAGCAGAAAACTGGAAGTAGAAAAAGTGCATTCATTGCTATACTCCTGTTGTCCTGCAGAGGTCAGTGTCGCACAGTTTCATTTTATTACTCAGCTGCAAAGAGGAGACACTAATATGCATGAGAGTCAAACATTCATCCATTTGAAACTGTCTGTAAAGTCATACTTCAGATTATATATATTAATTGCTTTTTGAAATTATGTTTTGAGCTTTTTTATGCATTTGAGAGGTGGGGAATGCCAATTAAATTCAAATGTTTTCAGTCATTCATGAGTGTTTTCAGTGAATATCGAGCAAGGATGCAACATTCGCTTTGGCTGAGAGCAGATGCATCCTCCAATGGCAACATATTTTGTGGTCACAGCTATGCTCACAAATTCATATGCATACTGTATTTCGGTCACAATTACTGATATGTGTCCAGCTGTGTGCAACCTCACATATCCTATCCTGCATGGTGGTCTGAGTCATTACAGCTCTAACCACTGGACCGCAGTCACGCACAGATCCTATCACAGTTGCCTGTATTTATTTGGCCTTTATCTGTCTAATTGTCTGGCTTTCTTCGCATTGAAAAGCATGTGAAAGTGCTTTTTGAAAGTGCTGGAGGAGACTTAAGAAAAGCAGATAAACTTTAATTAAAAACGTGGTTACCCAGGAGGCTCAGACAGGAACAATTATCATGACATGAAATCCTCATTCTTAGTGCAGAACAATTGCTGCTTCACGTCTCACACTGTAGCATGATTGATAAGCGGCCTCACCTCGAAATGAGTCGTGATGTTAACGCAAGATGACAAGACATGCGGGGTAAAGGTTGGGAGGCCTGATCACCCGCTCCCCTCCTTCTGTTCATCACTGCTGCCTTACAGGAATAATGACGGGAAACGGCGGCTTGTACACAGATTGATGACTGATCCCTGCAGAAGGCAACACATCATTAGCATCTTATGAGGATAACCCCGCTGTCCTCGAGGGGAAGAGAAAAAAGAGAGCACATCGCCACAGATGAAAAGAGATGCGCTTTCATCTTCCCACAATGTTGCCGTTTTTCAATGGCGTTCAATTGAGATTATGCTCGCCATAAACATGTTTTCTCTCTTGGGCTTTGATGTCAAATTAATGGAGTCCATCAATCAAGAGTGCTTGGTTGAATAGATGTGAGCGCTCTTGAGGCCATGATAGAAAAAGTCCACAAAACATTTCGCAGAATGTGTAGCCTGAATAAGCAGAGAGAAGGATGACTGTAGGCCTTGTTCACTTGTGTGCAAAGAAAATCAAAAATGTAAATTGTCTTGTATTTGCAAAATTAATCTGTTCTCTGATTTTGACTTTGAAAGAGAAAAGAGACGAAGTACAAAATACCAAATTTCACAGGCTTTTTTTGCTTGTTGTATAAAGCTGTTATTTCCTTAACTTTCAAAACCATGAAACACTTAAGAACAAATCTTTTTTGTGCACATCAATGTGTCAGTGTTTGCTTCAAACAAGAAAGTCAAGACAAGTTTCCAACATGAAAACAGCTCTCTGAACTGGCTATTTCTGTGGTAAGAGCCTTTTAGCATCTTTTAGCTTCTTCTTTTGATTTTAACAGCCTCGTTTTGAATCAAACTCATCAGTGTTTTCAGGCAAAACGGGTCAACAAACTGTCCTGCACCAAACAGCAGCGAGCCAAAGTTAGCGACCAGCTGGTGAAGACAGTGAAGTCAATTTGCAGGTAAAGACCAGAAATGTCCCTCACGATTTGGAGGAGACCAAAAAAAGAGCTCAGTGGAAAGTGAATATCAGACTCTTCATTCATCAGGTGGCAGAAACACAACTGCAAGAGATAACGTAGCTTTGTTTTTCTACAGCTGGTTTTGTTGCCCCCAAGTGGCCAAAATATGTATTGCTGTTTTAATTTCAAATAATTGTATTGACAAGTGGTGGCAATGTTATGGTAACACTATACATGATCAAATACTTTATATGTAATGATACATCTCATTAGCCAAATGCTTTAATACAAACTGCTGTCTACATTCAGAACCATTAACATGCTGATGTTAATATTCCTCATCATTAGGAGCAGAAAAGCACTTTTCTCTCTCTTGCTGCTATTCAGCACTAAACATAAAACAAAAGAAAAGATGAGGATAAAAGAAGGAGGGGGAAGCAATTTCTTACTTGCCTTGTGTTGTATAGATCAAACAGCGGGCTGATTATATTTTCTGACCAAAATGAAGACTTATGCAGAGGCCATTCGCGCTAATGGAATTTTCTCTGATGAAGCCAATACAAAAGAAATCTGCTCACATGGGGTGGAGGCACAATTTATAGAGGCCCGCTCCCCTTCCTTGGGTTGATTGGGAAGGATTTAGGAAACCATCTGCTAGATTGATATTTTCTCCTGATATATGAGTCCTTGTCAATTCATTTAGAGCAGGAAGCCTTAAAGCCATGAGGTAGCAAGAACCCCACCAACCCCCCGCAAATGCACGTGGCGATTGACCATCATGGTTGTTGGGCTCAATGATGAGTCAAGGGCACCGGTAACTACAGGGAAATTTAATTATATGTGCACTGGTGCAGTAAAAAGTACTGAAGGATACTGCTGGCCTACGCAATGTGGGCTCAAATGTGACCATTCAATGTTCTCTGAGACCTTCTGTCGCTGCTGTTAAGCATTAAAGGACGAAATGATCTGATTAGTTTTAAGAGAGTGGTCACTAATGAAGGATCAGAGGAATTAATGAATTCTGCTACGGGCGTCTATCTCTCAGCTAAATCAACTCCTTACGATGTCATAAAGCTTTCAGCGGACACTAAAGCTACATGACAGCTACATTTCATCCACATGCGGACTCATGTAACACCTGATGTCTCGTGTCAGGGACGTATGAGTCTTTGGTTAGCTCACCAACGTGGGGCAGCTCATCATCCCTGATCAGTATGCAGCGCCGTGCTCCAGCCCGTTTTAAGATCCCTGCTGTCACTGGCTCCCTTCCACGAGAGGTTTGTGTACCAAATGTCAATGTAAATATTCATATATGAGGCTTTGACCTTGGGCGTCTCTCTCTTACACCATGCTTTCTCTCTGCCTGTTTTTACATTCAAAGACACAAAGAGGGAAATCAAGAAGAATATTATATAAAAGTAAAGTAAAAGAGTGATATTGAACTGCTTTATCTCTGAACCACTTTGGACTCTGGAAGGTGTCATCCAGCAAACTGTTTCCAATCTTACACTGTAAGTACCTGAGAGTCATCAGGAGGATGAGTCCACGTCTGCAGTCACTTATTAAATCCCAGCCATCTCTCTGCCTTTTTTTTTTATTACTTATAAAGTTCTTCTACTGGCCACTGAACACCAAGCAATTAACATTTCCAGTCTTTCCTCCTTCCAGGTGAAGTTATTTTTCGGTGTTTTTAACTCTGTCCTCGTGAGATCTGGTTTGAATTTTTTTTTTTTTAAATTAAGTGATGACTAAGCAGCACTGAGAAAAATGTGAAGCATGAAACAGCAGAGGAGTCGTAAATGGGGTTCAAAACCCCCCAAAGAGGTTTGACAGTGACCCTCTGCCTTTCAGAAAGGTCCTCTACACTTTTACCAGCTTAATTTATTCATTAAAAACATTCTATTTAAGACACCGCCGGCGTTACATTTTTTCTATGTAAAAGTGTTTGAGATTAATTCAACAGTCCAGTAATGTGAAGGTGACACATTCCTTAGTGTAACAGTGGAAGTGAAAAGGATCCAAACATTCACACACACTATTGCAGGATCACTATAACATGTTTCAAACAAGTTGAGACAGCAGCAGCAAAAGACTGTGAAAGTTGTGGACTGATCCAAAAACACCTGTTTGGATCATTCCACAGGTAAACAGGTTGATTGGTAACAGGTGACAGTATCATGATTGGGTATGAAAGGTTCATCCTGGAAAGACTCAGTTGTTCACAAGCAAGGATGGAGAGAGGTTCAACACTCTGTCAAACACATGATTGGATATAGGAGATTAATACATGGGCTCAGGAACACTTTGTAAAACTGTTGTCATTGTCTAAATGTTTCTGGGGTTGTAACATATTTGGAACATGACAGATAATCCTGAACTCATAAGACACCAGTGGGGACATGTCAGACAAAAAAAGGTTGGGAACTAGTGTCTTAGAGGATGTAAAAGCCAAATGTTTGAGGATTTAATTAGCCACCCAATCTGTCATGCACTTGCACTGATGTAGTACAATAACAAAGTCTTGATGCTGAGGTGACACCATGGTGGCAAACTGACACCATGAGAAAAAAAACTTAACCATATCTACTTTTAAAATACTTTATAGCAACAAACAGGATAGATTCTGCATGCAATTTGAAAAATCCAAAATTTTAGTCAGGAACACAGTCAGGAAGTCGGCATCTGGATGGAAAGACGTCACATCAATTCTAAGAAAACAGAGCGAGCAAACTTCGGCACAACTGAGATTATGCGTCGACAGTTATTCCAGCCCCTCTGCGGAAATTTTTTGATTTTGAATGATAAAGACTGGCACTATTTCACTGTCAACCTGCTATGAATACATTCTCCATCTCAGTATTTCAAAACCTGCAGGGGTGTATTTGTGCCTCTGATGCAGCATCACACAAATCATCACTCACAAATAGGGCTCCAAACACTGAGGGTGAAAATCCATCTATTGTGGCAAAACTATGCACAGAGCTTGAATTCATTCAGCCAGACTCCATGTTTTCAGGTCACACCCAGAATGAAGGACCGCTCTCCCTCACAGATGAGCAACAGGGGCCCCCGCTGGTGCAGTCAAGCACTGATGCCAAAAACAAACAACTCGGTTCAAAATTAGAAAGAAGCAGAAGTGAAAATGTTGAGTGCTTCTATGCAAAAAATTAAAAAGCCATAAGCCTGAGTGCTGCTTGTATAGATCATTTCACTTCCATCCTTATAGCACATTTTCCAGTGATTGAGGCTTTTGTTACTTTTCCAACATTCACTTTTCTTTAATGCTGCCATAAACCATCCCCATTGTATCCACCACTTTGATTCATTATGAAGCGTTTTCTATATCCCACTCACATCAATTGCTTCAAAACCGAAAATACGACGAGGCACTCAAACCCTGTGTAAACACTTAATTCTGCAAACTACAGCAGCTCTTGTATCTGACAGCTGCCTTCACTGACTTCATTAGATTTAATGTGAGACCCTGAAGTGGAAATGTGGGAACGATCATAGCCTCTCCGTTCAATGTGTTGATTAATCTGAAAACAATAAAAGGAATCATGGCTGAAAAAGTCTTGTTTCCCGACATTGACGCAGTAGATGACGAGGTGTTGTTTTTGGCCTGAGGCCCTCAAAGGTCCGGTAACGACCCATTTAAACGACTTTCAATCATGTTTATTCCAACAAGTCAGCAACTCGCTGTCAGATTTACGTCCACTAATACTTTTCACACGTGAGCTGATGATTAAAGTAATTTATGAAAACGGGGAAGAAGTGAGAAACGCTGCCAAGAAGCGGCATAAATTCTGGCTCACTGCTAAAGACCGCCGGGCTGGTGCGACATCGTCCTGTGGTGTTTCTCTCTAATGTGGAGAACATCTCACTGAAATGAGACTGTGAGAGGATTTCAGGGGTAAAGAGTATAAATCCCAGGTATAGTAGAGTCTTGGGTATAAGTGAACCAACAACTCTGAAAATCATCACAGCTTACTGGAAAGACAGTGGGTTAAAAAAAAAAAAAAAAAAAAAAAAAAAAAAAGCTCCTTGTTCTAAAACACTCAATTTCAAAGCATCAGTGTTTATTTGAGCAATTATTTCGCAATGAAACAATCCTTTGTACAACTCCGGCAGAAATCTAAATTATTTGTATTCGGCTGAGCTCGATACATAACTAGAAGGAAATAAAGTTTGATGCACAAGTTGAAAAGAAATTGAAAGTTTGACAAAGAGTTTGCTCTGTTATTTTCTCACTTTACACCTTTGGGGGGAAAAAAACAAGACATAAAAGAACACAGTCGGTTCAGTGAGCACTAACCACAATAAGCCACTTTTTAGTGTCTCTGTTGAACAAAAGTGAAAAGCCCTCGTTGAGACAAATGCTACAGAAGAGTCAGCTACAAACAGACAGCTGTCATGGTTTCTCCAATATCTAATATCAAGCTCTTTTTGTGAGTTGTTTTTACAAAAGCTTCTGTCTGTCTGCTGCGACTCACCGAGGACCGGTGAGCACAGAGAAACCATGGCAACACCTCACAAGTGTGTGTGTGTGTGTGTGGCCACAAAAAAAGCTTTTGAGTGCTTAATGCAATAGAAAAATAAAGTTTGGAAAAGGGGCAAACACACTTCTGTCTCATCCACTCATCTCTCTGCTGAAGCTGTTTGATAATGACGTCTTGGCTCTGCAGTGTGTGCGGCCAGATTCCCCACCGACGAGCAATCTGACGTGAAAAGCTTGTCCCGCGAGGCAACGCGCTCGGCTTATCAACGTGATTCATCTTCCTGATAATGTGGTGTGTCTTGAGGGGGCGAGGGGGGGTGTGATGGGTGAGAGGAGGCGGCGACCTGCTGCCGCCGAGGTCGAGCGCAGAACACAAGGGGGGAATAAAACACTTCATGCTTGTGACATGTCTCACAACAAGTTTAGTGAGTGACACAGAAGCTGCAGTACAGTCGTCATAGGAAACATTGTGTCATTCAACAAGACATGAAAACAGCCTTATTGTGGTAAATATCAGCTTCTGTTAGTGCTGCTGAAATATTGAAGCAGCCAGGGAAGCAGGTTCACAGTGTGAGTGGTGGCTGAAGCTCAGGCAGGAGCACAGCTGCTGATCCCTGCTCTGATGGCACGTCACGGAGTGCTGAGAGTTAAACAGGCTGTTTGTCAGGCTGTTGTACAGACTGTTTGGCAGGGCTGTTTTACAGGCTGGTTTACAGGCTTTTTGTCAGACTGGTTTACAGGCTGTTTCTTGGGGCGGGTTGACAAGCTGTTAATAGGCTGTTTCTCTGGGCTGGTTGACAGGCTGTTGAAAGGCAGTTAGTCAAGGCTGGTTACAGGCTGTTGATAATCTGTTGCAGGTCAGGGCTGGTTTACAGGCTGTTGACAGGCTGTTGACAGGCTGTTGATAAGCTGTTGCAGGTCAGGTCTGGTTGGCAGGTTGTTGATAGGCTGCTGCAGCGGTCACGGCTGGTTTACAGGCTGTTTGTCAGGGCTGGTTGACAGGTTGTTGACAGGCTGTTACAGTGGTCAGAGCTGGTTTTACAGGCTGTTTCTTGGGGCTGGTTGACAGGCTGTTTGTCAGGACTGGTTGATGGGCTGTTGATAGACTGTTTCAGGTCAGGTCTAGTTTGCAGACTGTTGACAGGCTGTTGATAGGCTGCTGCAGCGGTCACGGCTGGTTTACAGGCTTTGTCAGGGCTGGTTGACAGGCTGTTGCAGCGATCATGTCTGGTTTGCAGGCTGTTGACAAGCTGTTGCAGCAGTCAGGTCTGGTTGGCAGGCTGTTGACAGGCTGTTGCAGCGGTCAGGACTGGTCGACAGGCTGTTTGTCAGGGCTGTTTGACAGGCTGTTGATAGGCTGTTGCAGGTCAGGTCTGGTTGACAGGCTGGTTGACAGGCTGTTGCAGGTCAGGTCCGGTTGGCAGGCTGTTGACAGACTGTTGCAGGGCTGCAGGAGCAGCGGCCCCGCCTGCCTGGGTGAACGCGGAGCTGCAAACTTGAGGCGCTGTCCTTGGTGCTGAATCGCTCCTTCAGTCTGCAAAAGGGGGGGAGCGACGAGGCTGCGAGCGTCATCTTCCCCAGGACCTCTTCATGCTCTCATGTGAACCCGGGGGACGATGGGAAGTCTACAGTTTCCACATCCAGCCTCAGTGTGCGTGCGAACATGGACGAAGGACTTGTGGATTTAAAGCCTGAATGAAGCCTCCGTCTCCTGCTCGGCAAAATGTTCCTGAAGGCATCATTTGTCACCTACTTTCACCGGTGGTCTGTTCGCTGACCAGCTCGAGTCCGACCCAGCCTCGTTCATTCATCCATTCATGAAAGGGATTCCAACATGTTCGGAGATGAACTGCTGTGATTTAGTTGCCCTTCAATAAGGACACCTGCGTTAGAGAAGAGCAGCGTTTCCCCCCCAGACATGGCTCGTCTGCTTGTTTTGGTCAACTCCGCCGTCCTGTTGCTTTTTGGCAGCGACATGTTCTTGGTGGGAGCGAGTGAGTATCAGCCTCCGAAGCACTGGAGTCAAATCAATTACTGTGCTATTTGCAGCCTTGTAAAAATGCGCCATTGGCCATATAAACTATTACAAAATCACTGTTTGTAATCTGCACCCGATGATGCGTTTAATTCCACCCTTTACTCGCACACATCAGACAAGAGCTGCAACATTTTTTTTAATGCTCACGTCTATTTTTATCTTAAACCAGCTCGTGCACTAACACCTGTTTAACCAGACTGCAAGCATGTTTAAGCACAAGTAACTGTCTTTACTTTCTTTGAATCATGTTTAGAAACAAGACCTGCTGTCTATGTTTAAATGCTTTGTCTTGCACTTTTAAATCCATAGCTTTATAATAACTGTAAAGATAACCTTGGGAGTTTGTCCTACTTATGCAAAAAAACAAGTTTTACAGCAAGAAGCCTGCAAATAATTTCCTGATTAGAGAATTTGCACTTGAGCCATATGCAGCCTTTTCTCACTGTGTCTGTTCACTTCTTCACAGTCTTCACAGCCCTTTTCTTAAATCATGATACTACTGAATAATATGACCTATAAAAGAACTTAATGAGGGCAAAATACACACTCTGACATTCACTTCTCTAAAATTAAGATCAAGCATGAGAGAGATCTGTGGTTAAACTATGTGGTCTCATTCACACACACTCCATAATTATTCTTATTCTTTACAAATCTTTCCTATTTCTGGAAGAGACATCTTCTGCATGCATGCATTTACAGTGTGTTTTTATCTACCTGTCTATCACCTCCTCCCTCGCCTCTCAAGGGGAGCAGAGTCCTACATGTGATAGCGCCCTGAGAGAATCAGATTGGTGCTTCACTGTTTTGTGTGTGTGTGTGTGTGTGTGTGTGTGATACAGACATTCATAGCTTTTGTCATGCTCTTCGCTGACATGTGGAAAGCAAGAGCATCTCTGATCTCGGTGGAGTTGCTGCATGCAGGCTGTCAAGAGCAGGACGAGCTGCTGTCAGAGTCATGAACACGACACTCATAAATATAAATTTGGCACTTGCGATGAGCTTCAAAGCAAAAAATGGAAACAAATGTTGAATTCATTAGCGCCGGCCCTGTGCACGCTATGAGACTATGGGATTTGCAGTGACACGTCATTCAGAGGAAGAGTCTGAATAATTGTTTGGTTCACAGTGAGGTTGTGCATAAAAAGTTCAACTATCCAGCAAAGCAGTGTTTCATTGAAGTCTTTCATAAGTACAGTTAATGGAATTTGCTTAAATATTTTGATGCTAAAATGATGTAGTGAAAAGCTACTGAAAAGCTATTCACTCATCCATCGAGTATCATGAGTCATGATTACACAATAACGTGGCACAGGCCCTTAAATTTAAAATTTGTAAAAGCCTGTAGAAAATAGAGTTGGTCCAGGTGCTCCTATATTAAAGTCAGGAGTGGGATTTCAATACCTAAATGTCATTGAGAAAAAAGTGAGACGCAGCCTTCCCAAGTCAAACAGTAAACTCACAGGAGGTGTTTATCTTTTCTCCAAACTGACAAGAAATACTTGAATGTGAGGATCCATATTTAGAAAACGAATTCCACACGAGGCTTAACCGGAGCTTTAGGCAGTAAGCAAATGTGAATTAGAATTTATTGGATTGATTTGGACGGCCAGGCTCGTATCATTCTTCAAATTGGCAATCTGCTGTTCATGAACGTGGTGACACATTCCTGACAAATAGACGTTCTGTATTAGAGCTGAATCCATCACGGCCAGGGCCAATGTTTGCTCATGTTGTCATAATCTAATTGGCTGTCACATGGCAGACATTTTGCAAATATACAGGACAGAACAACAGCAGTGTCTGTGTGAGGGAAAAAGTGGATTTTAATCAAGCCTAGAAATTCTATCAGTGTTTTGAGCATCATGCAGTAATGATGTCTTTAGAACCAGTGACCATCCACTTTAGCCAATAAGATTAATGCTACAAACTCGTTCATAAATCTGCTCCTGCACTTTGCTGCATGTTCGCCTTTAAATATTTGAAATGAAGAAGTGATTTAAAAAAAAAAAAAAAAAAGTTAGCTTGCAGCTGAAAAGCCTCAGGGTTTGGCCAGTGATTACATTAACCTTAAAGTGGCACCCGGTCCCATCTGGTCCCTCTGCTGTATCACAGCCTCTCAGTCTGTGAGGAAGAAGACAGAGTGTACCTAAAGGAAGAGATAGTAAGTGCTCCTACTGTAGGGAGGCTCTAAAATGTGTAGGAAAAAGCCCTGGACTTAGCCATGCCTGGCTGGACAAGCCCTTCCATCTGTGTCCATATATACTGTTGTTGCTGCGCTAGATATATACGAGTGTACTGGAGATTTAAAGATCGCATAAAGCCAGCGCTCCCACATGGCATCAAATGTGAAAGAAAGGCAGGATAATATGGGGGCAGAGAGTGCTGAGTTAAACCAGCATGACATTGCTTAAGAGCTCCACCACCAGGCAATTTGTAAGACGGAGGCCTGCGAGCAGCTGTGTGACAACCTCCTGCTGTGCACAGGAGAACATTTAGACTTCCCACGACTGGGCCTGAAACACATCCAGATGAAGCTGTTTGAAGACTGACTGGGCAGCACATCAACATTCAAGGCACCTGCTATGAGTTATCGCCTTTATTCAAAAGATGTCGGTGAATATATTATCTCTCGCCGGGGACTCGCGCATTATTAGTATTAGAGAAGGATTACATTACAAGCAGCCCTTCAAACTGTCACCAGCTTGGAGGTAATTGAGAATGAAATATGATCGATAACACAGGCAGCCCACGGCCTCAGTAAACCACAGTGTTTTGCCTTTTAAATGTGAATTATGCACCTTTGGAAGTTTTATGATGTTGTTCGTGAACTGATCGATCGTTTGGAACATTTAGTACCAAATAATAAGCGGGACACACTCGTTCATGTCAGACTTGATATTGCAGCGGCTTCAGCCTCAGCAGCAAATGCCACTTTGTCACAGTGTAACTGAGTGCACAAGCTTTTAAATTGATTAAATAGTTCTGTTTCCGAAACCGTTCAAAAGTGTCTAAAGAAGTTAGAAGAAGTCAATCTGCAGAGGATTTTAATATTAAATGGAGCCTGTTAGAATCACTGACTCTGCTACTAGACTTTATTATTAGTATTATGACGTCCACTTGGCATCCAGTTACAGCATCTATTCCCAGTAGTGATGAGATTTAAGGGCCTTTAAACAGGCACTTCAATGGGAGCTCCCTGGGACGAGAGGTGACATTTTTATTTGCTCATGAGTGCTACCATTCAATTACCCACATCAGGTGCGAGAAGCGAACACAGCAACGGCAGCTGTATTGCATTTTGCACTGGCCACGCACTTCAGCCTTAATGTCTTTCTTCAGGCGGCATCAAACTAAACAGACGTGGCTCCTGGAAATAGTAAAACAGAGATGTCATCTGTCAAATTGCGTTCCCCGCTAAACCCGACGAGTGATGTAATCTCCAATTTTCTACTCGCCTCTCATTTTTCTATTTCTCTTTTAATCAGTGCATCACAGCTATCCAAAGTGGTTGGAGATCAAAAGCTACGAGCTGCCTCATTGTGATAAATCTCAAATCCTATAGTATAACCATAAAAAAACATCTCCAATCGATCACCTCTCTTATGCTGCGAATATAAGCAACCAATAAACAAACTACTCATAAATCAGGATATATGGTGCAGTTGTGCTATGCAAGCAAATATAGAGGGCAAAAATATGAGACGCCACGGCCAAGCCTCGCTCCGACGAATTCAAACTGGGCTTCTTTCCACGTGTCTTGTCAGCCATTCAGAGATCCACCTGCACTTTCACTATCTCTCCGTGCACTCTGGTTAGATGGGGAGTAGCTAATGCGCCCGGCTTCGGTTTAGATTTGTTATGATTCATCCTGGCAGCACGCCCACATCCCGAGAGGGTCTTACCATTTGTTTGCACTGACACACACGCCTCGGCCGCTTTGACCTATTGCTGTTTGATTTCAGATCTTACATAACCCATTCCGTGGAGTGGGGCTCACTCAGGAACACGTGGCCCGACAACAAATATTGAAGCATGCACGATGACACTTAATACTGCAGGAGGGAACATCAAACAAGCTGGGAGGGAACATTGGGAAGAGGATTGGACTATTGGACTTCGCATCAATAAAAATATTTGCAGGAGGAAATCACGTCTGTCAATCTGTCGTCTGCTCGTGAGCCAACGGTGATTAAATATTGGACACGTTACAAGCATTGTTTTCTTATTTATCATGAGCTTCTGATGTATTAAAGGAACAAATACAGCAATGTTAGTTTGTAGTTTTTTGTTCTTTATGCTCCACAGTCCAAAAAGTCACCTCACTCAGGTAGCTCAAGTTGAAAATATGCTTGTCCATGCAATGGAAACAACATCGTATAGGGAGAGGGCACTGAAACATTAGTGATGATTCATGGCCTGCGTCAACCGAACCGTCACTCGCTCCATCACCAGCAAGTGACCTGCAGACAATGCATCATGGTTACTGCCTGCTTTTTTGTCCATGCGTGGCTGTCTGTAACCCCCATTACCTAAAGGACAATGAGCTTCAAGAGAAATGAATGTGTCCCGTCCTGGATAAATGTTGCAGCTGATTGTGAGTGTGTCCGCTGTAAGACATGTGCTGACGGCTTGATAGTGTTTGTGTGCGGCTTTTAGAAATGCATGTTCATTGTGAGAGTTTCATAAAATATAAATTTAAAAAAATTAATCCTGGTTTGTCGAAGCTGCTGTGTAACATCTGAGGAGGGATTTGTTAAGTGCGTTGCACTTTGTTAGATTTCCGCCAGTTAGTGTCCCAGCGTGTTGTCATAAATTTCCAGATAATAGATTCAATTATAAGATCGTTAGCGTGACCATCAGATGTTCATGACACGAAATTAGCAGACATTTAGTCATCGCCAAAGCACAAGGACACAGGAGCCATTATTGTTAATGTATGTATGACTCATGAGCTCTCCAAAGATGACGGACAGTATGTGACTCGCCCTCCCTCTTAAGACATCACAGCCCCTGCTTCTATGAATAAGCTCCTCATTAAATGGATAAAATGAGACAGAAGTAACCTCTTAACCTCTTGATACCAGCGATACCAACAGCCACGCCAACTTTCCTCCCCGCTCCCTCCGCAGTTGGAACAGTAATTTCCTCCTGTGCTCTCTCTCTATCGCAGGCTAAGCATTTAGTCTGGCCTCTTGTTCATCTCATCCGCTCCCCTCCGCAAACCAATCTCTGAGTGTGTCACGAGCCCGAGGAACCGAGTGCCGTGCCTGTGTTTGACCTTGACCCCCTCCCTCTCCTCATCCTCCTCCTTCATAACGCCATGAGGGCTGAAAGAGGAAGACTGATAGCCTCGCTTGACCCGCGGGTCTCGAGATCTGCCTCAATGTCACCTTTTGCACCGAACACGGAGGCCATTACTGATCGCCTCAGAGATAAAAACAGAGCGAAGTGCAAGAGGAGTAGGAGAGGGACAGCGGGAGAGATAAAAGGGGAGACACGGGGAGATAAGAGGAGAGGAATGTGAGAGGGACTGATATAGAAAACGGCAAATCATTCGAAACAGCTCCCAATTTTTATCATTTTTGTCTTTCATCTTTCTCTCTCGAGTGCACATTTTGGATGATGTATTGTCCTGGCGCAGCACATGCCTTTGGCTGTCATCGAGACAACTGTGTTACGGGTTATTACGCTCGTGCCCTGAGAGTTAATAAGAGCGTTTGAATTTCAAATTGACTGTACAACTGTCAATTAACAGTCGTTTTGTAGTGCAATTAGAAACCTTACTACTGCTACTTAAAGAGCAGCTGTGATGCTGTACTTACAGCTCATTAGGCAAAGCATATGTTTCTCTGTCTACATATATATATCTCTGGTCTTCACCCGTGCCATCCCCATAAGCATCTTTTTTTCTTTTTTTTTTTATCTGGCAGCTCAAGACATTTGCACCCACTTGACCCTCTCATCGCAGCATCAGTTACTTTAGTCCATTAGAAGCACTTTCATGACAAAAGCCCTGAGGATGGCCTCCAGGTCCCCGTCTGCAAGGTCAATCCCATCTCACCCATCCATCTATTCTCACATAGCCAGACCTTTATGGCTGGGGAAAGGTCAGGCTGAATCCATTATCATTTTGGTATTGTTTGTATTTCTTTAACCCAGTCGAAGTCGTCTTTGGTGGCAAGTCCAGAATAGTAGCAAAATAGAATAGAATAGCAAAGTAGTGTTGAAAGGTAGCGTGCAGGTCGCTAGCTCAGATTTCGTTGCCAACTGAAATAGTCGACCAACGGCCTACTTCCTGTGAGTCAGACTGATCCATCTGACCCCAGCGATTGCTTGGAGACCGTTAGGCCGATCGGGACCCTCGATTAGACCTGTCACACTCTGTTTCTCCTGGCTTTTGCTTTCCCGGGCGTTTGCCCCGCTTTGCAATCAACGTGTCCACCGGCAGCCAAATCATGATAGATGGTTGCAAAGTGACTGGGTGAAAAGACGCAACCCTGTCCGAGGGAGGTGGACATGAAATAGACACAGCTGTTACTTTAAAAAGACCAGTCTGTCAGGTTGACAGACAAGACTGTTTAAAGGGCAGGAGGAAAAATGTGAACAAATGATACATACCTATGACTTAATTATTCTGTAGGTTTATAATAAAATACAAGCACGCTTTATATTTACTCATCATTACAGTGACATGAAACAAACAATGCGAATTTCCCCATGGGGATGAATAAAGTATCTACCTACCTACCTACCTAATATTGCACCAGGGCTCTAATATTTAGATTTTCACTTTTGTTTTTGACCACAGAATTTGTTTTAATGTGACGAGCACTGAGATGACATAATCAGGTTGGAATGATTGACACAAGTAATTAGCCACTGCTGCACCAGTGTGATATGGCAGCTGAGATGGTTTATTGGTTTGAGGACAGTGGGTCAGAAAATAGGGGAAAAAGAGAGGGTCAGCAAAACTAAATTTCAATCCAACATCCACATTACACAGGTGCTATAAAACTACAGAGAGGGGAACGCAGGCCTTTAAATTGACATTTTCATTCTAGCTCACCATGACACAAACCCGGTGTCCCATATCGCTGCTTCATTATGAGAGTACAACTCAGTTACTCTCATTTAATTCAAAACAAACGCCCCTGTTGAAGACTGTCCAGATGCAGTGTGGACGCAGATGGCGTGGATAATCTAATATCTGGAGAAGTGGGTGGATTATCAGACTCTTGTCTCTGTTTCCTTTCCTGCAGACCGGCCACCAGCTCCTGTCAACGTGTCCGTCATGCACCTGCGGGCCGACTCCGCAACTGTATCCTGGGAGGTTCCTGAGGGAGACATAATAATTGGCTTCTCCATCTCGCAACAGGTAAGACCGAAACTTCAAATGCAAAGCAGGGAGATCGTGGACAGGTTAGTAGATCACCCCCATGGAGAGAAAATTGAATCAGTTTTATATTTGGCTGGAGCCATTTGTGGTTTGGCATCGAGCCTTCATCATGTCCTCTTGAAATTTTGTTGGCACGCCACGCTTCCAGTAGGCGGAATGAAGAAGTGCACCTGGAATCCATTTTCAGCCGTGTCGCAGTTCTTGACAGCCTGTTGAACATAATGGAATAAAATACAGGCGACTGAAAAAACATTTTTTTGGACAATGAAATGATAAAATATTTAATGACTGTGGTCCATGGAGGAGCTTTTGTGAGCTCAGCAAACACCTCGCTATTTATCATGAGTTTGTCCAGCATACTGAGTAGCAGCAATATGCATAAGATCAAGGTTGCATAAAGATGTGTTTTCATCTTGATGTATATTCTTAGGAGCTCCTCAAAGCTTTGTTTAGCATGCAGAGAGGCAGACTAAACAGCGGCTTCAAGTCTGGAATAAAACCTGGCTTGGTCCCTTTGTCAAGAGAAAAAGAGGCAAAGATTTCACAAGCTTAATATAGGAAAAGCAATGAATGCTAACAGTGAATGACAGAATGCCATATGCTGCTGTAATCATGTTTATGCTACACTCAATATTATACAGCCATTTAACTTTACTGTTCACGCAGGCAGTTGATGGGCTGTACATAACAGCCGCACGTGTCGGGCTGTTCATCATGTTAGGCAGCTGAATTTGAATTTGGTAATTGCATTGAGTGTACATGGCAGTTTAATCATTACGTTATTCATTGTTTATGCAGAGTGACAAGTCAAGCAGGGCCGTAACAAACGCATAAGAAGAAGACATCTGGCCCAAAGCCGCTTGAGGTGCAGATGGGCTGGAGAGCTAAGAAGGGAGCTCTGCATGCAAGCAGGAGGAACCGATCTCACAGCTTTGAGTCTTGCTTGCTCCAATAACACTCCGAAAGGTCAAAGACAAAGTCATAGAAGATTGTGACTGAAGGTGCTTGCAGGCTAAATTAATCAGAGTATTGGCTCCACAACTTTTTCAGTTTCCAGACAAGACTCCATATGGCCAAAATGAAGTGCCAACTGTTAACATAATAGAGTCCTCGGAAGGTTGTTCTCCAGCACCTTGAATATTTTCTGGTTGGTCACCTCCATCTCGAATTGTCGTGGCCTGTATAGAGGTTCATGATTGTTGGCTTTTTTGTGATGTTGGAGGGCCATACATCATTAATGCAATATTGGCCTGGGAAGATGAAATTTGTGCAATTGAGCAACAAGACTTTTTCTAGAAGAATGTGTCTTCCTTAGGGACACAATTTGCAGGACTTGTGTTTCTGTGTGGTCACCTTGATCAAGTCATTTCCCCCCATACTAATTATATATCTACTCAAAGGATCAATCCACTCTGTTCCTCTTCGAATTCCTAGAGGCAGGAAGGACACATGCAACGATTCATACGTGAAGTCAACACCACCAGCCGCTCTTGTGTTCTCTGGGACCTGGAGGAGGATACGGACTATATCATCCAGGTCCAGTCAATTGGTCTCTATGGGGAAAGCCAAGCCAGCAAGAAGGTCCATTTTCGCACCCTCAGGAAGTCAGACCGCTTCCCCTCCAACAGCTCCAATCAAGGTGAGCTCTGAGATATTATGGCCAAGTTCATTTGAAAAAAAGGTGTTTCTGTTTGCGCTCAGTGGCAATAATAGTGTGGCTGACTGTAGGGGTTTGGTTGCCATTATCTTTTTGTTATCATCATCAAGTCCTTTAAAAACACCAAAACCAACAATCAGTCTAACCTCCTAACAAATATTGTTTATCAAGCCACATATGCAGTAGGTGTACAGCTCTTTGCCATGGAAATATAGTATTATATTATAGTAGAATCTACCAGGTTCCTCATCTTAGTTTAGTGTTTTAGTATTTTAACATTTACCACTCATCAAAAAGTGAAGCTGAGGCTGATGGGAATGTCATTAGTTTTGAAGGTATTTGGTAATAACCCAAAGGATTGCTTGAAGTATAATTTTGACCTGTTGGTGGCACTAGATGAAAAGTTAGGATCTCACCAAGGTCATCAGGATTCATCCTCTGGGGACCACAAATGTCTGTACCCAATGGGAATCCATCCAACAGTTGTTGAGATATTTCAGTCTGGACCAAAGTAATGTCCCAACCATGTCAGACCAATATCACCAATATCACTGGAGCTGCTAGCATGACTAAATACTATTAAAAACATTGTGACATATTCCTTTATTAGCTGAACAGAGCTGGTGTGGTAAAACTAGCAAAGTCAACAAGGAGCAAATTAAATTCTTGAATGTTGATGTAGTTCTATGGCACAGAGTTGTATAAGCTATTATCAGGCTTTGCATACACATTCAGTACCTGTAAGCTCATTTTAATTGTTTGTTTTGGTGTCTTCAGGGCACATAAATAAAATGATGATATCATTGCCAGGTATTGCATTAGTCCAGAATCTCTCCTCCAGTCAACAACATGCTATAAAGTTTATCAAAGTGTAATTGAAAAGGTCACAACAGGTCAGTGCAGCACTTTTTCCACAGTGTTTAATCTCACTCTGTTGCATAACATAATGCTTTGCTTTTAATGCTACAGTACATGGCATAGCCACGGGCCTTTCTCCCGGGGCACAGACAGGAGCGAACCCATTACAGATGCTTTTCCTGCTCTCGCGCTAAAGCCTCCTCCTCCTGGCTGTTGAATGCTTTTAAGCACCCTGACATAGAAAATGAGGTACAGTAAAGGCTGGTGGCGTGAGTGCGAGGAGCCCGAGGCCTCCTCTCACAGGGTCTCTGTGTTAGGGGCTCTATGGGCTTCATGCAGGTTTATTTTCTCCTAGACACCAATTCATTATTGACAGACTCTTCAAGCGTGGCTGAAGATGAGCTCCTCTGAATTTATGCAACTCCATATCACTCCGGGTGCCTAATCAGGATTCTGACACACACTCTAAAACACTTTGGATTCAGAGCCCGGGCTCGGCTCATGGGCTGGAGGAAATATGAAGACCGTGACCAATAGAGAATAAGTTTAGTGGCTCTCGATTTCTTACAGCACAGATGAGGTAAGAGTGAGGAAAAGGTATTTGCTTTATATTTGGGCAGAGTCTACATTTTAGAAGAAACTCCTCTCCTAATCTTTAACATTAGTTCAGCCATGATTAGGGGTTGAGCCGAATACATTCGACATCGGCCTCGACCCACACTTCAAACATCTATTCCCTCTGTTATCCTGTGGTCTGGTTGAGGTTGTGAATAGAGGAAGTGCTGATGCAAGCAGCTCATAAATGTTTCTCTTCAGCTGACTCAGGTTTGGTACCATTAGTTAAGCTGGCAAGATGCGCGAAAGAGAAAGGAACAAATTCAGGCTCAAGTTCAACACGAGAGCCTCTCCATTAAGCTAATACAGGCACTGGCATTATCCTCCCCTCCTGTTGCTTTACATCAAATACTCAGGAAATGACTTTCTGTGCTTATTTTTGAAGCTAAAAGCAATGGGTTTACGCTAACTAGCATCAATATCGGAACAAAGTGCTGAGCGTGAAACGACTTACGGCCAGCGCCTTACTACTTTTCCCAGACTTGGAAAAAGATTCACAATGCAACATTAATCAGGATTTGTAGCCCCCCCCCTGCCCCTCGACTCATCCAAGTGGGTCAGAACAGCCCATTCAGTGGATGAGCTTCATTTGTGGGAGTTTGTTTTTGTAAATGCAGAAGCAATCAGTGTCAGCTTTCCATAAATCTAATGCCGCCACTGCTGACTTCTCGTGCCCCAGTTTCAAAGTCCAATCACATCGAGTTTCTTTGTGCCATTTATTTCTCAGCTTCTCTTTTCTGTTTGTATACTGTATATTTGACTCCGATATTGTTGTGACACACACAACGCAAACACCAGCAGGGTAAAAATCCACACATAGCAGCTCTGACTAATACTCCTCGCGGTATTTTTATCCCAGTTTCAGATAAAGAACGTGGATGAATAATTACAAAGGCAAACATAGTGAGTAACACAGTGAGCTAATTAACTCCGCTGGTGTGATGGAAAATTACAACACTAGTAACACGCAGGCTTAAAGCGATGCAAGTAAACTACAACTACATCAGCAACACATAACTAACAGTACTTCAGAGATACTGCCTGAGGCGACATAGACTGAAAATGTTCAGTATCTACATTAGTTAACCTAACACATTTTTCCTCTGTGTGCATCCAGATTCAGGTGAGTCTAAAGGAAGATTATAATATCAATGCATTGGAGATGTTTGTCGATTTATCTGTGTTTCATCTGTGTTTTCAATCATGCATAAACTGATAAAGATAAGGCAAAAACCAAATTGTGCTGCGGGCTTCATAAAGGCTGGTTGGATCACTGTTAATGGGAATAAACGGCAAGTCTTTATTGGTTCCTGTGCACTCTCATCCCTTTCACAACAAGCAGAATAAATATGCTTTTGTAACTGTACTTTAATATGAACATGAATTAATTACTGTAAATACTTTTTTAAAATTTGCGTACTATTACTACTACTGCTACAGTAGTATGAATACAAGCCTTCAAACTTTTTGGGTACTACTACAGTACTAGTAACGTGGCTAACGTAACATAAACCAACAGATTTTTAAAACCATTCAAAAATAGTTTTTAATCTAACTCAGTATTAAAATTCAAGTCCTCAACACGAGAGGCTAGACTTTTCTACTACATAGTGTTTTGAGGCCAAGATATTGATTCCCACAACCCTGAAAATGAATTCCCATCGTTTTGCTTCTTAACAAGCTTTTGCTTGTTTCCTCCTAAAATAACAACCCATGTATTCTTCATAAACCTTTGATGCACCTGAATTTGATGTGACATTTTTATTCAGGATCTTGCTGCCGACCATTGTTCCTTAAAAGCCTCTTTAATCTGGCTGGCTCCAACGTCACAGAGCCATTTCAGATCCTTTGTCACAGCCAAGTGCCTCCTATTGAAACTAAATTGATTTGAGGGATATACCAGCCGTCCCCAAGAGCCAGAGCCATGATACCCATGAATCAATAATGCTTTCATTTTTTTCCTCATTTCACTTTGATAATGCGATTACATATTAGTGCATATGTTGCAGAACATATACCTGGCCTGGCCAAACTCAGAATCCATCTATTTCATATCAAGCATTTCCTGGCACGATGCGCAGCACGTGTTGCAGGAGAATTTGAATTTAAATTGGCTCCTGCAGATTTTTTTTTTCTGGGATCAATATGTCTTTCTATTTCACTTCCATTAGTTGCATGGAAATCTATATACTGTATATTTATGTGTTTTGCCCTTCAAGGGTGAAGGCTGCAAACAGAGGAGCAGTGTTCTGGCAATTAATTTTAGCAATGTTTACGTATGCACAATTGCCAAATAAATATATATTTGAAGTTCTCAAATAGAATTCATGTCACTGATGTAAAATTGCAGCACAATGAAAGGAAAGATTTACAAAAGATTAATTGATCAGTGATAAAAAATGTATTAAGATGCTGTATTTGTTAGTATGAAAATCGATGCCACAGTCAGCACAAAAATGTCCAAATACATTATATAAATTGTTCCCAAACAAAAGACACGAACCAACTAAAACTGTTACCTGCTGCTACCGAGCTGTCAAGCTGCTTCACACAGGAGAGCAGAGAGAGAGAGTACGTTCAAAGGATGAATGCCGAGAGCAGTCAAACCGACTAGGTAGGTGGTCCCCTTAGACACAATTACTGTGTGATACTTCAAAGAGATGTCAAACTGTCTTTGCTGAGTCAGAAGTTACATCTACGCCCTCCCATTAACAGCACTGAGACAAACGTATCCTGCACATTGTTTGCTGCCTGCAAAATATTCCCTGTCAATTCAACTGGTGCACAACTTCGCAACTTTCCATCTTCAGTTAATAGAGCATGCTGATTCGCTGACAGTGGGAAAATATTAGATCTGACACAATTAGTTCATGAACTGATAAACAAAAATCTGCAACTACTTTTGTAATCAATCATTAAAGCAATTAAGCAAATAATTTTGCAAAAATTCCAAATATTAACTAATTACAGCTTTTCACTTGTGAGTATTTTCTGCTTTTTGTTGAAGGTTAGCAGTGACTTCAGTTCCAGGGGCGTAGTGCTATTTGTTTAAGTAGAAGTGCACCTGTGACGTGCACGTATGTATGAACGTGCACTGTTAAGTCGAGACTCATTTCCAAGGTTATATATCCACTGTTCCTATTGTGGCAAGTTTTCATACAGTAGTCAACTCTAACTGAGCACAGACAGATTTTTTGAATAGTTCGATCATGTTCATCATGTATACTGGTATTAAGTAATATAGGCGATTATTATATAGGCAACTGTCTCTATTTCCTCTTGGGGACTGTGGTTCACGAGTCACGGCTATATGTTAACAATATATTTGAGTCCGAGGGAGACGTCTTGTGCTACCTTTGCACAAAGTCTGGTCCACACCAGACTTGTAATTTGTGTAAAGTGAAGAACTGATTCTTGGATAAGAAAATATAAATGTTAATGTTCAAGTTTAATTCCCCAGCAGGGAAACGTGAAGATTAGTTGAACCAGTTTAAAATGTCTCACAGTGTAATGAAACCTAAAAACCACAATTGCTCAGTCTCAAGGAGACATAATGCAAGCATAAATCACATGATGCATCTTTGTGACAACGGTGCAGCACCCCTGGTGTGTTGTTACACGCTTTCCCGACACAGTTCACAGCCACAAACAACATCGTGGGATTTGGGGCGAGCAGAAGGAAGGTCGACTAATTATTTCAACACAAACTCTTTGGTGGGCCGGAGGTCTCCACGAGCCGAGCATCACACAGCATTTAACATGAAATATGTATGATACAGCAGCAGGACGTTATTCAGGCCTGTTCACTCTACTACTGCATCAAATATGAACATATACACATTGAAGTACCAAAGCACTTTTTCAATTCACACAGGGTCATTAGAGCAGCTACAAAACTGTAAACAAGAACAAGTAGCTCAGCTGGAAAATCTCGCAGAATGCAAAAGCCTCAATGACACATTCGTTACTGAAAAGCCTTTGATGTGTTATCATCCCAACACTTCTACCAGTGCTTTCTCTATGCATAGACAGAGCCATAACTTTCATATATGCTGAAGAACTAAATTATTGAGTGGGTTGAGTTCGGAGATAGAGGAGATGTGGGATTAATAAACTGGAGAGCAGGAGCGCTGACCTGAGTCCTGACCTGACATTTAAGCGTAATGTGCAGCCTGATATCAACTCTAGAAGCTCCCTGTGCAACAAGAACACACAGGAGATGATGTAGGTGAATCTGAGATAGGGTTCGCTCACATGTCATGGGTAGGCTGAAAGAGTCGGCGGCTGTAATTATTTCTCCTCCTCACACTGGCTGTGATGTGGTTCAGAGAGAATACACAGGAAAAGATGGAGGAGAAAATCTACAGTCCTTTTTTAAAAAACGCATTAAGTCTGATTGGTCAAAGCTTCAGAGTGAATGTATTCATCCTGGGAATTATGTTATGCAACTTTGCAAAGTGAGCAGGGAAAGAAAAAAGGCAAATTCAAACCACTTTGTTAGCTGTTACTTATTTTTGTAATCGCTAATACAGGGAAGTAATTTCTGTTTGTTTTTTTTTAGTCAGACTTAAAGATTACTTTTAAGTATATTTGCAAAGCCGTGAGAAGCTTGTGATGCTTGCCCTGATTTATGTTGTTTTCAGTTTGTAATTCTTGAACAAAAGTGGCGAGTCAGCATGTGAAAAGTTAGCATTACCTATAATAAGAAGAAAAGAATACCATATTTTTACTTTAATACAGACACATATTTGAATCCGTCATACTGTTAAATTAGCACATTTCACACCATTTTTAATTCCCGCTGTGACGCCCCCCCCCCCCCTCTCCGTTCACATGCCCACACACATGACTGGCAAGACTGAAAAACGATGCGGTGTAATTGACCCCGCTCCCTAATAGCCATCATGTGAAGAGAGCTGACGGTCTGGCGTTGGGGGCCAGTTTCTTGACAACTTGATTCACTAAAAGAGGCAATTGGGAAGAGTGGTGCTCTGGAAGAGTTCCATCCATGCGGGTAAAGAGATAGTTTGGAGAGTGGAAATAGGCCCATAGTCAATCCACTTAAAGGAGGATTAATGCTACAGGACTGATGTGTGGTAATGCCCACCACATTTTCTGTCTACTACAGTTTTTTTAAAATGGCATAACAGTCATAAGAGATAAACGTGAGTGTCCATTTTTTACTGGTCCTCACTGACTGAATGTGAGTTGAACATCTTACTTTATCAGGACAACCAATAAAATAGCTCTACATCATTGTTTGATTTTGTTCAATTGCGTTTTAAAGTATCTTATATTTTGTCATATTGCATTCAGTATTTTGCATTTACAGTACGACACCTGTCCTGTCTGTCCCCTCTCCCAGATGACCCCACTGTGCAGGGCCTGGACAAGTCCCGGCATCTACAAACAGGAGAGATGATCATAATCGTGGTGGTCTTGGTCATGTGGGCAGGTATGTTTGTGTGTGGTTCATTATCTTTAAAAGAGAAAAGAATGAATGAGGTCAGCAGAAAGCCTCTGACCAGGAGCAATAACATCCTACATGGACACCATGAGCAATTCGTCCTTGCTGTATTTACTGGTTTGAATTGAGTTGGCTCATTTTGAAATGTCACATATTTCCGTGCACCAATCTCAGTTTAGCAAAATTGGAAATGAAATCTAATGACAGTTGTTGGGCTGTTTGCTCATGGTGCAAGGCCACTGTCAATCAAATTAAACTGATTAGCCAGGTTTTTATGTAAAACTCTCAAAAAATAATAACTGAGGACTTAACTTTTCCCACAAATTTTAACTTTGATTGTTGCAAATTTATTCATTAATGTAACAGAGAAATTAAAAGTTTTCAGGGGCTTTAAGACTTAATCTCACTGGGGTTAATATTAGGATTTTGATTTGTCATCCATCCCCCAGCTGGAGCTGAAGATTAATGTCTGACCTGTAATAGTAATTATGTCTATAAAAACCATAAGTCTCAGTCCTTCAAGGTGACACAGTAACACATGTGCCTTTGATCTGGTAAAGGTTTTTAATAGGCCAATTGTAGATCCAATAAAGTCTATAAATCCAATGTCATTATTGAGCAGTTGTTATCGATAGTGAAACGACGTTAAAAACCTGCTTAATAAGCTGAAAGATAATTGGACTTTTCCAATGGCCCTGAAAAACGTTGCCATTTATTGTCACCCTTTAATGATGGAGACTAATGGTGCACATCTGAGAGAGGTCGCACACTGTAAATCAGCTTGTAGCCAC
The DNA here is from genome assembly GCA_037975185.1 of Centropyge bicolor. Lineage (NCBI taxonomy): Eukaryota > Metazoa > Chordata > Actinopteri > Pomacanthidae > Centropyge > Centropyge bicolor. The sequence continues at coordinate 6,580,544 of JBBMOC010000006.1, forward strand.
GTCAATACATTGATACAGCGATCAATAAGCCACTGGTAAATACAGTAAAAAGACCATCCAGCACCAGGCCCATAGGATCACGAGAAAGTGGAAGTTAGAGACCAAAAAACTCAACACGCACTGAGGAATAAATGGAACAACTCTGAACGTCCCGTCCCTGTTAGGCTCTCTCTCCCAGCAGCGATGTCAAACCCACATCACGCTTTTCTGAGCACTCTCTGCATCCGAGCTCTCCGTCCCGGTATGATTTTCTACTCCATTGAGGAAGCGCGCTGATTAATGAAGTGCCGAGGCGCGATGAGAAGTGGCATATCTGACAGGCAGCCAGGAGCAGGGTTTCCCACCCCCGAGCACCGGAGTGAGATGTTAAATAATACTAATGAGAGAAACCAAAGTAACGTGGAGGCTGCGAAGAGTGGGAGTTAAAAGAGTGAGTGTGGTGTATTCATAATGGACTGCTCATTTACAGTCAGTCAGATTCACCTTTTTCCCTCATTTTGTGATGCATCAAGACATCAGAAGTTAATAATGTGCGGTTTGTTTGTTCTTCTTTTCTTATTCAGTTTCTTTTATCTCTGTTATTTTCTGCCACTTGGACCAGCTCTAGAATTGAATTATAAAGTAATCAGCCAATTGCATTGATTCAATGCAATCTCATCTGTCGTATTGTGTAATGTTTCTGTGCAGTGAGTGACCGTTAAAGCATTAAAACAGCATTACAATAAACTGTAATGTGAACCATTTAAATGCAGACAAATCACTCCTCCAATTTCACAAGCTCCACTGTAACACACCCATGGCAACAAACCAGTGTAAATGTCGAATCCATGAAGGTCTCAACAGAGACAATAACATGCAGCTGCAACATTGCAGAGCACTTACACGGTGCATGACTAATAATTTGTTAATTAAATGAAATAATGCTGCTGTGTATTCCTCACAGCTCCCTGGTTGTCATTACCGGAGCTGGAATGCAGTTTGTGAATATTTCATGATTGCATTGCTCATAGAAACTCGGTGAAGCGAGGAAGTTAATTGTGAGCATACATTACTTATCCATACTGGAGGAAGAACTGGCAGATTGCAAAAGGCAAGAGAGCGAACTCCGCGGAGAATTACTGTCTTCCGAGCTCTCAGATAAAGGCGCAGCCATCGCCCTCCCTCGGGAGCAGAATTCCATTATCCACATGGCCTTTCAACGTGCTCGGTTAGAGGAAGTGGTGACACGTCTGTGAGTGACAGGTGCGGCCTCATGACTGAATTCCTATCCTCATTTGTGTCTGTCTGTCTGTGTGTGTGTGTGTATGTGTGTGTGTGTGTTGTCGATCCCTCACCTCCCGGCAGCTGTTATTGCCCTGTTCTGCCGGCAGTATGACATCATCAAGGACAACGACTCGAGCAACAATAAGGAGAAGGCCAAGCCGTCGTCTGAAAGGAGCACGCCGGAGCACCACAGCGGAGGGCTGCTGAGGAGCAAGGTGAGGCCTGCGTCACCATCACGGCAGCGTTTCTTTCTGAATGGATAGCCTGCGTGCTGTGAACACAAACGCCAGTCTCATCCATGTATGATGTTTAGTACAGTGAACATCACAATACAATGTTGTTGCGAAGGTTAATGCTTGAATGAATCTTGACTTAGACAGCACAGTTGCAGGAACATATCTCAACCTTACACTGTATAATGTATGGCAATCTATTTCATCGTTTTCAGGGAGGACTTCATGAATTGTACTGTTGCAAATCTGATCTAAAAATACAACCTCCCCCTCAAATAATGTTCTACTGGGGAAAAAAATGCATCTTGTATTCAAATAAGCCCTTAAGGGAAATGGTATCTTTCCTCCAGATGTAATCACAGAAATCTCCTGGGATCTATTGCTTAACCACAGCATCCAGCAAAATACTTATAAAAAACATACAAGCAGTGACAGAATGTTTGTTGCATGTGTTCAAAAATTACAGAGTTGGTTTAAGGTTGAAATCTGCCTTGGAAGATCATTTGTGGAGCTTTGACTGTGTGAGAAGCACCTTTAAAAGATAGCGGCAGTGGACAGATATTTGCAGTCACAGCTCAGTAATGAGGCCGTGACCGAATCGATGATCGAAGTCATTTGCATTGTGAGCGCGGACCTTTGGCTAGGATTTAACTTCGCAACATATTGAGTTCTCTTGTTTAAATAAGCTGAGGGGCGATCGGAGGATTTCTCATTGTGTTGGCTTATCTCCCCTTCCAGCCCTCATTAGCTGGTTGAGTGTTGATGTGGGGCTTCTGTCACAGAGGTTCTGATGAGGGCTTCACAAACTCTATCTAGTATGGGTCAATAGTTATAATTGGTTCAGCTTCTTTTTGTCGATTTGAATGAAAACATCGTAATGAAAAATGATAATTGAATATTGAACTTTTGATCCCGAACGTCTTATTTCACTTATGAAAAACTCCAAAAACTTCAGATAACATGCAGTGTTATACCCAGATCTATAAATACCAGAACATACAAACCAAGAATATTGCACAGATGCATTACACCAATATATTGCACGTTCCCCTGCTAAGAGCCATAATTCCACCCTGGAGATGTGATATACAGTAAATATGATATTTGAATACATTTCCATTTTAAAGAAAAGAATTTGCCACTTGACTTGCTCACACTAACAGTATATTCTATGTTTGCCTTCTACGACCAAAGTGTTTCTGTTTCAGACAATAAAGTAAATAACGGCAATTTTCACCTCTTGTCTGTTGCAGTTTCATCCTTCGGTACCATCCATCAACATCATCGAAGTCTGAGAAGAGGGAAGATAAATTCTTCTCTCTCTTTGACCATCGACGCATGTTGGACCTTTGTCACTGATGAGGAGAAAAGCCGGAAATATGTACAGTTTCTGTGGGATGTCATCAGTGAATAAGGTTGGCCTAGACTGTCTTGAAGAAGACGCACATGCATGCACACAGTATTTGTAGAAAAAAACTAAACTCCAGAAACACACCCCTTTACACACACACACACACACACACACACACACACACACACACACAGTACACTAGCTAATAGACACCTACTCCTGCAGGTTTGATAGAGCATAAATTAATGTTAACCCATGGTGCAGTTAACACTGATGTCTTTGCCAGGTGCTTGGTATGTTATTGCAATACAAAACACACTTATCATCTCTGGGAGGCCTGTCTTCATGACTTTAAATACGCAGTGTATTTTTGATATCGGCATGTGCGATTAGACACCAAGTTCACCTGCAATAGGAGACTCAGCTTTAAGCACTGCAAATAGTGTTAATAGATTATCTGATCACAGCTGTATATTTTCTGAGAGCTGCGGGGCAGATTGTTAATACGGAGAGAGCAAATACATCCAGAATCCATTTGTTCAGAGCCACCAAAACAAACATGTCTTAATTTTTTCTAATTATTGAAATTCAAATACAATTTTCTGGATTTTCTTATTTCATACATAAACATTATGTCTGTACAGATTTCAGTCACTTAGTAAATGAAGTTGCATGCAGATCATCTGCCTGTAGAATAGCATTTGATGTGCATTCTAAGTTAGACACCAAAAGCGGAGAAATGATTGCAGTACTGTGAAGTTGTTTTCTTCTGTTTTACCTGCTTTTAGATCAGGACTCTATCTTTTACCATCCAGTAGATCTTGTACATTTCCTGACAATTGTATTTCCTGAAGTGTAAAATAAAGCTTCTTTTGAATGTCCCATTACTGAGTTGCAACAGATGTAATCAAGTCTCTCCCTGTCTGAAATTCACTTTGTGCACTTTCACACAAAAACTGCTCATCAACTATCTGTACCTTGTGGCCAAGACTTAAAGTACAGAAAAAAATGCACTTCCTGCACAAAATGTTTGCCAAGTTGCATCATAAAAAATGTTTTATGCAGGTAATAACTTTCCACATGCTAAAAATTAATTAGGTAATGATTTAGTTTTGAGATACAAAACACATAAAGTGACACATTAAAATCCTGACATGTACAGTATTTTGTGCACAGTGCAAGGATTGCTGTATATTTCATATATGACACCTGGTGCATCCTACTTGAGACAACACCTTTAAATGGTTCTATTTTTGAGACCACAGAGAAAACCACTTGACACGAGCGGTGTAGTGATGTGATGTAGGAGATAACAGGATTTTGAAGAGATCGCGTCTTGTCGAAGCTCTTCAGTTCAAGAGCTGACACTCGAGTCGGCTCGATGAGATGAAACTCGGTGGAAAAAACCACGAGAGCTGCACTGACACTGGTCACACAACCAAAGATTAGTTCAAGTTCTTTTGTTGTAATGTGCACAACAATTGCAGTCAAGCATCCGGTGGCAACGATATTCTTAAATCTAAAGCTCCCTCTGTGCTCAGGCAGGTATGTGTAAAAGAAGATGTTAAATGAATCACACAAGTGCAACAGAATCTAGTAAGAATCGAAAATAGTGCAGCAACTAAAATACTGAAAATCTAATACAATACAAATTATAACAACACATGCAAAGTAAAATACAGCAGCAGCCTGGTTAGTAATAGTAAAACTGTAATAGCAGTACGTAGCATGTATATCCATAATGAGAGCAGATTGTAGAGAGGATGCTTATACATATCTACATATAAAGTGATAAGTCAACTAAACAGTGATAAACTAACACATATATTGTGATGTGTACAGATATAAACAGGTGGTAATAAATATATGTGCTGTTAAGAAAGCAGGTGGAGCCACTGCAGTAAATATATACAGTACCAGCAGGGAGTATAGTACAAGTTTGGCAGTAGTATAAAGTAGTATAAAGTGAGTGTCGTCTTAGCAAAGTGTCATGAGCTTGAGAGCTTTACAGAGAGATTACAATCTGTTCACTCAACTCAATAATAATATTATTAACTAAAGGACCATTATAAAACAATAAAAACTGCAGTTATCTCATCAACAACTACTACATTTATCCACAATGAACCAGACGTTATGAGACAAGACGGTCTGCCGCACTACTTTACAGAACTAATTCAATAAGCTATTTCACCTGGCCTTTCAACTAGAATGTTCCTAATCAAAAAAGTAATTACACAGAAGTATCTATGAATACAGCTCATCTTAAAATAGAAAGTGATTACAGCGGCCCAGGGATTAAGAATTAATATTGTACATCCTCCATCTTTCTTTTTTTTCCCCCCTAACTCCGTGTCAGTGCAGACTTCTTTCCATTAGTTGCTCAGGTGATTTATGGGCCGTTGTTATGTTAGAGATAAGCTTTGGTTAGATTTTAGATGTGATTCAGAGATCTGAGTGTATACTGCATCTAAAAATAAACAGCTGTAGAAATATAGGGTTTGCATAGGAGTCTGCTTTTATTACTGCTGCGCCTCCTGTTCCCGTGTGGAGTAATATTGGTCTGGTCCATCTGTATCACATGTACTTCTACCTCAGGAGAAATAGAAGGACGAAAACACCTGACATTCAAAATGAAAATGTAGGCTCTGTCTTAAAGAACAACCTATTGCTCATTAAGTTTCATGAGGCTCCTGTGCTGTCGGTAAAAGGTCAAACTACTGCTGCTACTGCGCATCCTAAAATCCTATTTTTATAAATGCAGCTTTTCATCTTGTTACTGTCGTACATGAAGAGTATTTCATGACACTTTTTATGCTGCAAATGTATAATAGCAGAAAGTAGACATCAGCTCATTCCTGGCTATGAACTAAACGACCTGCACACCTCTGACTACAACACAACATATTCACAGTACTTGCAGGTTATTGCCTTCCACATGCCCCTTTCTCTCTTGCAGTAGTTAAGACCTCAGTGCATCTGACCTCCACACCAATCTCAACAGAGTCTCAATATCAAACGGCACAACCATTACCAACACAACATTAAGCCATTGGGGCAGCGTGGAACACCTTATCAGCAGTTAATTAGCCATTTCAAAATTGCGTTAAATAGCCAATTAGCAATTAATTACGCAGTTATGAATACTAAAAGAGCTGCTCATTCGCAGATCCCAGGACACCATGAACAAATTAGACAGTGGTAATTAACACAGCCCCCTAAAGTTAAACAAGAATTCTTGAATTAGAATCTGAATTATAAATCTTGCAGCGGTACTTTTTCATTGTGAGTTGAGATTGTTTGAGAATTGTTTTGTTTTTTTCCACCTTGTCTAAACTTAATGTAATGTCACGGTCACTGCTGAGGTCGACAAACAGCGAGTGTCCTCATGGAAAAAAAATGTGTAGTCATCCAATCCATTATTCTCATTCTTATTATTTGATCATAACAACATCTCACCTCTCGTTCAGTTTGTCCATAAAAACAGGATTTGGCCATTTGGCACTGACTCAGCATCTCCAGACACTCTGGAATACACTGATCAAAACAAAGCAAATATCTTTCTAAAACTTGAAGCTGTGAATTCTCAGTCGCCACAGCGGACAGAAGCAGCGTACGAGCAGCGGCGGCAACTGTCAGCGCAGCACATGAAATAACACCCAGCAGCTTCTCAGTCTCCAGTGAGCTCCCTGAAAAAATATCAAAGTGCAGTTTTTGATCTCCTTCCTCAACACAAGACCTGCTTCTCCACAGAGGCTTTGATTCGAGACAGGTTGGAGTTTATGTGCACAGTCAAGTCCTGCAGGATTAGACAGGAAACTTTTGAGGGCAGAGGCAGGACTCCTTCCTTCCTCCCCACAGTAGTCTTGTATTCTTAAACGTACTATATGAATCTTAGTCATTTGTAGTGACACCCATGAAGGTAAAGTCGAAGCTAATCTTCTGTGTCCCTGAATTTCTGAACCCTGAGAGCGAAACCTCGACTGATCTCACAGAATCGACCTCTGTTGGCGCCACACGGTCTGATTACAAGATTGGAGGCATCCTGCCATGATGCAGCCTCCACGTCTTTTGAAATTAAACTGATATTTGCATACCTCTGTAAACACTCATCAGGCTTAACAAACACTCACACACACACTTAGATTAGATTGAGGATCGCGCCAGCAAAATATGGAAGGAGAAAAAAACTTCATCTGATCCTTTGACGACTTAGAAATCTTTCTAACAAGTTACAGGTGCAGCAGTACAAATATTAATTGTACCTGAAATTGCCTTGGATACAGACAGTATTTTTACCCACAGGCTGCTCTCAGGCTGCAGCATGCCGGTATTAACAAAATGGTTTAAGATGACTTCATCATTCAGTGCTTAAATAGTACATTCCAACATGAGAGGTCATATGGACATTTTTCATTTTTGATTGAGAAAACAGACGAGGTATTGTTGCCTGCACCTGGTCTGCATTCTCTGAAGTTTTCAATCAGGTTTGAGTGGCAGCTGAATGTATAGAAACATCAATGAGATTGAGTTAGTCAGACGGCCAGACAAGAGAACGTCCTTGCTTTGGATCGACCGGCGAGACAGAAAATGTTTGAGAGACAGAAAGCGTCATGGATCGGATTCTGCGTTTAAAATGAAACCACGATAAATAAAAAAACTCACACAATCAAATGTTGTATTTGGGTCTGTTTGTCTGTGCAATGAGTTGTGGTTGTTTAATAGGTTCTTTTCTTTTTGAAGATGATTATTTGAAATATAGATCAACTTATTGTGGAGGCCTTGAAAGGTAAATGAAAAAAAAAAAACAATTCTGCTGATCCATATTGTCTGATTTGTTTTGTCAGGATAATCTTTCCAAGTTACTTTTGTTTCATCTGTGAATTACAGAGGAATTTGTAATCAAATCGATTTGCTGCAAAAAGACACAATGCCATGCAATCATACTGTCTTTCATTGCTGAAGTCCAAACTGAACAGAACAGAAGAAACCAAGTTTAACAAAACACAGATTTTCACAAGCAGCCCTTTATATTTTGTAATAAAAGATACATTTGTCTACAATGAAAGTTTTGTACAAAGTCTTTTATTATGCATAAATGTGTAACAAACCATAACAGTTTCCAAATTCTGTACATTTTTTTACACAGTTCAGGACAACTGCTTCTGGTTCATAAACAAATTGCTATCATCGTTATATCACAACACTGTTGGAAACCCACCGATTGCATAGATAGAAAATAAGCACCTTCTTTGAAAAAGTAAACCGATACTGTAAACGTCAGTGGTTAACTGGGGGTAATAATAGCTTATCTGACAATTCTTTCAAAATCTTTGTCATATTTTATCACAAGCCTCCGAATGTTTTCTGGCCTCAAACCTTCACAGGCTGATTTGTATTCTGCGCACTCCAGACTCAAACTGGCACCTTACACCTCCGAGTGCGAGTCTGCCTGGAAGATTGTCGGCCGTGCCAGAGAGCTGCATCCATCAGAGATTTGCTGGGAATCTGGCCACGTCTGTGTGCTGTGTACAGTAAACTGGCTACATGAAAGAAAACTCTCAGGAGCCTGTATGGTCCTGCAGATCGACTTACGCCATTTAATTTATACAGGAATCAATCAGTTCTAAATAAGGATCCAGAGGGCTTTTGCTGCAAAATTGAATTATAATACACTGCTTTTTTTGTCTTGAAAATCAATCAAGTTAAAGACTGTATCCAAGTGTAATATGAAATCGTGTGGCTTTTGGTGAAGCTGTGCAGAAACAGCTCTGCTTGTCATTATTGAAAACCAATTCAGAGTCTTAGAGCGTCTGGACGAGAGCCCATCTGCGAATATCACTCAATAGCACTGAATCAGCGGACACTGAAGCATCCACGCGTGAATCAATCCGTCAGTCAATGATGGAGCAGGAAAAGGTGAGAAAATGTTGTACAAAAAAGTCATTTCTGCTCGTGAGAAAAAAAAGGTAAGGCAAAATGACAACGCTGCATTTTGACACTCTGCTGACCTTAACTTCGCAGTCAATACTGAAACGCAAACACGGCTCGGACATTTATCCTCAGACATGCTGGAGGGCTACCTATGATATCCAAAGAGCTTCCCTTCGAATATGCTGTGCAGCTGGTGTTTCAGCGAGTCAGCTACGAAACAATGCAATTAAGCTTCGTGGCGTAACCTGATAAGCCATCCAATTATTCGGCAGCGGGAGTCATGACAACAACACAGAGCCCCCCTCTGCCTCCAGCCGTCACAATGATTCTCAGTCAGGATGCCGTGAATACAGAGAGACCACTTCAGAAACACTGGGGCACAATACAATATCCTCTCTACAGTAAGATTTGTGGACATGTTTGGTGGCACAGATTGTAGTTAAGAGAGGAAAAATGTGAGCCGTGTCCATAACAAGTGAGAACTGTGTATCGTATGTGGGTTACTCGTGGCTATTCTGAAAAAATAAAGCAACTCCTGGAGTAATAAAAAACAACATACGATTACATTTGTACAAATCGTCTAACCTAATGCAAAATACAAGCATCTACACATTCACATTTAAAAAAAAAAAACAACCTGTGTGAAGCCCTGATTCTATTCATCCTACTTCATTTATAATGGTACAATATGCGTACATAAATTACACAGCTTTGACATTGGAAAAATACAGCATATGGAAATAGGTTTCTTTACTCTAATAGTCTGGCCTAGCCTTACATACATACCTATTCTTTAACAGTGGCATTGTGTTTATGTACAGCGGACTGAATGAGGAGAGGACAGGATGTAAAGTGGTTACTATGTTTTGGTTACATAAGCCGTGTTCAAGTAAGACAGCGCTGAAATTGATTGTTGCAGGAGCGTCAGCCTGTTCTTGCAGGACAAAGGTTTGCTGTTGTGTCTTTACATTAGAAACACAATCACATCCTGTTGACACTGTTAACACAAAGGGCCGTTGGATGGATCATTAATTTTGATACCTGAATCCAAATAGTGATGTTGGCTCATCGTGATCAATAATACTCGTTCAAATATCAAATGTATCAAAAAAATACAAATATCTATCTCTACTTGGATTTTGGGACTTCAAATTTTCTGACTTACAAGCTGGAAGTGTGGACTTTGAAATATACTGGAAGGTAAAGCCTAATAAAAAGACACTATTGAGCTGCATTATGGAAAATGTAGGATCCAGTGTTGGAGCTTGGCCCATTCTAGGGCGAACCGCTGAGGATATCTTGGCCTCTAACGCTTCGGTTTTGATCATTCAGTCTCTCTTTTGAATCATCCAACTTTATGAAAGTGCTGCACTAAATCCCCTTCAAATGTAAAGTGCACTGAGCTAATGTACTGAATACATTAGTTTAACCTCAATAATGAGACTGAATGAAAAGAGCAGCTGTATATGCTCTTACGCTATAGAGCAAACTAAGCTGCAGTCTGAAGATGTATTCGTGACCTTCCAAAGCTTTCAGCAACATCTCACAGCTGAATTAAGTTGCTCCCCACAAAACCACTTTTTATATGACAACTAATATTTATGAGAACTGAACAAACCCATCTGCTGAGGAAAGCCACGATGTGTGTTTTTGGATACATGCAGGACATGCAGTTCCAAATTTTTCGCCAAAAGAAACTAAGCTTATGTTTGATTTGTTGGTAATAAAATATATAACTGCACTGATTCTGTCAATGCTTCCATCTTTCAGAAACTCATTTCCGAGGTTGACTCATTTCCGGCCTCAACACGTTGATGTTGCAGTCGACAAAAAGATGACACATGTGCACAGTATGTCTGATTACTGTATCGCATGCTGTTTCATTGCCTGAATCAACACAGCGCACTGAGTGATCAACATAATGTATAATGCATCCGACGTCGTGACGGAAGCTTTGTACCGCTTTGATGACGTCTAACAGTGGATTTCTCCCAGTGACTGCTGAGACTGGCAGCTGTGACTCCATCAAACAAACGAACCAAACATCAGAAAGCTTTCAGAAAGAGACGACCGCCTTATATACACAAATTTATGGACTTCTTAATGCTGCGACAAGCTGCTTCAGAATTTACAATCCACATTTGAAAGTATTTGTGTGCAAAGAATTATTTATCCAATGATCTTCTGCTGGAACTTCTTGAGCAGAGATGGGTAATTCTTGCCTTTCAGTGCTATGTTCATTTATCTGGCAGTTTGTAGGAATTCAAATGTGGCAGGAAGATGGCTGGAGATGTCTGCTTACACTGAGTGGAGCGTGTGTTGACTGGCAGGCGCTGGCAGAAAAATAGCAGTTTATAATATCAGGGTATTCATTCTGGCTTCGTCTGCAGGAGCCACAGAATAGAAACAGAGCCTCTGTGACTCAGGTTGTGCACCAGGAAGCGTGATATGTTTTTGGTGTCCATTCAAGTGATGAATGCCAGTTTTGTGTTTTCTGTTTCGGGGGCCTGTTGTGTGATTTCTGTCTAATTCCTGTGGTGCTGTAATTTGTGCAGGTATTGCCTGTGGGTGTTATTCAAACTCATTGTTGCAGATAGACAACAGATTCTCCTTTGAGTCCTCCGGGGAGCTCAGAGCTGCATCGTCAGAGATGGGTTCGGAGCGGGACTCGGCCAGTCTGACAGACACACAAAGAGAGGAGGAGGAAAAAATAGCAATTTTGTTGCTTTAAATATTTATTTGTCAAATTGGTTCACAGGGCATGCAAAATTTTAAAACTAACAAGAGGAGAAAGGATAAAAAAAAAAGTAGAAAGGGCACACAGAGGATGTTGGAATGACTGAATGTAAAGAATGTAATGTGAACAATAGGCTGATTCCTATTGTAGCTGATTAAATAAAGACAAGCCATGATGATGGACTGAACACAGAATTTAGTTTAAAAAAACTAAGAAGAGGATTTTAAAAATTATATATGTGTCCATGTATTGTATTTATGCTCATTAAAATCAGCCAACAAGAAATGAATTAGTCCGAACTGAACCCCCACAAATTACGCCCCAAAAATAGCTTCTTTCCACAACTACAATATCTGACCTGCTCTGTTTATATTCTAAAAGTATGTAGCTTTGTGGCTCTTTTCTTGTACAGGTGGAGTCACAAATGAGCAGATGGTGATAGTTTTTCCTCCTGGAGGGGGTTCTTGATGCGTGTCACCTCATCACAAATTGGTCCAAGGATGAGAGCCACTGATTCAGATAATTTGTCTGGGCAGCGCAAAGATGGAGAGGTGGAATTATGAAAGCGAGGCCTCATGCAACATGCAGTGCTAAACAAGTGAATAAATGCTGGTCACGTCACTCACCGGTGTCCATCTCCTCTACTTCCATGTTGCTGCATGACAGGTAGAAGACAGGAAATCATGACTACGTGACTCAATAGTAAATGTTAAGATATTTTAAAACAGTCTCTGGAGTCGAAGACAAGTGTACGTGCACAAAATCCTGTGCTGTCCCTGCTCCACCATGCATAAAATAAAGACTCAAAGAAGCTTAAAATCCAAAAACAGAAAGAGCTCCCTCACATTATGAGGCTGAATTATTCAAGTACGTCACCACCAAGCCAGCAGTTGCGTAATAGTCAATTCAACTCCAAGGGCACCATTCATTTCAGAAATCTTAAATACAAATCAAAACCATTTAATTAAACCCATTTGAACTGAAGCTGGTGTCAATAGTTGTCGGCACCAATTGCCCCCGTTGTAAGCACTGAGCCTCCTCTTGAATTACTATCTACTATTCCAACAATTAGATTCCTTACAGAGGCCTAAACCCTGACCTGCGCTGACACAGTTAATTAAAGAGGATTGTATTGAAGTTGGTTCGTCAGCCTCGTTTGCTGCTAAAGTTAGAAGACTATAGAGCACTGAGAGCAACCCCTAGAGGCCGCACTGCTACTCATACACTTTACATGAGTGGAATAAAGTGGTTTAAAGTGAACCACCAGCACACAGACCAACAAACAGACCCCCAAATGTCATCTTTAAATCCATACACTCTTCTGAAGGAGGCTAAATTAAGCAGAAAATCAACTCAAGAACTGACTTTCTGTACATGAGAGACACAGACACAACAGACACAAAATGGATAGTACACAACTAAAAACAGAAAAGCAGAGAGCACAACTACAGAAGCACTGCAAGTCGCACAGTGTGCTAATGTATGTGGATGGGTTTTCACACTTCAGAGTAGTGCTGGGCGATTAATTGTATTCACATCGTTATTGCGATGTTTAATTTGCTCGATGTGGAAAAAACATGACATCAGGCAAAACGATTTCCCCCCTTTACGATGGTAATTACGGTAAAACGTCACCGCGCTGCCTGTGCCTGCTGCGTGCTTGCCTTTACTTCCTGTTTCCTCTCGCTACAACATGTCGGACGCTGGGAGCGAGTTTATCCAAAAAAACACATTTGAAATAAATGTCTTTTTTTAGTTTTACCAAAAAATTGAAATTAAATCGAAAAAATCGACTTTTTTATGAAAAAAAATCGGGATTATGATTTTAGTCCACATCGCACAGCTCTACTTCAGAGTTACTTTATCTGAATGCTGCACATTAGTTGTGAAATTGGTGACATATTCTTTCCATTTGCTTGTGTTTTTTTTCTATTTGCACTGGACTGAGCTTTCAGGGCCACCGTAGTCAAACGTGCAATCCCTAAACATTGGGAGAGACTGCAACTTTGACCCTCCTCTGCTGATCTAAACACACTCCCAAAGTCACATGTAACAGTGAAGAGGTGCGACAGCCATGACGGCTCAATGAGATCAAGAGTCGTCCGTGTTTCAGGACAGATCTCATCCAACATTGGTGCACTGCCACAGCTGAGTCTGACACGCCTGCCGACCTCTGCAGTAAAGATCTGCTCTAACACTCCAAAATCCTTAAGCATTTCCTCCAGGATGTCACATATAGATGCATCTCTAAGCGCTCCACCTTCCTCCCTTTGACAACTTGAGGCCAGTATATCCCCATCCCTGCTGAAAAAGGCCTCAGCGATGACCTGACTTCCTCCTCTGATCTCCCCCCTCGCCCCGGCCAGCTCCCAACAAAGACAGCTTCTGTATCGCATCTCCGCCTCTCATTTACTCATTTGCTTTAACCAAAGCATTTCATGCTCCAACTCAACAAACAGATCTATTAGCTGCAGGCAGCACAAATTAATGAGCTGCTCTTCTCTCTTTTTTTGGACGGCTAATACAGTGCTGCAGGACGTGTGCACACATCAGTGGGTTGGTATGAGAAAATGAAAAGCTCAGTTCAGACACTCACTGGACTGTTTGGCCTACATTCCTAACAGCTTATTGTGCACAGAGGGGCATTATTAAAGAGCTTTGATTGGTTTGGAGTTGGGGGAAGTGTGTCCTGAGAGTATGTCAGAGGGACATGATGTTATTAAGTTTAAAACTACATCATCATCGAGCCTCTTAAAAGTAGGCTACAACACCAGATATGTGAACTTGTCCTATATCATAACTTTATGAGCTGGAGTGAATGTGAGAGAGCACAGGTGTTTCATACCCGTCAGGTCTCACATTTCACTCTCTCCGCAAGCATCTCACGCGCCGTGAAACGACAATTTCACAGACTGTCACGCTTTCAAAGGAAATCAAAAGTGTTGCATTGTAATCGTAGTTTCGGTGATAAAGCGCTGATGAACTGTGGAGCGCGGATCCTGGCTTCAGTCGCCGTGCCGCTGACAGCTCTGTCAGGTGAGGTGGTCATCATGTTGGCAGGAGAGGAAGCGGTAGTCAATTCTACTGTCTGAAATGATTCAAGAGTGGCACTGGATCAGACTGCTCACGAGTTACATGTGATTTCAGTCAATCAGCTTAGTCCTCATAATTCACATGCATTGTTATGCAGGTAACTCTCTACAAACTAAAAAACCCCTGAGACCTGAGGATGGACAAGATTCAACAGTTCCAGATATCATTTTACCATTTCTCGATCAGAACTAGAATACTGACTTAGATGTGTTGTCACAGTCACTCCACCCACCAGCAATTACAGAAAGCCAAAATAATATTCTTAGGGCTGAGGTGCCTCTTGAATAAATTAATATGGCTATTACAAGTCTGAAAGCAGAGAGCTCCCCTGGCGTGGTCGGCTTCACCTCCAAACAGCTCAAGGTGAGGAAGGAAAAATTAGCACCAATATTAATGAAGCTCTATAATTGGGTGTTAAAGAAACTAAATATGCGTCCCTCCTGCAGAAGAGGTAGTTGATTTTCTTATTCCTGAGGAGGGCAACAACACACAAGGATGTGATCATTAAAGAGCTATAAATATGTGTGATTATGTGAGTTTCTATCTATTATAACAAGGACAGACAGACCTACTGTACAATAAGACATGTTACAGAAAATAAGATAAGTGATACATGAATGCTGGAAAGTTTGAAATCTTTCAAATTAGGATTTAATATAAAACTGATTTAAACATTCATGCTGAATCAACAGTAGGTTAAAGTAAACCTGAACCTCACTGCTCCATTCGTTCTACAGCGGGGGTGCAAACAAGGACACTGTCTAATCTCTTCTGTTTGCTATATTTATCGAGCCCTGTGGGTCAATGGATTCATCAGAATCACAATATAAAAGGGATTTTAACTACAGGGGGGGAACAAATGTTGCCATTATTTGCAGATGATATTTTAATATATTCCGAACAACCAAAATAATTCACAATCCAAAAAACAGACTGATGTATTTCTTGGCAGACCACAGTTCAATGTCTGACTCAATCTATGTATCTAAGGCACAAGTACTTGCTTTTAATTATAAACATACTGAGAATATGACCAGCTGAAATGAGAGACAGACAATTCAAATATTTGGGTGTACTTTCACCCAAAGACCGACCAAGCTTAACAAACATTTATAATGATTTTAAAAATGAAAGATGCTGTGGATTTTGTAGTGAATTTCCCTTTTATCTGATGGACATATGTGGATACATGGGCGAGGACAGGCAGCTGATTGTACTGTGAGTCAAGAGTATGATTCAGAACAGAAAGATTTCTATAGATTCCTCCATTTTTTTCCTATATAATCCAAAAAGAAATTAATACAGCAGGAAGGTAAGATGAAAATATCTGCTTCCAGTCCTGAATACAAACGCCTGTTATTTAAATAGAAAATCAGAGGATGCACTTAGAGAAACAGTACAAGGAAAGCAGTCTCCCTGTGAAGGAGTCACATAAGGTAAGTGCAAAGGAAGACTATGAGAATGTTTCATTAGTCGTTGGCAGCAGTGACACAGAAGAACTAAATGTGATTGCTGAAGGCAATGCTTGAAAAATGATGCTAATCATTAGTCTTGCCCTGTCTCTTAATGGAAAAGTACACAGCAGACTCTGAAACAGGTGTTCATAACTTCAGTCCCTTTTAAATGTGATGTTACACGAGTGATGAGAGGCTCTCTTGATTCATGGTTAGATAAAGGAAGTTCATCAAATATATGAGAGTGGGCAAATTGGCATACTGACTCAGAGCACACTGAAAACAATTTATAAGTATGTGGTCAAGGTGGATTGAGTTTGTTAAATCCAGAGGACTTTATGTGAAATCATGCATATTTTCATTCCTCCCTGTTTGTATATCGTTCTGTTTGGTAACAACAATGAATGATGGAAAGGATTTTGTGAAATGACAAATGTGTTGGCAAATCTCTTTCTGTGAAACCTATAAAAAAACACTCACTGTCTCACCGTAACTACAGACTGATTAATTAGACATTTCAGCCAAATCCCTTTTTCACAGCATAATCACCTTTCAGCTGACGGAGCTCATGGTTCAAATACCACAAATCACTTTTTAAGAGTCAAAAACTGGCCCATTTTTATTAAAGCACTTCAACATAACGTTGGTGTCGGGCATAGACGACGGATCAAGTCACATCCAACTCCTTGAAATGGCCATTTATTTTGCTTTAATTGGAGCTGACAGCTGCTTGACTCTAAAACTGTCTCATTTCTTCTCAGCTCTGCTTTAATAAGACACCAGAGCTTTACAACACCTACATTAAATATGTCTTGTGTAAGTTAGAAGGAAGCGCTCCAGGCCAACTCACAGACAGTGGGCTCGCTTTTTTTTTTAATAATATCATTCTAAATCTTTAAAAGCTGTGATCATTTATAACACCTCCGTAATGATGATGACTCATACATTTTAAGCACCAAATACAGTTACCATACAATCAATACAGCCCTAACCTGTAACCTTGAGATCTTGTCATCCTCATTTAATTTAATGTCATCTGTTTGCATGGAGTTACCTCAGAAAGGGAGGCTATTGCATCTCCCCGTCTGTGTGTGAATTTCAATAAAAATCTATGTCAGTCAATGTGTCAAAAGAGTCTGAAAGGTTACTGACAGCTGACCGTCACCCTCAGTTCAGCTGTCATCGTCTAAAATTGCTCGACAGCATTCAAAAGGTGATCTATTTCCAGTTGGAATAAAACATAAAATTAGTTTCGTAAATGTGTTTTTCTTGAGGTAGCATTTGAGCTTTGTGTGTGCAAGAACAATCCCGCTTTCTCTCATAAAGACTATGTCAAGTGTTCGGCAGACTTGCAGCCATATGCAAAGGTTACCTTGAGAATGCATCATCGAGTCCATCCTCCACGTCCTGTTGGGACATGAAGAATATGAATCAATACATAGATAAATTACTTTGAATAACAATCCTGCTGCTTCTGTGTTTTCGAGCTCCTGAGTCAGCTGTCTGTCATAACTTATTTTGTCTAACTGACAAATTAATTATTGAGCTCAAGACTCAAACAGCATGATGCATATTTTTGTGACTCCAGTCACTGTGACTGCATGACAATAAAAGAAATATTCATATGGAAATGCTGCATGAAATATAATGAAGCCTGGAAACATATGGATTAAGAATACCATACATTTTTGCTGCACTTTCCTGACACTAACAAATTGAAAACCTTCTTGCATTTTCATAGTTTAACATATGACAAAATAAATATCATTCTCTCCAATTTACCCTGAAAATCATAAGGCATACGTGGAAGGATTATAAACTACACCACTGAGTAAACAGTAAGAGAGGAGAGTAGAAGATGGAGTCGGACTAGCTGATGAAATCTGACTCCATTAAAGCATCATTTCTCCCATTGAGAGAAAAATCCTATCAGGGAAACCACGTAACAATGAACCCAGATGAAACTGTGTCTGCTCAGTCTGGAGGAGAGATATTCTAATGAATATACTGCCACCTAGTGTTAAGAAGCTGTAAGTGAACACCGAGATGGTGAGTGATGCAGCAGCAACATCCAGTTATTTACAAAATCAATCTCCGTAACTGTTCCAATGACAGATAAATAATAACAGGTGTACTTGAAAATAATCACCTTTTAAATTAAAAGAAAACTATTGTGGGAAAATGAGCTCATCACCTCTAATGACCCACTGTTGGACAAGAGCTTACTTTATCATTCACTGTTAAAAACTGTTTGTCAAAATTTAACAATGAAGAAAATACAAGTAAAATGACATTGTTACAGCATTATGCTATGGTTTAGTGTCAGCCTGGTCAAAGTTATGTTGAC
Organism: Centropyge bicolor; assembly: GCA_037975185.1. NCBI lineage: Eukaryota > Metazoa > Chordata > Actinopteri > Pomacanthidae > Centropyge > Centropyge bicolor. The sequence continues at coordinate 6,598,956 of JBBMOC010000006.1, forward strand.
TGTTGCTCTGTCCAAACTGCATGAATAATACTTTGTAGAGGCATTCAACTGTCAGGAAAATAATGTTGATCTGGTTTTGTTAAATATTTGCCTTATTAAGCTGATGTTAAAATGTGTATGGCCTTATGTTAGCTTACATAAAGATAGTCCTACTGGGTCCAATTCAGGGAGGTGTACAGATTTCAAATTCAAGAAAAAGACAATACTTGTATCAGTAAAAGGTGATTACAAAAAACAGTGTTTCCCAGTCTTCTGTTGCCCCTGTCTCAAATTTTCTGGAATGTGTTGGAGGCCTCAACTTAAGAATAAGTATATTTTTACAAAAAACAAAGTTTCTCATTTTCAACATTACATAACTTGTCTTGTTGAATATACTTTGAAAAGGATTTTCAAGTCATTCTGTTTTTATCTATGCTTTACACAGCGTCCCAACAGTTTGGAATTGGGGTTGTAGTCAATGTGTCACCTATTCACAAAACCGATTCAACCATTATTTTGGCCCAATTGGACTAATCAGCAGTTTGGAGGCGGATGATATAACGTACCCAGGAGTCGTGTTTGATCGGTCGCCGTCGAGTAGGGTTGCTGCGAGGTGAGGGCGAGCTGAGCGAAGCAGAGAAGAATGGCCTCCGGAGCTTCTCCTCCATCCCAACAGGCTTGTGTGTCTCTGGATCTGAGGGAGGTGTGGACGAGGTGTTGACAGGGAAGTCAGGTGAAAGAGCATGGAGAAGTAAACACAGGAGGACACAGGAGGTGAGAGAGAAAAGAAAGGGGGCACGTCAAGTCAGCTTCTTTAACTCTGCAGCTAAGTTAAACCTCATCTCTAGGCACTCGCAGCTTCCTTTGCAACAGGCAGAATTTAAATCATCTCTGTAAAACTTTCACGCGTCGCTCTGTGGCCGAGTTACTCCTGAGGTCCACATCACATTTCCTGTCTGTCCTCAGGCCGCTGCTGCTGGAAGCGGAGCAAATTTTAATTGAAAGAAGCTGGAAAAGGCAGCTCTTCACTAACAACAAACTGAATGGATGATTAAGTCTCATTTTGCAGACCCTCTGACCCCCCGAGGAGCGGAAAACATTTTGCCCTATAAATGTCACGGCCATTGGAAAGCACTTAAAACCCACCGCTCCCCTGAATGCCTAATGAGTGGCGGATAATTAGATGATTTGGCCTCCATGTATGTGAGAAGTGATTGACATCAGTTGTGTGTGTGTGTTTGTGGGGGGCAGTGTCAAACTACCAAATTACAAGTCATTGTCGTGTGCATGTAGAAGGTCATTTTAAAGTCATTATGCAGCTCATGACAGTAGCATTTACTTAATCGGGTTCACTGTTGTGAGGATTATGAAACCTCAAGTCTGGAGGAATTTGGTGCTTAATCTAAATCTGCATCTAATTCCTGTCGGTGACAACAGTTGTCATTTTTTACAGCACTAATCAGATCACTGTAATCTTGTCTACGATAGACAGTTTCTCTCTCTCCAGTCTTGTACAGTATGTTGAGATTACATAATCTTTATCCTCATCCTCCGAGAATTACAACACACAAACTTTTCCAGGCCGGTTACAGTTATAGCCTGCCAATGAATATTAAAGCCTTTGAAAGCTTGGTGTCAAATGTTAAGAGTATTTCACATGAAATATTCATAACTAAATGAGCAATGATCAAAGTGAGAGTTCATTAAAAAACATCTTTAATTATAGATGGGCTTCTAAGCGGCATGTGTGGTGGAACAGAAAAGACTTTACAGCTTATGAGGAAGATCAACATGTGAAGTTGTTTTTGTGCCTCAAACTGCACAAATCACAACAGCAACGGGTAGAAAATATCCACTATCACAAGCAGCATAACTCCCGGTGAGCTCAGTGTGGATAATTAGCTGTCAGCTCCAGTGATATGGTCAGTGCCGTGGATTCAATACGGTGTAAAGAGCTGCAAGGTGGTGGATGGTTTCCCACAGAAAACACCTGGTGAGGAATAAACCCTCACTTTAAGGTCAGACCCTCTCCGCTTTTAAGCTGCTGAATGAATTCTGTGAACATTTATCGGGTTCTGTTTTTGATGTTTTGATGATCGATTGGCGTTTCAGTGAGAGAATCAGTGACAGCTACACTAACTGGACCATAAATGCATCACACTGCTAAGCTGATAATCTTACAGAGGAAAAAAGACAAACAAGTGTGCAAAGACCTTTTTAATGATCCTGTGTGGCTGATCAATAATACAGATTAAATCCTGCACATAGTTTGTTGTTTTGTATTAATTAATAATATAACATGCTAATTAGAAAGCTTCAGAGTTGCCGGTAGGATGGATGGATTTATTTAATTTCAGATAGTCAGGCCAGCTGTTTCCCCCTTTCCCTTCGATTTCCAATCTTCATGCTGAGCTAAACTAATCACATTCTGGCTCTAGCTTTACATTTCACAGACCGACATGAGAGTGTTTTCTCTGCGAGAAAGAAAAGACGCATATTTCCTCCCCCAAGAACAAGATTTTCCTAAAATCACCCAAAGAATGATAAGGTCCATTTAATTGCATGTTGCTATTTTTTAAATTGGATACCATTGTAAAACAAGTCACTGCTCACTTTAGGCTGAAGATAAAGATTAACCCAGTTGGAGTAATTATTGGAAAGACATTCTGCTGTGTTGTGTTCAATTGCACAACCTCTTAGTAATAAAATCACGTCCCTTGTCATTGCTCTTGAACTCAGTTTGATATGCAGAGGCACGTTTTAGTTGAGGACAAAAATCAAATGAACTTACCTGCTGGAACACACTGAGTGTCTGTGGTCTCCGTCTGCCCGTTGCTCGCCGCACAAGAACAGCAGGTCCTGGCCTTCTTGCTTTTGTCTGCAGATGAGAAAAAAAACAGATCTGAGAACTAAAGCTGAAGAAACCTGTAGCGTCCATCTATGGTTGGATTGTGTTGAACTGTGTTGCAATTTTAAATCCAGGAAGCACAGGAGAGATTGTGGAGGTCAGGATGAGCATGTGAAGCATTTTTCTTTTTTTGTCCTTTCATTGCTCAACATATTCAATCACTGTCCTCACAATTTTAAAAGCCAAAAGAGGAAGAATTAGATCGAACAGATTACAGCCTTTCCTTAATCCTAGTTATTCTGAATAGTTCAAGATGAGATCCTCTCACCAAACTGTCTCCATGTCACCTTCCCCCTCTTCAGTAAACTCACCTTCCTGAGCAACCTCCCAAAGATCGAGAGCTACTTTAAAGGCCTGGGCTACCGTTAACGTCACAGCCTGAGCCTGGAGAGAAGGGGAAAAAAACACAGGAATGAAACATAAAGAGAGAAATCATAATGAACATAATGAAAAGCTGTGGTTCAATTTGGTCAAGAAAACATTTTACTTTAACATCTTTAACTCGATTATTTATCCGTCTACTGTGATAATTACATTTATAAATGTAAAAAAATTCTTCTGTTAACAACACCATTTCCTTTTCTAATATTATCAATTTCTCAAAATTGATTGGATTAAATGTGCAGACTAGCAAGCTGCCACAAGATGGAGCCAAACACCACCACCATTTATGCTACTTGCTGCCTTATAAAGTTCATTGAATGTTCTGTCCCCAAGCAAACTGAACTATGACCTGCTAAACACTTTATATCCCATATATCAAGATAAATACAGATACATACAGGTGCTTTATATAGGCCACAAAATCACACATGTTGCACACTTACAATCTTCTTCTTTTGGCAGAGGAAAGCGTGGCACTCCAGGGTCTCATTGAACTGACTCTGTGAGACATATGCAAAGACCTTATCCTGAGTTTTATCTGCTGTGCAATATGAGATTCTGGAAGAGAAGAGACAGGGGGAAAAAAAGAGCAAACTTCATCACAATTTACCAACACAATCCATCCACCTGTGGTAAGTGCACTCACGATGATAAATGAGCAATTGCAGCAGACAGGAACTAATCTGCGAGATGAATGTCTTAAGGCGAAACATCCCTTTTAATCACGCGACACACGCGCAGAACAAAAGGACAACATGTGCCGTGCATTAGCCGCGGGCCCGCGCTCTTAATCAAACCTCGTACATCAAGGCGAGCTGCGCCCGCACACGTGTCAATACAGGCCATAACTTTGCTTTTGTGCTCCTTTTGCATATGCATAAGCAAACCAATCATAGCAGGCTGAGAGCGGTGGTTATGAATATTATGCTGATTCTAAGTCCCACAGCTGGGAACGGTGGAGCGAGGAGACAAATGAGCAGCGGTGACATCCACGAGAGCTGCTTGAAGCTGTGACTGAGCTCTTCAGCGCTTCGTATTTTTCAGATGAAGCCTGTGTTTTATGCATAAAATCCAACTCAAATGCTGGTGTAGTGTTGCTTTGTGGATTCAAGGTTTTCCCTGCGAGGCTCAGAGGAGTTGGTTAAGTGTTATGATAATGGAGGTGCAGGGACAACCTTTACAGATTTTTTCTAGTTGGGGCTACGCCAACACACAAGCTTGTTGAATTTGCTGTATTCAGATAACCTGTATACTGTTCTGCAGAGTTTTGTCTTATTTATATATCTCTTAAAAACACAAACCATTGAAGAGAGGTATGTGAAGCTGCAGGAAGTGAAAGGTAGGAAACAGTTCTGAAATAACCTCCTGGACGGATACATGATAGAGTTCTGTAAATTTCTACTGTCAGCGGGGAAATGGAAAACCCTGGATTACGAAATTATCTCCGCTGTGACTATATTGCACTCGAGACCTCATTCCCAACAGTCACGCCGAATCTCTCCTGGATTCTAATATCTTCGAGAAATCCGAATGTCTGCGTTATTTTCAGTGCTTATCGAAAACCAATCTAGACAAAGTCCACCAGGCCACTTTGCTCGGCCCACATGGGTTCACTGAAGCGATGCAAGCACAAACCCGATGGATTTGTTTTGCTGGATTTTATGCAGGCCCTTAGAAGCACTATCGATCTGGAGTCACCCTGTACGTCCATCTGAGTTGTTACCTGAACCAGCAGCGCGAGTCATGTTTGTTGCTTTAAATAGATGTGTAAATGAGCCACAGTGAGTGATGCACTTGACCTCTGTCGCTATAATTAAACAGACAACCTTTATTACAGGCGGCACAAGGACGAGATTGGGCGCTTTTATCCTCTTTATGCCAGGAATAGATCTCAACAGGCCAAGGTTGTTGTTTTTCTTGAACACATCAAATCGTCGTGTCTCAATTTAGACTTACACATTCGAGGTCTCTGGGTGCGTGTCTGCATCATCAGCGAGGGAAGACACCACAGGACTGCAGCAAGCAGCAATGTGCGGATCTTTATATAATCTTACACTTACTCGTGCGCTGTACACAAAAGAAATCTGCAGCTGGAAGCCACTCATCCGCCACCCAACTTCAAGAGGGGGCACTAAAACTGGAGTAATTTATTCGATCAAACAACAAGCATAAAATCACCAGCCTTCACACTTCCCCCCTCAGATTGTTTGCTGGCTTTCACTGCCGATGTATGACCCACATTGCAATGCCCAGGACACCCAGCTCTCTATTTCCCCCGCTTTCCCCCTCGTGCTCTAACTTATATTTGGGCCTTAATTGCAGAAAGAGTTGAAAGAGTTGACCTATTTAAATTGGAAAAACAAATGTGATGTAACGAATTTACTCTAAGTGCTCAATATAAACTTCATTATCATCTCATTGACATGTTATCTACTTTCGCTCTAAAATATTTTCCACACATATTCTGTGTGTGTGCGTGTGTGCATGTTTTGCTATAGTTGTGAGGACCAACTCTTGACAAACAACCTTTCTTGTGAGGACATTTTGTCTTGTGAGTACATTTTGTCTTGTGAGGACATTTTGCCTGGTCCTCACAAGGATTATGCTAGGATGTCTTGGTTTTAGGGTTAAGGTTACAAATACAAAAGGTTTATGGTTTGGGTAAAGGTTAGGGTTAGACATTCAGTTGTGATGGTTAGGGTTAGGGTTAGGATTAGGGTTAGGGGCTAGGCAATGCATAATGTCAATGGAACGTCCTCACAAGAATAGCAAAACAAACCTGTGTGTGTGTGTGTGTGTGTTCTTCTGACTTTTGTTTTCCAATAACATCAATCACTTTGTAAATTAGTAATTAGATTATTAAGTAAATCATTACATACTATACAATGATTCATACTGATACATTAGCAGCATCACTACAGTAGCAGTACAATCAATAGTAATCAAATCAGTAATTGTAGTAATGGTAAAGCTGCTGCGTTCAATTTAGGGAATCAATGCTTTTAAGTGTTAAGACATAACATAAAGCAAGAATATATTTTTAAAAACTCCTTTGCACAAAAGTTATTCTAAAAAATGTCCCACTCTGAGCTTGTTCTCTAAAGTTTAAATAAAGCTCCCACACAGACTTTAAATAAGGGTCAGATGAAGATTGCAGCCTGGAGATACAAAGTCTGCAGACTCCTCTCTCTTATCACACACTGCAGTGAGAGATACCCACAAGTTCTGAGACGGGCCTTTACGAATGCATTTGAACAAGAAACGCTGTTCATTGTCCACAACATGTTGTTGCATTTCTGACAACATTTAGCTGTAAGTATAAGCAACATGAGCAAATAGGTCAATGCACATACATCGTCTGACTGACAAGCCTATGTATAAGTATCACGAGGAATCTATAGGACTGTCATTTTAAAACTGAATTGTGTGCAAAATTACACAATGATGTATGGAAATTATGATATTTGCACTTCCTGTTAAGATGAATGTGTCATAAACTACAAAACTGTTCATTATAATACGGCATCCATGTGACAATAACATGAATCTCTAAGCAAAGTACACATCTCATTGAAGTGAATACACATTTACGACTTCATCTTTTTTGCCAAAGACACACAAGCTGCATTTTACACATGCAGTGTGATGATTAAGTGCGTGTACAAAAATCTCTTTAGAATCCTCACGCGTGCTGATTTCACTCATTATAAGACAACTGGTGTAAAAGAGAAAAACATTTTAATTACTGCCACCGACGTGTCACACAATGGATCATATTCACAAAATAAGCCTTCAGCTCGAAACAACAACAGACAGAAAATAAATAATTGACAGCATCGCGGAGTTTTCACTAAGCTGGAACAACAGAAGCCGAGCTGTCAGTCTGCATCATATCTCCAAAGGGGCTCTGCGGACCGCAAGCCTTTGATCTGCTCGCTGTGTGGAGCACCGGTGTTTGTGAGGCAGAGAGAGAATATCAATGGAAATATTTAAATATTTACTGTACAAAGCCTGAATACTTCATACATCAAAGCCTCACACTCTCTCCATGCACTGAATAAAGCAGGTATGCTCTTTAACACAACAATGAACTTCATTGGTTCAACTTTTCAACCGACATGTGCATTAATGTAAAGCCATACTTTTCTCTTCAAAACATTCCTGCAAAATGGTTAAAAAAAAAAAAAAAAAAAAAGTAGATGCATAAACAAACAGAAAAAAACCCAACATTGATCTGTCCTGCATATCTCGCTGTTCGGACATCTCATATGTCAGAGCAACCTGCATCATTACCAGGTGGAGTGTCAGTCATAGTTCTGCTTTTCTGACCCGCGTGTTTTGGCTGATTGATATGCTGCTCGGCCTCTGAGAGCTCTTGTCAGAATATGAATCAGTAACACTAGTCCAGATGGAGGCTGAACACCTCACAGTGTGCTGCTCGTTGGGATGTGCAAGCATCACTGTCTGCCATTTAATTTATTAGAAATGAAAATATCAGGGACTAATGAGAGAGCCAGATTGTATTAGTTTTCAATACTTGGATACAATCAGGTTTATACAGTGTTTACATATAGTAAAAGCTTGTCAATACTGAAAGTCAAACAAGTCACTTGTCTCCTGATCTGATAAGTGAGAAATCTGTGTCCAAACAACTAATGTGAAATACACAGTTTGTTTCGTTTCACACAAAATTGCTTATTTCCCAGCTATGAAAAAGTAAAAATTCTGATTCTGATTTAAAAGAATAGTTTGGGATTGTAAATGTATTCTCTTTAGCAAGGATAATAAAAAAGGTCACAACTCACTGAATTAATTATGAAGCTTTTTTTCTTTTTCTTTTTTTTCTTGCCTTTCAACAATGCCAGGCCAGTGAGTTCCACCCGCTTACATTCTTGCTAAACCAAGCTGATTGACTACATCTACATCTTTACATGAGATCAGATATCACAGTCATCATGTGAGACTTTGCCCATCAAGGTTCATCTGTTGGTCATACTACAACACTGGGCTGCACAATGAAAATGCAGTCTCTTGAACGCCAGCCAAGAAAAAGATTTTTTTATGATGGAGCACGGAGGATGAGTGGAGGAGCCTTGCAGCCCGGGGTAAGAAGCTGCTCTGTAGTCTGCTGGGATGACAGTGGATACTTCTGTATCACTTGCCAGATGGCAGCAGGGTGAACAGGATGTGGTTGTTGTGGGTATTGTCCCGCAGTATCCTTCAGGCTCTGGGCTGGCACCTCACTGATACCACTGACGCACCGATGATGCTCTGGGCGGATTTAATGACCCGCTGCAGATCCCTCCTGTCCCTCAACCTTAAATTGAGTTTTCCTGGTCAATGTAGTGACTGTTCCAATGACATGAACAGCAAACGCATGTTGAATCTTCGTATCAACACACGTTTAAGCTTCAATGACTTCTGTAAATTACTGCTATATTTTATATTTTGGTTCAGTCCTTGGCCTGACCCTAACAGCAGTTAAACCTATAGCAAGACAGACTTGGTCATGTTCGAAGATCAAGCTCATGATTTGAGTGTCTGACGCTGCAATTTAGACGCACTGTAAATTGTTCTGTCAAGGCTGCTGGATTCAATACCAGTTGTGAAAATCGTGACGACTTAAATTTCAATGATGCTGCATTGTTTGCGTGGGTGGGTGTGGGTGGACGGGGTGCGAAGGTCATGGCTGCAAGGATCCTATTTCCAACATGATGCACAATGTCTTCCTGTCTCTTTTTCCAGCCCGCACTAAGCTTCCCCCCCAGGGAAACGTCCCAGCTTTCTGTAACTGTGAATACACAATTAACTCCACAAACACACACATTTACATACACACTCAAGGTGAGAGGTGCATATTTAAATGCTCGAATGTCCATCCATGCATGGACACACAGTATGTTCATGCACACTCTTTTCTCCTTTAATCATTATGCACAATAATTGATCCATTCTCACACAACTACGCTCCGCTTTCTCCCACCCTTCGCTTGCTTTCTTGGCCAATAAATGGATTATGTGCAACTGAAATAAGACATAATAAGGAGGGGCAAGGGGCTGTAAGGAGGTGGAGGTGGGGGTGGGGTCTCATAAAGGGGATAAATCAATCCTCAGTCAACCCAAGCTCTGCATGTGGCCCCATCTCTCCTGTATCATTACTCGGGAGTATTGGCAAAGACTGGCAGCCCGAGTTTCAAAGTGGGCAATTAGTCGTGGGTATTCCTGCGTTCAAAGCTCTGTATATGTTAATATGAACAGCAAAGAAAGATTTTTTTTTCTAGACAGTGAAAAGGAAAAGGGGGGAAGGAGAGGAGGGGACGATAAGGAGGGAAGAGAAGGAGATCAAAGACGAGACTGATTCCTCTAGCCTGTGGTCTGTTACCGCTGATAAGGTGGATCAGAGGGGGGTGCAGACCTGTGCGCGTGTACACACACACACACACACACACACACACGGACGCACACCAACCACATGTGTCCTCTGTCTCACACACACACACACACACACACACACACACACACACACACACACACAGCCCCCATCTTTATCACAGTCTTTTCTGTAATCACAGTCCAGCCATATGATATTTAGACTGTAATCCTCAATGACACGAGACCCAGTCTATATTACAGGATGCTATCCAGAGACAGGAAGCCAGCCAAACAGAACACAACACACACAGAGATACACACACAGAGATACACACACACACACACACACACACACACACACACACACACACACACACATACACATACACATACACATACACATACACACACACACACACACACACACCACTAATTTGGTAGAGCGAGACCTAGCATGGGGCTCACTGCTGCAAAAGGTTAGATTTCATTGGCACAGAAAGACAGTAACAGACCCCCCACCTCAGCGACCCCCTCTTCTGCCCTCCCATTATTGGTTTCCGAGTGAATTGATCAAACATGAGACTGCTTGGTTTAATCCTGCAAAAGGAGCCCAAGAAATGGACAGAGAGGAAAGTGACCTACATAGAGGATCTTCAGGTATTAGATGAACAATAATAAAGATGATCAACCTGAAAAATTACCAGCAGTTTTAGGCACAGGTGACAAACAAAAACCCGTGTTAAGGGATTATGCATCATGTGATATTGCTCACTCATCTTATGAAGTCAGCATTTACTTATTGTGGTAACTATATGAAAATGTAATGTTTTGCATGATGTTTTCGATTATTTGCATGAAGCCAGTCGCCCTAAATGGAGCATCTAAAACAGCTTGACACAATGACAGACATTTACATGTTGTATAAAAATACTTGTATTGAATGGAAATCCACATTGGATCTCATATTAATTCAGTATTTTTCAGTGACAATCATAAGAGTGTACAGCCATGATATTGGCTGCGTGAGCCTGTACTTTGATGGTAACATCCTCAGCGTTACGATGTTAACATGTCAATGTTTAGCTGGTATAATGTCAGCCATGGTTAACATGCTCACATTTGATAAGTAGCACTTAAGTAAAGCACAGCTGAGTTTGATTTGAATGAAATTAGTCGTGCTGTTGTATGGTTATAAACAAAAGTGTTGGTGATGGTGGCACATGATGTAAAGTCAGAGGATCACCTTTGACTACAATTCACCTGAGGGGGGCATAGATGTCTAATAGTTTCTATGGCAATTCATCCAATAGTTCAGATATTTATTTTATTAAAACCACCAATATCAACCTGATGTTAAGGATCGAGTAAAAGTTTTGGTATCACCAAAGTCAGATGGCTTTATCCTCTGAAAATGATGAATGTCTGTATACAATTTCATGGCAGACTGACACTGCCATCCATGGAGTCTTGCAACTAACTAGCATGGCTGAATATACCTCAGTACTTTTTATTTACCTGTATATGGAGACGTTCTCTATGAGGTCTGCAGTCTCTGTGTCTGTGATGATGATGCCTTTTGGTGAGACTGTCAGCGTCACTTTCCGAAACTTCTTAGCACTGGCTCGGGCCTGTGGATGTGAAATATGAAAACACACGTACTCATTATAAACAGACACAGAATATCTTGCCACAGGTACAGACAGAGCGAGCGTGTCACCCTGAAATAAATATAAGATGATCTTGTTTTCATTTAAACCCCAAGAACCCTCAAATGCAACAGTGGCTGCCGAGCAAAATTAGGCAGCCTATATGAGTTGTCCCAGAAACATGGGGAATTTATAAAAAGTGACAGAACGGGAGGGAGGAAAAGCTGCAACATGGAGCCCGGAACAAGCACTCGAGGTCAGGCTGGCAGCCGCCGACTCCCCCTGCCGCTCCGCTCCATCTGGAGTTTCAGAAAATACGACCATAGTGCTGAGCTTGCGGTCCATGAAGAGAGCGCCTGTTGACGATGAAAATGACCTCCTTACTATGCAATTAGCCGGCAAATGAGAGCAGTTTAGCTTCACACCCGAATGATACCAGGTTAAGAATCAGTGGAGCGACTGAATGAGTGCAGTGGGTGGTGAAGGAAGAAAACAATTTCATCATTTGGGGCACATTTCTACTTTCACCCTGCATAAGGACTTTCATTTTTTGCAGTAGGTAAAATAAAGTCCAACCTCAAAGAGAAGCTGAGGATGAAAAGGAGTCAGTCTTTAAGCAAAAACAAGGACTTCTGAAGGACAACAGGAAACGCAGCCGCGGCTCGCTGCAGGAGCCTAAACGCCCTGGAGATGTTGAAAACGAGCTGCGCATTCTGCTTCAACCCACAGCACTTACAAATGTGGGAACACTGTCATCATAACAGGGAGGGAAAGGCTGACAGAGGCAGCTCATTCATGTAGGAAGTGCTAACAACCACATTTTCTTCTGTCGTGTCACTCATGTCGCGCCACGAGGCAAACGCCAATCTGTCAGCTCCAGATACGCCAAGTTCAGCCTTCTTCCATACGTCGGCTCCCTCGGCCTCGTCTTATCACGCCTGACTGAAGCATGTAGCAAATGGAAATGTCACAAATGTATTCAGTAATCCCATTCAGGTTGATTGGTTTCCAAGGGAACAGACAGAGACAACTGAGTTGCTTTTTTTTGTCTCTGTGTAAATCGATTGAATCTTAATCCTGCCATTAGGTTCGGTTCAGTCTCTAATTGAGAAGTGGGAGGTTTATGATTAGGCTGCCCGCGCCCGGCTTTTCTTTCTGCAGAGAAAGGCCCCTTCTAACAGATGAGATATTCGCATTGTTGGTGGAAAGGTGTGTATGTGTGTGAGCATGAAAGAAAAACGAGGGGAGGAACATGAATATAATGCATAAGTTTGTGTGTATAAGAACCTGCAGATAATTGAGGGTTTCATCCATTGAGTAACCTGCTGGTTTAAATGGAACAGCCTATTTGCAGTTTTCAAAACAGTCTCGTCAACTGACAGGATTCTAAATCGATGCAGAAAACCGTGTTCAGAAATCCCCTGTACGGCTCAGTGCTGTTAAGTAAACATCATATCACTGACTCGACTGCTGCACACGTGCAACCCGTGATAATCCTGAATTAGCAGCTGCGTTTTCATGCAGCCAAACTGACCTTGATACAGACATGACCCAACTATAACTACATCCCAGGAGAGTTTATCTAAACCCAAACTTTTTTTTTTTTCCAAGAATAGACTGTTTGTCCTGGATGCTAACTTAACAGGCCACACTGAAGCATGAATACTGGATTTTATAATTATGTCCACAATGGTTTTAATGTTACTCATTGATGATGACTGGTTGTATCATACTGTAGATGCAAAGCAACAATTTATCTATTTATCATAAATGACTACCCTGACCAAATATTGTCATCAGAATAACATGGATAAAAATCACAATTTGAAGTATTCCCTCTGAAGTCGTTCAGATAATGTGTTGCAGTCTGAGGCTGTAATTTCACAAATCCTCAGGAGAACTTCTATAAAAAGCGTCGCTGTAATTGAAATCTTCACAGCGTCACTGTTGAAATTTCACATTGCTGTTGAAGGTGTCAACCTTGGCTAAAGAATTTTTATAAGATAAAATAAGATAATTCTTTATTGATCCCCCATAGGGGAAATTCGGGTGTTGCAGCAGCACAAGCATACAATCAGGTAGAAGTATAAAGTATACAAAATAAAAAAAAGTATAAGAAAAACTATACAAAAAAGTACAAGTGGAACCTAATAGAAAAAGTACAAGTGGAATCTAAAGTGGCTTAGTGAAGATAAAGTGACAACATCAAATAACAAGACAGCAGCAAATGAGAATATGAAGTAGATAATGCAGCATAGTTATGTCAGTAAAGCAGCAAATGTAAATATTGCAAAACTGAGAGATAAGATAACGGCCTAATGAATATATATATATATATATATAAGAAGAGGTATGTACAACTGGAGTTCAAATGGCAGATCCAAAGTGACTCAAAGTGACTATGCAACATTGTATGCAAATATCAGCTCAAATATATGTAGGACTGGGCGATGAAATGTTAGTGAAATGTGTTGAGAAATACACTTTATCAATAGCAATAAGAAAACTGTTTGATAGAGTGTTCAGGAGTTTCACAGTGCATTAAATGTAAACCATGAAAGCACACAATGAATAAACTGGCTCATAAACAGCCTGTTATATCCCTTGACTATAGAGCGTGCTATGAGTGATACGCAAATAGCCGATCAATTAATGTAGACAAATGAATTATCAATGGAGCACTGATGCAAAGCAGTTTCAAACCACAGAGAGCGAGCTGACCGAGTGACAGTTATCGGCTCAGTGAAGAGGCAGCGAGGCAACAGGTAGGCCAACACCTGACCTTTAGCCTGGCAGCCAAACACTCATCTCTGGTAATTCATAAATGCACGGGCATCCTGGAAGCCCCAGACACAAAGTTATAGCATCAAGATCTCAGGGGTATGTTTGCCGTGACATACCGGAGACATTACAACTAAGTTATCGCTAATTATCAATATGGACTGAAATGAAAAATTGACTGTGATAAACATATCAGCAATATCACCCAGGGTCAAGATTTGTCAAGAAGTGACCGTAAAATGTCAGAGTCAGTATAAGGCTGTATAAGTCAGAACGGGACCAGTGACTCACCGTGGCCACAATTCTGCGAATGGCGGCCGAGGCCATGTCCTCGCCTTTGGGCTGGCCCACCAGAGTCATACCCAGGTACTTGACGTTGAACACCATCCCCTCCAGCAGAGTCTCCTTGGTGTCCGTCCAGTTCTCTGGCAGCTCTGGTTGGACAAAAAGACAGAGAACATCAGAATTGAGCAACATGTTCTAATATGGCTGAACAATGATTAGAAGAATTTTGTGTAACTTTTTATTTTAAGTCTTTTTGGACTTAAAAACCATTCAGAAGCTTTTCATCTACTATTCTTTCATAATAATATCAACTTCATTGAAACTAACATAATGTATTCATTTACACCATAATACATTAATACAATACATAATAATACATGACCACAACAAGCTGTATATACTTGTAGATGGATGTTTGCCAATATCAATGTCATCAACTCCACCTTATGAGATCAAATTGGAAGCTGTTTTGAAATTGGATTTATATGTTCAGATAGATCACCTTGAAGTGCGTTACATCTCTTAAGATGTAAATTGAAAAGTTCCCTCAGAGTGTGCTAGTTTTCAAGTCTTGACTGCAATATTTGTTGTGCAGGCTGTTTACAATCCTCAGCTCAGACAGCACGAGAGCTGGCAGAGCAACATCACAGCTGAGCAGACATTGCTGTGGATATACAGTCAGACTTTGCACAACTTATGTGTGATATAATGATCACACAGAATTTTTAATATGAAAAATATTTTTTTGTTGGAGTGCTCAAAACTTCTCTCACAGCTTTGCAATACGTTTTTTTATTGCACTCATGTAAGAGGAAAAGTTGAAAGTCATGTGTGCATTGGAAGAATAAGATAAAAGAAAATCACTTTGAAATCTTTTTTTGTGATTTCTATGAAACCTTCATTCAATACTATGCTTTGAATACAACTTACACCCTATTCAACTGTGATCTGCTACCATCTCCTACTAGGTGAGAAGCTAAGGTAGAAAACACTGTAGAAAACAGCATGGATCTCGAAACAAAATTGCAGCTCATGCCCGACAATCCCAGTGTCAGCCGGACTGTGATAGACTTCACAGAGAGGCTGCAACGTCCTGCTGTTGCTGTGATTTCCAACAGGTAGCGCCAAGCTGTCCTCGAGCCGACCACTGCGGGCAGGGAGGGGGGACTGCGCCCATGCAGAGTACTTAAAATATCTCTCCACAACACCTGGACGCCCTGCAGAGGAGCATCAGGAGAGGACTAACTTACACAACGGTGCAGCACACCACATTCTGTGTTCAACTTAATGAGCCGATAAGTGAAACACGATCCATTAAGCCGCAGCTTTTCAAAGCATTCTTTGAACGCCTGCGATAAAGGCGATCGCACAACACATGTATCACCAGCTGATTGATATACAAAGACCTGAAAATTCCTTTGTTTCCCTTCTATTTACAGAGGTGATACTGCTCATGCTGAAATGAGAGAGACTGACAAAGAGTATGAACAAGAGGAGCATGTAGAGAGAGACAGAGAGACAAAGACACACACTCGGTGTCCAACACTCTGCTGGGCTAAACTAGCACCAGATTCTCCACATGGGCTGAGCCATCTGTCACTGGCAGGCCCCATGCAGCTGTGAAGACGAACAGCAGAGAACACCATCCCCTTACATCGCTTCCAACAACTCTGAATTATTAACTCATCTTCAATCACACGATGGGGGCTGCTTCAAAAACCAGAGAGCTCATTTGATGTCATTAAATGTGATTGCTTCGGTACACAGTGGACAGTGAGGCTGGTTTGCGTGATAACTAAGAGTCAGAGTCCCGTGTCTCGTCCAACATGGAAGTTGTGCCTTTAATACCGAGAGCAATTCAAATAGTAAATGTAATATATTTGCTGCCCTGAGCCAGCAGGGTCACTTCCATTTAAGTCTGGTTCTCTAATGCTTTATTGATCCACCGGGGAGAAACTCATCCCTTCTCTTTCCCCCTCTCTGCAGGAGGTCAGAGGTCAGGTTCAGCGACAGAACAGCACAGAGGGTTTCAGTCTCTGACAACATAAAGGCATAATAACATAAGGGACACCACCACACCATTTCTGGAAAGGCAATGCTTTCAACATAACACAAACAAACATAACAGAGTTCACTTTCACTGTATTGAGGTGGCAGCAAAATTCTCAGCAGTGGACAATGAACAGTCTTGGTGAATAAAACCAAAAATGCTTGCATGTCTGTGCAGGACTTATGTGATTTGAGGGTACTAATCCTGGAACAATGGTGTTTAAACCAGGAGCATATGGTGGAAGAAATAATTGTAATAATAATAAAAATCTGCTGAGGACAAAATCAATAGAACTAAGAAGCCTAATTTTGTTTACTTCTGTGTGAAATCAGAGACTTGTTGTTTAAAAAAAAGATTTCTTAGCCGGTATATCCATCACTATTATCATTTTAAACTGGAAAGCTAAACATGTAGGAAGAGTAACTTATGGTGATGGGGCTTAGCAAAGGGTCGATTCCAAGTAATTAAAATACACTTGATCAACTTTTGACTTTGGGTGATCCCGAGCTCAGATCCAGCAGCTCCTGGTCAACAGATTTACTGCATGGATGCATTCTCTAAAATGTCACAGCGGTACAAAGCTAAAGTGCTACAGTCCATGTAGCGCTTTCACCAGGCTACACACATGAATTATTAAAGAGCTTCATGTTGATGCTGCAGGGTTTCCAATATATTATCCCCCTAAAAGAGAAGCGCTTAAATTTTTAATAAATCCTATGTGAGTGTACAGAGGGACTGAGACTGATAAGAGTGACAGGAACGAGCACAAGGGAGGCTAATTGGATTTTAACATATGGGAGAAAAAAAATTTGAGGAAGACCAGCATTTCATTTTTCCATATGCTGTACATTGGACGTGTGTTGGTGTGTGTGTGCGAGACTGTGCGTCAAGGTGATCTAATTTAAAAGAGCACAAAACAAGATTAGAGAGAGGGCGAGCCGGTGGTGGCGCACTGATGACGTTTGCATCTTTATTAAACTGATGCCTGGCAACACTTTCACACCCGGGCTGTTGCAGCTAGTGCACCCATTCCATTATGTTCACACAAAAAGCTCCACAGTCGGGACACACGCTAAAAAAAAAAAAATCAATGCATTACAACGAAGGCACGATTTGAGGACGTCTGCAGCACTGGGGCCTCGAGTTTTAAGTTATATCAGCATTGCCCTGAGATGTACAGCGCCGTAAAATATTCGACACTCTGTTGAACAAACGAGTGACAAGTGGAGCATTTCACAGTAGCTGATCTGACTGTAGTACTATAATGGGCGCCATGTGCTCTACATGCCTTCAGCTACATGCCGCGATCACCAGCTGTCTCTTTGAGCTCCACGCTCACTAATTTAATTTGAAGTCAAAATCGCACCACGGTAAAAAAAATTCTGCTCTGGCTGAACACCTTCGCTGCTGGTTAATTAATAACACAAACAAGAGTGCACAGATATGCACACAGGCCCAATATAGCACCGAAGGGCATTTGCACATGATTTCCCCAAGATACCATCATCCCACTTAATTGCAAGTACTGTTGGAATAAGTGTGCGCTCCGGGGTCAAAATAACAAAAGCATTCCCCGTTTTCAATTTCCCAACAGGTCAGAAAGTAGGCCAGCACTTTCTATGGAGGTTTCGCACACACTCTTGGTCTCAATCCAACGGAATAAGTACAACATCAATATACGAGTAAGGAAGCGGCTCGGCTCGCTTTTTAGACCCGGCTGACACCCCCCATCCTCCACATCCTTCTTGATATAATCTCCATGCCTTACTGTTTTACTCATTCGATGGAAGTTTGAATCTAGGACACCACCTTGACAGGGAAAATAGGCCGCACATTCAGGGAAGATGGTGGGCTGGGATGGTGTGTGTGTGTGTGGGAGGGGGGGTGTAACTGGTTTCCTGATTCTGCCTTGAGGGGGAACCAAGTAAAGCTAAGTCCTTCCTTTCAAGCTCTCACTCTTCTCACTGTTTTCTTAATTCTATCCTTTTGCTCACCTCTCTCACCTGCTGTGTCTTCTTCTTCCTCTGGCTCCAGCTGAAACCCACAAATTAAAATAAATCCCTCTCCTCACACATATCTAAGAGACTCGCTTATTAGAGGCTTGGGGATATTAGGCAGCTCTCAATCGGAGCTGCTGTACAAGCCGCTACTCGAAACATCAACACTAACAAAGTCATGCGAGCAAACAGCCGGTGTGGATTCACTAACATCCCAGCAGCGGCGAGGAGGTGGTACCTGCAAATTGCATTACTGAACACCTTGGCTGGGCATCAAAAGAAGTGTACAAACCACATCAAGTGCTCAGATAACAGTGGAATTATCCTGCGCTCTGAACTGGAGCAGTACATCAAACTCCCACATCTATGAGGCCCAAATACAAAACCTCATTTCTTGCTATTTCAAAATGATGCAAACTAGATTTTTCTGCATTCATTTCGCTGTTCTCGCACAAAGCTGACAAAACAGGAAGCACAGAACAGCACCTGCTGCCTAAAAATAGTGGTGCAAAAGATTAAGAAGCACATTTCACTCCAGACAGAAACTACACCAGCTCTTTTAAATTGCTTAACAAAAGAAAAAGAAAAAAAAAGGCCATCACAATTTCCTAAAGAAGCGACATCTTCATACTGCTTCACTCCAATTTAATTACTTTCTTTCAAAAAAAAAATGACAAGCTGGAACTGAGGGAGGTTTCATGCAACTACTTGAAAAAAAACGACAATTATGTTTGTGTCAACAAATTGATTAATCTACTCATCATTCCAGCTCTTGCATGTTGGGTATTATTGCACTTGATGTGTAAGTAACAGATGAGGTGATTTTCTAAAGGATGTTTAGTTTGTGTTTGTCTAGCAATGAATGCGCATCCTGACGAAGGCCCTGTGCCAAAACACAGCGATTAAATATAGAGCAAACACCTCCAATAAGCCGTTGTTGCCAAGTTGTTATTTAATGAATAGACAGATTTTCACAAACTGGGTTTTACTCCACAGTGTATTCTTCTACATTGCTAGTATCAAACTGATGGAAATCAATGACAATATGGCTTTCAGGGAGAGAGGCAGACACCAAAAATCCCCAGAAAACATAATGGATTCTGGTCTTAAACTGCCTTTATTATGATCACGAGTGCAGCTACCTTTTTATTTGCCGCTGCATCAGCGTTTCATTGCAGCATTTCTTGTGTGTGTTGAAAAGCTTTTATTTACAGAGAGATTATATTGAACTCTAATTTCAATGTGCTGCTTTTCATTCTCTGCCGAGAAAACCAGCCGGCGAACGACACGAGTAAGCAAAAGCAATAAAATGGATGATTGAAATCCTTGAAGACTATAAAGAGATTTAATTTGGCTTGTGTCTACTTCTGAAAATATATATTTTCTATCACAGCGGGGTCATCAGGCTTCTGTAATTACAAAAACAATTTCCTTTAAGCTTTTATTTCAGTTTCACCGACAGGAAAAATATCTCTGGAGTGAAATAATTCAGGTTCATGAAACAACTATTTGCCCCGGAGGTCCTCGAATGAATGAGTGCTGGTGTGAATCTTTCAACATAATCCCCTCTTCACCAAAAGCCCTCATTAATTGCTTTCACTTCAAACACCATATCTGCTGTTAATCATAATGATGATGTGAGTTATCTAGTATATGCATGGCTGAGCAAACAGTTCAGGACGGTCTGGGAATGTGAAGATGGACATTTGTTGAGAGACTGACACCATGTAGCTTTGTAATATATTACAGCAGATACACAGAGATAAGATTATAAAATCTAATTATAAGATTAAATATTGCAATGTAAAAACAAGCACACAATAGATGTTAAGTGCTTTTAACTATTGTTTGACTTTCTTGAGTGAGGGTTAGGGCTAGATAGGACCCTTACCACCCTCATGTCTGTGAATATGAAGCAGTCAGTTTAGCTTGGCTGTGTAAAAAGTTCCAAAATGTGCAAAAAAAAATGCAGCTTAATATATGATCTAATATTTAGTGTGCAGAAATGAGTGGCATTCATTCAACTCTAAGCAAAAAGCACACAGCACTTTCCAAAATGACTATTCTTTCAACTACAACAGAAAACTGGAAGTAAACTATATGTGGGATTTTTAAAAAAAAAAAAAAAAAAGGAGGACAAAAGACAAAAATTATTTTTATATAAAAAAAAAATCAGCATTCAACAATTAAGTGTGCCTGGAAGCATAAATGAAACAGTATGCGTGATAAGCAAGTTATTAAAAATGATAAGGGAAAAACATAATCACCACTTGATGAAAGACTATATTGTCCCGAATGCTAATTGCCTTTGACTGCAGTTATAATGCAAAACATAGATCTCGACCCCCCTCCCCCCATACACACACACACACACACACACACACACACACACACACACACACGCACACGCACACGCACACGCACACGCACACACACACACACACACACACACACAAGGAACTGTCCTCCAAAGTCTCTGTGAATCCTTAATTAGACAGGATCAAACCGTTGTTCTCACACACAGCAGTAAAACAGTCTTATCTTCTTCTCTAAGGAGCATGTTTTGTCCTCACAAGTGTCCAGAGAATGAAATGGGATTTGCACTGGGGTTATTTAGCGGGCAGCCATTATTATATGCTTCAAATTAAAAGTCAACACAGACGTTGGAGTTCTGTTCCTGAACGACTTCCTGTGCTCTATTTATAGCTGCATCCCGCAGTGAAAATTGTGCTAATATTTGCTCTGCCGACAGTGACAGTTGGTGCTGTGCAGGAGGATCCAGCCAGATAAGCACACAATGACTTTTTTAAAGCAACGTTTCCAGGATTTAGTGGCGCGATATCTGACATAACACCGGCTATAATCCAGTGTTGTTTTCCCCAGAAGACTGAGGTAAAATAGTGCTGATGTGTGCTCTTTATGTAGTCGATGTCAAATGATATTCAGAGTGAACTGGGACGTAGCAGCAGAGTAGATGAGAAGAATAAAAACCCCATATATCCTGCTCAGTGGGGTTTTTATTTGCAAAGTAAAAGCAGGTGGAAGAGCAAGAATTAGTTCACAAAGAGACCAATACTGCATTTCAAACTGCCTTTTGCTTCTATCTTTTTAAAGGGTTTGAAAGAGTCAGGTCTATCATAGACTGTCCCCACCATAAGAACTGGTCATTTGTTCAAATGCTTAAATCAGCATCTAAAATCAATATTTTCTTCCCCCCGCAACTATGGATCAAATGATGATTTCCATGTCAAAGAGGTCACTTGTATTGACAAGCCCACAGAGGATTATCATCAAACTCTGCAGTTCCTCTCTGCTTTACTGAGCATTCAGCTTTTTAACTATGAGCCATTTGTTGGTCTTTAGAGATTCACTCTTACCACCAAAAATCCACAGCACGCTACAGGACAGACAAAGTTAGCGACAAGCTGGTGAACATGGTGGACTATTAAACAGCTAAAGAGGCAGATATTTCCATTAGGAGTTGGTGGAGAAAAGTTAGGTGATCTGGAAAACATAAATCCAACAATGCTTCCCATCTGCTGCGTCTGGCAACTGTTGGCCTTGTAACAACATTATAAGATTATAATATGTCATTGTTGTGTTCAAAGCTTCCTGCTCTGTCCCCAAATGACTGAAAAAATACCAGCAAGCAACCTCTTGTAAGAATAATTGTTGCTTATGCTTAGAAGTATAAGCATGAGTTGTGTGATATTGTGGGTTGGGGCAGGTGGGTCTTTGCCACACGAGACCCTAAATTTCAGACATGATCATTTCCTAATCTCAACCAAGTAGTTTTAATTGCCTAAATTTAACAAAGCCTTAACCACTGATTCTGCAGATCAGACAAAACTCTTATCTATCATGTTTGGAGCTCTTTACGTATGAGGACTCGTGAGTGTTTTTAAAGGAGGTCCTGATTCAGAAAAGCCTGTGTAAAGCCATTTAAAAGCTCATTTATCTACTTCACTATGCGCTAATTAATCAAACACAACAGTGCCAGAGGAGAGATTGTTCCGTTACGCAGACTGTTTACAATCTCCTGACAGTTATAGTTCATCATTGACTAAAGGGCATTTAATATGGAGGTGACTTGCACAGTAAATGTCCAGTGAAAGTGGCTCGTATCATTTTTATTGAGTGACTCAGCAGTCCCTGTTTGTCTATGCCTGACATGTAAACCGCTGCTGTCGGGTAAATTAATACTTCAATACGGATGTGAAGCAACAAGATCCATTTTTTACCCAGCAACCCTTATGTATATATTTTACCCTACAGTTATTACTTCCACACTTGAAAGCTGTTTCTATATGTAGAGGCACTGAATCACGGAGGAGAAAATCTAAACTGTAAATTGGAATGTATGAGGAGAGCTCCATCAACACCCATATTATGAGTTAAAGTAAAGTTCACGCCAAAATAACATAAGCACATTCACGATGCAGACGCTTCCATACCGAAGGAAAATCGGACCTCGCGGCTATTTATTCATAAAGCGTAATCGCTCAGCACCGTGGAAGGATTGTTTTCATTAGCAATTCAAACAGGGCGCGATTTTCTCTTTGCTGATACAGATCTTTTCCCCCCGGAGCACGTTGGCTCCCATTGCGACATCTTCATCCACTATAAATAGCTCCCGCAACAGAAACCCATTCATGAAACAACAAGGTTTATATTAAACATATTGTTTTCTATTCAAGGGTAAAGCCGTGACTCATAAAAGAAAAAAAAAAAGTCAAAATGTCAAGCTTTACCAATCCTGAGTGCTACACTTTGCTTGAGCAATCATTAGCTTTCCAATCCACTATTGCACCGAAGCAAAACAAGTCACCTTCGAGAGCTGCTGATCTCATTTGAGACAGTGTATCTCTGCGCCCTTTAATAGATGAGGGCTTCCCACAGGAATCCCCTCTAATGCGGTGCAACACTTCAGACCCTTCCAGCTGAGTGATGGATGCTCGTCTGACACAGCCGGATACCTCGGCTTCTCGGGGTCTCTGGAGTATCGGAGGGTATTACAGGGGTAATCAATGGGAGTGCTCGAGCTGTGAGGTACAATTTGGAAATGACTCATTCAAACTGAATTTTCCTTTTTTTTTCTTGGTATATTTCGGCTAAGTTAAAGGATTCTGAGCTGGATTTGGCTCCAGCAGTTTGCAGGTGTAAAATGGTGTCGTACAACCTTGATTCTGAAAAAAGTGGTGACACTGTGTGAAACATAAATAAACAATAATGTGATAATTTTCAAATCATTTTTGACATATACTCAATTGAAAATAGTACAAAGACAAAATATTTCATGTTTGACCTCATCAACTTCATTCATTTTTGCAAATATCTGCTTATTCTGAATTTGATTCCAGCAACATGTTTCAAACAAGTTGGGACAGGAGCAACAAAAGACTGTGAAAGTTGTGGACAAAAACACCTGTTTGGATCATTCTACAGGTAAACAGGTTCATTGGTAACAGGTGATAGTGTCATGATTGGGTATGAAAGGTTCATTCTGGAAAGACTCCGTCGTTCACAAGCAAGGATGGAGAGAGGTTCAACACTTTGTCAAATACATGATTGTATAATGGAGATGAATAAATGGGCTCAGGAACATTTTGTTTAACTGTTGTCAGTAAACACAGTTTGTTTGCACATAATTGCACTCTGTTTTTACAGCGTCTCAACTTTTTTCTAGGTTATATATGCATTTTTATCAATCTATCAAATGACAGATTATGATAAAATTGGTTATTGTGCAATGCCAACATGTAACATACATATTTAAGATGTTAAGTACTTTTCAATTTCTTGCATCTTTAGACGTAGAAGTGCCTGTCAGAGGTTGCCTGACGGTTGATGCCCAGGGCAAAAAAAGTCCACAACCCACTATCTGCTGCTCTTAATGCTTATTGCTGTGATCATCATTGAAGGCAACTCAAATTAACTTGTCGGCCTTTTATCAACCTAGATTGTAACAGTTGGACAGTATGAGGACTGTTTAGAGATATTTTAATAAGAAAATCAGACACAAACTCTGAGAGAAAAATAGTGTTTTTAAAAGTGAGGTGAACATGGTGCTCCCACATTCTCATGGGAAATTAGGCCTTTGTATTCATGGTTTGACCTTATCCAACTCAGCCAAGGGCGCCTAGAATCACTTTTATGTAAAATAGATGAAGAATTTACGACAAAACAAAAAAGAAGAGAAAATGTCTCAAGACGACGAAAGAACAGCTGTAATTTTCTTATACTTATCAGCAGCTTTTAAAGTTGATCATCATGCAGATTTATAATTAATATTAAGATGATCAGAGGAAAACATTAAAAGCTAATTCACTTATCTCAGCTGGTCTGAACATCAACAACTCATCTCAATTCTTTTGACAACCACAGCATCAAGATAAGTCGTCTGATGAGGAAACTGGGCTTTTTGTGCTTTCTTTTAACCATAATCGCACACACACCGTGCTTCTACACAGCACCGAGCTACAGGAGTTTTCCATTTTCACTTTGGAGGTACAAAGTTATTTTTAGAGAGAGAGGGTTCGTCGGCTGTTGGTGATGAGCGCAGATGGGGACATGATGTGTCAGGAATGGTGAGGGGACTCTGAATTTTTCAGAGGAGCAGAACACGGAGATGGGATTTAGCTCCTCTCCAGCATAGGAGCAGGTTCAGCTCACACACACACACACATACACATCTATATACACACACAGGCATCTGCAGCACTTAATCTCTCTCCTTCTCTCTCTCTCTCTCTCACACACACACACACACACACACACACACACACACCAACAGAATAACAATTCAAAACCTGCTTAAAACGACTCTTTCACCTCTTATGCCAGAGTGACAACTTATCCCATTTCACAGACAGCTGTCACACACCTCAAACAGAAAGAGCATTTGGACTCCAATGTACACACTAAACAGGGTGCTGGGTTGTGTATGTGTGTTCGTGCGTGCGTGTGTGTGAGTGTGTCGCTGCAGCAGTGTGAACAGGCAACTCTCCCAAGATCTGTTTCCCTGTGTTGCATAATTCACTTTACTTCAGGCCAGGGAAGCTGGTTGGTGCTAAAAACGCTCCAGAGAGACTGCACAGAACAGCATAACAATGAGCTGTGTACAAGACACTAAAACTGTGGTTTGATTACCTGTGTTAGTGTTTATGGAGGTGAAGCAGATAACAAGGCATGTATTTAATCTGCGTGAGGCTGCAGGAGTGAAGGATGCCCTCATGGTCAAAGCCAAACAGTGATAAAAATGTAAGCTTCGATATCCTAGAAGGCTTTAAAAGAAGATACCAAACATAACCATTTATAGCACATACTATATATATATATACTGTGGGCCATGAGAAAATGCTATACACTCGCCACAACACAATTCCCAAAGGCCTCACAAAGAAAATCGATACAGAATATGATGTGGAGCAGTTTTTAATAACATGAGGCCGAGGCTTTAAAATCAATATTTGTGGAGCGCAACAGTGAAGAATATGAACTCACAGCTTCGAATTTGACGGCACGTGACAGAGCGAAACAAACGTGAAAAATGTGATTCAGTATATGAACGGCGGCTTGTAATTGAGTTATAGGTGGAGAGTTTCCAGCTGATGATACAACTAAAAAGTCTATATAAAGGTTAGTTGTTCCTAGAAGGGAAATTTTAAGTAACATTGGCGGTAACCTTCCCGACAAAGTGAAAATTAAGTTTTAATAGATGAAGCAGTGGCACTAACACACACATCTTGTTAGATCTTTCACATATTCTCACTCAAGCGTCTTCACACCAGCTCCTTTGTTTTGACTACAGAGGAAGCTAAGATCCACTGTTCTTCAATGTCTCTTCAGCTAGAACGTCCTCTATTATCCTTAAACCTTATAGGAGACTTAAGGCGAATCTCCCTGACATGCTGAGGATTTTAAGGCATTAATACAGAAATGATAGTTGTGGAATAAAGGACAGACGGGCTCCCGCTAAGCTTCGACTAAACCCGGACCTATGACAGAAAAAGAAAGATTATTAAATTCCAAAATACCCAAAGCAAGCACGGGATTAAAGCGCGAAGAAGACAAGCGTGACAAGGCGAAGCACTTGTCAACCCAGCGGGAGGTTGAGTTGTCTTGTTCTCACCTGCCCAAAAAAAACGGGGAAAAAAAGTGCTCCAGAATTTTATTCAACCTGCTCCTGCAAATGTTCAGTGTGACAGCATCCTACATCTAATTTAATACTGCATCTCCAAAACAGCTCCTTTGAAACCTGAACTGGATTCACAAGAGAGCGATGGAAAACAAACCCATAATAGATTCTAAAATAAATTTTTTAAAAATCACACACTAATAAAAGTTTTATTTAAACTATTATTTTACTTATAATTATACACTTATAATCATCCTGAGAAAGACATCGACACCTGAACCAAATTTCAGGACCATCCATGCACTAAAAAAAAACAGTTAGGATGCTGTATGAAACATAAATAAAACAGAATATGATCATTTGATAATCCTTGATAACATATACTAAATTACAAAAACAGTACAAAGACAATATATTTAATGTTTCCTCCCATTGATTATTTTGTAAATTTTACTACATGGACTCGGGAACACTTCGTACAACTCACTAAACACAGTTCCTTCACAAATGATTCATGTTTAACACAGCGTCTCACTACCTTTTTTGGAACCTGAGTTGTAATAGCTGTAGAGATATTTCAGTCTGGAGCACAGAGCCAGGTCGACCCACAGACAAACACACACTACAATCCCTTGAGCTTTGCTGCTAACGCGGCTTAAAAGGACACAAGTCAAACACTGGGCAGTTTGGTAGCAGAGGAGAATAACAATATTTAATCAAATGTCAGCGATGCAAAATAGGAAATGATGAAAAAGACTGAAAATGTGCGCAATGTTGAACAAAAATTAAAAACTAAGTGGGGAAATAAGAGTCAAACAAGAAGCAGACAAATCCACAGCCTGTGCAGAGCTGTCACTGAGGTAACTGTGCTTTTGACAATAATCCAACTAATCAGACTGTTGTTGGGGGATTTAGCTCATGTACTTCTCTTCTGGCCAGAGCGGAGTCAAAAGGTTATGCACTCACGCAAAATCCTCTCCGCTATTATTCATACATCTAAATTAAAGTGCATTTGAACATCGTGCTCGCTGAGTCACTTTAATAAATAATCACTGAACGGAAAAATGGCCAAGGCTGTGAAGAAAAAGACAATGTTTGTTCACTAATAATACTTTATGTCCTCCTCTAGTTTACTGTAGAAATCTAAGCCTTCTGAGTCATGACTTGAAAAAAACCCTGAGAGATACAAAATGCGAATACCTCACATCTTTGGCTGCTGCTGATCTTTGAAATCCATCAGACGGGCCACTTTCCTGAAAGCACGTTCCATGAAAACTCATTAGCAGCACTTTATCATCTAATCTATCCTCAGTCGGTGTCTGGTGAGACTGATGAGTGTGCGAGCATGAATTATGCAGAGTACAGGTGGGAAATCCACTCGTCTGATACACTGAAGCTCGGCTAAGAGCACATATTGGCTTAACAAGGTCTTTAATAAATAGCTGCGTGTGTTCTGTATAGATCCCGACGAGCGAAAGGTGCAATGGAAATGCTGAAGGTTATAATCTCAGCTGTTACCTTTTAAATGATTTTATGGTTCAGAAAGCACATAAATTTAATGGATTCATAATGTGATAATGTGCTGGATAATGCTTTACTTTTACAAAGATGATCCCGTGTTGGCTTCAGAAGTGAAGCCTGGAAATGGTGCCAGAGCCATTTGTCAGACAGACATGTGTGTGAGAGTACTACACTGATGCTCCAGAAACTAAAACTAATATAGGACAGCGAGTAATACAGGACTTCAGATCTGACTGTGTCATGTTCTGCAAAGCCACCTTGAAATGAAAACAGTATACTCTCTGAGCCCTGCACTCTGTTTTATATTCTCCTCTGTTTGTCTGTTCTTGGTACATTATTTGTGTATGTGCGTGTGTGTGTGTGTGAGTAAAAGGTCAGGTACTGTAAGCAAATTCAACCTTTCCTGCAGACATCACATTAACTAAATCCAGGGCCGAACCACTGAAACTATTCAGGCGATGCAAATGTAATGCAAACCAGAATTTCCACTGTAAACTTTCTCACAGCAAGGGCTGAAATTATTCAGAGCCAACACAGGATTTTCAGTCATTTTTCAGAGGGTTAAGCAACTAGAGCTGAAACTATCAGTTGGCTGGTCAAGTATTTTGACAATTGATGAATCGTTTCAGTCACTTTTCAAGCAAAAATAGCAAAAATAAAAGTGATGTTAGTTTCTCCAAAGTCTCGCATTTTGCTGTTTGTCTTAGTTTTATTGACCTTGATTGGACACAAGACATTTAAAGACGTCGCCCTGGACCTTTTGGAGACTCAACTATTACGGTTATCGGTTGATAAAAAAATTTAAGCTAAATAACCAATTAAAATTCATCAATAAAGAAAATAATCATTAGCTGCAGCTCTATGAGCAACACAAACTAAATCACATCCAACTCCACTAATTGGCAGATGAAAACATAACTAAGTGCTTGGAAACCACTGAGGCTGGTGGGAAAATATGTTTACTGTAATTGGGGTAAAATCTCTCATTACACTAGCTCCCCAGTCTACACAGCCAGATTCGACTGTATTTGGCTCTCGGAACGGCATTTCTGACACTTGAATTCTGCATCGTAACACAAATCCAAATGCTCTGCCAGTCCCCGATTATCAACTCCTCATCTTTGTCATCGCAGTGAAAGCAAAGGAATCCCCTGTAATTTGCCACACACTAATCCCAGCCTTCATCCCTCTCGTTCCCAGTGTGTTGCTGACATTCCCTCTATCATTATCCTGTATATTCCCAGCATGCTCTCCCACTGAGCGTCTGCTCATCCTCCTCCTTGCTGCTGTGTCCCTGACTCACGGGTTCCTGAGTCTTAACGAGCCATTGAGAGATAATTGCTCCTCGAGGGTCAGCGCTAACTGACACCGCTGCCTCCTGCATGTCAGTCAAGCCCCCCGTCGGGTTTAACACAACTGCCGGCTGTATCCACTGCCTGTTTCCAACCAGTCGGACCTAATGACTGTTGAGTCCATTAATTTCAGATCAAGCTCTTCTCTGGACGGCAAAGAATGCATGGAGATGCATGTGGTGACATTTCGCTCGGAGCAATAAAGATAATCTAACAGAAGCACACTTCAGATGTGTATTCAAGAAATAAATGAAGTTTTTCATATTGATCACAAGGCCATGCAGCAGATACAAGCAATGATGTTTACACCAGCAGAATAATCACAATCCTAAGCCCTCACTCATCTTTAATGGATGCAACTCTGTCCTAAAGCTACTCCATTTTAAAATGATGCACACTGTACAGTCGTCCTTGGCGCCAAGGGCAAGTGTGTGTAACTTGGGCGGGCGATACAGTGAGGTCCGTACTGCCTCTATGTGACGAGATCCAAAGGGATGGCTCGTACTCCAGGCGCACGCTGTGTCCTCTTCCGTCCTGCCAGTGGCTTTGACCTCAACAGATGACAACGGACGGCCACGAGGGGCGATGGGGAAGCGCTGTGTGAACTGAGCGCCGGCTTCACACACGTCCAGAAATAGAGCTTTTTATGTTAGTAGGGTAGAGTGGACATGATTCTGCCTGTTTTTCACTTGTGTGAGAGTCCTGCTTCACATATGACTTCATACAGTAACCAACCTTCCTGCGTTTTACTCATCTATCATGCCGACTGTGTCTCTCATCCCGAGCTTGTACAAATACAGATGAAGTGATGTGGCTGTAATGAATAGTTGTCACAGGCACTAATGGATCAGTCAGACCTGCACACTGTCAGTAGAATACACAATAGGGATGCCACAGTTGTGGTGGCAGTAAAGTACTACAGAACAGGACATTTCAATATTGTTTAGATAGATAGATGTTGGAATCATCAGCAAAAGAAAAGAGGTTACCAGATGAAGAGCCATCTAGAGTAAATTCATGAAAATCCTGGATTATGTTTTAGCCTTTTTCAGACATGAATTATATAACATTGGCTTCATCTATGTGTTAAAGTATTGGCTTTACGTCTCCATTATGTAATTGTAAATGTTCATGTTTGGCCCATGGTGCATGAGAGAGCACTAACACTGCAGGAAGGTGATGGCACCAAGGAAGAGGAGGGTTTTCTGCTTACTCACAGTCAAGTTATTTTGCCATTAAAGCCTTAAATAAGGACCATAGTGTGTGTCACACTCACCCTCTCTGCTCTCAGTGAATCTCATTTTCTCATGCCTATTTCATGTTGTCCAACCATAAGCGCAGAATGACAGCGTGTTAATATGTGTGTTTAATATATATGTAAAGCATTTTGCTGGGCATTCATAATTTCTTCCATGCTGTTCACAAAATAAAAATCTTTAGAGAAGCAGTGCTGCGCTTGCCCCTGCTCCAGGAGGACAACAATGATTTTTTTGGACTGATTTGACTGGAAGAAGAATCTCCTCAACAACTTCAAATCTTTCATTCACAGTGTTTCTGTTTTGAAACCGCTTTTATTGTCTTTGTGCATAAGAGACAATAGTTACTGGAAGGATTTATTACACTGCAAGATTTGAGTTTGATCTCTGCTGCAGCCTTTATGTTAACCTAACAGCATTCAGCTCACACTTGTGATGTGTTACAGAAATAATACTTGGTTCCAACTAGTCAGAGCACCATCAGGACTTTTACATCTAAGTAATTCATTAGGCTGACATGTAAATTTCCCATTAACATCATGAAGTGCATGTGTGAATGAGGCTTTCATACACGAGTGTTGGTCAAGGGGAAAGTTTGACCTCACAGTGGTGTTGGCAGAAAGGTCAGGCGTGAACCAAATGAATTGTGTTTCGTAAAAGCACGTGCTTTAGAGTGGCCCTAAAAACACAAGTCATCATCCGGTCAAATGTCTCATCTCACCCTCACACTACAGCCTCATTTACAACAAAGCACTAATGCTTCAACATTGACCTTTCAACAGAAACAGCCCTGATGATTAAAATTCATTGTGATATTGATTTTCCATTATGTGACTAAGTCCTGCCATTACGTCTCTACATAATCTCACTATTAAACAACTTGGCAAGGCAAAGTTAATATACAGAATTTGTCCACAAGTTAATCATTAAATTCATTAACCTGAAGCGACTTTACGTCCACATTCTGCATGAAATTTTCCTCAAGTCTTTACAGAGAGGACGCAAATGATTCACCTCTCTCTTTTATCAACTTTACTCACACCTCATTTGTGAGAATGTGCCCAGCAGCTGCAACGTCGCCTTATTTGCATTCCGACGGCCAGCTTTGACGCACTGCCACATGCTGGCATACAGACGCTGTCCTCCCTCCAAATTGCCTGCTAAGTAGCTTCTGGACATCAGCAGTCACCCTGTCTGTACTGTACTGCTTGTGACTGCTGTGTTCACATTTTTCCAGCCTGATTCCTCTGGTGGCTCTCAGACACAAACTGCTTCTGTCATCAGGCGCTGAAATCCAGCTGGATTCTCTTCCGACAATATCATTCTGGCGTTTCTCTCCCCCCGCCCCCCCCACCTCCCATCCCAACAGCAGTAAGAGAAGAAAAGCACAATGCAGAGGCTCGTGCTAACAATGTGACACAGACAGTGTCTTTCAATATGTGGATGGTTTGTTTGTCAGCTTTTGTCATCCTGAAATCACCATGGTGACGATGGAGGCCAAGGGGATGTTGGCGGTGTTGAGGCAAATAATAACTGACTCCACATCCATCAATGTTTGCACATAAAAACCCCAACAAAAATCAGAAGTTTTAATCCTGCAGCCCCCGACAGCCTGAACCATTCAACACAACATGTCACTTAACATTGACATCTTGCACTACAATCCAGAAACACAGCGCACGCAAAGCCATCAGAGAAACTCATTAAAGCCCTAATCCAATGAGAAAACTTTTAAATCCCACCAACTCAATACTCAATATTCAATAATGCATGTAGAACATTTCCTAGAGAGAGTGAGGAAGCCCAAGCACATCTTCCTGGCTGTGAAATTAATCAGTCAGGTTTAATGGAAGCTGGCACGGGCGGCTGATTATTCGCTAAACAGGAATCCGGGACGAGGCGAAAGCAGCATGCTAGCACTTATGGCAGAGAGGAGCTCGCAGGCGATGGAGCTGCAGGGAGGGAGCGTTCAAGACAACACTTGACACATCGGTGAGACAGCAGAGCTGCAGGCGGCGTGGCAGCCCCTCACTCTCCTGTCTGTCACTGATGGTGTGACAAGGTTTGTTCGCCCTGACCCTTCACTCATGTATTTCACACTGTAGGAGCCGGGAGCAACACATTTCGTACAATATTTTCTAAAGATATATAGCAAATAGTATAGTATACTCAAGTTACTCTATGTCCCTGATGGTGGTTTATCTATTGATCAATCTATTACTTACTTCAATGACAGTATAATGTCTGGATTGAAAAAGATGTATGTTCATGTAGCACAGCATTATTCTCTGAATGACCTCATCAGAAACCTAAGAGAAAAAAACACACTAAAATCCAATGACATTCCTTGAGGTATTCAGTAATGGTGTAAAATGAAATGATCCCACTTCAGAATATTTATCTCTAGTTGTAGGATTTGATTGTAAAAAATTGAGTTTTTCACTTTAAGGCTGCAGCAAATGATTATTTTTTATCATGCATCAATCTCTAACTTATTTAAATGACTGCTCGATTATTCATTGATGCCATTAAATGTGGAAAAAAAGGAAGTAAAAGCTCATCACAATCACACTTAAGAGACTAAGGTGATGCCTAAAAATGTGTTCAAATTTGTGACAATATGAAAACAACCTTGAACTCAAAATGATATAAAACACACAACAAAGCAAACCATCCACATACTTGGCTTGATTAAACAAACAAGATGATCAATCTACTACAAAAACTTCAGCTAAACATTCAAAGCAAATCATCCAAAGCAAATCATCCAAATATTTGCATTGATGAAACAGTTTCTGTGATTGATTACTCGACTAATCGACTAATTTCCTGCATCAGGTCGAATCAGCTTGTTTTCATTTCTGCTATAGTCGTTCGCTTTACTTACAAGTGCAGATCAGTGAAGTAAAGTGAAGCAGTAAGAGCTGAGGCTGAACTACATGGATATGTTGGAACTGTGCAGCTTTTCACATCAGCTCCAACAAACAAAAGCTCCACCAACATCCAGCCACAGGCTCAGATTGCCTTTCTACTGGTGCATTTTCCCTGCCTTTTGCACCAACACGTCCTCACATTAAAAACACAGTCTGACTCACTTTCATGCTTGGAAGTTCCCCATGTGTGCCTCGGAACTCCGGGGCTCTTGATGATCGCTCTGCCGGCCGATTTCAGGGCGTCCATTCCGGTGCGCGCGGGTCTGCTCTCCGGCCAGGTGGATCCACCTCCTCCAGCCTCCGGGAGATCAGCACGGCTCGACGGCGGAGGAGAAGAGAGGAGCAGGCGGACAGAGAGAGAGTGAGAGAGAGAGGTGGGTGTGTGCGGCTGTGTGTCCCCGCAGAGACTGAGGGAGCAGCCGAGGAGCTGCACCTCCTGCACCGCTGCCGAGCTCCAGGGCGTGTCCTCCAACCTGGAGGAGCCAACAGGAGGCTCCGGCCGGGCTCCGGCCCCGGGAGGAGGAACCAGCACGGAGACACCAATCACCACATGGATCAGCGTGTCTCACAGGAGGAGCTGTTTGTATCCTTAAATCAGTCCTTTAATGTGTTTGTCCTGCATCAGAAATAAAACTTATTTTTATCATGATCACAAATGAACCTAATGATGAACCAGTGATGAAAAGTATTTTTACTCAAGTACTATGCTTAAGTACAATTTTGAGGGTCTTAAGTATTTACATTTTATGCACCTTTATAATGAAATTTCACCACATATCAGAGGGATATGTTGATTCTAATTAATGATAAAAAAAATATAATCAATGCATAAATATGATTTATATGATATTGTTGCAGACTAAGATAAGTACTTTATAAAGTGATTAAAATGAGCTCCACCACCAGTGCTTGCACATTAATGCATAATCCAATATTATAATATACATTATTCTCCAACATGAGGGCTTTTACTTTTGGTGCTTTAAGTACACTTTATACTTCTGTGCTTTTACTCAAGTACTGCATCAACCTACACTGTTGCCAAGTGTATGTTCTTAAACAGGACTGCATCATCCCTCGTTTAATATGTTTGACTCGAGGGTCAAAGATTTGTGCTTATAACACAACCAGTATTAGTACTTTTACTCAAGTACTGTGCTTAAGTACAATTTTGAAAGTCTTAACTTGATTATAATTCTCTACTTCATTTCAGAGGGAAATGCTGATTTTGATTAATCAAAATATAATCAACAAAGCATAAATATGATGTATTATTGGAGATTAAGATGAGACCTGATCACAAGCTACCCAGCACTTTAAAAAGTAATCAGTATGAGCTCCATCTTTACCACCTGCTACATTAAAGTG
Organism: Centropyge bicolor; assembly: GCA_037975185.1. Taxonomy (NCBI): domain Eukaryota; kingdom Metazoa; phylum Chordata; class Actinopteri; family Pomacanthidae; genus Centropyge; species Centropyge bicolor. The sequence continues at coordinate 6,633,925 of JBBMOC010000006.1, forward strand.
ATGCACCTTGCACCTTAGTGCATTCAGTAATTATCATCCAATATTGTAATATAAATCATTCTGAAATGGGACATTCTACAGAATGATTTACTCTTGGCGCTTTGCTTTAATACTATTGTACTTTTACTCAAATAAAATTATGACTGAACAACTTATACCTGTAACTTGTACTTGAGTATTTCTACAGAGTAATATTGCTCCTTCTACTCAAATAAAAGATCTAGAAACTTATTTCTCCACTGATCATAAATGATCAATGACAAATCTTCATTTTTAAATAGACGCTTCAAGTTTACTTTTGGTATGTTGGCGCCCTCTATTGGTTGCAAGTTGTTATTACAGTTGGTACCCATCTTCACTCACTGTACATGCTGTATGAACATGGTAATATTTGTTGATATCAGTCATACTATAAGTAGCCGCACGTTTTATTTTCAAGAAAATAAATAGGATTATTTTTTAAACTATACAAGGTCCTGGTGACCTTGTAGTCCGAGATGATGATTGTTAATCTGAGGATACAATTTGTCCACATGTGCTATATTATAAAAGTGGAAAATCTCCAACTCAACTTGAACCTTCACTGAAGAAAAACAAATACAAAAACATGTGTTGTGTTTTTGTCCTTCATGGTGAAATCTTTATTTAATTTCTCTCCACAACCCAGCACAGGTTATCATGTCACGTCCAAGTTCATCTCTCACAAGTATTTCACACTCAGGAAGCTAAGCAGAGCATGTATAGTCATGTATTTCTCATAAATCATCTAGAAGGGGTTATTAGAGTTGAGCCTGATGTGGCATGCTGCTGTTGTAATTTTGGTGCTCTGTGATCATTTCAGAGGGTCTTTAGTTCATATTTAATGCTCTCGGCGGCGCAGACTACTGCAACTACACTTTACTGCGTGTGTGTGTGAGTGTGAATCTGCTTGAGTGTGTGTTCACGTGTTATCTGGATACACAGCAAGTAGTAGAATCATGCAGCTACTTTTAAATTTCTGGAGAAAACGACCGCAGTGTTGCTGCCATGTTGTTGCCACTGATGCACAAATGTATTCGTATTAGAACGAGCATTTTTTTTTACAAACTAAAGCAACGTTTCCCTCCTCGGTTCGAAAGGAAATAGCCTCTCGAAGGCTAAAAGCTGCACTAAAACGATGCAAGAGTGACACTGCTGCTCCGTCTCCTTCCATGGAAGACTGTGGATTTGTGATTAATAGTTGTAATTAATGGTATTTATAAACCCTCCGGTCAATTCAATAATGTCACAGAGCACTTTTTTTACTCCAACAACAGTTACAGGCTTCACCAGTTTTCAGATGTCACTTCAGCTGGACGTCTTTCACAAAAGAGTAATTGAACAGTGAAGCATGCGTCGTCTTGTTTGAGGTCGGCCAATTCAGGTGTGACCACTGCATCTTAAAATACTGGAGATATTCTTTAAGGTAGAAAAAAAAAATTCACCCCGACTGTCTGTTACAACTTGGCTTGAGAAGATTTTGATATTCACTTGGTGACACGACAGTTGTCTTAATTCCCCCCGTAAAACAAATCATGCTTGTGAGGGTCTCTGTACTTGTAAAAGGAGAGGGAGGAAGGAGGTGAGGTCACTAAAAGAAGTATTGAGAGAACAGCACAGAGGGCTTCATGAAATAGATTCATCATAGAGGGGGAGTAAAGGTGGTCTCTTTCAGAAGGGACAACATAGAAAAAAACAGACTGAACTAGTCAGCTAACATGCTCTCAGTCACTTCTGTTTTCATTGATGGTTGCTATCCTGTCTGCTCTACAGTTTATCCCCCTCCCATTTTTTTCACGTCATAGTCTCATGCTATTGGTCTCATTCACACTCTCTCACACACTCACTCATGTTTCTCATTTGCTCTCTCTCTAAACCCACGTCTTCCTTAGAGGCTGGAGCTAGAAGGCAACTGGTGGGAGGGCCTGTCTTACAAGCAGGAGGCGGCCTTGGACAACGATTTTCAGGTCGATCCGGTGACGTGTCCATAAAACCTGACTCGTCTCGAACCGAGTACAAAGCCTGCGTTGGAGGGCCTCATACACCGTCTGGTTCAAAGACCGGGAAAACTGTCCCATCGTCTGCTTCCCCTCCTGGTTTCTCTCTCCCCTCCTGCTCCTCTCCTTCTCCTCCTCCCCTCTCTCGTCTCTCTTCCAGTTCTGAGGCACACAGGTAGTCTTGGGACTGGGACTGCGAGTGTCCCAGGGACTCCACCGACAAGCTTCGGCTAGACAGGATGCTACTGAGGCTGGACTGGCGGGCGCCTCTGGGATGGGTCTCAATTTCCACACGGACCTCAATATTGGTTCCTTCCCTGTGGTGACAGTAGGAAAACATAAAGAATTCAATACAAAGCTGCCAGGTTGACATGAGGGTTATATGCTTAAACTGAGGTAACATTAAACACAGCTTAAACCTCTTCCATCATACAACCATTCAAATGTTAGAGCGATTCATGAATATAAACCATGAACATAACCTGCTTCAATCAAGACAGAATGAGGAGCATGTTTCAGCTCTTTACTGTGAAATACAGATTTGTGGGATCTGAATTTTCCTTGTTTTTGTGTAACATTTGCTCCACTTCAGCTAATAGTTGTCTTTCAATGCAAAGCTAACCATCTGATCCTGCTGCACTTTGCACAGCCTGAAAGGCAAAGATCAGCTTTATTTATCCCATCATACAAAGGTGGTGCATCTGTTCCTCTGTATAGCCCAAACTAATTGGCATAAATAAACAATTCATTTATTTACTATTTTGGAAAATGGTCAGCGGGCACCTTGTTGCAGGCCATTATGTACTTGCCTTAAGTATCACTGGTTTAGAACACTTGCTGATTAGCACCAAACACAAAGTACAGCAGAGGATGATGGGAATTGTGTATTACAGGAGTTTAGGTCATAAACCCAATAACTGGACATGTTACACTTTTGACCTGATAGTGGCACTTGATGAAAAGTTCAGATATCACCAAAGTTATTCGAAATCATCCTGAGGGGGGATGGATGGAGGGGAACATGGATATCTAGATTTAAAGGCAATCCATCTTATAGTGGTCGAGACTTTTCAGTGTTGACCAACAGCCTGGCTAAAATCCTCTTTAAAAACACAAAGAGGGGGTAGAAACAGGAAAGAGGAAAGACAGCTTTTACCTCAGAGGAAGCGCTTGCGTGTCATCGAGCTTGCTGTCAGGCACAATAACCACCTCGCAGTCTGATTGGCTGTCCTGCTGGGTGTATCCGTGGTGTTTTGTGGCTTCGTCCACTTCCTCATAGCTATCTAGCTCCGGGGGCGTGGTGCTCGTACTGGGGAGGACGCCCACTTCCTGTACACTGACTCTGACTTCCTGGACGCTGGTGTCACTGAGCGTCGTGTTGTTTTGACCCGTCCAGTGGTCACTGACTACATGAGAGAATAGAAGATCTATAAGAGAAGTTGAAACTTCATCAGATCAGGCCGCGCTTTGGAGCAGAAATTACAATTCAACAAGTATTAATACGGGACATGCGCTTATTTGCTTTCATATTTTATTTATCATGTGAAGCGAGAGCCTGGAGATGTGGTAGCTTTTTTAGCATCAAACTCTTGGCAAGAAAGCAAATAAGTGTATTTCCCCAAATATCAAACTATTCCTTTAAATCCTGTACTCACAGCTGGCTAAGTCCTCCAGTTGGATTTTGTGTGTTTCAGGGGGTTCACTCTGCGGTCGACACCAGCCATTCCTACAGAGCGACATGGGGACGACCCCGTAGACGTATGTCAGCATTAGCGGCACGCCCACACCTGCAGGAGAACAGACAAGTGGACAAAGAGACAATTGAGAATATATATTTTTCATGATCATTATTAAAAGAATGCCCTTGCAATTTAGTATTGCACTTCAATGCAGTTCGGAGGCTTTCAAGACAGGTTTTAAAAAAGGTCAAATTAAAAGCAGCAGAGACAAAAATATCTTGGCTTTTAGTCCCTGGTGCAGATCCGGCTCCAAAGAGACTGGATCCTTCCCGTAATGCAACAGGATACCATCATTTGGCAGACATTGCATGCCTGATAAATCCTCCCATCTTTTAAGCTCCACATTGTTACAAAGTCTTTCCGTTAAAATCTGTCGTTTTTGAGCCCAAACCAAGTGGTACACCTTTAGCTAGAGGACATTACACAGCTGGTTTCACAGACAGGTAGTACTTCACATAGTTGTACATGCATTTCAACATGTTAAATTGATGGAGTGCTCCTTTAAACTGTTGTGGTCATCATACTATTACTGCAATACCTAAAATAAACACAAGGGGGAGCTCCTCCTGCTGCACTGTGGACTGCACACAGTAAAGTTGCTGAAGCACACTGATCTATAAAGCTATTCTTGGCATCTTAACCTAAATATTTATGAACTTTTACTTCTAATTAATGCTGGGAACTGTGGGTTAAGCTCCAGGAAACTAAAATCTTCTTTCAGGAACCTATTTCCTAGCAAGTTTTTAAATCTATTCTCTTTTATTTGGTGACGAGTCGATGGACAACATTCATCCTTGGGTCCTTTTTTCTATTACTTATTTTGGTGTATTCATGGCTGTTATTTCACTTAATCTTGGTCAATTTCATATTTTACTATTAATCCCATCATTCAGTCGATTATTCTTTATGTTTTGAAATCTCTATCTTTTACGTTCCATGTGTTGATGCAACAGTGTCCAAGACACTCTTGCAGATGAGACCATTTTCTGGTTAATTTAAGGTGTATGTAAATATGCATTTATTGTGACGAGAGGCAGAAAGACATCCCTGCTGTGGATCCTTGAAAAGTAAGATTCAGGAGCAAAACAGCAACATGTTTATGCAAGAAATTACTGGATTTACACATTTGATTATTATTTGTCTTCTGAAAAAAGTCTGAAACACAATTATAACAAAACAATAGACAGATGATGGATCGTCTGTCTTAATCTGAAGTCAAAATAAAAATGGAGCAATGTGTAACAACTCCAGCAAAGCCACTTTTTTCTGAAGCTCGATTTCTCCTCACTCTCTTTCATAACCTTCAACAAAAGTGCTTCCAACAAGCCCCCCGAACCCGACGAGCAGCAGCCTCCCTGTGCTGTGTGATTATGCAACCTGTGATTGAGATAGGAATTTGGGAGCACAAAGCAGAGTGCAGAGCAAACAAAGGGACATCATTAACACAGCGGGAACACTGGGACGCTATTGACTCAGAAAGAGGGTGAAACCAGGGCAAGAGGATGAGCCTGCCAGCCAAACAGTTGACAGAAAGAGAGGAGCGAACGCGAGAGGCTGTGCGTGAGTCAAAAAGACGGGGAGCCGCGAGTGAAATATGAGAAACAAAATATCAATTGTAGTGAGGTGAGAGCGGAAAACAGAAGAGATGCGATAAAAACATATGGCAGAGAGAAAGTGAAGTGGAAAGAGGATGAAAGATGAAACGTGGATTCGAGCAGAGGGTGGGGAGGGATATGCAGCGGTAGGAGGGGAGGGTGAACAGTACAGTGCAGTTAAATGTGTTTGAGTGTCTGTGTGTGTGTGTGTGTGTGTGTATGCAAAAGGAGGGCCCGTCAGTGTGTGGTGCAGTGATGGTTGTGACACTGCAGAGGGATGCTGAGAGGCTGCTGAAGCCTTGAGGATTTCTGCCACAGCTGCGAATGTTACCTACAGAAGGAAGTGGCAGGAGTCCTCTGTGTGTGTGTGTGTGTGTGTGTCTGTGTGTGTGTAATGACATCAAGTGGTGTGTTCGCATACACTACCTGCTCATGATTTTATTATGGGAATAGTCTGACATTTTGGAAAATGCCCTTTTTTACTTTCTTATCAAGATGATTGTCATCATTTTCATCTGTGTACAACAAATATGAAGCTGCAGGCAGAAGCTTCATTTTTATACTACAAAGATGAAAGTTGTGAAAGTTTGATTCAAAAGTGTAGTTTTCATCCATTTTTTTTTGTCAACAAGGTATAACATGTTAATCTTTAGAGTTAGGCTAGACAATCTTTAGCTGGCTGTTCGTAGTTGCATATATGAGAGTCTTATCTAACTCACAATAACAATGCAAATATGCATACTTCCAAAAATGTTAAACTAATTCTTTAATTTCAGTTACACAATTGGGTGTGTAGCATGAGAGAAGATCTTGTTGAATCCTTGCTCATTATAATGGGACAGATTATCCGAGACGGTCCACAGCTGGCAGACAGTACGCTGGTTAAACCCACATGGATCATCTTTATCTTTAATTACTCTTTCATCCACATGAAAACTGAACTCCGATATAAGAAATTCAGATAAAACAGCTTTATTATATTCTTTATCATATTAAGATATATATTAGCATATTTGGCATGAGGTGTCTTTGGTCTCTGACCTAAACTGCTTTGTTTCAGGATATTGCAGCGATTTTATCAACTTTCTTAAAAAGTCAACTTCTATCGCTACTGATTTTGCAAACACAAGCTCATTTTGCTTGACTTCCCAGTGTGCAGGACAGAAGGTTGCCATGTTGTTGTTTGTTCCTTACCCACAGTGACAGCTGCTATAACCGGCGACACGAACACTGACATCATCACCCCACTTGCCACAGTCAAGTAGTGCTTACTTCCTGAGATATTGTTTTTCTTACAGCGACCATGGACCTGGAGGGTAATAAATGAAACAGAAATTAGACACTAAAAATGCAATTTGTCCCTTGTTGTTGTTGTCATTCTCTGCAACCACTTCATCCTGTCACTTATTCATGCCCATTAATACATGCATCCCAGCATGCATGAGGGGTAAAACAAACGGCATGCGAGATCTGGACAAGCTATTTGTGCTCTTCATTATAGGCAAAATTAACAGGATATTTTAAATACCACTTGATTCAGAGTCACATACTCAGATTTATTTGTCCACTTTAAACTTTGCTGACACATGCATGAGCTCAACCAGTCACTGAGAAAGTAAGTATATATCCATTCAAAAGAGTTATTTGATGTGACCCATCATTTCCTGATTGTTCTGTACCTTGCGGCCCATGTAGATGGGTATGCCCACAATGATGACTGGGATGGCGATGCCCGCTATGAGGGAGATGACCACCGGCGCTCCGAGCAACATGCCCACCTGCCACAGAACCTTGCGGGTTTGAGACCATGGCTTCTTCCCCCAGAATGTACATCCTGAGGGACTGAGACACACAAGAAATGCAGCATTTTTAGCCACATGAGCATCGTGGTTGTTTTGACTTTGTCCAGACTGAAATATCGTAAAAACTATGGGATGGATTGTCAGTTTTGTACAGACGTTCATGAGCCTCTGAGGATGAACCCTACTAACTTTTGAGTGAAATATCTTGTTACTTTATGCGTGGATTGTTGTCAAATTTTCTAAAGATATTCAAGGTCCCTGGAGGATAAATTCACACCAGCTTGGTGATCACCTGACATTTCATCTATTGCCATCATTGGGTCAAACATTTTACTTTGTCCACTGCTTTTTTCAAGACCAAATACCTCCTACTATTCCCATCAGCCTCAGCTACACTTTATCTGTAGTGCAAATTAAGAAAGGTTGGGTTTTAACCGGCTAAACTAAGACGGACCACAGGTCACAGTCTCACCTCATTAATGCAGATTTTCAGTTTTATCCAAATTTCATTCTTGACACAAATGGTGTGTGTACACTCATACACACACTCATAATTGTTCCCTCTATTGCTATGATCACTAAAGCATCATGATCATGCAGGACACGACCTTTCATGCAGCTTCATCCTACTCCAACACAAACATAAAACCATTTTGAATGATTATGTTGCAAGAAACAAGTGACATAAAACAGCACTGACGTGACAACATGACAGTCTTAATCGTCTGTCTCATTGCTGTCATTACATCTTTCCCCAAACTGGATGACTTCATGTGCTTTTCTCATTCTACCCTTGCCTTCCATCCCGTACAGCTACCGTTCACATACTCATTTATCTTACATAGTGCTGTTAGAGAAATGCAAAAGCCGGGTTCTTTAAGTCTGTTTACTAGGAGCCAATTCTCTGTCTCTTGATATGACGTCAGGTACAATAAGCGTTAAAGTGCTTCCTTAATCTGGTATCAGCCTCTGGGGTTGTGGTGTAATTCGAACTGCCAGGGAAAGCAGTACAACACTGACTAATGCTGTTCCGTGTTAATGAAGCGACAATTAACTCACAGGAGCAATAGAAGCAACAGAAATAGCACCTTCAGGCGTTGCAGTTTCTCAAAGCATGCGTCTGTGTGACAGCAGCAAATGTCACTTTGAGGTCACCTAAAAGCCTGAGTTGGTGGTGGTGGTGGTGGTGGTGGGGGGGGGATCATGGCGAGACATTAAGGTTGTGCTCTGTTGCTCTGAACTGGCAGATTTGCAGCAAGATGCTAAAAGCTTTGTCCTTCTATAGGACGTTGGCTGCAATTTGCAGTGTGAAAGACAGACGGGTGGGGGGAGAGGAGGGAGGAGAGAAGGTGTAAAAAGACGATGCGGCTAATGCAGAAACATCCGACTTTGTCATGTGGTGCAAGCATCAGCACATATGCATGCGTCAGTCATAAAGACATCAATAGATGAAAAATTCATACATGTCCACGCCTTTCATGGACTGAAAGGTGACACTGTTGCTTCAATTTTAGCTAATCCTGTTCGAGCTAGTCGTGTAGCTTGAGTTACATATTCTGCCGCATGGAAATATGGAGGCAGATAGAGCTGATTAATTGATGACAAGTCAGCAGCACCAGCCTTCCAGGACTGGAAAATCAATGGAAGCCCAGACGAACAGTTTAAAGCAGTGCAGCCTCTCGACAATGACATACTGTCCGTGCTGTGCTGATGTGCCCGCTTTTTATGGCTGAATGGGTATCGCTTTAAAACGTAAGGATGGAGTCGAGGTGTGAACATGGGTGTATTCTATTTAGTGAAGCCAGTTATTAAGTTTTTTTGTCCTTTTTGGAGGAATTGAAGAAAGTGTTAAGCATCTTGCATTTGCCTTGTTGGACTTGTGCCACCAGGCATTTTCTCGCCTCATGCTGCTGTGAGGCTCGGATCAAATTCTGCTGCTCTTCCTCTTAGTTTTTGTGCAGCATTTTCACTGTACAGGACCCAAACACCAACATATTTCATTACAGGTGTGCAACTAATAATCATCTTTATTATCAATCATTCTGTCGATTATTTTAGTACAGATCATTTTAGTTGGGCAGAAAATAGAAAGTAACTAGAAAAGCACTCGGAGAGCGCAGACCTCCGCCAAGCAGCGCAGTTCCCCCAGCTTATTGTCTCTTACCCCAAAATATTAGTCCTACCTTTGAGTTATCTATTTCAATGGATTCCTGGACCATGAAAACATACCCTTAGCAATTGGAATCACATTGATATCATTTTTAGTTTAATAGTTATACCCGAAAATCAACATTTCCCTAATGGCGGTTTTCCGGATCACCTCCAAAATTTTATCACTTGATCCTTGTCCCAGAAAGGACATTTCCTGAATTTCATCAAAATCTGTCCATAACTTTTTGAGTTAGTTTGCAAACAGACAAACAAACAGAGAAACAGACAAACCAACGCCGGCAAAAACATAACCTCCTTGCCGTAGGTAACAAACTTCCATGAGCCCAATATGATATCCTCAAATTTGCATTTTGTTCAACCAATAGCCAAAAAACAAAATATATTCAAGTTACAATCAGCAGAAACAGCAAATCTTCATATTTAAGAAGCTGAAACCAGTGTGTGTTAAAAGACTTAAACAATTTATCGATTCATATATTTGATGTCAACGAATGGTTTCACAGCCTGTTCTCCAGGTAAACAGATTACATGGTTGAGTTAGAGGTGGGCAATAAGTTTGGCCAAGTGTTCATGAGCTGAGTACCTGAGGTAGTGCACGTCGGTGATCTCCTGCATACACAGCCAGCAGAACTGACAGGCGCACACAGTGCAGTTCATACGGTTACAGCTGCCGTCATTGGTCTTCATGATGTAGGCACCACAGCGAGGGCACGCTTTGATCTCCTCTGCATCTTCAGCAACAGAGTCAATGTGTTAGGGCTGACCACACGTTCTACAATATTTATTTAGCTCTGCGATAGGGATCAGAGAAAAATAACCTAAAAAAAAAATCCTAGTCCGAGTAGCTGCTTGTCTCACCTCCTCCGGGTTCTTCATTGAAGACGTACAGCGTGGAGGCATCGTTGCCGCCCGAGGTGTGGCGGGCTCGCTGGCGCCGGGCCTGGTCGCACGTCTGGTTGGGGTGCCACAGCTGCCGACAGTGGTAGCAGAACTCCGTGTCGCACCCCTCGCGGCCACAGCTCAGCTTGGGACACTCCGCACAGCCGTAAGCTATCACTGCATAACTGAGTAGAGAGAGAGGAACTGCAGATAAAAAATGACAGAATGGACATCATTAATATGTTGAAGGGATCCCGAAAGGGCAATTCGGACACCTCAGCCTGCACAGAGGTTTAAATCCAGGTGCTCTGTCGACTCACTATTCCAGCCTGTTGCCCTTATACGTTCACCTGAGACTCACAGTTTCCTTTAAATATTTATCAATGAAAAGCTGAGGCAAGTATCTCATCTATTGCTCTATCTCCTCATGCTGTCCATCAGTTCAGCCCGGTGAAGCACACTGACTGTCCACCGTCGCCTTTGCTCACAAACAGCACATTTGTCGACTAAGTGAATCACAGTTCAAATAGAGACGGAAGGAAGGATTTCATTGCACAGGGAAACTTGTTTCTTTTAACTGTGCACATGACAATAAATGCTTTGACCTTTGACCTTGACCTAATGGTTTGAAATAATGATGACTAGTCGACTAGGAAAATCAATGTTTTATTCAGATCAATCTGATTAGCAGGGTTTGCAGTTAGTCCATGTAAACATTACACTTTCCATTGTAATGCTGGATAAAAGTGCTGCTATTCGACATCAACACAGAAACAGAGAGATTTCCATGTTCTGTGCTGCAGATTCTGTTCGTCTCATCTTAAACCGAACCACCTAGAGAAGAATCACATATGCAGCAAAAACATGACAAAGTGTGCAAGCACAGATACGAGCGTGTGGATGAACGCAGAGCACGCCGTCTCAGGGCCGACATAATCTCCAGCTAAGCTTCTGTCACTAAGACCTCTAGGAATGTGTGTATGTTGGGAACATGGAACATGCACAAGTCATCACTGCAATGATCAGTTTACATAAGGGGTCAACACTTCAAAGACTCTCTTATAGGGAAGCTATTCGTCATTTAAATGTAAAACACCACTGACCTTCAGTTGTCAACTTTTTTTTTTAATATGTGAAAGTTAAAATTCTGCAGATTTGTTGCAGATAAGTCTCTTGTTTCTCTGTTATATTTCATTCACCGCAGCATCAGAGAGATTGGCGTATTGATTTTCGCTCCACTCGTTCATCACGAGCAGACTGTGAGCACTGACAGTTCGGGGAGACAGACAGTCTACGGCTGAGCCCTGAACCCTTGGTGTGTACGTGCGTTCGACCACAAATATTCACATAAAACCCACACCCGACATGCACATGCACATTACCATTTCCCATCAGCAGCCCTATCCTGTTACCCATCCATGAACATGAAGGCGATACAGATCAGTGTCTGTACATGTTGTAAGGGAAAGACGAGTGTTAACTCAGAACATGTCTTGTGGTTTGCATTGAGCGTCAAGACACAGTGGATTTCTACCTGTGTGACTTATGATTATGTCTCAGATCGATTCTGCAGTGAAATCACAGTAGCGCGCTTTAAACGTCTCATCATGGCGTTACCATAATTTCACACTGGACAAAAACCCACTAACACTCACTAACATCTGGCTTTTGTCTTCAGTGGGAAAGGGTACAATCAGCATTCATTCCCAGGTCAAATGTCTCTGCAGTAGTCATGGGTTATTTCTCAACTCCCGCGCTGATTGACAGTGATTGAAAGACAACATCCAGGTGGACTCAGTGTTTTTCTTTTTAGTTTTCTTGGATCTCATCTGTGTTTGACTTTTGTTTGACCTTATCTGTTTTTGACTCTTGTCTACCTGAGCAACCAGTCAGTCCTTTGATTTTGTTAACAAATATCATTGAACTGTATCAGATCTGCCTCACTCTGCATTTTGAGTCCAATCACTTATATTCCAACAACTCCACTGTAACATTGTCACTGGCCTCCATGCTGCTTTCTGCTGTTCCCTGTTTTCTGGCACATTCATGACGTCAAATGTGACACAAAAAAACAGAAATGCAAACTCATCTATTGACATAGGGAAAGGAGTCTCTCAACCTTATTTACCCACATCTAAAACAACTGATAGGCATATCCATCCTATTTTAGTCTAAAAATGGTATATGGGACATGCTGTTACGAACCATTTCAGCCATCAGAACAGTAAAAAGTTTATAGAAATAACAAGCACATCACCAATAGTTATTCTTCCATTATCTCCCAAAGCAACATGTACTTGGTGTTGCTGTATGTAATCCCACAATGAAATTTAGATTAGAGCTGCAGTGACCAAAGGAGAGAGGCTCGCCCAGGCTTCACAATCAGTCTGTTCTCTTTCAGGATCTGCAAAATATTTTGGTTGCATCAAAATTTCAGCAGCCGTGGGATGCGTACAGATCTCAAAGTGAGCTTTCACATGCTGTCAGTTTTCAAAGCTCAGTAAATCATTCTGGCACCGAATAAACTGCTCCCTCATTGTGTTTTACAACATAAAGACGGTGGCAGGATGACAGGGGTTTGAATTAGGGCCTTTGTTTTTTTTGAAGGTAATTACAGTGAATGGCTACTGTGAGACTCAAGATGTCAATAAAAAGTACATTTTTCTACAAGCTTATGTAACGAAGAAATCACTTTATATTCATTATTGATGTCTTTAAAAGTGTCAATACTTCAGTGTAAAAATACTATGTTACATCTAAGTATACTTAAAGTACCAACATTAAAAGTACTCATTATACAGAATGCAGCATTTAAAAAATAATGTTTATTATATTATTGTATTGATACATGAATGAGTTCATCACTGTAATGTTGCAGCTGGTAAATGTGAGGCCAATTTGAATCACTTCTATATACTTCACTATATACTGTTGAGTAGCTTAGTCCATAATAATATATCATAATTTATTGGTTTATGGGGCATGAATAATCTAAATCTGCAAAGTAACTAGTAAGTACAGCTATAAAAAAAATGCAGTAAAAAACAAAATATTTGCCTCCAAAATGTAGAAGTAGAAGTAAAGATTTGCATAAAACAAAATACCTGAGTAAACTTTCCACCAATGTTTAACCATTTATGTACCAAAAAAGGGTATTTCATTATCATTCATGATTATGATAATGAAATATTTTTCTAGTGTCATATTTACACTTTGGGACAGTTCTGGAAAAGGTATGTAGGAAAAACCTTGTAGTGATGCTCTGATTCTCACCTGCAGTCAGGCGCAGGGCACCAACGTGTATCTGGATCAGCAGCCAGGAAACGTCTCAGCTGGTACTCCTCAAACCGCTCCAGCAGCGCCCGGTCATCCAGGATGGCTCGAACATCCAGCGGCGCCAGCGTCTCAGGGCACTGCGGGCACGCGATGCCCACCCTGCTCTCCGATATCTCGATGCGCAGGTACTGGCGGAGGCAGTCGGAGCACGTTCGGTGGGAACAGGAGGTGAGTCGTGGGAAGTGGCAACGCGGTTGACTGAGCAGGCACAGTGGGCACTCCTCCAGGTGCTCGTCCAAAAGCTGCTCCTGGCTGGAGGAGGAGAGGGACAGGACGCCGGTGGAGCCGCTGCTGACCCCGCCCACGCACTCGGCCGTGGCGGCTCCGTCCTCGCCTGCCTCAGCCGCTGCCGGTGGGCCTCCTCCGTCTCCTCCTTCTCTTCCAGAAACTCTTGATTCTCCAGCCTCGTCTGCTGTGAGGTTGAGGTCCTGTGAACAGTCACAGAGCTGCTGACTCACCAAATCATATACGTTCAAAATGTTCTCCTCATTCACAAGGTGAAACGGAGAGATTGGTGAGGATTCTTTTTTCTATTTTAAGAAATTAATGAAAGTTAAAGGAACATCCTCTTATTAAAAGTGAAAATCAGTATAGGCAAGTGTGTATGTAGGGGGACACTTCTTGGTTTCTTGGCAACATAAATTCTCAAAATTGCCAGTTAATTAAATAAACACTCTAATGGATTTGGGCTATAACAGAATTGGAGAGGGGGCAGAAGCTAATACATCCAAAGTTAATGATCTACAGCCGCTCTTCAGGTTCTTCTTTCTTACACAACAACCTGAGAGACATTTTGAGTTTGGCAACAAAACGAGGCAGATAAATGTTTCAGTCTTACTAATTTGAATGAAGATTTACAGCAGCACATAAATATTTTCTGATTTCATTTTCTGACTATACATAATAAAGCAGTAATGAGCTTATACATTATTGTGTCCTACATTTCGAGAATAGAAGTAGTAGTTTTCAATCATGATAGTTCTTAAAAGGATCAGTTTAAATACTCTTTTTGTTTCAAGTTTCTGAAGCCAGAAAAAAAAAAAATAATAATAAAAAAAAAAATATATATATATATATATATATATATATATATAAAACAGCATATTAGTACCTTATAAACTGGAGCTCAAACTGGAATATATAAAAGTCAATATAAAAAATTATGAAAACTACTGAACTAAAACTCACCAAAGTCTTCCTAAACCACTTCCTCACTTTCACTAACTCTCAGACAACTCACCTGCTCTGGGTGCTCGCTCGGGGTCAGGGTGATGGCCACCTCCTCTTTGGGCCACGCTTCCACGGGCCTGTCGGGCCTTGGCTCCGACTTGGGCTTTCTGCTGAAGAAGTTCAGGAAGCTCAGCGGCCCCGTCTGCTGCTTGGGCCTCTTCATGGTCTGGGACTAGAGTGGGAGCAGCAGCTGAGGAGGGCAGGCCAACGACCATGAGCAGGATGCACAGCGTGTGTGTGAGTGTGTGTGTGTAAGTGTGTGTATATGTGTGTGTGTGTGTGTGTGTGTGTGTGTGAGCTTGTGTGTGTGCGTGGGTGGGTGAGCACAGCGAGCTCTCACGGCTCAGAGTCTTGGAGCTGGGCGGCTGCTCTGCAGAACGTGGGAGGAAGAGCAGGAGAGATGGGGAGGTAGACGACGGGGAGGAGGTAATCCCTGCCCGAGGGGAGCATCACTAATTTGGAGCTTTTCCGAGGTCTGGTCATGTGATTTGCTTTGTCTCTCTACTGTCCTGTTTCCCTCCTCTTCCTCCTCCACCTCCACTGCAGTTCCCTCGGTCTGAGCTATTCCTGAACTGGCCGACTGTCCTTCATGGTTTCAGGCCTCCTCTTCACCATTAACAGTCCCTTAGCCTGGAAACAAACACATTAAAAACATCAGACATGCACTCTGCCATTTTTGTCTGAGAATATTTTTTTGTACAAAAAAAAGTCCCTATATGAAAAGCAGAGCTGCTAGATGCATCAGAGGTGATAATTCAGTTTAATTATCAACCTTGAGTGGGATGAAATCATGATGGTTTACTTATAATGTGTTGTAGCTGCACACATTTCTCTTGCCCCAATGAAAAAAAAATGTAAATGTAAAAATGAGTTATGGAAGTTTATACAATTACTGAATTCAGCATCAATTTTATTACCATTTTTACGTCTGTGTTTACACATATATTCTCCATACTATGCTATAGATTAATATCCAGATGATGATAACCAGGAGAGGGAAGCAAAAAAATTCAATTCATAATGTGAAGTCTTGTTCCCTTTTGAACTTTCATACTGTTGAACATTTTTGATGTAGAAAAACCTCTGAGTGAACCCCATGTACATGAATAGAAATGTTATCTATGAACTTTTTCCCTCTTGTTGAGTCGAGTTAGACAGCACAACTACAGCAAATAGGACTTTTACACAAAGACATAGATGGTTCAATCTATGCTATATTTCATTTGTTATATCTTCATCATCATTAACAATCTATAAATATTTAATCCATGCAAAATGACTGCACATAAACACAAGATATATGAAGTAATAAATGGTGCTCAGTCTGTAACACTGACTCAAGACCTGAGCGGACACATTACCAGGAGCTAACTTTAAAATCTGACCTTTGAATAATGTCACAAAAATAGTGATTTGAAAATCAAGCTGTGCCCTTTTACTCCTGAATCTGTGTCTAAAATCCCCTCTGAGAGTCATTTATATGAAACAAGATTCAAACCTGGAAATACAGTGAGGGGTTTGGATGTGGACGACCCGGCTTGGCCTCAGACACGAGCAATAAGGTCACAGCCATGAGACACAAAAGAGCAGGAGGATGAGTGAGTTGTGACTGGTTTGACAGAGAGCATTGGAGGGGGGGGATGGAGGGTGAGACAGAGGAGAGGCAGTGATAGACAGCACAGACAACTCATTCTGTCTCCATTAGGCAGCAGCGAGCTTTCATAATCAGGCCCAGAGAGCAAAGAGAGCAGGAGGTGATTCATGCAACCCAGACCAATTAAAATGTGCCTCCATGGTGGCACTACGTCAGATCGAACCACAGATCAACGGATCACGACATGGAATATGATTATCGATTAGCATCTATTTAAAGAACTGTTTCACATCCTATAATCGTGTAATGGAACAAAGGCGACATCTATAATCTTTAAAAAGATTCACTTTTTTATATCAAATCAACCACAGTGACCAGAGGCTGGGTAATGATACAGGGGCTATAAGCTTCATCATTCTTTTAATAGGGATGCACAAAGAGTCTGGATTTATGTAACACTGCAGTGCCGAGCCTGCCTTCTTGCATGGAGACCGAGAGTTAGAGCTGTATTTATATTCTAGTCCTGTGGATGTGTTAAATTCGACATGAATAGCAGACTCCTCTCGCAGCAGCAGCAGCACATCGTTTGACTGTATATGATAATTTAAGGGCAACAAAAAAAGACATTCTTTTCTTTGTAAAGTTGGCACCATAAACGGATGATTAGTGTTGATATTTTAGATGCAAGATGTTTTTCCCCCACTGTAGCTCCGGCTGAAAACGCTGTATCTCAGGAATTTGCTGAGACGTATTTCGGCCAATGGACCATGAAATAACAAAACTAGTGAAATGCAAGGCAGATTGCAAACAGCTGGTTCTGTCTGGAGTTAATGTGTTTTAAGATGGAACCTGTTGGAGCATTTGGGCAAGAAAAAATTTAAAGATCCTCTTAGAAAGCAAATCTCTTATTCAATAAGATGAAACATTTGAAGAATAAATGAAACAACAGATTCAATAGTTTCCTGCAAGACAATCGAATGTGGAAGTCAAGTCTGAAAAAGTCAGATGACGCAACTACATCTTGAAAGAACGACCAAAGAGCAGGGATTAAATCACACACTTGTGATTCACAAGTCTATATGGTCAATGTGGGCAAAGCCTCACAAAAGATGTGATAAAATTTGTCCTGGTTTTCATCCAGAAAACTAGAGGAATACGAGATGAGAGGTGTTTGCGAAGCGTTCTGTTTCACACAGACAGTCACAGCTACAGAATCCGTACAATTCTTACAAACTGTTTCCTGAGAAATTCACCTCAAGAGCAAACAGTGAGTGGGTTTAGAATTTTTCAATTTCCTTTTTAATTTCTGTTCACACATTCTTCATTTGGAAGAAGCAGAGTTCACCGTGAGCTTTATGATTTCAGTGTCCATTTAACGGCATCTTCTCTATAACCTGACCACAAGCATTTTGTCCACTGGTATTTTGTAAATGAAAACTGTTCGGACTCTAAATTCAAGCTTGAATCTCTCATAGAAAACTTTGTTCTTAGACTTGAAAGTAAAGAAACTGTGCTGAGTAAAGTCATCGCTCATATAAAAAAAAAGAACTTCCCAGCCACAATCTGAAAGCTTTCCGCCCTCCTGATGCAAATTGTTATGTATTATTTTCATCAAATGTAGCTTTGGCATCCAATTCCCAGCGACTCTGTTGTGCATCCACTCGAATTTCCCTCCTCTCCGTATTCCACGGGGACCGACTTTCTTTGCCGAAGCACAGGATCCAAAAGCAAACCTCTGTGATGAACACGTCGCTGTGCTGCTGTTTATTTATAGGACTAATTCCCACATACGAAGACATCAAAAGCTCACGTTCAAAAGAGCTTGCAATGAACATATTCTCCCGGCACTTTCACGTATACACGCTCAAACACACACACACAGGCGCTCTGATACGTGCAGGGACAGACACAGGATTGAGTGTTTTTAAATTATAGCTCAGTGGGCTCCAGCCGAGGCTTAACGCGCCACGATTACAAGACGGATAGCCACGTAATTAGACAACATAATGCGCTGCCTAACAACTTGATAAACTGTTGCTGTGTGGGAAAGTTTTTCCATCGGTATGTTCAGAGTCAAACCTGGTCCTCACGCAATCTTTTATACGGCAGAATAATGATAAGAAAAGGCTGTGATTCTGTACAGACTGCTCTTCTCCATCATATAAAACATTATATTAACAGGAAAAANTTTCAAAATTTTTCTACCAAAGAAAGTTTCCAGGCTAATAGCTCAGCTGATAATGAGACATGCTCCTTTGAAATTGTTCTGTTTAACAAACACAAAACTACATGACCTCTCTTTAAATAAAAGGGGGANGAGCCCTGCTGTCTTTAATGTCATCCTTCAGAAGGCTCAAGGGACAACACAGTTAACAACACAAGGATGGACACAGATGCTGCTCGGAAAGAGAGAGAGAGCACATCTTCAGTTTACAGCTTAATGGTTTTCTTTTCTCTTGAATGAGTGACTGTGTGTGTGTGTGAGAGTATGTGTGAGTGTACGGTGAAATGCTCCTGAGGCCAAAGACACACTTAAAGATCTGACCTCCCCTCTTTACTGTATAGGACTCCATTGATGTTTCACTCACTTTCTAGAGAACTCTGGGCCGCAGAGAACGAACAATCCGCTGACACGCAGACTGTACGAGATTTCAAATTCTTAAGGCGTCTCGGGGGGATTACAGAGAATTAAAGGACAAATACAAAATCTGTCCTAGAACTTTATTTTCTGTGCCAGAGCACAAAGAGCTTACTCACTAACTCTGACAGGGTTTTTTTTTTTCACCCTCCTCCATCCGTGTGGAAAGTCTAACCTAAATATCAGATGAATAACTGTGATAAAACTCCGGAGTATTCGTCGAGTTATGTGTCACACTTGGACGACAGAGAAAATCATAACCTGCTGCTTCATATTTTGGGAAACACACAGTCCTTCTGAGAGTGAAGTAGCCATATCACTGGAGAGGGTAAAAAATCAATTATGTTCAATTGAGTCCCATGAGAGAAAAATAACCCACTCTAGTCGTGAAAGAGAAATCCTCTCTACCTCTGCAGTCAAAGGGCTGTGATTAATAGCAGACTGATATGTTATAAAACATACTTATTGAGACCATTTCTTCTGAACTCGCATAATGAATTTATGACAGCATAATAATTTATGGATAATGTTATGGACTCATCGTTATCAAGCCTATCTTTCAAAATGTAATAAGGAAAGGGACTATAAATCATGTATGTCTCAATAGCATGTGGGCAGTGAGGAGTGGATCTGTGCTCTCGCTCAAGAGGACCTGAACAAGATGGCTGTTTGACCTTGTGACCCGCTTGAGTACCTTAAGACTGAATGACGCCTATTACATGTAGCTACAAGAGCACACAGGAGAAAAAAAACAAAAGCTCCAGTCGAACGTCTCAGCCTTAATTCACAGCAGCAAAGTCCTCATTTTTAATTTATTTCCAACAGGCGAAAAGAAAACCGAGCCCTTGGCAAGCAGCATCACCGGACATCATTACATAATGTCCACAGGTTTTGGCTGGAGTCTTGTTTTCTTACCTACTGACATGATTCAGCACGCTGATTCATAGCAATTTCTATCTGACAAATAGAGAGCACGCACTTGAGCACATTCCCACAGAAAATATGGGACAGGTAAAAAGTTTGTGCATGAGAGGTTTAAAGGGGCATTCCATCAATTTTTGCACATAATGCACATAATCCCTGATGATGTCATCGGGGTTATCTCAGCTTTGACTATGTGAGTGGCTATTAGTCTCAACAAACAGAGGCATAGAGTTTGAAAGTGATGTGCATTCAGCAGACAGGGAAAGTCAAATGCATGTATGGGTTGCATGATGGGAAATGTAGGATCCAGTTTTTATACAGCTTGACCCACACTAATGCCAAAAAGTCTGGATATTTCAGCCTCTGTTGCTCCGATTTTGACCATCTCCCTTGTGAGTCACCCAACTTTATGGAAACAAAATACTAATTAAACCTTTAGGTTGCTGAAGGTGCTCGTCATAATGAACCTGCAGATACACTCAAATCAGACAAATGCAAACAACTAGCAGAACAGTCGATGACCTACTGTGACATTTGACCTATATAGATGGTCGACTCCGTGTCAAGACAGCATCACATTAACTCATACTCAATCTAACCTCTACATTTAAAATAAATGGGACTTTAAATCTGGACAAAATGTACAGTCAGTACTCCTCAGAATACATTTTTGATGCCATAGCCTTTCTGATTTCATAAATCACTGCCTATATGTTAGAGCCTATAGAGAGGCACGTTGACTCTTGATGACAGATAAACATGACAATGACAGATGGGATTATTACACAACCAGCATCTGCCCCAAAGCACTGCCCCCTAGTTTGAAAAGCCAAACAGGGAGGAAACGGGACACCTTTTTTTTCTGGGTTCTGTCCTCTGAATGAACCATGTTATCACGACCGTATCATCTCCTCAGGTTTTTTTTTTTTTTTTGCGGCGTGTGTGGAGGACACTTGTTCACAAGCTGTTGCTCTGCAATCGTGGAACGGAGGTCAGTTTGCAGTCTGATGTAGAGTTCTGCCTGAGCGGAGGGAAACCTGATGATACACCCTATTAAATATCTGTTTACTGGACACAAGCCCACATCAGCAATGCGGGTTTCAGAGGCATGAGAGTGACCTCAGCCTGCCCACACACACACACACACACACACACACACACACACACACACACACACACACACACACAGTGTACTCCAGCATCCCTGAGACTTAAGTCTTCTGTGTCTGCACCATGTGAGTAGTGACCTCTGGCTGCCTGTAGGCTACTTTATGTTATTCAATAACCACAACAAAAGGGGATTATGCTTTACATGATATCATATGATAGTAGCCTATATTACTGTAAAATGCCTTAACAATTCTGTATGTCTTTTTCATATAACTCACTTTTTTTTACTCTACAGATTAAATAAGAAAATGTTATTTAGCCAAATATCCAATAAGAGCAGGCCTATATGTTGTACATTAGGGATGAAACTACAAATTAAAGGACTAATTCAAAGGCAACCATGCATTCACCTCCACATTTAATTTAAAAAATCATTCTTGCATTTTCAATCATTTCATCAGAGGTCTGTTCAGGGCATCAGCAGCTATTGCAGGGAGTGGCATGTTTAATAGGCTACATCTTCGCATTCATCTCCATCTCCAAATATCCCTCTCTCTCTCACACACACACACACACACACAGCAGCAGCAACGACAATAAAGCGACAATAAACGAGAGTCTGCAGATGAAAACACACACATTAATTTCTATTACGTAAACGGGCTCTTACCTCTCTGCTCGGCGCCTCTTGTCTTTGCAGCGTAGAATCAACAACTGGCTCCTCCCCTTCAGGAGCAGACGGCCCAGCTCCTCTTCAGCTGCTGCTGCTGCACACGAAGCACATCTGATCTTCAGACGGTGGGGATGGAGGTGCAGGAGGAGGAGGAGGAGGAGGAGATCGGCGGTGAGGAGGAGATGCCCCCCCCCCCACCTCCCGGTGCAGCTGCAGGACTGAGGCAGAGCTGTGCGGCGGCCTGAGGGGAGGCTCACTGCGGTGACAGCAGCCAATGGGATGACGCACCAGCCCAGGATCTCCTATTCACAAATGGCCAATCCCATCAAAAAAAAAAGTCTCTCACATGTTCTCAGTTACAAATATACACACATGTCATCTATTTCGTTTTTTGTCCCAGTCAACCAAATATGGCATTTTATTTTGGTGATCACTTAAAAGGTGCATTATTTTTTTAATGAACTGTCTAATAAGATTAAAATAAGTACAATAAGATAAACAGTAAAATAAAAGGTAACTATTCCTTAGGGGTGCAAAAATAACACACACACACACACACACACACACACACACTAAACATATGAGCTCTATGTGGATACCCTGTGGAACATCTTAGGAGGACAACCTGTATCTTTAAGTTTAGCCTACTTTTAAGTCCCATATAAGAATAATGCACCCAGAGTGTTACTGAGCAGTCAGTTTAAAGAGACTTTATAATGCTATAGTCCCTAATATGCACTGAGAGAAAGTCAACATGTGCTGCAAAATTGTAAAATATTAAGTATATAATTATCATTTCGTAGCAAAATATTCTACTTTGTGGGACTGCTGTGCATTTGTGCCTTCTGTGTTTTGTTTTGTTTTTTACAATTAAGAGAAGACAATATATTTGAATCAATCTTAAATCTCAAAAGATGACCAGACACCTTCACAGGCAAATGTCTTGTTATCACTTTTGATTCGTTTGTAAAATGCATATTTGCAGCAGATATTTTTCATGTTTGTTGCACTTCAGGCATTTTTTTGCACTTCCTGTAAAGTTATAGTGCACGATATTGTATCTTCATCAGCTGGGATTCTCTATCTGAGCTTTTATTTTAAGCTTTAAATGGCATCCAATCTGAAAGTGGCCTGTTACTGTAGTTTCTTTTTCATCAGATGAGTGAAGTGTAATTTTGTCGGACTTACCAATTTCTGTGTTTAAATCAGACACAAGGGCCCAGAACTGTAAAATAAGTCAGTGAGATCCTCATAATGGATGTTTCAGCCACTATACACATAAGAACTACAAGTAAAATGAATCAGTGAGGTACAGAAACCGGAAATTTTTTTCGGAAACGGAAACACGTCAGGAAACGGAAGCCAGATGTATACAATGAAATCAAGATGCATCCCGCCTGCAACAATAGCACGTCCGGTATGTGCCCAAGGCCTTCAAAGTAAAATTTCTAACGATTTAAAAATTGTTTCAAACTACTCTTATCAGCAGTCATGCCAATTAATAAAAGCTCAGATTAACAACAACGTTCAAGAAAAATTGTATTGTCAAAAAAGGAACAAGGTAAAATTATATTGAGGACAAATAAAGGTCAGAAATCTTCAGCCAGTTATAACTCAAGCATACAACTGCTTTGCTTTATCTATCTGTATTGCAATACATTATGTAAATATTTGATAACTACATTGTGTATCCAATTCTTTTTAGATCACTGAAAGGCAAAATACTCATTAATTGCATTAAAAATAAAAAAATAATCCAGCAGAATCCGATTATTTTGTGCAAATTATAAAATCCTCATTATTCAATATAGTGAAAGACTGAATTTTTCTTTTCACACACCAACAAATTAACACACACACTAAGACACACTAAGAATAAATTAACGTCCAGTTAGAATTAACTGAATAATGTGCACATTTTTGTGTTAAATTTAAGTTTTAGGTCACCATTAGAACAGATGTCTCTTTTACTCTGAAGGGCCGCAGCCGGAAGTCTTCTTGTTGTTGCTGCCGCTGGATCACAGGCGAATCAGAAAATCAATTAAGTTATGAAAAATACCATTAATTGCCTTTCTTTGTCGCCGCAGCTCATGAAGAAATGGCGGATCTCCAGACGTTGTACATTTGAGGAAAAACAACTTCCATCTAATGGCGTTTATACCGACGATAAAAACCATCTGAATCGACAGGAATATTTTCGTTTTCTGGGTAAGTTAGCTTGTTAGCTACTCGGCTAATTTAGCTGTAGGGTAACATGTTTAGCCTCGGCTAATATTTCCTCAAGATGACACTTGTCAATCATTACTACGTGCTCATAAGGACGCGTTTGGTTTAAGCCTCTCACTAGGTTTCGTACCGTCAATTTTGGCAATAATTGCTGACATTTGTCGTTGTACAGTGACAACATTAGCTCGCTGTAACGTTGTGCTATGTGAGGACATGTTTTAGTTTAAATTGCTAGCTGACTCGCTTGATTGCTCTCTGTCGGATGGCTGTTACTGAGCTAATGTGTTAGCCATTTTGCTAAAGTAGCTTGCTAACGTTGCTTAACAGTGGATTCTGTGTTTGTTTACAGTCAAAAAACACCAGCTCACGTCCAGATAATACACAGATTATTTACTGTAAAGACATCTGTGTCCTGTAATGTTATTTACTGTAATGTTAGTTACCTTTAAGGTAATTGTTCATGTCAGTGTCTACTAATGAACTGCTATTAACTACACTGTGTAATAACAGGCTTCATTAAGACATAATAAATGTGCTAAAATTGGTAGTTTCAGGGCTTAACAGACATGAAGCAACTAGAAAACCTAAATTAATCAAGATGGCTTTAAAGTCCTGTATATGATCAGTATTAGTATTTGTTTTGATGGCATCTCTTATCATTTTGATGTTCAACTCATAGATTCTTTTGGTTCACATTCAAACATGCCACAAATCCAGTGGTCCAAGCTTGTCAAATGTGAATATTTGCTTTTTTCTAAATTATTATGATGGTTTTTGGACTGTTGGTTAAACTGAACACATAATTTGAAGATGTCACCTTGGGCTTTCGGAAATTGTGATGGGATAGGTAAATTATTAACTGAGAAAAATAATTGTGTACTCATTGATTTTTTTTTTGTTGATTCATCCAGAAATAGCAAAGAATATCCTGCAAACGGATGAGAATGAGCTGATGGTTGTGGAAGTCTGCAAGAAGACGTCGCAAAAAAGAGAGAGGCTGACTGGAAGATGCCAAGAAAAAAACAACAGAATCCACAGCCAGTCAAGTGTAGGTATTCAGAGATCTTTTTAACGTTGAATACTTGATATATAGCTGAGCATACCAGAAATTATTTCTCAGGCATTTACTTTAACAACATACAGTAAGTTTGGTTTGACAGTTGGGTATCAAATTAAATCCCTGCGATTACTGGCCCTGGTCTTTTACAATGTGTGTCCTGTTTCTCTGCTTGCATCTGGACACCAGGTGCTGCTGTTTGAGTACTTAAAATGTTTCACATCGATCATACTGACCCACGGTACTGTAACTAGTAATGGCTAAAGCTAATTTCACATTTTGCATTCATTGGTATGAATGTGGAATGTGCACACTGCAAGTTGACTCAAAGATAAAGTTAGAACTACAAAGATCTGACATTCAGAGATATTTCCTCTGTGAACAAACAGACATTAGAAATACTCTTTGTTAGCAAATTCTCCTTTTCGTCAATGTGTTGTGTTCTGTGATTCAGAACATGATTATCATGTTGGTAATAAGCAGTAGAAAGCTGCTTCATACAGTTTAAGCTGTCACATGCACTGCTGCTGATACCATGTATGCTAACATTAACTAATTTCTCAAACTATGCACCTCTCAGTATGGCTAGATATTAAAGTTTACAATTAGCAGAAGCATAGTATTTGTTTAGGCAACTTCTTCATCTCCGTACACTCACACTAAGTGTCACAACAGCATACATAGCTAAAGAGAGACTGTCTCTACTTCTGCAGGTAGTTTCTCTAGTTAATGTTACTGTTATGCACAGAAAAGGATTTCAGTGGTGGTCAACAGGTAATATCAACATTGTAAACAAACAACCTGGAAAATGCTCAGTTACTAATCACTTCAATCAGTATGTACACCGCAATAATGTTATTGTCACGCAGTCCCACTCTGTCCTCACAGCTCATGCCAAACATTAAAACGACCAGTAGATGGCAGCACACTGCTTTTTCAGAAGGATTTTCCAGAAAGAGCTGCTGAGCATGATGCCCTTGAAATTGGCCTGGTAGTAGTTTTCTGAATCGTGACAGCTGTGTGATAGTTGTTTGGATGCCACGAAGCTTGAGAGACGGAGTTAGATTTTCAGGCATCATTAGCTGTAACTGCAGTAAAAGAGCTCCATCTGTCAACTATTAGCAACTCATTTTTTGTTCATAAAATGCTGTTTGTATACTGTAATGAGTAAATTAAGCACGATCATTAATTACATTTTCTTCCTAGATTATATCCAACTTTTTACTTTTATGGCCTCAGTGATGCAAATGACATAGTAATGGAACCGAATTTTCACCAGCAGAAACACAGACTGATGACCTGGCTAATTGCATTACCATACACCCCAGATTTCAATGCTTGCCAAACTTAAATTAATTCATGTTTTAATTAATTCATCAAGAGATGCCAAAAGCTTTTGTTGCAAAATTAGAAGAGCCAACAACAATTTGTTTCTGGCATATCTGAAAAATGACGATGTGACTTATTTTTTGCACAACTGATTATCGCAAAAAGCTGTCCTAAGTTCTCAAACCCAGCAAGTACACTGAAAACGTATGGCAGCATTCTCAAGACCATCAGGGTTGTTCAGCCAAGCTTAATGTTCACACTGAGGTATTGTATCAGTTAAATTTTGCTGCTGACTTGACAGCGTAGCTATAAATATTTAGAGGCAACACTTATGATGTCTCCTCCATGGCAATGACAGTTGTAGTTGATACTGTGAAAGTCAGGCAGCTTCAGGGGTGTGGATCTTCTCTGCGTTTGGCTCTATGTGTCAATTACTTGAAGGTTTGCCAACAAATTTGAAATATCCATGCAGCTTGATTAAAACTGAACCCTTCAGTGAAATATTTGTCATCAGTTGATGTTGACTGGTTCCTTTCTGTGACTGCAGTGGATTCTGAAGATGGTGTAGCCATTGAAGCTCCAGGAAACCTCACCTTAGACACGGACTTCCTTCTAGGACAAGACCTTGAGTTTGGTGATCCTGATCATGAAAGCAAGATTCTAGGCCTGGAAAAGTTCTCAGGTTTGTAAACCACTTTTTTTTAAATAATTAAGTGTTTCAAGTTAAGTTTCTTAATGTAAATGAGCGATTACTTGAGAAGCTAGCTTGTTAAAAATACAGCAGAAGAGTGGCTGGTGTATCAGTTTACATCACAGTCAATACTGATCTAAAATCATCACTGTGGCTTCTGCCATTTCTCTCTATAATATTTAAAACTCATCTGTGGACAAAGAATGCCAAAAATGGCTGTTGTCTCATTTTTATACATATAGTTTTGATGATTGGGTACGGTCAGTGCTAACCTCGTGACAAAATACATCTTGTGATTGCTTCATAATAAAAGCAACTGCTGACCATATAAAAAACAGATTTTGATTTCATACATTTTTTAAGCATTGTAGCTCTAAAAGGCAAGGTGTGCTGTTGATGTTTGCCTGTCAGTTTGTCTGTCTGTCTTTAATATTGTATCCGTCACTTGTATCTAGGGCAAGTCTGTCTATCAAGTCTTTCTCTTTTAGTCTCTCACTGTTTTCAGATGTTCCCTCTTCACCTTCCTGCTGGTGTTTGTTCTGTATCCATATATCTAATAGATATCTTATCCCATGTGTGGCAAATGTGTCCATTGATTATACAATAAAGGGAATGGGAGGATCACAGAGCCTGGTCATTATAGTACATTTCAATTCACTCTGCAATTTGAACTACATTGGCTTGGTGAAAGGACTATAGTGTCATTATGTTATATACAGGCCCTCACTTTCACTTCCTGGTGTCGTCATGAAAACATGGAGTGAATTTGTGATATAGATTATTTTAATGGTTCTACAACTAAAGGAGATGTAGCAGCGCTAGTACTACAAAGAGGACTTGCAGGTTTTTACTGTTTGTTTCTCAGCGATGAAGTGTTGCCCCTCTGTGCGACAGTAAGAGAAATGGAAGTACCAGCTCATATTTCCCAGCATGGCTCTTTGTCAGAGAGAGTGATCTGAAAAATGGAAAAGTAGAGAAAGGAGCTGAGACACCATTATTATATAATGGTCATAAAAATAGGTCCATTACCATCAAGGACACCATTATAAGAGGGCATTTATTTATCATCATCATCATCATCATCATCATCATCAGCCTCTGCTCCCACTACCCCACGACCATTATCGTTTCACCCTCATCATCATCATCATCATCATCATCATCATCATCATCATCATCATCTCCCCTCATCATCATTATCATCATCATCAGCAGCAGCAGCAGCAGCTTCACCATTATAGTCATCATCATTATCATTAGGCACGGTAATCATCCACGAGGGGGTTCCACAGGGCAGGATAAAAGGCCAGTCTCCTCTCTCTCCTTCCCCACATCCTGCCTCGGCATCTGTGAAGGGAGGCAGCTTTTCTTCTGGCTCTCAGGAGCACACGCTGAAGCCGAAGAGCACTGTTAAGCGTTGGAAGATTTTCTTACGACCTTCTGGGAAAAGTGTCTTTTTTTTTGTCTTTTTGTTGTCTTAAAACCTCAGATGGCACAATAAGAGCTAAAACACAGTCGACCTTGCTGGTTGCACCGTGAGTATCAAATGTTTCTCTGAAATTCACTCTTTCTGCTGAGAAGAGAGATTGTCTGTGTACTGAAGTAACCTCACTCACTGTGATGGAAATGGAGGGGTGTTATCTGTAACACTTCCGTATCGCTGCTTGTTTTCTTTACTTGTTGGACCGTTTTGTGTCACTCAGTGTGATATCACACCATTTGAATTGAAATTGTTGCCTTCAGGTGCCTCACTTTTAAACCATGTGTCAAAATAACACAGTCTTTAGTGACTTTAGTTCATTTGTAAGAAGAGATTGTCTCTCTTTTTCATGTCCTTATAGCTATTAGTTATTATATAGATATTATTTATATTTTTACATCTTATTGTGACACATTCTTTTATTTAATCATGTCATAATTTCAGTCAGCCTGTCACGTCAGGCATCAGATTAGTATTTTATTACTTCAGTTATATATTTTATTGTAATCGTTTCAAAATATCGTATTTATTCAAAATTGGACATTTTGGACTTTCATACATTTGGGCTCAACATCTGTTATCTGCAGTTCTTGTTCCGTTCAATCTGACTGAATAATACAAATAGTTATAGAGTATATTAGTAGAGATGTATGTTATTGTCTCTGATGCTGTATTTGTGTGACTGACGTCTGTTGTCTTCTCTCTGTATTTATTTCTTCTGCTGTACTTGTCTCTCTTGCAAAATAACTCTTGTTCTCGATGATATTCCCTGACATCTACCTTATCTATCTATGGTGCTGTAAACTCATGCAGTGTTTGTGTGTGTCTTCTCTGTTCAGAAGTAGCTGCTGAGATCGGTTTCTCTGTGTATCCTCTGGGTGATGAGGAGAGCCCTGCCTACAGCCAGCTCAGCATGGAAAGTGAAACAGACAACTCGCACAGCACAACTGACAACGGGAGGGAGGACGAGGGCAGAGCAGCCCAGTCCGAGCCCAGCTTTCCTCCCTACCTGTCCTGCAGAGGCTGCGGCCAGCTCCGCGACGAACCTCTGGGACCTGGCATAGACCTAGTTGGCCCGTACTGCCTTAGGTGCTGCAAAGCCTCCAGGGAAGCCAAGAGCACGGACTTCTGCTCACCTTTTGGAGGCATCAGCGGGATTCGCTCAGGCTCCCATTTGCTTGACGACGAAGATTTGGGGAACGGGATGGGTGACAAAACAATGACAGCTGAGGACAAACTGCCCAAACTGCACTCGTGTCACCTCTGCGGCTTCTCCTCGCGTTACGCCAACCACGTGAAGCGTCACATGAAGACACACAACGGGGAGAAGCCCTTTAACTGCCCCCTGTGCACTTACGCCTCGGCCCAGCTGGTGAACCTGCAGAGACACCTGCGCATTCACACCGGGGAAAAACCTTACAAATGTGACAGCTGCACGTTCGCCTGCAGTTCTCTCGGCAACCTCAAGAGGCACCAGCGCATGCATGTGCCCTCTGCAGGGGCAGGACAGGATGCCCCGCCACGACCCACCGCTGGCCAGAATAGCCTGAAGAGGCACGTGACAGGGCAGAGACCCAATGAGGAAGTGTCCACTGCTACAGCCAAGGGTATGTGGCATTTCATATATGAATTATTTCATCTCTTTTTTTTATATTATGACACATGCTACACAATCTTAAAAACATGATTCATTAATAGCTTTGATCAGTTCATAACTGTCTCATCTTTTTGTGAAGTTTCAGAAGTTGCGAGACCATCTTCAAACCTGAGTCTGGGAGCCCAGAACAATGACTACCTATCAGCCTTTGATGGCTTAAAGGGGGCGTCACCACCACCCATACCAGCCTCCAACCCGGCTCCTGGCCACCAGCCTCCGCCCCTGCTGGAGACCACAGGCAGCGGTGGCAGCAGGGCGAGCAGAGGGGGCGTAGCAGACGGCGCTGCCCTCCCCCCTTCACTTTTCCCCTACACTTGCCGGCTGTGCGGCATCGTCCTGGAGGACGAGGACGGCTCCTCGGCCCAGATTTGCGCCAAGTGCACCCTCGAAATGCTGACTAAAGACTCCTCGTCGTCTCCCAACAGCCCCGGCGAGCGCAGCGACAAGGTGTACACCTGCGCCGCCTGCCCGTTCCTCACACACTACCCCAACCACTTGGCACGCCACATGAAAACTCACAGCGGCGAGAAACCGTACAAGTGCCCACAGTGCGACTACGCCTCAGCGCACTTCGACAACCTCAAGCGCCACCACAGGGTGCACACGGGTGAGAAACCTTACAAGTGCCATTTGTGCGATTACGCCTGCGGGAACCTGGCCAACCTGAAGCGCCACCAGCGGGTGCACTCGGGCGCCAAGCCCTTCCAGTGCGCCGTGTGCAGTTACAGCTGCAACCAGAGCATGAACCTGAAGCGGCACATGCTCCGGCACACGGGAGAGAAGCCGTACAAGTGCCAGGAGTGCGGCTACACCACCGGCCACTGGGACAATTACAAGAGACATCAGAAGAAGCACGGCCTGGCCACAGATGGCTGGGTCAAAGTTCCAATGACTGGCAATGACGAAGAGGAGGAGGCGAGGAAAGGCATGGGAGTCGGAGGTCAAAGTCACAGAAAAGAAGCAGGGGTCGATATGCAGTATATGTCCAGGGAGGGAGGTCAGACAATACACTCATGCTACAAACTTGAGATTGTATAAAATATAACTCAGCAAAACTAAGCTACCAGCAACTTGTTTTTTTTCACAGAGCCTTTATATTGTTTAAGTGTGTATCGGTCTTTTAGTGTTTTGTCAGATGTCTTCAGAGGCTGCTAATTGTTTATTTGTAGAATCTGGCACAATTATGAAAAAAAAAATACAATTGTTCCGACTTCCGAATATTTTCATCCCTTTTTAAGGAAGGTGGACGAGTCTGTTCGGAGTCTGTCTTCTGCTCTGTGTTTGTGTCGGGACGAATGGACTCTGGTCTGCCGTGGAAGTGTCTCATTCTGTATGTTAAACCACACTAGGCTTACTCTAACAGTTCCCTCCCATATTGCAACACATATCTGGTTGTTTATCGTAGGACAGAGAACACTACCAAATACTCCTCACTACGTGGAACTCATGCACATTTTAGCCTGAACTGTTGAGCTGCACTGTGTAGTTTTTAAAGACTGTTTTTATAAAAGGGACGCTGTATTTCTTCAAAGTATCACAATTTTAGGTTGAACTTTTTCATTTTGATCCAAAAAGCTTATGAATTTACATGAATGTTACTTTTTCCTATTCTCCCATCACATTTACCTGACTTGCCTTCATGAGATTATTTTAACAGAGAATAAGATTTGAAGTCTGTGCTGAGTTTACTACACAGTGCAGCTTTAAGCAAAGATGGGTCCTTTTAAGGTAGCGGCATGCCTTCAGATCATTTTACTAATGTATGTACTACTAGCAAAGTGCTATTTAATAGTACTGGAATTGTTTTACTCTTGATGAACTATATTGATTAATTAGGTTGTGTTAACCTAACTGAATAATCTCCAGTATCTTGAACTGTGTTGTCAGTTTTTTCTTCTTTTTTTTTTAAACCCCTCAGGATTATAAAATGTTATTTTGAAGACCTAAATGTTGATTTATTTCTAGTCATTTGAACACTAAGGTTGCATGCACAAGCATTCTGCAAGACCCTCTTTGGCCTTGATTTGGTTTTATGGTTAAAGAGAAAGCACAATTATTTCCAGTTGGAGGGGAAAAAAAGACATTGATTTCTCCTACATGTGATTCAGGAGGAACACGGAAAGGAACATGTTGTTCAAGGGATTTTTTCCCCCACCCACAAACCTGCTACATATCATTAATCTTTAAATTTCTAGAACCTAAATTTGTTCATTTCAGGTCTTTTTTGATCAAGACTGTTTAACCACCTTCCTTTTGATTACTGTTTACTATTGACTGTGAAATTAGCCCATTCTCGTGTTTTCTACTTGAAAAAAAAGATGACACTATTAGTAAGCATGTGAGTGTGTAATAGTAGTTTTATTTTTCTAACGTGGCTGTAACACACTGCTAGAAGTGCATACTTTAATATATAGGATTGTTTTGTTTTTAATTTTTGAATGTGTGATGTGTCATTTAGCTACCATGGGAAAAATAATAGGGACTGTGATTTAAGTTTACTCTGTTTTTGAATTACTATTATATGCAAGTGAGATATTTTTCAGGTTGCCAACCATGCCATGACACAGTGGAGCATTGAACCCATTGACTAGTACCAACATCCCCTCCCTGCCCAAGTGTCCATTTTTGTCTTTATGTGTCTCATAAATGCCTTAATTGAGGATTTTGAAATAAACACGTGGAATTCATTTCATTGAATGTCAGACAGCAGACTGGATCTTTTTTTTTTTCTTCAGTAGACAGTAATGACACTGAATGTGATACTGCAGAGGAAATGGAGTTAGAGCCAAACTGATCAATTGGTTAGGCCAAAAAAATTGGCTGATAAATCAATATCAGCATGTTAGTCAACAAGACACAAGAAATTGCATTAGAGAAAAGCCAAAGTTATATTTAGAGGTAAATTAGAAACTGATGTTATTCCACACTTTATCCACCAGAGAGCACTGATGAGTTGTACCTTTCAACTGTACAGTGCTTTTGTAAAAAACGGAATATAAGCTGACAAATCATCCAAATACCTCCCTTCTTCTACAGAAACATGAAATTTAATTCCTGTGATGTACTGATTCAACGTGGTTGCTCTATACTGTTGCTCTATACTGACTAAGATCCTTGACATATTACACGTCTCAGAACCAACGCTGCTACTTAGTAATAGTGAAAACGTGACTGAAGTGGAGCATTTAGAGTTTATTGTAGCATCATGACAGTTGTCGCTTGAATCAAGTCAATACAATCTTCATGAAATTTGACATTTTCTGTAAAAGTGATGCTGATGATAAATGCACTTTAAAGAGTAATTTGGCACCTACACATTTAACATCCAGGACCTTGCAGCTTCCACGTACTACTGGAAGGTATTGACAGGAAAAAGAGGAAACAGAGATGAGCGGTGGTGTCTACATCCTCCTGCTGTAAATGTAACTAAAGACAGAAGAAGCACAGCAGTGAAAGAACAAGACATTTATATTGAGAACATTTTGTTTACAGTTCTGGCTACCAGTGAGAGTAAAGCTGCTGATAGGTTGGCATCGATTTACATTTAGAGGCTTCGAAAACACGCCGACAGCGCTAAAAAAATGGAATGACATGTCTTATAAAACAGCGGGATATGTTCATTTTGTTGCCTGCTCTCTATGAACTTTGTTCCCTCCAGCAATTTTGATCACTTTAGCCGCTTCACCAAAGCACCTTTTCAGCTAAATCCTCTGAGATGATTGGCACAATGTACACACAAGTTGCAATGAACTGAAGCCCCCGACGAACGTCCCCTACAACATCATCACTCGCCAAAGAACAAGACAGAGAAAATCTGATGCAAAATTTGTAAACACTTTCCATTTTAACTAATAAAGTCCCCTAAACATTATGTAAACAATGATAAATGTTAGTTCATTTAAACTTTGTTCTATACAGCTTAGATTACATTTGATCTATTTGATTACAATAAGCTATTGATGATAAAGATATTAGTAAATGTTCAGAATACTTAATTGCATGTACATAATATAAAAAGTGACACTGTCATAATTTTTATGTTTATTTTGTGCAAAATGCTTTAGTAAACTATAATTTGGCATTTATGAGAAACCTTTAAAAAATTGGTTTAAAAAAAATCATAGATGGATTTACAGAGCCCCTTGGAAGGAAAAAAAAAAAAATCTCTACACAAATGTTAAAAGTCATGCTTAAGCTTCCACTCAAACATTCATCTCCACCTGTAATACTGTGCAAAAATGATGGCTTCAGCAAGTGCAAGCAGCTCGGCCAAATCAACCATCTGTCAAGTTCTGCAAGATTCTAGGTAACACCGGCTGACGCTGGTGTTTACTTTAATGACAACCCACGAAGCTGGAAAGCAAGTGTTAAGGCATCAGACTATTTCTGAAGGCAGTATGAGTGACTGTGCCTCAAATGGATGCTGAAAACACCACTGCTGTCTCGCTAAGATTTCTACTGACTTGGCACATGAGTAGCACGGCACACAGAGGAGCACTAACAGTATAAAAACATGACATTTTGGTATATAGCCAAGCCAAACATTGATCCATATAAGTAAGCAGTTGCTCTACGTAGTCTACAGTTTTGAGATCGATTTCGACACATTCACTGGACTCTGGGGTCATTTTACGAGAACTATCGACGTCCAGTTCGGCTGTATTATCACTAGTGCCAGGTCTAACTAAACATTTGGCTCTCTGGTTGGGAAGGAACATGCAGCCACCGTGGGAAGAATCCAGGATCGAGCAGGTTTACTTCATGTTGTTTATAATATATTAATTTACTTTGTACCTCAGGATTTGAACTGCATTACAGAACTTCACATATACTGTGGACGAGACAGTAACCCATGTGAACGAAACTGATGTAGGAATTTGTCAGAGAGTAACACGCAGACAGCCTCCCTATTTGAGTACCTGTAGCTTTACATGCTATTCACTGTATGTTGCCACAAGTTCAAGAACACAAGGACAAAGATTCAATTGAATATGATGACTGTAACTGAAACACTAATGGAGGTGAGCTTTTAGAGTCTAAACGGAAGGACACGGTCAAAGATTAAATGAGAGCTTAAGGCAGCGATTTCTCCAGGAAGAAGCTACAATCTTGCAGAATCGGACGCCCTGTGTGGTCCACTCGGCTCGGCTCAGCTCAGCTTGTAATCTTTGTCGCCCCCGGGTGTTGACGGTGGAATGAAGACGGGAGGAGGGAGTGTCAGCGGTTACAGGTCGTCGTCCCCGATTCCCTCGAAAGCATAGTTGCCGTGAAAATCGTTGCCGCTGATGTCGTTTGCTGAGTTGGAGGCGCTGATCCCTCGGAGGGACACGGAGCTCAGCTTGGTCTAAATGGAATAATCAATAGCAGGCTTAACTCTGGACTGACACTGATTTATTAGAATGTGTTCAAGATGCTGGGAATACATCATCTGACCTCATCATTCAGCTGCATGTTGCGTTGCTATTTTTTTCAAAAGCTCTATACTTCAAAACAGAATTGAGGAAGTCAAATATGTACTCACTGAGAGTTTGACAATTTGTTCACGGTTCGGGTCAGGGGAGTCCTGCAGCCAAAAACAACACGAGGGGTCAAATTAATCCTGAACGTCCAAATCAAATTCAAACTGAGAGGCACATTATTCTATTTCTCACCAGTAGAGGGGGAGATTTCACAGCTTGCTGACTGTCTGGCCGGTGGATGGAGCCATTGTGTCGTTTCCGCAGCATCTAGAAGGTGACGGACGACAGCAGAAGGAACGAGGGGAAAAATAATTACTGTTAAGAAGGAATCCTGCTTTCATCAAATCTCCAATAACCAAAATACAAACCAAACAGTGACAGAAAAAGTAATGTTTAAAAAGATGCTGCAAGATGCTGTAATGTGGGTGTTAATAATGTAAAATGTCACATCAAATGCAGGAGAGCGGAGTTACCGTCCTCTGCAGATCTGAAAGTTAAATGTAAACACAGTCGACACATTTTTTAAACACAAACCTTCTTTATGCTGCCACCTGACTTCTTCACCATTAATTCATCCACCATAGACTGAAGGCAGATACTCATCATGATCGCCTGAAATCACAGACCGAAAAGTCAATCAAATCTGGAATGCTGACCATGTTTCTCAGACATTTTGGAGTCGTTTGAGTAAAGAAGAGCTGCGGGAACAAAATGCTCTGACCGTAATAATCACAGCAATTTAATGCTCTACTTAGCCGAATGTCTGTCGCCCCATCATTGACCCCGTGTGCGACTCCTTACCTGTTGGCTGGTGATGGTGACCCACTGGAGGCGGTCCTTGCTCATCAGATACTCGAAGGCCAGCTCCAGTTTGACCTCGCATTTGGATGAGGTGCAGGGATTGGTGGTGCCGTTGGCTATCGGGACTTGCTGCAGAGTCGCAGAGAAAGACAGAGAGTCATGGACTGTCAGAACTGATTCATGTTTATTCTACTGCGGACTCTCTCCTGCTTCAGCATTCGAGTGAAATCTGTCTCCTGGTGTTCAAAGTGCATGAAAAAGAAAGAGATTTCCATATTTCCTAACCAACATCCAACTTGCATTGCTATGCAGAAGATAAGCTTGCAATTGTCCTTCATGACTGGAGGGTCATGTAAGCAGTTAAATCACATTTCTATTCATTCCTGAGCTGGTGCATTACCATTGACAAGCGGGCAAATCTTAAGAAGACACATGCTAAAAGATTAACATGAGAGCAAAGACAGAAAGAGAGAAATATGTACAAACACAGTATTTCAAAAGCCTTCGAGCCTCATTCCTTTTTAATGGAATCTGTGCTCTTTGAGACTGAGATCAGGAAGGGGATAACATACAGAACAGAAAAACATACAGAACAGAAAAACATACAGACAAAAAACATACAGACAAAAAACAAAGGTCTGACAGATATACACACACATGCTGCCTGTTTATACTCGCTCTTCCGGATGCAATTTGAGATGCGACTATGAGGGGGGGTTGCAGCGTTGCACCAAATGAGATGTTTTGAATAGTTTGCTGGAAAGGAAAGGGCTCATTAAAATGACTTTGACCTCTGAGAATGAGCTCAGGAATTAACCACCCTGCTGGACAGTGTGGGGGTTCAGTCTGTAATCAGACGGGCCAAGATGCATTTTAATTTTAGACGTGTTGCCATGTGTCCAGATCTCAGTGCAAATTAACTTTGGAAGAATCATAAAAGCTCATGTGATACACATAATGACTGTGCTGCTCCAACACTAATGCAATGCAAAACTGAACTGTTTTTTTTCCCCCCCATCTCCATTTAAATGAGGTCTTGCATTTAGTCTTCATGCTAGCAGAAATTATGTGGGTAGAGCTGGATGTAGTGCTTTTCTCAGCTATTCACAGAAGGGAAAATAGATTGTTGAGCTGTCTCTTTTCAAGACGACCGACTGGGTGGAAGCAAAAGAAAATGCAGATTCAAGGAAACTGCGTGGCGCATGATGGTTTGAATTTAAGCAGATTGTGAGTGACAATTATGGAGATTTTTTTTATTCTTCAGACAAAGAAGTTGTGCTGGATTTCTTCTTCCTACGGTTTCAATTGAACAAAAACAAAGCTGCAATCGAGTGAAATTTAGTCTGTCATTTCGAAAAATTACCTTTGTAAAACAGGGTGATTTAGTATTGCACTTCCATACATTTGAGGTACTCATGAGAGGCATGTTCAAAGAGAAATTGTCAAAATCTATGCAGCAGAAGCTGAGAAAATCCTGACTACTCCAAAATCACATTTCCCATAATGCAACTCTGAATCTTCATTAGACCCTCGTTGCCTCCTAATCTTTATATTTCAGACTTTAGAGAGCTCATCCAGAACCATAGAACACATTACAAAGGAGTACTCTTCATAAGGAGCAAACTGATTTTTAAGTCTAAAATTGGTGGATTTCATTGTTATTCCACTATAGTTTTTCCATTCTTCTTTTTACATCTCATCGGTTTGGCAAGAACACTATTTTTGTTGACTTGTTTGTTTGCTTCTAAAACACCAATGCCCAGCTGACTGTGACTGATTGAGTCTTCTGCCGCCAACATTTCTTGGAAATGAACAGAAAAGGAAATATTTTCTGTCCTTTTCTTCCCATTCACAGTGTAACACACTGCGCTGATTAATGACTGTGCAACCACCTTGGCCTAATCAATCAATCACTGTCATCTGCTGAGCCGTGCCTGACACATCCTGACGGCATCTCAGGTTTACTGATCAATTCAGTTTACTAAGCGACAGTCTAAACAGTAGCCTCGTGTGCTGAACATATGGTCTGTGTGAAACTGTGCATCTCTTCTTTCCCTGAAAGCCTCTGAGGTTTTATTTTTAAGAGTCTATTAATTTCCTTTGATATCATTGCAGCTGTTAGCAGCACACAGATGCACACAGAGTAAGCTTTATTTCCTTGTACTGTGTGTCATCAGATTTCCTTCTCTCAAACAGACAATTATCAGTTGAAAGAAAGGATGCTGCTCTATGTGTGAGGCCTCAGATCAATACAGCACTATCATTGTGTCGGCTGTGTGTTTGTGTAATTGGACAGATGAAGACGGATGGCGGGGAGGTCGGCACTTTTGTAGGAGTGAAAACTAACGTTTGGCAAGACTAAATACGTTTGTTTGTGGTGCAGTGGTGAGAGGAGGTTTGTTAACAGGCGACTGTTAAGCCAAAGCTGCTGCATCTCTACCTCTGCCAGCTCACAGTCTCCTAATAATATGGAGCGATCCCAATTTGATTATCTCAGAGCTTTGAAGATACAGGCATGCTTCATTCATCCTCACTCTCTCCCTCACGCACACCGACGGTTCCACTTACAGAAGACGTGACTCGCCAACACCTCATGCGCGTGACCTTGAAGCTCCCCTCCTTCATCTGTTCGTTGGGCAGCTTGACGTGGAAGTTGAGCTCGTTGTTGCCGGCACTGACGATGACTTGGCAGCCCTTCTCAGGGAAGTCGGTGATACAGGGGTCAAACTTGATATAACCATAATATTTGAGAGTTTGACCTAGATGGATGAACTGGGGTGGGGGGTGGGGGGGGGAGATAACAAAGCATTTTTTTGATGACTAACTTTTCAAAAAAAAAATTCCGTCTTTGTTTCATCCCTGGAGGAAACGCGTTTGAATTCTCTGCTGGATTGGTGTGATTAAAAATTCATATCATGGGATAAACTAGGCTAATTGCATCACAGAATGCACTTGAGGCAGTATTCTCTCTGGTCTACAGATTTATCCTTGGACCTTCAGAGTATCAGCTACATTCATGCGAGACACTTGAGAGGCAGAATTGTGGAGAAGAGATGCCTTTGCTTACCTCTTTCTTGGAGCCCTTCTCCTGCAGCGATTTGAGCTGCCTGTGCTGGTCTTTGTTGACAAGTATCCAGCCTCGCTCAATGTCAGACACTGTCTGGTGAAGCAAAAAACAAGAACTGAAGTTCATCTTTCTGCACAGACGAACAAAACAGAGCAGGTTTTTGTGCTTCCTGCAGTCCATGTGGGAGAAATCACATCCCGAGCCTTTCATGTAAACAGTGCAGGTCAGCAAATAATTACACTGGAACATGCACAAATGCACATGTTTGCAAACTCTCTTTATTTTCCTTTGATTTCTTTTTTTAAACCTCCCTTTCTACCACACAGAAGTAACATTCAGCAGTTTGAGATTTTAATCAGACTTGCATCCCCAAAAATGCTTAATACAACAGATCACAGTTGTCACCGCAAAGGGAATCCGCTACTAATAGGATCAGAGAGGAACACAAAGGAGGTACAGGAGTCAAGGCGTTGCAAAGTCAAAACAAGCTGACACTGCTATCAGATAATGGAGGAGCCCGGGGGATGGACAAAAGCATTTCTGAAGCCATGGGATAAAGCTTGATTTAGGCTTCTGGATGGTACCAGGCGAGCTCAATAAAACAGATGTAAGATGTAACACAATCTCGTCTAATTTGGATTTTCTACTTGGTTCCACATTTCAAGGGGAATTTAGCTTAACAGGTATTTTTTTAAGACGATGCTTGCTGCTGAAAATAAACAACAGCATCTGGTTTGGCCAAGTCATGAAAGCTCTTACCTGGGCGTACAGCAAATTCAGGCCAACCCTGTTGTCCATGACATCGCTGTCGTACGCCATGTCCCAGTAGCTGCAGAAAGAAAAGGCACAGGCAGTTTTCACATATCTATATTCAGACACGAATTAGAAGGAACAAATTGGCACAGTCACAATTGCCAATTTGTTGGAATGACTCCATAAAAATACAATCATATTTGGCTATTTGCCAGTAAGAATATCATCTCCAGTGACTCAACACTACATAGCACTGCTGTTCTGTGAATACAATGGATCTAAAAAACCATTAACTGTGACAGTGCATTTCTCAGATAATTGTTTTTAAATGGTTCATTTAGTTTAAGAAGTATTAGAATTATCTCAAGTCATAAAGGAACATTTTAAGTTTATCTCAAAAAGTCCAAATCACAAATTAGGAGATACATGGTTTTCTTTTGACGGTCATGACAGGGTCCAAAAGCTTTTCAAACTAAGTCAAACAGTGAGTTATAGACTGCATCTGGAAATTTATAGACTATGTCTATGTTATAGACTGCATTTGTAAATTTCCCTGTTGGGACTAATAAAGGAAAATCTTATCTTATTCCTTGAGTCATTGAGATAGCAAGTGTAAGCATTCATGTCAAGGGTTATTTTCTGCAGTGGTTGAAGGACAGTTGTGTGAGTGAGATGGGACAAAGTTTCCAAGGCAGCAATGTAGCTGTATTAGAGGCTATTCTGTGGATGGAGATGTGTGGGTGGCTGAGGGCAGCCTGAGAAAAGGAACGTGATGTTACCAACATGCATTGATTCCGTTTATAGAGAGGGATCAGATCTGGGTTTGCATGCAGGATATAAAAATGGCCCAAATCCAATTACAGAAAAGAGTGAAGAGAGATTAGAAAAGATCACAGCTGCCAAATTGATCAATCTTACTTGAGACAAGTTAGTGTGCGATTTAATATACTTAACTTACAAGTTATTTTATATCTTGGAATTATTACTGTCGTTAAAAGAATACCACATTTTTTTAACCACTATTGCTCTTCACCAAAATTCTCAATGCATTCGACTCTCCCAAACTCTTTACTACAGGTGTGAAATTAACATGTTGTATTTCCATGACAAGGGGTGTTAAAGGATGGTGTAAGATGTTCATGCAGATGTTCTTGCAATTCAAAGGAAGAAGAGAGAAGATTAAGAGGCGGTGAAAGGAGGAGGGAAGGCAGGGAGTAGTGGAATCAAGATGTGTGTGCGTGAGATAAGAGCTTTGATTTTGCTGCTTTAGTTTCATTAAAAGTGCACTGACAGCCCCTGCTGAGACATGTGGTCTTTGTTTTGAATTCTCTTAATGCATACACGGATTCAGCATTATGGGGATTCAATGTTTCCACTGGACAAAAACAACATTTCTTCCTTTTCTAGCTTCAACTTTCATACAAAGAGATCTTTTCCAATCATTTTGACCTGATCCTTCCCCTGGATCTCATACACTAGGGGTCTGTTTTTTCTCCACCTCCACTTGTTAGTTACACATTCATTCTTCCCCTGCTGCTCTACACTCCGCAGAGAAACTAGGTCAGGAGGACTAAAGACTTTCCTTGAGGCGGAAAGAAAGTAAACATCCTGTGTACCTCAGTCAGTCAGCGGGAGGCAGGGTGACGAAAGAACAGGCGCACGAGGAAGTAGAAAAATGTTATGTTGAGGAGGGGAGCAGTCGCTAACTTCAGACTTGATGTGGAGGCAACATCACTGTTTTCCATGCATAGAAATTGTTTGGGTGGCCCACCCAGGAAGATTTTTTTTAATACTTTTTGCAACACGTTGTTCTTGATGACAGATGCTCATTTGCAAAAACATCCCTGTCTCACTCTCATAACAGGCAAAGCTACAGTTGAGTATTTTTAACAGTAACTTTAAACTGTTTCCAAACAAGATAAATGAACCAGAGGATCTCTCTGTAAAACCAAGAGGAAATATTGTTCAAATACACTATGTGAGCTCTGTTGGACTGGCAGTAAAGTATAAGGATGTGCTACTGGTTTGGTTTTATACTGAAGTTTAAAGAAAGGAGTCTTGTTTCATGTATGATGCTTGATGTGAAAAAGCAAAGGTTTCCCATCCTCCTCCAACCGCCTTCAAATGCAATGTGAAAACAGTTTTTTCTTTGAAAATATTTCCAATAGCACCATACTATGATGCTTCCGCCTCTGACCTTCACTGCAGGTAAGGCCATTCCAGAGTTTTGTGAAGATCTCAGTAGAGTTCTTTGCCTCTACCCATCACAAGCTGCTTTTTGTATTCCAGCTTGGTAACAAATGAATTGTTTAATGCATCCAAATGTGGGAGGATGTACCAACCTGCACTAACCGAGCTGCTTCTACTTAACACAGATAGGAGGATTAATTAGTGGAATTTAGTGCTATCTTTGCAGTGTTCAATGCTTTTTTTCTCCTGTGTCATTTGACCTCATTGCACATTTTATGGACTGGAACGCTACTGTTTCTTTATCTGTGTAGTTCAGTGTAGAGTTCATACCAATGTCTGGTCTCAATTTCATGTGAATAGCTGGATTGGAAATACGTTTGATGAAAAAAAATGTTGACGTGTTGAATACTTATTTCCCCCACTGTAAATTCTCATCTTGTGGGGAAACACTGAGCGTCGACACAATCCAATCCAAGAGTCCTCCAGAAATACAGCCTTTGAGAATTTTGTTGAGATGTGGTTCAATTTTATGGGGATTTCTGAAGGCTGTTCATTTCTCTTCAAGCTTCAAGCTGTCAAGTTAGCTCTATGTCAAGTTTTCTAACATAACATCTTATCTGGAACAAACTTAAGCTGCTAATCTAACAATGATCACTGAAGACAAGCTTAGCTATAACAATATAATATTCAAAAAGCAGCCCAAAGCATGAAGCAGGGCTGAACAATATGACCTCAAATCTACAGTAAATTATCATATTTACACATTTCCTTTATTATCTTCTTCTGGCTTTGTTCTGGTTCCCGTTCTCATTCTGGTAATAATGTAATCTGATCAATTCTGTTTAACGTCCAGCGCTTTGCTGCACCAACATCAGATTTGTGTCCCCTTCTAATCTCGGATTTTTCTGGCGTGACAGTCAAACACAGCCGCCTGTCTGGCCATGATAACTATTGTCCTTGGCAAAATAAATTGTAAAACAAATGACTCAGGTCTCTTTTCCAAATTAACTGCCACTTTGTAGAAGATGGTGCAGTCAGATAAGCAGCCGGTGGTTAGGCTAACCGCCGCTCTGACACAGAGAGAACAAGTGCTTCACTGCAGATAAGGAAAGAACGGAGCAACACCCAGAATACATAAAGAAAACTAAAGCTTTACAGCATCACAATAGATATCTACTGCTTACCAAATATCTGATCTGCTTCTTTACAAGATTAGACAAATAACACATGAATACTCCGGCCAATGAATCACGCCTATAATTGCATGAGGGGCAGAGCACTTGGGGTGATGAAATTTGAATTCATGATGTGGGCAGGTGGCAGGTACCTTTTCCGTAGGAGTATGTGAAATTCAGAGCTCCGCAAGCTGGTAATGGATACATAAGGCAGCTCAAACTCCTGCAGCTTCCGCACAACTGAGAGAGAGAGAGAGAGAGAGAGAGAGAGAGAGAGAGAGAGAGAGAGACAAAGGAACAAGCACAGCTCCAGTTAAGTCCCAAGGACATTTGGATAATGATGGTAACAACAAACAACGAGGGATGGGAGAACTCCATCTGGACAGGTCCCAGCAGGGGAAAACTTTGTGTGTGTGTGTGTGTGTGTGTGTGTGTGTGTGTGTGTGTGTGTGTGTGTGTGTGTGTGTGTGTGTGTGTGTGTGTGTGGGAGAGTATTGTGATGTAAAAAAAAAAGATAACGAGTGTGTGTATGTTTGTCCCTAATGTGCAGCTGTTTCATCGCGGCCCGTTCTCTCAGAGCAAAGGAGATGTCGGCGCTTGTTGATGCTGCTTCTTTTCAGGCATCTATAAATGTGCACAACACTATGAATCCGATGACTGAATGGCGCTTTAGTTTGCCATTAGGGTTGTTAAAAGTATGTTTACTCCTTCATCGGCTGAGATGCCGTGTGCAGGAGGCAGAAACACATGCTCCTTACTTTGATGTTGGAAATCTCTGCAGGAATAAAAAAAATGCAAGATACAAACTGAATGCTTAAAATGTTTTCAATTTTTTGAAACATCAGGCAAACTAAATCATCAGTGGGAAACTAGACTAAAAAAATGTGGAGAAGAAAACCAGCACTGCTATTTCAAACCCCACACTGGTTGTTCTTGATGTGTCTTTGCATATTTTACAGCATATATTGATTTACACATAGACTTCTGGGAAACTTAATGCCTGTCAGAGAGGAACTGAAGTCTTCGAGCTATCCTGTTATGTCAATACTCCCA
This sequence comes from Centropyge bicolor, assembly GCA_037975185.1. Lineage (NCBI taxonomy): Eukaryota > Metazoa > Chordata > Actinopteri > Pomacanthidae > Centropyge > Centropyge bicolor. The sequence goes on from JBBMOC010000006.1 coordinate 6,678,570, forward strand.
CTAGTTCTGTTTGATCCGAGGACTGCTGCGCCGGATTTATTCTAGTAGTCGAGTCATATTTAACACACAGGCCCTTCTTTTTCATACCACTCCGATTTTCAGATTCTAGCTCTGCCAAGTATATACAACATGCCTGTGATATTTACAAATTCATCCAAGTTCACCTGGCACCATTTTCAGCCTGGAATGGACTTGGCGTGAGGAGTCGGGGGAGGGGGAGCGTTTGGCAGGTGGAGGACGAGAGAAGAGAACTGTTGGGACTGAGGGGGGATTTGACCTGACAGGGCTGTGATGAAATGGAAAAAAGGGGGATTGGAAAACCAAAACATCTTGATGTGGAAAGGTTTATGCCTGTGCCTCACTGGTATTCCTTGTGACAATAAATGCAAATGCAAATATTCTCTTAAGATTTACAGTCACACCGTTATTTATAAATATAAACAAATATGGCATAACCTTCTCAGTGCTACCACTCCTACACTTAGATATATATATGGCCAAAACTGCTTCATAGAGGTATTACATAATATACAGCTAAATGACATGCAGCCAACTAGGACTCACTTTTATGAGCATGGGTTTATGGTGATGTGACATTTATACTACATACAGTACAAGGGCTATTTGATAAGGCTATGTATGGGCTATTTGACCAAGAAGGAGAGTGATGGAGTGCTGTGTCAGATGACCTGGCCTCCACAATCATCCAGCCTAAACCTAATTGAGATAGTCTGGGATGAGTTGGACGGCAGAGTGAAGGAAAAGCAGCATTCGTGCACTTACACCAACCATGAACAGAATATCACCAGGCACTAGAATAAAAAATACATAGATTTAAAGTATGGCCTATGGTAAGTTTCAAATTAAGATTTTAGTTACTTATGTTTCAATTATTCATTTCTTGTCTACCTCTTTGAGCGTTGTTTGTTTTGTGACCCTTATTTGCCATTTTGCTGCTGTGACATTACAGGTTCCCCGATCCCTGGTGAGTTTACTAAAATATCTACCCGTCTCCATTTATCCATATTATGTTTCTTCTGTATGTTCACGTCACTTATTAACAGTGAAGGGCTGTGGCGGCACACTGTTATGGAAAATAAAAGGATTTAAAAAATTTTTAATTAATGCACAAACATGCCCAATATACACACAAAAGATATAACAAAATCACATGTTTTCCAGATGTATTATATTCAGTGTATATTTCTATAAATCTTCCAAATTGGTTAGTCTGTTGAAATGGTGATGTAACTCCTCTTGCAGTCTTTCTGGAAAAATGACTTCACTAATCAGAAGTTGGCCTGTCAATGCCATTTTGCAGCCGACACAAGAGTCAGATTTTAAAGAGCTTGCATCACAGCAAATACATTCTCAACCTGCAAACATTGCACGCAGCTCACGCCACTCTGAACACTGCGCACACAGGTCCATGAGCTGCTGAGTTCCTAATAAATGAATTATGCATTCCAGCCAGAGATGCAGCAGGAACTCAGAAACAAGATACAACTCTCATGGGGCGATGCAGTTCTTCTTTTTTAATTAAACTACACCACATCTCCAAACACTGAGACAGATTAACTGAGCTGCTGAACTGTCGCCAGAGCCAACTCTGCATGCTTCATTGTTTGGAAATTTAGAGTGAAAATAAAACTCAATTCAATAGCATGGCATTACAGTACATAATTCCCAGAAAATGATTTTTTTTTTAGTGCAACATAACAAAAGTTTTAGTTTCTAAACCTACTTTCATTTGTTGATCTGTTTGTAAGAATCATTTGTCCTCTAAGTTCTGTGTGGTTTGTGCGTCTTCTAAGAAAGGCCCTTGGCTGACCTGATAAAGAAGTTTTAATTTACATTACTTTATCAAAGTGTGCTGCACATTTACTTTGCCTCGATAAACAAGACTGGTTATCTTATGGTTTCCAGTTGCAGTGGTTCAAAAAGAAAAAAAAAAACATTCTTAAGCTGCAGAAATGTCTGAAAATACATTCCAGGGTGGCTGTAATAATCAAGAGTAATGAATAATGTATTTCTTTCTCTCTCCCAGTTTTGTTAACCAATAATTAGTCATATAAATGGGACATGATACCAAATACATTCTGTTAGTAATGACAGGGAACTATGGGATGTTTTCATTCCTTTGCAATCACCTGATTCTTTAGTAAAATGGTGTTAACACTTACATGTTAAACCTCCATCCACACCCTCACGGACAAGGAAGAGACTGAAGTAACCAACAAGGTCATCAGGAAGGTCTAGCTTTGTTGCAACAGCCTGCAGAAAATGACAAAGATATTTTCACCGTCAAATTCAAGTAATTCCTTCATCTGATTTCAATTTTCAGTAAGCTATGAGAAATGAAGATGAGGTGTTTGAAGACAGATAGGATAAAAAATAGTATAAAATGGAAAAATTGAACTGAAGCCTGGACCATCCAGTAGATCAAAAACTGGGATCTAAACGCAATCATACTTCACCAACTCTATTATACAACCAACTCTAAAGCAACAGAATAATGTGTTGTAGTCTTAAAACAGGACCAATAATGACTCCTTTAGGTGTAAGAAGAGGAATGTGCTTTATTTTGAAATTTACCTGCTTTATCAAAAAACCATTATGAAGAGCCTTTGGTTTTAAATTTCTGAGTAATGACAAAAAAAATTGACTTTCTTTGTGGTTTTTTTGTGCTGATGTTGAGTTGTATTATTATTCACAAAAAATGAAAATCAGCAGCTACTGTAATAAAAAAAAGTCTATAATAAATAAATTGATTAAAATGGAATATAAAACATATACCATTATTATCATTGTTGCATTATTGTTACATTCTCACAGAGAACAATGGTTTCCTCTAGTATAAAAATCAGTGTTTGTCGATATGTGTTTAGCGCTACCATTTCTTCTTTCACCTGCTCTTTAACCCCTTTAATTTAACTGCAAACACACAGAAAGGCTACAAATGTGAGTGCAACCTTCAAGCAAACACACATAAAACTCTGTTGTGAGTGAGATATACTCTGCTCTGAGACCTGCTGTGGTGAACAGAGGTTAACTAAGGTTAAACTTTCATAAGAGCACTTCAACAAATCAGAGCACTTTCTGATTTATAGCCAAGAGCAACAAGGACATTATGCTGAAACGTCAGCATGTGTACTGTTATATGTGTGGTTATAATCAGTTGGGAGCAGAGGTGAAGTGGATGTGTGGAAATGTGGAAAAAAAAAAAAAAAAAAAACAACATGTTCAACTTGGTCAAGGTTTCTGTTTATCGTTTTTACTGTTTTTTTTATTTTATTCTATTTTTAGTTCAGGTACGCTCAAGTCATTTCAACGTGCTGTTTACTGTCAATCTTTGCTTTGGCAAAGAGGATCTATATAAATAAATGTGACTTCATTTGGTTTGTGATTGTTTATGTAGAGGTTGTTAAATGTCAGCTTACAGAAGAGTCTACATCAATAGTGCCAGACTGAAGGAAAGCCAAGGTGTCTGTCAGCACTGTTATGAACAGCAGTGCTCAGACGCCTCTAGTTACACATATAGAAAGACTGCGTAGAGTTCAATGATATTAAGTACTGACCTCTTTATCAGAGTTTATTAGCTCTCACTGATATGATTTCCTGCTATAAAATTATTTTATTACCTCCATACACCAAAGAGGACTATTTATTATATGTATCATTGAAACATTAAGCCATGTTACACTTTTGGGCATTTGGATTTGAACACACTTGTTTTCCTTACAAATGATTAATTTGTACAACTTTGTATTAACAAACTGAATTACAAAACCATACAAGTTATATATTAGGCGGAGAGTGTTTATGCTCTTTAACAGAGCACACTTACATCAAGGACGTCCTCCGTCTGATCCGAGGTCAGAATGTTGACTGTAACCTTCTGACCGTTGGAGAGACAGATGTCTAGAGCGACTTCTTCTGTGGGAATCTGCTGCGTCTCCTGTGGGAACGACACAAAACATAGCAGCTTTCCTTCAGCTTCATGGGTAACCTACATGTTATAATTGCTGCTGATCCACAACAGAATCATATCAAGTCATAGGGCAGTAAAAGACATGGGCTCGTCAGAGAACAGGTAGAAAACATACAGGCTAACTATTCCATATTTTTGATGAAGCTCTGCAGCTGCAGCGATTCTCTGGTCAAGACTGGAGTCAGTGTAAAACAAGAAATATGGCCAGGAAGGTCAATTTTATTAAGCAGTACAAAAACAGCAAGATTTGAGTCAGAGGCAGAAGACACAAAAAACAGCTACTTGATGAGCATCATTTTTATGCCACAATAAATCTGTCTGTTTATTGACACAGACAGATCAGGCCGACATTGAGGACTGATTTAGGGCAAAACCAAATCAAAGCATGTTAAACATAAAAGTGCTGTCTGGAAACTACTAATGTGAAATAGCAGCCAGATTAATGTGTAGGCACCAGTAAATACGATCTTCATGCTCACTAACATGCAGTGTAGATCCTGGGACTGGAGCTAACGTCCATTATTGATTACTCTGCACATTATTTTACCCTGACTTGTTTGTAAATCATCTATTCATCTATAATATAGTGTCAAAAAAAGGTGAAAAATGTCTATCTCAGTTTCCAAAAGTAATGTCTTTTATTTTTCGATCTACAGATAAAGCTATTCACTTTACAACAGAAGAAGAAGAAAAGCCTATATTTACATTGGAGATGCTGGGAGCATCTTTAAAAAGGAGTCAGAATGATTAATGGATTATTAAAATTGTTGCAGATGCATTTTTTTGTCAGTCACCTATTCCAATAAATGACTAATTGTTGCAGCTTTATTGGTCCAATGTATTCATTTGGCTTCTCTCAGCTCACAAAGACATAAAGGAAAGCTGCATTCATTATTGCTGCTGTGTTTGTGCTTCTGTTCTTTCCTTAACTGAACAAGGCAGACGATGGAACAAAAACCCACAAAATCAATGAATACCAAGTAAGGGAAATAAACTGAACTGCCAAAAGCTATGAATATTTCAAAAGTCTAAATAATAGCTTCTGAGCTAATATTAAGAAGTATGAAATCTTAAACTGGATAACACCAGCCTCTACTGTCCTCAGGCAGTCTCTCACCACTTCTGCTACATCATCTCTCATCTTCCCTGTTCCCTCAGCGGGGGCTCTTCAAGCCCTCTCCCACCACTAAAGGTGCAGATGAAATGACAACGCCGGGTGGTAACTCATCTCCTATTCTGCACCTGCTGTCTTCACGGAGCATAAAGGCGCTGGGAGGGAGGAAGGAGGGGAAGAGACGAACTCAGACTCTAATGAGGGGAGGGGGGCAGAGGAGGTGAAGTAGAATGGGTGTGACGTGGCTGCAGAAAGATGAATCCACCCATGAAGGTTATTGGATTTACAGCCCTCCTGGCAACACAGGTCACGGCTTGAATGATGACGAATCAAACACCGCTACCTGGTTTGAATAAGTCATTGATACACCATCCATTTCAAAAAGCCTTTTCTATCAGGTAGCAGCAACACATGAGTGTGTGCTCCTACAGCATCATCCACTTCAGTTAGTATTTGCTTGCATTTTCAGTGCTGCAAAAAGAGCTTTTTGGCAAATCTGGTGGGATGAATCATTAGGCTCACTTTTCCTTTTTTTAAATGATATAATAGTTCAGAAGGATAAACTCCCACACACGATACAACTATGTTGTTGTTCAGCTTCATGCCTGACGTAATTCCTTCACATGTTTCTGCACGCGAGCCAAACCTAATCTGACACATCTGACCAACGACTTTACAAGTAGAGATGACACAACCCACGATAAGAGCGCACGCTGCAACAAACTGCAACAAGCAGTGAGAACACAGCTACCTCACTCAACCACAGTGCCAAAAGTAATTACTGCCCAAGAAATTACTGCATCAGTCTTTAGATTTGAGAAGCACGCCCTGCCTCGTCACAGGCCTGATGACCATGTTGACGCAACAGAAAACAGCCTGATATTACCTGTATTAAAGAAATTATAATAAAAAAAATACCAACCTGTTGTGCTTTCCTCAAGAAGCTGTTGAACATCTCACTGGCTCCAAGCAAGGGATCCTGACGCACTGTTAAATGAACAAGAGAGAAACGTGAATACAAAATTAGTCATATGTCACTGATGAAAAAGTGAAATGTCAAGAACAGTGGAAATCGAGAAGAGATATTTTGGTTTTGAATTGACAACTCAGCAATTAGTGAGGAGTCTTTTACTGGATGTTAACACAAACTTCCTCAGGCGGAGCTATTTCCTAATTCTTCTTAATTTCCCTCCTATCACAGTTTAATCTTGTTTCTGTGAAATGGGTTTGACCTTTTAAGACATCTGTCAAGGCAATTTAGCTAACATGTAAAAAATAACAAAACTGCCCTTTATGAAAGGAGGCCAGTAAAAAGGCATTAACTTGTTACCTGGCAAAAGTTCAATTAACTGTAAATTATTACAAACCAGTTTCATCATGTTCTGGAGCCCAGATTTAGTAAATAACAGAGGAGATGAACAACTCTCTTCAGACATGTCGTTGGTTTTCTATTGAGTTTTCAGTTGCGGAGCAGTGTATTTAATTATCTGCATGATAATCTGTATGTGTAGTGTGTGTGTGTGTGTGTGTGTGTGTGTGTGTGAGCCTGTGCACCATTGTCCTTTTACAAATTAGTCTAACCCTTTGACAAAATGGCAAAGTTCTGAGCCATCTGCGTCAGAACAGATTGTGTTTGTGGCAGTTCATTTTCCATAACTATGTAAAAAGCCATGATGTAACCAAGCGAACTTGTAGCCAAGAACACCCTGTGTGCGTATGCTCCCAGACTATGAGCAAATACACACTTGAACAACGCTTCCTTGTTCTGCTGTAACTGCCAGTGCTTGAGAGGATTAAAACAAACCCTGTGCATTGCTGCCAGTTCCACTTATTCATGTGTGTGTGCAGAAAGTTCACCCTCGACCTGTTTACAAAATTTGGGCAACACGCTGAAAGCCTCTGAAAATGGGACGTGAAACTCCATTTGGGTTCTTGAACATGATTGAAGACTTGCAAAAGAAAGCCTTCACATCTGTCATGAGGTATGTTTACAGAAGAAATAACTAGTGTGTCTCTCCTGGAGTAAACATCAGAAAAATATGAATTATTCTTTATAGCATTCAGTCAGTCAGAGAAAAGTCAAGTATGTGTCCCGAGAGGTGACACATCATCACTAGAGGATCCAAACCCATGAAACTTTAAAAAACCCTGAAATCCTGACTAAGGGTTTATTTTTCCATCAGGTGTGTCAGCACAACTGAGGCTTGGGCTCGGTGTCCCAGCTCACTCTGTGCTCAGATCATCAGTTCTTTAGGGAAACACTTTCATGCTTTTATGTGGCATGAAGAGACCAGTGGATTGCTGGACTCCCCACAGACACCAAGCCAACTCATTCATGTGATTGTTGTGGAGAAGCAAACATTTCAGGGAAATGTGTGCTGCAAAGTCCTAGTTTGTTATTTTTTCCTACACAACATAAAAAGCGAAATCCACCCCCCCATACTTAAAAGGGGAAAATGAATTGTGTATGTGTACTGCAATTCAGAGAGAGGGTATTCAATTTAAAACCTGACAAAAACAACCACATTGTAGCTGGAATTTAAATTCAGACAGAAATGAGGTGAAATGCAATACGAGCCATCTGCAAAAAGTCCATTCAGTGTGAATAACTCACCAGCCTGCATGTATTTCTCCAGCTGTTCTCGTCTCTGTTCAACCTCAGCAGGAGTCAGTGTGAAGATCTTCTTTGGAGGGAATGCAGGCACCACGTTGCTGCCATATTCTTTCTTTATCTGTTGGTATGAAACATAAGTTGTGAAGGTGAGGCTGCAGGATGGCAGGCTATACAATCTGCCCTTGCTTCTCACAATTAAAGGAATTTGAGAAGAGTCAGATGGCTACATTCACTTTTTATTCACATTTAGAGCATTTGTGAAACCAGATGTAAAAGGTCATATGACTAAACCAATCACCTTCAGCACAGAGTAGCAGCCTCTTAAATTAAAGTGTTGTGGATTCGTTTTTCTAAGAGGTACATTCATGCTGTTTGAGATGAATCACAGGTTTATTTTAAGCGCTGCTTCAACGACCAGCTAGTGGAGTTTCCGTGCACACACAGACACACACACACACACAGACACACAGACACATCTGGAGCCTTGAATGTCTAGTCATTCCAAGTTTACTTTGTCTTTCAGCTTCTTGACTCATTTCTTCCCGTTTTCTATCATCTGAGGGCTGGTTGCTCTGAACCGTGGAAGTCTTAAACTAAGCCCTCACAGATCTAAAAATCACACATCAAATTAGCTTTAATTTTAACCCATATGTTGCTGCAGGCTAAAGTCGTGCATCAGACTCCTCATTAGGAATTCACTGACGCATTTTTTTTCTCGTTATAAAACACTCAGGTCCTGCACATATGGCAAGATTGAAGGTTGGCCCCAGTGGGCACCAGAGGAAGAGAGGTGATTTTCACCTCAACATGCCGCCCTTTGGTATTTTCAGTAGAGCCAGCACTGGTTACACATACAAATCAGCTCTCTTAGCCACACACACCAAGAACAAGTTACAGATGCATCAGAGTCAAGCTGAGCTTGCGCAGCTTTTTCTTTAGCAAAGCTCGCCCTTTAAACAAGCTCACAGTAGTGTGACCTTGTTACACAGCTTAATAGAAGAGAAAACAAGACAAACAATTAACATTCAAAATTCCTCTGCACTAAATGGGTAGAGCGTGTGCCCCCGCAATCACCGGAGTGTTTTGGGGTCATGCGTACGCCACAGGAAGCCCTGTGGGGCTGGTACTTCAAGATTCCAGTGTGTCTACCCGGCACCCTGTTGCCAGGCAACGGCAGCTGTCAGACTGGATAACACAGACCTGAGGATGAAGATAGCAAAGTTTGGCCCTCGCTTGTTTATTTATTAATGTGTGAAAACAGGAGACTGGCCACTTCTATAAGACTGTGTTATATGCAGCTGTGCACTTTACAGAGCGCAAAGAGCTCGCAGGTCGGTATCCAGCACATAAATCCATCTCTCACAGACAATGTATCTGTGCAACATTTGTTTCCAAAGAAATGCATGAGAGGCACTTTAACAACAAAATTTTTCAGCTAAAGCTGCAATGATGAGCCAATCATTAATTAACAACAATTTTGGTAATCGATTAATTATTTCAGTCATTTTTCCAAGCAAAAATGTCAAACACTTGCTGTTTCCAGCTTCTTACATGAAAGGATGTGCTGCTTTAATTTGTCATTTATGAGAGTAAACAAATGTTTTGGACTGTCGGGTGGACAACAGAAGCAATATGAAGATGTCCCTTTGGCCTCTGGGAAACTGTGATGAGCAGTTTTCATAATTTTCTGGCATTGTATAGAGTAAATTAATCGATTAATTGTTAAAATAATTGACAGATTAATCTATAATGAAAACAACTGTTTGCTGCAGCCCTATTTTCAACTACAGCACTACAGAAAAACAAGGAGGTGCTGAATACACTAATTGCCTAATAACAGCTCTAACAAATAGCTGTGGCTCTGTGTAAAGCTTCACCGGGAACAAATGCCTTAAGACCGGGCAACTCAACACTTTCCATCAACATTTCTTTTTCAGATTAAGTTCCTTTTCCCAGCAGGTGAAGTGAAAGAAAGGCCAAGAACATTCCTTCCATGTCGCCCACCCCCTCCGACCTCCACAAAACTGCCTATTTACATGCAATAGTTTGAACTCTGGAAGAATAACAGCGAAAGACCTCAAGCGACCGTGCTCGTGATTCAAAGTGATGGGAGGCCGGCGTATCGACCGTACGACACAAAGACGAGTGAAAGGTCACACTGGGTGGATGTGGTGGCATTTAAACAGCTGTCAGTGCGTCACGCATGCAGACCAGTCACTTCTGGTCCAAAGCACACTGACAGCAATGGGTGTACTGTGACGGCTGAAAGCTCACCTGTTCGTGGAGGCCGAGAAGTTGACTGTAGCGTACGCGACAGTGCAGCACACCATTGACGTGGATGTTGTAGGCCTGTGGGAAAGAGTGGGGACTAATTAAAATGTGAGAAGAAGGACTGAATTATATGACATGTGCAGAAGCTTGTAACGATCTGTCTGAAAAACATATTAATTTTATATATACACTTATGTCTATTATTAAAGATTTATTAAATATGTGTAGATTTATTCATCGGGAAATATAGATAAAGGTTATTTTTTTAAAACAATCTTTGAACACAAGGTTAATTAAATAGTTTTCAGTACATCAGTTTAAATCAGGCAGCAGGTTAATTTCTTGCATAAATAAAACCACAATTGGTGAAAGACAGTGAAGCAATAACAGCATCCTCTACCTAGAACAGAAGTTTCACTATTGATTTCCCTGACACAACCTCAGTCTCCATCCATCTCATCTTGCAAGCATATCCTTGCTCTATGGTTTCATTAGGAGGACCAAACAAATGAAGCGTGAATGGGATTCAATCAAACCCCACTGACTTCCAAAAGGGAGAACACAACCTGCTGCATATCCTTGCATGATGCAGATGCTACCAAATACAGAATCTTGGATCCGATGAGGAATCTTTCATTCTTCCTCTCAGAGAGCCCTTGCTTGTTATGATAGACAGAGAAGGAGGTATCACTGGATACTCCTCCGCAAAACCACCATTTCGAATCAGCAATCCAAATGTCTGCTTGCCATCAAGTGCAGAGCCAATCCCAGAAAGTATATCTATTTTTCATGTCAGATACCTCATTAAGTGTTGGGAGTGATACTAAACCACAAAAACAAAGGGATGCTTTAGTTATGTCCTCAGGAGAAGAAAAGAAATCTTTTAAGTTTGCCCAAAGGCTCACTTACAAAACACCACACTTGAACTGTGAAAAGAATTTAGTGTTTTTCACAAGGTACCGCAAGTCTACTGAACAGCCAGCCAACCCGGCCACCCTAAGCACTACAACTGTCTTTATTCATTAGAGAAAATGGCCCAAAAACATGACACAGAACTGTTTTCACCACAGAAGCTACTGACAATAAATCATGGTCAAAAATTGAAAAAGGTCAGGTTAATATTTACATTAAAGACAATGAGTGACTGCTGTCCCTTCCTTAAAAAGCTCATTAAGACACATGCGGATGGTTGATCTCTTTCCTTACTCTTACTTGTCACAACCGCCTAAATTAGAATTTTTTCAATGTTTTTTATCCAAAAATAAATAAATCTCTGACTCATGACTGTGATTACACCATTTTGTTGATTGACAATAATATTTGCTCTCTCATTTGCAAAGAAAGATCAGCTTCCAGCAGGCTGTGTGCAGCTCTGGCCCCAGATGAGAGGAAGTGCATTCTGTATGCTTGTCGAAGAGATTTCCCATTTGGGTGTCAAAGCACAAACTGTCTGGGCTTTAATCTCCTTCCCCTTCTGTCTCAATGAATATTTATAGTCAAAGTGGTGGGTCATCTGTCTAAACAACAGCAAAAAGTTTTGAAGACTCCTGATCACACAGTTGCATGAAGTTGCCCACGCCATTGGTGACCTATGCTACCAATATGAAAACAAAGTAAGTGCAAACTAAAACTTCTAGAGGAAAAGAGGAAGGCTAAAGAATTTGGAGGAAGGCCAACGAATGAACTGAAAGATGTGTATGTAGGCAGTATCCAGGCAGGAAGGAAGAATGAGTATGCAGAATGTCTTGGCTCTGTTTGATAACACACAAAAATGACCCTCGAATTTTTTTGTGAATTGCAAGCAGTTCAACTCAGGGACAGTTCAACAGGGCGAGTTCGCTTGAATATAACCACAATGATCTATTGCTCTTTTCTGCACACTAACTCCAAACCAAAAATGTACTTAAATACCGTACATTTTGATCCAGGTCGAATCTTCGGCAATACTTAAATACATTTATAGTTTGGAGTCAAGTGTGAAGGCGTTACTCTTTTCATCACTGCTTATTTTTAAAACCCCTGCAGCTACAAGCAATGTGCGTATTTACATTCCCTCCTTTCACATAATATGATGCATGTGTAGGATGAAATCAGTTTCACTCTGAGTAGTTGTAACATGGGTGTTTATCTGAAGACATTTTAAGAATTATCTTTCTACATTTATACATATTGCTAACTTTCAAATGCAGGCTGATAAAGGCATGCAATTAAGTACATCTTGCGCAGTTTGCAGAACTATAAACCGAAACATGCTCATATCTATGTCCTAACCTGTTCTTCATCTAAAGTAAATGAGTTACCATTACTTACAGTAGCACCAACACCTATATCTCTTTTAAACACCCACAAACAACCCAAAAACATACTCTGAATACAACGTGAACCAGAGCAAAAAATGCAAGTCTACTAGACAAGAGGAAGTGTGGGCACTCAGAAATAAAGATTTATCTGTGCTTGCACAGGAATCGTACCACATTTAAAGAAAAAAAAAATTGCAGTCCTTGTTATTTTAAAAAGCCCTGTGCAAACTCTGCAGTTTCTGTGGCCTACTGGTTCCAAGGTACACAGCCCATCTCTCAGCATTATAATCAAGCAAAGTCCCTTCCTGTTGGCTGGTAACAGGAAGGTCACAATGACAGTCACAGGACTGCCAGCTGAGAGGTGAAAAACCGTCGCTTTAAAGTTCCCACTGCAGTATGGACTAGAAACGTGCTTAGCCAGGTGGACAGGAGCCAGAGATAGCACCTGAAATGCTCAATTTAGAAACATATTGACTTTCAACAGGGTTTGCAGAACAATAAACTACATCAGATCAAACTCAATTTCCTGCACATTCAATACTGAATTCACTACTTTAACAAAAAAAACTATCTACGTTTATGTCCAAAAAGTGAACAACAGGGACATTAAACACAATGACACGTTCAAATATTAATGAGCTCATTCCAAGGTTTCTTTCCATCTTTGGAGCATATGGAGTCAAGATGGAGTTATATGGAATAGTTTTTCGCAGGTGTGCGACACTGAGACCAGCCAGTGTGACGTCACCTTGAAATCAGATGTCACAGATGTGATTTCAAACATCTGGTGAATCCGAGAGTAGCTGCTTTTGTCTTTAACAACATCTGATCTTCTTCATCTTTTTTTTAAAATGACAACTATTCATATCACATCCAAGACTGACAGGAAATAATTGAATCCCTGCTGTCCCCTAGCAATGTAAAGACTTGGGTTCATGGATATGTCTGGTTTAAGGGCATGTTAACAGACACACATTCACACCAATGCTGTTGTCTAAATCAAGTGGAGAAAATATTTGGAGTCATCAGTCAATCTTTTAAACAACACCGCATCTGCCACACATTAGCACAATGTGTCCAGGCTGTGTCTGTGACTGGTGTTCATGGTTTGTGATTTAAAAAAAACTGTGTGAAACATCCATAAAAGCTTAAAATGGCTTATACCTATGATGTTTCACTCCAGCTGTCCTTGACCAGCCTCCATGTATTATCCTCTCTCAGCACTACAGAGCATGTCTGCCAATGTGTCGAGGGAATACAAGGCGTAGCACCTTTCAAATACAATGGCAATTCAGAAACACAGAGAAACAGAATAGAATAAAAGAAAATAAATGCACAGTTGCACAGAGCCTGCTGCACTATAACCAAGAAAGATGACTGAGCCACAAATTACTGCTGCTCTTGATGTGCCATCAAGACAGCTATATTTTAGAAATATACAGTATCTATTAAACTGTTAGATAAGTGATTTAATGATAAAGTTAAAGCAGTGTTGGCTGTATTTTTCTCTAAATAACAAGGAGCATTGTGATATGATGGCGGCAAATCCCAGAAAGAATTTAAGTGCTGAGTCAAACCTTTAAAACAAAAGGGACACTGTTGTGCCTGAGGTGAGGAATCAGAGCTCAGGTCATGCTCAAGTCTCCTCAGGTTGCTTTTACAGTAAATGATGACGTGACAACTGGTACTAACTTCAGACATACCATAACCATGAAACATTTTGCAGCTACATAATAACATTTGCCAATTAAGCGCAGAGCCAAATATAATGTTGAATCATGATGAAGAGCAGGGGTTACATCCAGACTGATTTAGTTCGTGGCTGCTCAAGTTGGGAGGAGTCAAAAACACTTTTACTCAACTTACTCATGTCTTAAGCCTCTAAATCATGGTTAATCCTGTATCTAGACTATCACTATGAAACACAACAATTTCACGAGACACATATTCTCACTGGAATTAAATATAATGTTAAATCACGATGAAGAGCAGAGGTTACATCCCTACCGATTCAGTCCATAATCTGTCTAGGTGGGATTCGCTGGAGGTCAAAAACACTTTTTCTCTACTTCCTCACCTTTTAATAGTCTAAATCAAGTTTAATCACCTATCAAGACTATAACCCTATGAAACACAGTAATTGCATTAGAATTAAATATAATTGAATCATGATGAAGACCAGAGGTTTCATCCCTTCTGATTCAGTCCATAGCTTGTGCAGGAAGGGCGTACTGGAGATCAGAAACATTTTACTCAACTTCCTTATATTATATTTCTCTAAATGTGTATTCACCCAAGTGGCCCTATGAAACAGTAATTGCACGAGATACAAATTATCATTAGCATTAAATATAAACAAATCATGATGAAGACCAGGCGTTACATCCCTACTGATTCAGCCCATAGCTCCTCTGGGTGGGATGCATTGGGATGCAGGTCAATAACACTTTCCCTCAACATCCTCATGTATTAATTGTCTAAATCAAGTTTAATCAACTATCTAGACTGTATCCCTAAGCAACACAGTAATTGCATTAGCATTAAATATAATGTTGAATCATAATGAAGACCATCCCTACTGATTCAATCCATAGCTGATCTAAGGAGGATGAATTGGAGGTCAAAAACACTTTCACTCAACGTTTTGATCCTCTGAATCTATTCACCTGTCTAGACTATCATTATGAAACACAGTAACTGAATAATGTTATATCATGGTGAAGACCAGAGGTTACATCCCTACCGATTCAATCCATAGCTGATCTAGGTTGGATGCAAAAACTCCTTTCCTCAACTTCCTCACGGTATAATCATAGTCTATTTTTATAATTCTCTAAATCAAGTTAATTCTGTCTCTATATGCAACACAGTATTTGCATGAGATACAAGCATGTCGTGGTGTGACTGAGGGTGTAGCTGATGTCTTTATTGCATTAGGCAGCTGTTTGCCCTGTGATGGCCCATCATATCATTTCTAACAGGGAACACAGAAACTCATGCTGCACTGACATTAGCCCGACCTGTGCCCAGCTCAAGCCAATGGGTAAAAAAAAATAAAAATAAAAACACAAATGATCATCACTCACCACATAGGTTGATCCATTTTCTCCCGAACGAACCTCCGTTTCGGGGATGGAAAAATGCATTTTAGCTGGAAACACAGACGCCAGCAGCAGCAGCAGCAGCAGCAGCTCACGATGGAGAAGAAGACACCAGTTTCCCCACAAAGTCCACTGCAGTGACTGTCGGCGGCGGCTTCAGGAGGAGGAGGAGGGGGCTCCCACACGGTTCATCCACTGCTTCCAAGTCCGGGGAAAGCGGTGCCAGGCTGGAGGAGACTACTGACGGCTTTAGTATCAAGCTAACAACTCATGTACCAACTAGCATCCGCATCAAACTTCTCCCACGTCGGTGTCAAACTTTTCTCGCTGCCGTTCCCGCAGCAGCCATGTTGCAAGTGTTAAGTAATTACACCTTCACTGTTGGCGTTAAAACACCCCTTTCGTCCACTTTTAAGTAATTTGCGACAACTTAAAAACACCTACTTTGAGATAAGAGTTTCGGCGTTTACAGGTAAATTTGCTCATGAGCAGGAACCTGGTGAAGTTTCCGGATAAAAAGCTGCAGTTGGTCCCTGCAAACAAACACAGCGACGCAGAGCCGTTAGCAAAATTTGTCGAAATATGAGGGGAGACAGTTGCACTTGTTGTGGGTTTGTTTGTCTTTTCCCGTCTCCTACATTTGTTGAGATAAAATCGACATAGCGACGGAGGAAACTCATAGATAAAATGTGATAGAAACGGCAGAGAAAGCAGGTATGCAAGAGCCGTCAGGCCATATTCAGTGTTCGGTGTATCTGGTAGCCCATCAAGAGGCATTGCAACGATCCTTCTGGGACAAACTATCTCATTCTCATCCGGGGGTGGCCCACTCTTCGCGAGTGAAAAAAATAGAGAGCACTCGCATAATTTCTTTCATATGTTTTACAAATAAAGATATGAGAATGTTCAATAATCTTATAAATATGTCACAAATATGTTTTCCTCTATATTTTGTATCTCTTAAAATCGTCTAACTTGAGACCACACTTGTCTTGGTGCAGCCCAAAGTGACAGTGAAAGCGCAGTCAGAATTTATTAGTCAGAAAAAAATGCGTCTAGATTTTGTCAACAATTTTATAAATTTTGTTTAAAAAACTGCACAGTTAATGTCACAGTTTACTTCGACTAATGGTAGTTATCGAATAATGTATATTCTAAATGAGAAAAAATGCTCTATTACTTTGGAGGTTTTTTATCAAGACTATCGCATTAAAACGTTAAATTGAATGCTTTTGATTAACTGCAATGTATTATTTGGACATATTATCTAATTTCCTGCACAAATAAACAAGTTAGATATATATTCACGTGTTGTTTTTGATTCGATTCACAATCATACAAAATAATATGACATTAAATGCCCCAAATTGCTTGCATGCGTAATCAGAGCGCAGATTTAAGTTGGACTTCTGAATAAAGTGCTGGAGCAACTTCCTGTCACGTGCCCCCTCCAACAGGATCATATGACTTCAGTCGATGAAAATGAAAGCTGGGTGCAGCCAGCTCAAACCTGTACTGCTTGTTTTGATCTTTAATTCGTGTTTTTACGCAGGTTATCAACTGACCGAGCTGCAGGTAGGACTCGGATTTGGAAATATATCTAAAGTTTGTATCAGTGGAAGTAAATGACACATCATATCCGCATACAGTTGAGACGCAGCTTGTTTTGGTGGATGCAAATGAGATGACAGCAGGAATGAGTGACAATATTCCTGTTTATGACCTTTTTTTCCTTCATAATGATTCATAATCACAGGTATGTGAGCTGTGCAGCGGTACAGTCCTGAATGGCACCGCAGTGAGCCGCTTCTGCACCTCATCTGCTGGTCGCATTGACGGACGCTGCTGCCTGAGAAATGACAACACGAGCGACCCTGAACGCATCATCGGGTAGGACTGTACCTTATGTTGCCTTCAGGGTCTAGCGGAAAGATAGGAACTATAAGTTGTTCAACCGTTATAAATGACCTGTGGATAACAAGATGTGGTACAAGTAAAAGGTGTCAAGTGATGTACCAGTATAAATCCGTATAAATAAATAAACGGATAAATAAGTAAGTTACTTGGCAAAAAGGTCAATAAACAAATAAAGTGTATGAAACAAAAATTGAAGTAAAAGACAAACTCAGCATTTTTCCCCTTGATTTGATTATTCATTCAATTGTATTTTTTTTCTGTAATAATACTTTTATTGCTGTACTTGTTTATGTTTATCTTCTATCTTTGTCAATATTATAATTAGGGGGTGTAGTTTCATTTTTTTGGCAATCATTAGCAAAGTACATACATACTCATTACATACACATTACATTACATACACAAAAGTGCAACGTCATTTGGAAACCAAATACCTAAAGGGTCATTCGAACGGTTTCAGTATTCTTTGAGGAGGAGCACTGAAATTATGACATTTTCCTGCTTTGTTATCAAGTTGTATTTAGACAGACTTTCCTAATGTGCATTCAAGGCCAATACCAATTATTATTTGTATGCCTCTTTCAAAAACAAGATTTACATCATGTTAAGTTTGTTAATGTTTCAACATGTTTTTGTGTGTGTGTGTGTTTGTGTTTGTCAGGTTGGATCTGTCCAATTGTTCACTAACTCATGTGAAGGATCTCCCAGGAGCATCAACAGCATTAATGATGTATGTACAGTAAATGCAGTTATATACCCTTTTAGACAATATGCAATATGGTGGTGCATGATCTGAGATCTGAGTATAGCACATCAAAGACTTGTGCTCAAAATGTCTGTACCTGCTGATCGTGCATGTTTATAAGGGCCCATTTCAGATGATAACTTTTTGTAGACTTCTGCACTGCTGCACTCAGGGAAACATGTGGGCAATTCCTCAGAATTATCTTAGTGTTGATAAGATCAGCTCTAACATTGTTATGCAGCAGGAATTTGCAAAAGCCGCTATTCCTAGCAGCCAATAAAAACTTTAATCTCACCAACTGGCACAGACCAAAATACTCTTCAACTACTCTGGAGAGAAAGAAAGAAAACGAGTTAAACAGATTATGAGTAGAGCACTTCCAGAATAAGGAATGTATGAACATATCTTATTCATTTTTATTATTAATAACTATATGAAACTACTTGTCTTGGCACTTGCAAAAGTTTTTTTACTTTATAAACTTTTGCTTTGCAGAGACCTCTCACTCAATCCCATCGTCAACATCAGTGACACAGTATTTCAAGGGTTTATTGAGTTAAGTTACATGTAAGTACACTGTTGCAAAAGCTATCTATAACAGCTGCTCATGAATACAAAGTTACTTTTATTTTGTTGTAACTCTAATTTTATATTTCTAAAGGATTTTGCCAAGAGACATAGTCTGTCCTGGAGGAAACACTTCTTGGGAAAAGGTGGAGGTCAAAGAGGGAAATCGTCTTTGTGAAGGCCAGAAAGACATGTGCAACCAGACTGGACAGCTGTGTAAGTTCCCGTCTGTTAATCTCCCATTGTGATGCATAAAATCTAAAACCGCTGCAGCCTTCTGGTGTAATGCATGACATCTGTTCATGTCATAATTATTGACAATCCTCAGCCATTAACTGCCCTGAGAACTCCCTCTGCGCCCCCTATGGCCCCGGCTTCTTTGAGTGCAGCTGTGTTGGCAACTATCATGGATACAAGTGTCTTCGGGAGGTCAGTTCTGCAAGCAGCTTTATCTGAATTATTATGTACTCCTTTAGTAAGCTTAACACTGTTGCACTTCAGTCGTCTGATGATTTAAAGTTATAGATTTATTTTTATTGTCGACAGGGGGAGTTCCCAGCTCTGCAGGTGTTTGGGCCTCTCGGAGCATCCACAATTGTGATCTCTTTCCTGCTGTGGGTCACCCAGAGACGTAAGGCCAAGTCACTCTGAGGCTGAACTGCAGTCCACTTCTTTATCCACAATGATCTACTGAGCTGAAACTGACTGTTCTGAAAGGGAAAATGCTGACACATTGTCTAAGGCTTCTTCAGGCTTCTTTTTAATGTTACGTTTTATTGTCTGTTACCCTTTTGTGGGGCAGCTACATTTTAACTGGCCTCAGCTTTTATTTAACTGCATCATCAGTGCAATTTTAAAGAATTAATTTGAACATGTTGCTCTAAGTTACTTTTTTTTTTTTTTTTACAATACCACTGTTGACATTTTAATAATATTTTTAATTGTAGGCAACTGACATATTACTGAAGCCTTTTAATTGTGCCAAACATGCACTGAATGTGTATCTACATGTCCTTATGCACATTTGAGGAAATTTGTAGAAATTGTTTACTGCATGCTGACCTTTCCTTTAGAGAACAAAAACCAAGTTCACTATATGAATCAGGATTTGAACCATTATAATTTCAAGTGAGCTTCATGCTTTAAGTTTTACTTCCTTAAAAGTTACACTGACTACTACAGCATGTTATTTAGTGGTCACCTGCTGTTACATCTTGTTACTCTGTTTCGACTTCAAGATGAAACAACACTCAAAAGTATTGTGTGCCTACTGTTACACTTGAGTTACACTGTCTTCTTATATCCTTCGTTCAACATTCATGTGTTGTAACTTGACAAATGTCTCGATGTTGATGGGTGAGTAATTTTGATGCTTCTTCTCAATGAGATTCAGGGTTCTATTAAAATATTAAAAACAATACATGCATTGCTATTCTTGAGTTACCATGAACTTGTGCACGTACACACATTTGTTCATTTGTTCTCCTATTGTGTCTGGAAGTGTCACCTAATTGGCAAAGACATACAGTCATAAAACATCCTAATCTGTCTGAATATCTCAAAAGTGAATATCAACTAATAACTGAATACTGTAGAGGAAAAAGAGTGTGCTGTTGACGAAATGCTGCTTCTCCAATATTTTGTTTCCCCGATTTTAAAAACAAAAATTTCTGCCAATATGAAATTTGAAGCATATGAGTATGTCCTGACTTTGTAATAAATAATCGGAGTTCCTTTGCCAAAAAATATTTTACTACCTGGTTATAGTCTCATTCTTCTTTATCCTGTTCAACTGATTTGGTCATTAAAAACAAGTCAGAACATTTATGCAAGCCATAAAAGTCCTCTTGAGATATTGCAGCTCCAACTGTAATTAGGGGACCATTTCTGGCTAGTTTAAAATTGCATGCTGTGGTTGACTATGGGAGTATGTTGTGAACCACAATGGAATTGTTCTGCTCTAAATTCTGGCAATTAAATGCTCTGTTGTGAAGACACAGTTCATAACATGGATCGATTAAAACATCTAGCCTATATCCAATATTAAAAAAAGACAGAATTACACCCCTCAAATCTCTAATTACCCAATTCTACCATAAAAAACACACATGGACTCTGTTTAAAAAGCGTATGCCATTTCAGATATATATTTATTGCATGCTAAAAGCACGATATTTTGTGTTGTGTGCAAGCACTTGAGCACACAAACCCTCCCATCAAAACACAGAGAAACAGCCTCTGGGCTCAGGCTGATGAGCAGGAGGTCGTTCACTGGTCCACATTTTTGACTCGCAGTACCACAGGGACCGAGGTGCAGGGGATCATTCCCAGATCTGTGATGACTAGGTCCACGAAATCAGGCGGTGTCACATCATATACCAAGTTAAGCAGGCCAAGTGAGTGCACTTCCTGCCAGTGCTCTAGCTGGGTCTTCCCTGCGCGAGTCACAATGAGGTCATCTGGGTCATCTGGAACAGACAGATGAAGATAAATTTCAAATGATCTTGACAACTTTATCTGATTTTTGGAAAGGATTGAAATAAATACAGAGGTAAAACTGAGCAAAATAAGCATTTGAAGTAAGAGACAAACAGAGAAACAGACACTTATATTTATATAACAATTCAACAAATCCAGTGAGCCACCCCCGGCTATTTTTTCCTTACCTAGTTCATTGGACACAAAAGAATCCGTCTGCACCCTCTCACAAAACTTGTAGGTCTCACAACACACCAGCACAGGCACGTTAAAGGCTTTGGCCACCAGCGCTATCTGTGATGTCCCCACACGAGACATGACATAACCGTTGGCCAGCAGAGCGTGAGCACCAAGGAACACCTTCGACACCTACGAGGTTCATATTCAAGGCATTATTTTTCATACTCAAACAAAAAAAAGGACATTTAACACACTTAAAACAGAAATCTTTGGCTACTCCTTGGGTAAGTATCAATGCCTCCCTCTTTCTACTAAAGCTCTGAATGTTTTGCAATCACCTCCGGAAGGATGTAGGAGACAGCAGAGATAAGGACGTAGGTGCAGCTGATGCCTCTCTGGACCAGGCGCCTCAGGGCCTCCCGGCCCTCCAGTCGAGGCCTGCTGTCCACCACGATCACGCGGAACTTCCTGCTCTTCTCAAAGGCCTCGCACAGGATGTGGTTGACCAGTGACGAGCTAAAAAAGAGAGGTGGTGACATTAGAAGACAATGTGGGCAAAAGGTGGGAATTTAAGGGGCGAGACAAGGAAACGGGAAGAGAAAGTGTTGAGTGGTTAAAAAGCAAGACTGTTGGTCTGATACATAAGTGTTGCATTTATTTTACATGATATGAAGCAATAACATTAAGCAATGCTTACTAAAAGGAAACTGCAGATTTTAAAGCTGAATGAATTTTTTTCCTGGCATGTCGGCTTTAAGCAGCTTACCATCCATAAACTAGGATGACATCTCCATCACTGATCTTTTCTATGGAGTACTTGGCAATAGCTTTAGCAGCAAGGATGATTTTCTCATTAATGTAGCACTCGATACAGTTCAGCAGTTTGCTCTTTGCCTAAACAAAGAAAGAGAAATGGTGTGAGGGGGTAAGAGACTGTAAATCTGTAACATTAAATCTGTTGTGTCAAAAGTGTGACAGTAACCTCTTCTTCTTTGCATTGACTAGGAATATTGGAGATCTCTTTCTTGATGTATTTGATTGCATTGCCCATGCTGGCAGACAGAGGGCGACATTGATTCAAAAAACTGCAAGAAAAAGAAGACAAAAGGAATTTATGTTTAACTGTAAAAATGTACATTTATATTATTAAATGTAGAAAGTTGCAGCATAACAGTTGTAGTAAAACTTAAACAGCTTAAACTAGTGTTGACACATGACTATAACTGGAATACTTTTTGTACCTGATGTAAGGTTTCAGCTTGTTGACCAAGTCTCTAGATAGCTCCTCATTTGGTGGTGTAGTATAGTCCCTTATTACCTGAAGAGAAAAAAGTGTTTCAGTTGCTTTGCTTTTTTTCTCTTTAAATCTGTCCACAATAAAATATAAATGTCAACATCACACTAGAGAATTCAGACTCTGAAGAAAGTGTGTTGGGACTGCTGGTAGGCAAAAAAAAAAAAAGAGCTGACACTGAGCTGCATTGCTGGATGGACAGCCAGGAGCTAAACTGCACTGTTTGAAACACTGGAAGCAGAGCTGTATTGCTTCATGTATATCTGGCAGCTGAACAGCATTACTGGCTTAACTTTGTCTGAAGGAGTAGCTGGAGGAGTATGAATAGGTGGAATAAGAGTAAAGGGATAAAGGGGCAAAATATAGTGTAAGCAATGATGGGTGTTGCAATGAGCTTAATGGCACGGAGAAGGAGTAGAGGTGTCATTTAAGCGTTTTAGTTGGAATAAGGGTAAACCATCAGCTGAGGTCTAAGCCCTATAATCAGGGCGTGTTTTAGTTTTTTTTTAATTCTTGTTAAGTTCCTTAACTAAGTTATTTTTCAAAATCCAGCACATTCTAAGTTCTATAGAAAACAATTGGCTCAATAATGAAAACATTTGTTATCTGCAGTCATACTATGGTGGTCCAAAGCACCCAGACTAAATAGTGTATGTTCTGCACCTGTTTGAAGGCATGCAGTAGGGCGACAGAGCGAGCATTGGATCCGGCCACAATGCCCTGTGAGTACTGGAGACCCAGTCGAACAATAGCAGGATGAATCACTGTGGAGGGAATGCTGCAACAAACACAAGCAGTCAATAACCTTCAGTAAGATTTAAGTGAATTAGATAATTAGGTAAGGTAACTATTGGCAGTGCATAAATCAAACCCAGACAACACAAATGACCTACTGTACTAAATAATATACTGTCAGTTTACCCGAGTTGATGTGTTAGAGGGGCTTTGCGACTGTACTGGTGGAGATGAGAAAACAGGCTGACTTTGTAGCCGTAGTCTGACCGGAGTGGGATCTGAAATGAAACAGATTAGTCCACTGCCATCAGTTCCCAGTAATTCAGAGGCTAAAATTGAGCTCAGGAGGTTAACACACAGCACAGCCTCGGCATAATTTAATAAACAGCTACGTCTGTAAGTAAATTAAATGAATCACAGGGAGAAATAAATGTCAATATGGAGCCAAAGTCCTATATGATGAATGACAGGACTTGTTCATATTTAACTTTGGCAGCATGACTTTTATCACGTATGATTCTGTTATAAACACAAACAGAGCAGTATGAAGTGCAATTATGAACCTGCACAGCAAACAGCTCAGCCTTGTTGGTAAACACAATGAACAACAAGAAACAATATACAAATTACCACCATCTCAAACAAATACATCTCTCCGACAAACAGCACCACCCTTCTCAATGGACCAAACAGTAAGTTTGTATCCCTAACACATAATTAGCAGTATTGGAGTACAATAACAATTACAGGTTAGCCAACAAAGCAAAATCAGACAAATATCAATGGCACACATTCAAGAACGTCAGACCTTGACCTTTGTAGCAGCATTGTACTCTGGTGTCTGGAAGAAAGGTTAGGTACAATCACAGGTGGTTACGGCTCATGGTTATATGAGGTTGCATTGAATTGCAGAACATTATTAACATGCTGTATTTTAGAATTATTGGCAACGTTTGGGGACCTGCCCCTGTCGTAAACACCCAAAGATTAGAAAATAAGTAAAGACAAAATATCAGTTATACATTAAAACACATTATATAGGATGTTAATTGCAATGGCAACAAAGATCCAGGCAATTCCTTATTAGGGTTAGTCATTTCAGATTGATGAGAGTCATCGACACACCTCAATAAACGTAATCTCTTCCTCTGATTTTCTCATTTCAAGGTGTTTACAATGAATATAGTGAATGAAATAGTTACTGTGCTCAAGATTTAACCAAAAGTGCTGCTGCTGATGCTCACAACATTTGTGGCTGGTAATGCATGTTAATTATGTCAAGGCAACCTGTCCTGAATGAAACAAAGCATGCTTTCATTATTCAAGGTTTTTAGAGATGACATATAAAGTAGCTAACCTGTTGTCTCTCAAGTTTCTTTGCCAGTTTCTTTAAAACCTCCGGGTTGTCCACTTGGATATGCTCTGGAAGCCTCTTCACCACTGAAAAAGCATGAACCATGTGATTCTCTCAGAGGTGTACAATGTAGAAATTCATATTCAGTCACCACTTGTGCTGACCTCCAGTTTGTTACAGTACCTGGCTGCAGCTCACTGGGTGGTGCTTTAGGTTTGCCAGTGGAGGCCTGCTGTCCCACCTCTCCCTTCTTGCCCTGTTTGGACGCCCTCTCTGCCTCTTGCCGAGCTCTCCTTTCAGCTTTCAACTCTGCTTTACTCTTAGCAGGCTTGTCTGCCGGTGTGGGAGTTTCTGAGGCAGGCACAGGAACCGGAGCAGGCACTGCTGGAGGAGCTGAGGCAGAACCAACAGACTTAATAACTGCAATCACAGTTAGAAAAAACAAACCCTTATGACAGATGTAATAAACTCAAACTCAAACTTTATTTATTTATATAGCACTTTTCATACATGTGCAACACAAAGTGCTTTACAAATCAGACAAGATAAAATAAAGCAAAACAAACCAAGCACACATACATGTACGCACAAATGCACGCACACACGCACACACACACACAGATAAAATGTTGATATATATACCGGTGGCTGCTTGCAAATGATCTGCCAAGTAAGAAATGTATACAAATGCGAGACACTTCCATGCATCCCATTGTTGCTGTGCATATAATGTTCACCTTTCTGTGTTGTGGGCTGTGTTGGAGGTTGGGAAGCTGGAGAAGCTGCAGTGACAGGCTTCTTTTCCTTCTCGCCATCATGTGAAGCCTTGTCATCTTTTTTCTCTTTGCTCTTCTTCTGCTGTTTCTTCTCTTTCCTCAGCCGTTGCTTCTCCTCTTTGGTCAGCTCTTTACCGTCCCTCTGTTAAGCAAATATGTGAAGAAGGGGAGGTGAGGGGTCAACGAAATACTACAACACGAGTCTTAAATATGTAGCCTTATGTGATACTGTGACATAATTCAGGAGCATACTAACCCTTGCTCGTTCAATGTCATCATTCCTGACAGATCCTTCTGTAAAATAACCAAAGATGATTATGTGATTACATTGTTCCTTCTTTTGAGAAGAGGCAGTGATGACAGTTCAAGTCTATTCAGTTGTGGTGATGCTGTTAACTGGCTATGTCACTGAACTGGCTCGGTTTGCATCATGCTAACGACACCAGCCACAGAAGTGTTTGGTTACCATCATCATTGCAATTCAAAAACAGCTTAAAACACATATTATCTGGCTCTCCTGTTTATTAAAAAACTACTAGAAAAGATGATGCAATAACATCGCGATGTCTGCCGTTAAACTACTCTGTCTGAGGCAACGCTGACTTGCTGTCAATGCTAACGTTAGCAGCGCTAGCATGAGGGAATTAACTTCGCTACAAGCCAAAATTAAAGACCACAAAACACGAATTAGAGGCGGAAGACTTTTTGTCACTGCGCCCACGACAAAGTGATCAAAATACCTGGAAACAGTCATACAGTCCAGCTGTTTCACACTCCCGAACTCACCTGTCTCTCCACTGTCAGCCATGTTTACGCTGCCGCTTCACTTCCTCGGCTGCGGCAGAAACTAACGCCAGGGAAAATGTTTATCGCCCCCTCGTGGAAGAATGCATTACTGCTATCACTTCTTCTTCCTCCAACACCAACTTCCAGATTTATTAGTGCAAAAAAGTAGATTGGCGGAAAACAACAAATCTATATTCTCTCTCTTATCCCTGTTTCAGATAATTAATTAGGCTATTAGGCTATATTTTTCCCATGATGCATTTTCAAGGAAGTTCCCTATGGTGATGCTGGACATCCTTCCACTTCACATTCCCCCATCTGCTTGCCATTTTGACTCCTAGATATTTTTTCAGTCTTCTTGTCTGTTTGTGTAGAAAAAATTACAACATCAACCCTGAACAGTACAAACTCACTTCTCCCCACATTTAGTGTGTTGTCCTTTACTTGCTGCATCCGTCACACTGTCTCATTTTGTTGCTCACTGTACTTGTGAATTTCCCCACTGTGGGACGAATAAAGGCTTATCTTATCTTAATTAGCTTCGCGTTTGATTTGCCTGGATGCACAAACACTTTCATGCAGCTTCAGTGTATGTAATATAATCTCTTGGGAAAATTTCAGTTGCACTTCTGCTGTTCTCTTACTGGCCTTGCACCGCTGCTATGTACAGCTACTGTATGATCCCCACCACAGCTGCAGCACTTAAGCTTAACTCCTCTTTCACAATTTAACATTCATATTCATGGCCACATCTTTGACATCTTTGTTCGCCTTTGCATGCTATGTCCCCATAGTTTTAATTCATTTCACCTTTGCTTCTACCATCTTTTCTTTAATCTCATCTATCAGCCATCTTTTGATCATTAAAAATTCCATATTGGGCTCATTTTCAGATTCACTTTTACTTTAGGTGTCCACAAGAATATCTTCACAAGCTTTAATATTCTTGCCAAGACTGAGGGCGCACTGTCAAACTGGACTAATATGCAATTTGACCTTAGATGGATCTTTTCAATGCTGATAATGACAGCCAATGTAATTAACATTTCTACTGTGCATTTGCTTGTTCTTTGTTCTATCACATTAATGTAATGAGATATCTGTATAAGACTTCATATACTGCTACAGGTGGATAATAACACTGCATTCATCAGCCCAAAATTTTATAACTATATAGATCTTCTTACTTCACAATTTTTAGGGTTTTTTTTGTTTCCTTTTTTATCTTTCACATAATTCTTCTCTGCTGTCTTTTTGGATAAACTGAAGGACATACGTCAAAGGCTATAGACTACATGTTTTACAGGGTGGACAAAAGTCATCATAGCCTACCTATTATCAAGTAAAAGAGGTCACTTTTTGGTGGAGGTGTTTCTAGTTGAACACGCTCATTGTGTATGAATCACCTATTAATTGAGCTGCGTGTAGTACAATGACAAATGTTATCATCAGACTTTAACTGGCCTCTAACACATCATATTCTAGACGAACAAATTTTTTTTTTTTCAAAATTGTAGACATTTAGAAGAAATTTTAATTCATCACTGTATGTTGTGAACAATCTTTTATTAACATCCACTGCCATACAGGAAAAACAACCAACACCAAAGCACTAAAGAAACGGAATAATCCATCAGTATCAACAGACTGCCACCTCTAAAGTACGCAGCATACGCCACAACGCCTCAGTGCCTTTGATTCCACGCTGGTGTCTGCTGACTGAATTCACGACGCAGTAGCTGGTTGAAGGGGACCAAACCTCACAGAAACACCTGACTTGGTTCCGTTTGACCAGCCACAGCAAGGCGTGTTGCTTCAGCTGCAAGAGGCAGATCGAGAGAGAGCAGGAGGGGGGCATGCAGTGAGGAGGAGGAGGAGGAGGGGGGAGAGGGAGGGAAGGTTACAGAGGTAGAGGACACAGAAAAAGAAGGAAATGACAGAGGAGAAGCGGAGCGGAAATAGAAGGTGGACATCATCTGTGAGCGGTGGGGCCGACGTGTCCTCTTCAGCCTTACCTGATGGAACACAGAGAGAGGAAAAATATCATCACTACTCACATATACGGCATAGTTACAACACAGAAATCTCCATGTTACCAAGCAGATAGTTCCTATTTAGAGGTTTGGGAACTCTGACAGCAAGTGACATCGCTCTATTTCCTTCCAAATCCAGCCTACAGGAGCGAACCTTCACCCTCAGTGACAGCTCCACATCTCTGCCCTCCCTCCGCTCTTCCTTTTTTGAGAGTCCTGTGGTTGCTATAATGGGTGACAGCTGTGGTCTGTCAATCCTCCTCCTTGACTGTCAGCCGTTGGGGCAGGGCAGGAATTTTTCAAGAAGTCCCCGAGACCCGATCGGCGGATCCCTGGGAGTAACGCTAACTGCACACGTGCCTGAGCTGAAGGAGAGGGAGCGGGCCTTTCACCTGTCGTCCTGCCACACACATAAAAACCCACACACATGCTCATGAACCCTGACCCCCACCCCCCTTCCTCCTATCTCATAAAACAAAGACACACTCAGGAAAATCGTGCTGCATGAGGCTCCATCTTTTATAACAGCTAGATAAAATCACAAATGTCTTCCCAGTGTGGTCGGTGCTCGAGTCCCCTTGAAACCACACACTTCCTTACATTCCATAAGTGGTGTATTAATATGGGGATATAAGGAAGCATGTCCTCACAAGGGGCAACAACTGGATTCACCGCTCTGGGCGCACAAAGCACCCTTTCATAGACACAGTTGCAGAGTAGCAGGGACGACCCGGCTTAACAATGGTTAACTGTGACAGAGCGAGCGAGGAAGGACACGTGATGGCGGCTTCGATCATCTGCGCCACACACACGTTGGAAATTCAGAGTTTGGGTTTGATAGGAGGGAAATTTCACATTTTCATTTCAAAGTGTGAGGTTCAATCTCCTACTCTTGACTTTCAATAGAAGCCAAAAGTAGGGCCTTCAAATGCTGAATGAAAAATAGTATCTACATTGTTTGTCCCTCACACAAAGTAATAGGCCATTTTAATTGCTGCTGCTAAATACCAGCAGCTCTTTGATGGGCAATGCCAATGTGATGATGCTGAGCTCCCTTGGGTTTAAATAACTCTGGAGGGCGAGGCAAATTCTGACTTCCAGCAGACAAAGGTCACAGTTCTTTCCCAAACATTATCCCACGCCAAGTCATTTTGATCCCGACAACTGTGTAAAAATCTCCTTTATGAACCAGTTTTAGGAAGAAATCAATGTAAAAAGATGCAAACAAAATTGAGCTTAAATGAACTGAAGATGTTTTTTACTCACCTTTATTGAATTCTGTTGCTTCCCCTCTTGTAGTTTTCTTGTGGTCAGTTGAGCTTGAGGCCACGCTGGCTTCAGCCTAAACTGTCTAGTGGTGACTTCCTTGATAAATCTGCCCACTGCTATGTCAACCAGCTCTGAACCAAATGGCCATCAGAAAGACTTCTACTCTGATTGGACTGTGATGGCTCCTGCGAGAAGTTCCTGCTTCTTTCCTGTATCACACCTCGGCTTCCCCCCTCCCTCAGGTGTCAGCCTCTGTGTCTGTTGTAAAACTGACAGACAACGTTTAACAGCTGGTTTGACACCTGATTTTACTCGCACAAATCAAGGAAACTAGAAGGACTGAAAATCTGACTCTACAAGACTTTTGACTACTGAAAATTTGTCAAATTTTAATATCTTACATGAATCTAAAAAAAAGGAAAGCTTCCTACAAAAAGTTGTTGGTCAGAATGCAGATATTTTAAAAGAAGCACATTACTACAGAAAAGACCTAACACTGAGACCAATCTCACTCCTTGTCCCCATTAAAAGCCAAAGCTCATCTCAAACTATCGCTCACCTTCCTGAGAGCCATTCCCCAACTCCCTCCTGCCCTTCTCCTCTCTTCGCCTCAGCTATCCTGTGATCAACCATCCTCCTCCGTATCTCGCCGGTGGATTGTGCCCACAACAGGCCTTGCAGATCGGCCTTTTCTATCCCGCCAGGAGCGCCCCCCTCCAAAGCGGCCTCCCACCTGTTGGTGTCCTTTAGAAGCCCGGGCCTCTCCTGCGCCTCCTGTCCGGCCCAATCAGGGCCCTGACAGGGGGGAGCCAGCCTGTGAAATCACACCTCTCAGCTGTTCACACTGGGCTCGAGACACCCTACACCCCTGCCGTTCCTCTGTTCAGCCCCCACCCCACCCTGCCTTTATTTTACACCGAATGTCAATGGCTCCTTTTTGGAGGAAAAAAAAAAAAGAAAAAGGGAGAAAGAGAGGGATACAGAGAAACAAGGAAGCAACTGCACGATGGGCGTGTTTTATTGGGTTTGGGGGTACAGTCAGAACAGCAGTTACAGCCCGGCCACGAGCCACAGCTGAAGCCAAGGTTGAGTTTCACCCCCCAGTTTGGTTTCTGCGCTGCACTTTAGCTTCATTGTATCATTTACAGCGTAGGAAAAAGTGACGTCCGCCGCTGTCAAAGCATTTCGTAACCTCTGACAAAAGACATTTTCATGTGATGACATGATACCTAAGAATGATGATGATGATGAAACCAACCATATGAGGCCAATCCTGATAAATCGTAATGTAAACCTCTGTTAATGAAGCACAGTCGATGATATGTGAGGAGTGTGAATAAGTTATATGGGTCTTCTTGTAGCACCATAAAAACCAAGCAATAAATTCTCAAGTTGCCACAAGGTGACCATCCTGCCGCCATGACACTCACAAAACAACACTGAATGTAACATGAGCTGCATTTGTGGGATCATCAAATTAAAAAATAAAAACAAAACAGCTAAATGAGTGAGATAGAACAAGTGTTATTACAACTTCTTATTGAGCATCATCAACCATTAAGCCAGGGAGAATCAGATATTTTCATCATCCTCGCTGTTGTGTATTATCTTCTAAGGAATCATATAGAATCTGTAGATCCTTATATGACTGTTTTGAAGCATCTGTGCGACCACAGAGCGACCAATACTGTAGAGGCTCGAGCTCAGGGGTTCATTTTCCTCTGCTGCAAGCACAAGCCGCTCCACTAAGGTCAACACCTGTGTTCTAAAATCAGCGCCGGGGTTGGGTGTGATAGGAACCCGGGCCTCATTCACAGAAAGCTCGAGCTCAGAGAGGGGGGCTTATATTGAAACCTAATAGTCTCGCTATTTTCGAGGCACTCGCCGTCCACAAATAGCCACCCCATCGCATCTTTGTAGCTCCCGTTTTTCGCCGCCACAGGATGTTGTCTAAATTCGACAGTTGTTCAATATTTCCCATGGCCCCGAGCCAGGCTGTATCCCAAATGCAACATTTCCACTAATGTCAGCTATGCGCCAAGGCCTTGCCAGATATATCTGGACGCTAGCAATATCAGATAACTTCTGTTGTTGAGTGGATTCTTGGTCGCTCACACCGGACACAATGGTTGAGACACAAATCATAATCCAGCTCTTCCTCTTAACGGGACAGCTGATCGCTGTCACATACTGGCTTATAGGCCGAGGATTTGCCAACAAACAGACTCTCGTCGAATCATCTGCCTCTCTTTCATCATGTGTCACGCAAAAGATCTCGTCTTACTCTGTCATTTTTTTTTCACCTGTCAACCCCTCTTCTTTTTAATTTATTTGAGTTCCAATCATCGGCCTGGTGATCATTAATAGATCAAACGAACCCCATAAAAAACTTTCACAAAACATGCTTCAACAGCATCTGATGTATGAGCGTGATCGATGTGAGAAACAATCCTTTACGAGTTCACCGTGTCATCTTTTAAGAACAATTAAGCCAAAATGGGAAGAAGGCAGTACAGGAGCTCAGCGGTTGTGTTGCATGTTATCTACAAATTGGGTCAGTGAGGTTATTTTTAACCCGTGTTCACATACCGGGGCCCCCGTTTGCTAATCACTTTGTTCCCCTCTGTCATACCCATATACCCCGCTGCCAATGTCCCACTGCTTCTGGGGAGGTCACAACACACTTCTCTTGGCAGCAGGAAATAATTTCCCTCGGGACAGCAGGTAGGAGTTAGGCCGACTAACCCCAGAGCAGTTTCTTTAACAGTGGATAGCATGGATTTCTATTGGTATAAATAAACTGGCAGCTGACACCAGACCAGGTCCTTCACATGCACAGGATGGGACAAACGGCAGATTAACCTCCTGTTCTTTGGAGGAAACTCTGCAGGAAGTGGAGAGCCAAACTCACATATAACTTAAATGATAGGACATCATTTTAGGACAAAACATCTCTCGTCTGATTTGATGTTTTTTTCTGGATTGTTCTGTACAAGTGTAACTGAAAAACACATTTGAGTGTCGTGTTAGATTCACAAATAATGTCTCAACATATTTTGACAATGACTAAAAATGGAAAAAATTGTATGAGACATAAAGTAGATAATAAGGCATCATGTGTGTTTCTTATAGCAAAGGGGAAACATATTCAGCATGTGAGAGGAAAAATCCCACTATACATGAGAGTAAACCCTGAAATCCTAAACTGGTAACAAAGAGAAACCAAACATGTAAAAGTGAACCACTTGATCCTGACAAAGATAAAGACGGTGCCATGCTGCTGACTCATTACGTGCTCTGACATTAATGCCGCTCTCTGTCCTTCCCTGGGCGCACCAGTTGCCCGGGCTGAGGTTGACACAGCTGTTGCGGGGAGCTCGGTCCCGTGTGGTGGAGCGACGGAGCAGAAAGGTCAAAGGTCATCGGCATTTAGGCTAAATAAGAGAACAGGTGATGGAGAGGTGAAGGCAGCTCACTCCTGTGATTCACGGAGGGGGCAGAAGGATTTTAGACGGATGCTCTGGGGTCATTAGATCTGCAAATGAAGGACTGACTGCAAAAACACTTATTGTAATGTGCATAATTAAGAAACTGTATTAAGTTGTGAAAACACAAAAATGTTCAAGACAGACTTGAATAAATTGTTATTTTAAGCACAACAGGGTCTGGTGGAAGCTGTAAACAAAAGGTGGTCACCCCTCATCACATCTAAGTTTCACCCATACTTGATCTCTTGAAACATGGTGCCCTAATTAGGCTCTGGTGTGTTACTAAAGTCCCAAAAGGTGTCATGACAGGAAACACATCCCTGACTTTTCTCACCAATCAAACAATTAGGACATAAAAGGGCTCTGGGTGTTACACTGGGGCCTGCGTCCCCCACTTTGAATGGCCCTGTTGTAATGACCAGGTGGCCTCCGAGTGACCTGGTGACAGGTGAGCTGCAGTGTGGAGGATCAATGTACGCCAGAGTACACAGATCAAACCAGAGTGTGTAATATTTTCTCCCAGATTAGTTAAAAATGTTAAAAAGTTTGCTGCACGTGCTACAGTGAGGCCTCATTGTAATCCAGCATGAGCGAATGTTTCAAGTGACATAATGAATCCAGTTTATTTATTATGCCCCTTTAGCAAAGAAACCTTCCATTTGCAATGATAACATTGTTGTAATGAATTGAGTATTTTATTTAAAACACTGGTAGTTTGTTCATTAATTCCTTGTATCACACTTAAACTGAACTCTTTAGTCAAGAAAAAAATGCTCAAAAGATTTTCATTTTATCTTTATTAAACCTTATATAAGACAGAATAATTGATTACATTCAGCACAAACAAAGGATATGACAGAAGTATATTAATGTAGCATGATATGAATATGTTCAAGTAAAAATTCACACAAGTGGTAAAAATCATTTTCAAGCAAGTGATGCAGCAGATGAATGTATGGTGAAATGTCTCACTGTGGAAGATATGTAAGAATACCTTATATCACCTTACATTACAGATCTCTAACTTTTAAATTTTTTCTTAGTGGGTTTCTTGAATATAATTATTCAATTCTGTGTTGATTACACAGAAAATTAGAGTCAAAGTTCAAACACCGTTTTTTTTAGTTTTGTTAGTTTCCAGATGACTTTTGTAGAGCCGCCCAATTAAGGCAATGCCATTCATTTAATACTGAACACTTTATTGTTCATATTGATTTTTCTCTAAGTGATACTTCCAATTAATTGAAACAAATTAATTGTAAGAGTACCACGTGAATCCTATTTTTTTCTATAGCTAGTAAAAAAAATACAAGCACCTTCCTATGAATTTGTACTTTCATGCCATCTAATTTTTAGGAAGTTGTCAGAAATTACAGCACCAAAATACACAGATTTGCATACAGTCTCATTTACTGTAAATATTAAAATTCAATGTATAATGTTTTAAACCAACAGACACTTTAGTGGCTTTTTAGTTTTATCACTTATACATTATTTCTGTTACACTGTTATATCACATAGCTCTTCTCCAAGCCTCAAAACTGGGTCTGCCATCACAGGAAAATGTGACGAATGTATGAATGTAGAGTAGCCTACGGACACCCAAATTGCCTGTGGGGGTCGTAAGTCAGCTGCCCGACTCCCCACCAAAAGGCAACGACAACTGCAGGAGAGGCAACAGCAGCAGCAGCAGCAGTGACGCCGAGATGAAACAGAGATGGGGGTTTATGGTGGGTAGAGGGCTGGGGTGGGAGTGGGGGGGATCAGCTGAATCAGCCGCCCAGCTGAGGATGGTTAAAGCAAGAGTCAGCAGTGATCAATGGTGTCTGCTGTCCATCCATAAACCTGTTCATTCTGTTAGAATCATCTTCAAGGTCTCAGTTATTTTCTCATCCTTAATCGACAGACATACTTACATCATCGAAAGAGAAAGAAGGCATTAAAGAAGATACTCCTAAATATGCTTCCTTCAGAAAAAGTTAGTTCCAGTTGATATACTGGTTCCTGAACACAGAAACCTCCTTTAGACTTGATTGATTTAAGATAAAAATGACATGGTATGAAGTGCTATAAACAATAATGTCAAAACAAGGTGCCACAGAAATGAGTTGAACAAAGGTAAAACGTTCTTCAAGAAAACAATTAAACTTACATATAACATAATAGTGTGGTATCCAGAGCCAACACCAAGCACCATTTTCATTGTTCTTTCTATCAAAATAAATAAAATAAATAAAAATCCACCTTTATTCACCTTCACTGACTTTGCATGGAAGCAGAAATCTTGTTCAAAAAATGTATGCATAAAACAAAACCTATCTGCAGGATACCACCACAAGTGCGTGACAAAATATGCCTTTTCTCTCTTGCTTCCCTCTAACATATTTGGGCTGCCCTGGTGGACTAAAAATTTAAGGTCCCTGACTACAAACTGTAACCCAGTTTCAGTCCAGGTGAGGATCTTAGCTGCATGTTGCTCCCCATCTCTTTAGCTCCCCATTTCCTGCCATCCCATCTACTGTTAACTCCAATCCAAAATCTAAATCTAAAATGCCTTAAAAAAAAACCTTAGAAAACATAATCCCAACATCTCTCTACTGTATCCTATCTAATTATGGCAAAAAAGGCCCCAAACATCTCTTGAACCTCGACTCTAACAGGTTGTTACTTGCTCTATTTTGCTCTGAATTCTCTGTTGATGAGTCAGAATCCAGTCTAAAATAACACAGGATATAATCTGGGTTAGTCTGAATCGTGCGATTCGGTGTTCTTGTTTTATCTCCAACCCGCATGTCCTGGGCCGACTCTGCGGGCTCAGAGAAGACCGGGGGCTTCTGTCAGAAACCGCCAGTGAGAAACTGTTGTCAGAATTTTTATCATCATCATCTGTCGACCTCCATCAGTCGTGTACTCGGTATAAACATAACGGCTACACTACAGAGCCACAACATCTACATTGTGATTGTTCTGAACTTTACTAACAAACTGCCATCTTCATAACAGATTTCTCATCTCTCCTAGGCCATCCCATCCATCAAATTATGCAAAACCATACACAATAGTGAACGGCGGAATGTAACTAAATACATTAACCAAGGTACTATACTAAAGTAAAATTTTTAGACACTTATATTGAACAAAATTTCATTAAAAAAGCTAAGTTAAAACAGATTTGTTTTGTGTTTTCTTCTTTCCCCTCTGGTTAATCATCTCACGACCTTTTGAACCTTTAAATGTATACAAAGTCATTAAAAGTAAAAATCTGTTATTTCCACACGGATCCATCAATATAATATGGAATTTATTACAAAATGTAAGTCACAATCACTTTTTTGTACAAAATAGTGCTTTTAGATTTAGTTTTTCAAGTACGCTTAACTGATAATACAAAATAGTATTTTGACTGCAGAACTTTAACTTGTAATGGAGTATTTTTACATTGAAGTATTAGTACTTTTGCTTAAGTAAATCTGAGCACCTCAAACACTGATAATAAGTTATAATAAATAATAATACAAGACTCAGTACTAGGTTTGTATATACTGTAGACGTAGGCTTTTATGCTATATCCTCAGAAATTTGCTCCGTTCAACCCCTCACCCACCCAACACCTCCCCTCGTCCTCTCCATCCCCCTCATGGGTGGTAACAGCTGTGGTGTCACCCCAAGTCACATGACATGGGCAGGTGGGAGAAACCTATGTGGGACATCCATCCCCCCTTTCTTCCCTCCTATTCTCTCTCTCTGAATGTCAAACCCCACACACATGGACACGCATACACACACACACATGCACACACAACCTTCTCTTTTCAAGGGTGTGGCCATTTTGCATTGCTGGAATGTGCTCCGTGTTTGTAACTCATACTGTATGTCTGATGTCCCACATTGATGAAATTCCTCAGACAAAAATCTCTCTCGCTCTGGTTCCTGCTCGTTGCTGTCATTTCAGCTACTGGAGAGCATCTACTCATTAATGATCCACTCATAATCCATGCAGTTCTGTTTTGTGAAAACATCCTGTTTTTAATTTGAGGGAATTTCACTTTAAAGCCTCAATGAGGACTTTATGAACTTTTTGATTCTTTAATTCTGATGCTTTTGATATTTAAAGAAGATATTTGAAAAGAACAGTTCACTTCAGTTTTCTTCAACAATCATTTTCTCAGAAGCGAGACACATTTTTCAATTAAAGTATTAACCAGTGTAATATCACATAGAAAAAGAAAGCTGTTTTATTTGATGACAGGGGCAGGATTATTTCAACATTTGGAAAGGTTTTATTGGGTTAAATGTTTTAGTTCTACATGCTGATACACAGTTATACTACCATTATGTTTCTACTGTTTAATTTTTTGTGAAATATTTTTTTAAGACTACATTCACATATAGTTGTGACTACTACATATACTAGTCTTTATTTGATTCCTGTTTAGGATGAAGGCATGGTCATGAATGGGATAATGCATACTAATTTATTTATTCTTTCACATACTGTATTTAATACAGACAATAAAACTCAATGACAGCTGGTGGTGGATAGATGATCAAGACGTCTGATTTTTCTTATCTGGGGTTTGTGAACAGGCACACAATGGGCAGCAGGTCAGTACAGTGAAGACGGACACTGTCATTTCACATGAGGATTGAAACTCAAACACTCATATTGAGGAATCTACTTTGCCACAGTGCTCTTGTGCAAGGCACTGAATCCCATTTGACTTCAGCGGTGTTGCTTTGTAGTGACTGGAAACTTATCCTTCTTTTCATTTCCACTGTATTTCCATTCCAAAGGGTTTGAGCTGGACCAAACCTCAAAAGTTATCTTTACAACATAAACATGTTTATTTTTTAAATTACAAATGCAAGCAAATATCAGTCCTTCTTCTACTAATTATGTATGTCTGAGTAACCTTTTACAAATATTAACTGAGCTGTGAAATATATATTTTATTACTGTCATAATATTTGGTATCGCCCTCGTGGTGGGAACAAAACATTAGTTCCGTTTTCGACGGGGACCGTATTTAGGGGCGGACTGAACGGAACGAAGCGTTATTCAGCGAGAACATTTTAGTGTTTAAAATGTTAATATTACAGTATGAATTTACATAAGCCAAATTAAAAATAACTCTTACAGGCAGACTCGGAGTGGAGACGTTATATTTAAGTCAGGAGTTTGTATTTGTGACAATATGGCGGCTCTTCTCTCTTCAAATTGAGCAGCGCTTCTGAAACTAACTTCATCCCAACTGAGGTTCGTATCTGTAATTAACGTTGTAGGAATTATTTATGAGCTTAAACCGTGTAGCTTCTTCAGTAATTTCTGTTTATGTTGTTTCCACTAAATACATTTGTGTAGGTTTCATAATGAACAATTAGCTAACGCTGTCTATAAACAGTTAGCTATCTTACATTCGGAAGCTAACTTCATAAACTGAAGCTAACTCTGATGAGATGAGTCTGATGTGTGTGTGATTTCTGTCTGTCGTGTAGAAGATGATCCTGACAGCTGGTCGTCTGTCCAAAGTACTGCAGCTCACCCTGGCGGTCATCAAACCAGATGCTGTGGCACATCCTCTGATGCTGGAGGTGAGCTCACACCACCTCACTCTTGCTGTCTGTTATTGCTGTCAACTATTGATCTTCTTCAGACGATAGGTCAAGCCCAGCATGGATCAGTCAATATGGAGGTGGAGAGATGCCAGTTCAGCCCCAGGTAGAGCCCATGAGCAAAGTATCTGACCACTAACCTACCTCCTGGTGGATGAAAAGCCTATGTATGATATCTATCGCAGGATCCTGGATAATGAAAAACGTATACACATCTAGTTGTAGCTTTCAACCAGACAATTAGATACAGTTATCGATTATCATCAGCTTCAGGATGGCACTATGTAAAAACAGCATTTCTTTCTTTCAGGCTCTTCACCAGAGAATCCTGGACAACAACTTTGTGATTGTTCGATGCAAAGATCTTGTGTGGGGGAGACAGGACTCTGAGAGGTTTTATGCTGAGCATGCAGGTGTGGACACAACTAATCTGCGTTCAGATGATTTTAACTCCCGCACTGACTGTATCTGACTAAGCAAAGGCATTAGCAGCCCATGTTAGCGGATGTGTGTAGGTTAAAACAATTGAGTCATTTCTCACTTTAGTGCTAGAGCAACCACATTTTGGAGAAACAGCCACTTGTCATAAGTAGGATAACTGAAAGTGATTTCTTATTATTATGTTTCTTCACCTTTGTAGTAACTCAGAAATTCATGAGGCAGATGCCAGCTAAGGAGAAAAGCATAGAGCCCTAAACACCAAGAAATACAAATGAAAAGCTTATTAAAATGGTGATAAGAATTAAAAATAATGAACAACCAAATCAATAAAATAAAACAACCTCAGCAATAAATAAAGCTGCTTAAAATTTTAAGCAGATAAATCAAATTAAAACAAAATTCCATGATACTTATAAATTGTTCAGAATTATACTGATATGTGAAAATATTCTAGAGTTTAAAAACTATTAACGCTCTCTTTAACTTGCTTTTGCTTTCCTTCATAGGGCGATTCTTCTACCAAAGACTTGTTGAATTCATGTCAAGGTAAGTGTACATACTGACACAGATTTACGTTTCCCAAACTATGACTGATGTTGGATACTTGTTGTTGTCTGTTTGGTAACATAAAAATGCCCATACCACATAACCCACCTGGCTGACAGAGGGAAAAAAACACCTCAGCTGATGGTTCTCCTCTTTCATGCTCACCAACAAATCATTTCCTGAAATGTCACAACAGGAGTTTCAATTATCAGCGGACTGCCATGTTTAGCACAGAACCCCTGCAGCAATTGTCTGAAAATCACCATGCAGCCTGCTCACAATAGCTCCACATGCTCCCACTGGATTGCAGCAGATGTTTGTCACATTGTCATTTTTGTCTGCTCACAGCAGTGACTCTGTTGTGGCTACAGCACCTTTCTCTGGATGCTGTCAATCTTAGAAAGCATCTAGTGTTTAAAATGTCATGTCTGTGACAGCCGCACAGAGCAGAATGTGGTTGAGTGGTTTTATTGTTGATTTCTCTGTCCTAGTGGTCCGATGCGAGCATACATTTTAGCCCGAGAGGACGCCATACGTCACTGGAGAGAACTGATGGGACCCACCAAAGTGTTCAGAGCCAGATACACGTCACCTGCTTCGATCAGGGGACAGTTTGGACTCACAGACACACGAAACACAACACATGGCTCAGGTAGGAAGTCTGTTGAGTGTCATGTATTTATATATGAAGGCCATGTCCAATGTCAATTTTCAATTTAAAAATATCATATTTTTTCTCTCCAGATTCTGCTGAGTCAGCACAAAGGGAAATCGGTTTCTTCTTCCCAGACTTCCGTGTGGACGAATGGATGGAGAAGGAAGAGCCGTCATTCAGAGTAGGACAAATACATTACGACCATCAAAAACAGATCCACACACTTTTAACGCACAGCTGACCCCAGAAATGCTCATACAGTCTATGATGGACCACTTAGAAACTCTGCAGTTGTTCATGGACTGCTCAAGAACGCAAGCTGCCAGAGAAGATGCAACAGTGCTATGTGCTATTTATGATGTTTAATGTGTGATGATCCCAGAAGCATGTTTTTTATGTCACCACAGTTCCTCAAAGTGCCATCAAGTTCATCCCATTAAAACTTTTCCTCGAACATGTCTAATATATGCAGCTTATTAAGTAATTTAAAACAAAGATCATGCATGTTTTTGTTTCATTTATTATCTTTAAAAAACACGAACAACTAGATTTAAAAATGTAACACTGTATTGTCCAAAACAGCACAATGTAGTAAGACAGTTTACATTGTCATCACAAACTCCTGCCCAGGCCTCACTGTAAGTAGTGCAATCATCACAATCAACGTCAGTTTCCTGAGCCATACAGATTGTAGCACAGCAGCAACTACATGTGTATCAATGACACAACTATAAAATGTAATTTGCAAATATTCGTTAATATGAAATAATACTTTAATAGTAGCTTTACACATATTTATCCTCAAAGCATCTTGGGTGAAAATGCTTTTTAGATTCTAGTTCTCTTGAAGAATTTGAAATGTGCCAATCATTTTGAAACAGGCTTCTACCTTGAAGCCAATTATTTTTCATCTGACACTGTACGTACAGTGAAATGTCTTGTGTTTTCTCTGACCTACAGTTTTACATGTCAGTGTCTATAATGTGTCAAAGTACAGTAAGACAGAATTGTAACAGGCACCATATAAACATATCTCACAGTATTAAATACAACACAGCCAAGCTAAACTCTTTTTTTTTTTTTTTAAGAAAATGAGCCATGTTTTCAATATGACAATTTAAATTGTACAGTTCAAATCAAAGCAAAGTCAAACATCCTTCTTGTGCAGGCCTGACAGTTTTTCCACATAAATACCATCAGCTGACTAATTTCACAGTTGTCTCTATTTGTCTTTGGCTTCTTCCAGTCTCACACGCACACACTCAGGTGTTTTGTGTGGCCACCTGTTTGAGGGTTTCCACAGGTTTCATCACCTCGTAGGTCGTGAGAGACTTCTTCACCTTCCCGTTCTTGTCCACCTGGTGGATGCTCTGTGTTACCGTGATGGTCACCTGCTTGGTTGACATCCGATTGTCCTGCCATTTTGTCTGTGAAGAATAAATGTAAATTACATAAAACATACAGTACTAACAAATATCGAATCAGATCACATATGAACAAGGAATATACTTCTTAAATCATGGATAGTGCTTTATTTGCTGTGTACTGAAGTGTTAGACAGGTGCCAGAATTCTGACAGTGCTATTAGGACTGCAATTATTTTCATTTTGGTTTGTCTGCAGATCTCAATGAATAGTTTTGTCATTTAAAAGTGCACAAAATAGTTGAAATGCCTGGAAAAATTACCCACAGCTCAAGGTGATGTTTTGAAATGTCTGACACCAGTCCAAATATATTCCGTTTTCTATGATGTATGCCAAAGAAAAGCATCAAAATTTATATGTTTAAGAAGCTGGAGCGAGCAAATATATAATATACTATTGCTTAGAAAAATGAATAAAATAATAATTGACTTAATGTATGAACTCTAACATGAGCAAGACAGAAAAATGAAAATAATGGTCAAAGATTCTCCAACTTGGTCTCACACAACTCATTACTTTTAAATAAAATAAATAAAAGCAGAAGGAAATAAATAGAAATGAAAA
Source organism: Centropyge bicolor (assembly GCA_037975185.1). Lineage (NCBI taxonomy): Eukaryota > Metazoa > Chordata > Actinopteri > Pomacanthidae > Centropyge > Centropyge bicolor. The sequence continues at coordinate 6,720,826 of JBBMOC010000006.1, forward strand.
GGTGTTTTGTGAGAATTTAAAAATATCCAGGCCGGACTCTTACAATCTCTTCAGTGTGTAGGACGCTTCTGCGCTGCACAGTGGTGCCGGATGACGGTGACACCACCTCCTTGGGTGGAGAGCCCAGGATCGCAGGGGGACTGCCGGGCTTCACATCGTTCAGACTGGCTTCAGACATGGCTGAACACACCTTCAGGTAAGCCTGAGCCGGAAGAGGGAGGCCGTCCTCGAAGATATCTGGAACTGGAACATGACAAAACCTCAGTGTGGAGCAATGAAACCACTGAACTCTGAATCTCAAAGCAGGACGTCTGAAAGGTTGCTTTACAACATGTGCTTCCAGTTTGAATGGGGCCATGTTATAAAGACAAAGACACTGCAGTGACCCTTGAACCAGTTGGATAATATACACTAAACCATCTCTAATGGGTCAGACATGTCGACTCTGCACCAGCACATAACTGTGTACATACAGTGTGATGGTCTTAAAATGTATTTACACATGATGTCGCTGCAAACAAGGTAGAAACACAGACAACTTTCTAATTAACCCAATCAAGTAACAACATCAGAAAAAGGGCTGATTTCAAAGAGCTGAAGGAACAACACAGTAAATAAACAGTAAAATATATTATGGAAATATAATGTGCTTTAAATGCAGTTATTTAGAAACAGCATTTTGCAATAATTATAAAAGACAACAGAAAGATAAAAGAAGAATTAAGAAACAGATAACAGGCAGCTTATGGTAGTCATGCATAATATTAATCATGTTGAAAATATTAGATTAACCTGTTAGGGCTGAAACTTTTCATTGTCATTGTTGGATATATAGTAAATAATAATAATTAATAATAACGATTCAATTATAGATTTTTAATTCACTCTTCTAGCTTTGGGACACAGTGGCTTGTTTATGGTAAACTGAATTTTTATATATCACTATGACTTCTTTTAGTATTTTTCTTTCCAAATAACCAAAGAAATTGTGTTTCTCAACCCTGCCTATATCATGAATTGTGTAGAGCGGAAATGGGTAATATGTAAATCAAACAGCATCAGTCACAGGTCAGAGATTACAGGTGCCACCAGTGAACTAATGCAGCGTGGAGCAGTGGAGTGGGATGGATAATGAAAACACTCTGAACATCCCTCTGAAGCTGCATTTGTTGTGCACATTAGACGTGGGTTAAGTGCACCGGATGATAGCACTAAAGTTAAACACATATTGAATCCTCCTTAGCCATGCGTGAATGTGAACTTCAACACTGAGGGAAACGTGTGCTGTTCGTTGAGCGGAATCAAAACAGGAAAAGCATTATCATATCTTACAGATGTTACATCACTGTGGAGCCGCTGCCGGATAAAATCTGTGTGGTTGCAAGCCGCTGATTAATTTGGCCAGTCCTGTTATCTGTTTTATCTCTGCAGAGCGGAGCTTCTCTGAATGTGTCTTCACAATTACATCAAGGCTCCTCGGCCTGCATTCACCAGCGGATGTATCTGTTGCCATGAGAGCCAAGTCCTGTTTGAGCTTGGTGGCTTTTGATGCCTAATATATCCATTCACTGATTCATCGCCTCCTGGCTTCAAAGAAAACTCACCTACAATTTAGCGCCGAAGGCAATTTCACCCTTGACGGAATTATTGTCGGATGCATCTGTTTTGTATGTAGTGACTAACTACACAAGAGAAGAACAAAGGTTTCTAAAGCATCACTCATGATCCTTCACCACAGCTCAAGGGCTCTGTTTCTGTTTTGCACAGTGAGGTCGTCTTTGAATGAGAAGTCCTGCAAACTGTGTTATGCTTGCAGAATTTTTTTTCCTTTAGGGAAAAGCAGATAGACTAACACATGCTGTATATATGGTAAACTTGACTTTGATGTTTGGTGTAAAGAAAGGAGCACTCATTGCTAATCCAGTCACATGACTTACAGCACAGGACTCTATTAGAATAAATATTAGACTGGTTTAAAACAGTCTCACTGAACAACAAACATTGTACTTATAATGTAATGATTAAAAATGACAATAGATAAAAATACATATGATATAGATATAAGGTGAATTTGAATTGCAAATATACTGTATTCTGCAGTGGGAATCTAATAAAGCACTAATTTATTCAGTCATAAATGTATTATTAATTTTGTTCGGCAGTTAATTTACTGCATGTTCCTGTTATGAGACCCATTAAGTATTCATTCATCCATCCACTCAAAGCTAATTCGTTCCTCTCACCGGGGCTGATCGTTTTCTCTGAGGCGAAGCCGGCCTCAGAGCTCTCCGAGGGGATGCTCTGGATGGACGACAGGGGGATGTCGGTGTCCGTGCTGGTCAGCCACGTCGACTCCGTCTCCTTGGTCCAGCTCTCCAGGTATCGAGGCTCCAGAGCATCGGTCCTGCTCCCCCCACAGCCCATCGCTCTGCCTCAGGGCGCCTTCACTTCCCAGCTGGACGTTTCTTCAGAGAGGAAGGAGACACCCAGAGACAGATCTCAGTTCAGTAAAGCTGTGAGATTGACCGAGGGAACTGAATGTACGTTTACCCAGTTTCAGAAAGAAAAAGGGTTTTGACAGTTGATTTATCTTTCAAACCTTGTGTTATTATGCCATATGGGGTGTGCCCATGAACAAATACATGATATGTAAGTCAGAACATAGACACTATGCATATATGCATTATTTATGTTTGGGGTCAATTAGACCTCAGTTGGATGTCTTAGGCCAAACTCCATTATTATTATTATTATTTCATTTTGAGAGGGGTAAAGTAACATCGGGGCCAAAAACAAATACAGAATGAAAACACATGTTAATCATGTTTCACGGCTGAACAGAAGCAAAGCATCATTACACTTCTGAAACATGTCATCAGTTCAAAACTGGGTTCACAGTCAGTTCTCATTAAAAAAGGCAAAGTTATAAAGTATCAAAGCATTTAAAGTAAATGCCAAACTTGACCATTATCAGTGATGATTTCCTACTTTCCTTTTATCTTATGTGACATTAAACTGAACCTCTTGTGATCAACATTTGCAGACAAATTGATGACGTAAATAATCAGTTGCAGACCTAAAATAAACACCCTTCAATCTTGTACATTTGAGTCTCACACACTTACAGCACAGCACACAGATCTCAGTTAGTTCTCCCCTTCAAAGAGCAGGTTTGGTTCCTTCTGTGTTGACTCAGTCACGTTTCTCCACAAGCGTCCGGAGGCAGCATCTTCTGATGGTCAATCAGGTCAAGGAGACCATCTGACACGGGAGCAGGTGGATCATCCAAACCAGCAAATCACCTGCGATGAATGAAGACAGGCAGGGAGGAGACAGAAGTGAAGAAAATGCATCCTTTGTGTCCTTCTATTAACATTTAAGTGAATATGTGACAGACTTTGGCCCATTTTAACTAAGGCTTTGTTCAGCCTGATACACAAAAGGCTGACAATTAACCACAGGTGTCTGTCCTTGCTGTGTGTTAAAAGCTGTATTGATTTGTGGTGTTTTTAATAGCTGTTATCATATAATATTTCTTACATTATATGTGCATCTCTGAATCTATCTATCTATCTAGAGACCTATTATATTTGGATGCAAATCAATGCATCTTGCAGCACAACCACAGGAGAAGCAGATCTAATAGTCTCACCTGTTTACCTATTGATCACTGTTTGTTATTACTGAACCTAAATGATTCATGGTTCCTTTAAAACAGATGCTGATGATGTTATTTTATTGATGCACTCACACTCAATATCGACCATCATCGCCTTGGTTTGGTCGTGTAAAAACACAGGAATCCAAACGTGAAGCCATGATGAAGCCGATGATCGATACAGACCATGAGGGAAAAAACAGCAACGATAACGTGAAATGAATGCAAATATTACAAGGTGTGAGACGACACGACAGAAAAAGCTGCAGGGCTGATCAGCGCAAGAGAAAAAGATGATGGAGGCTTACTGCTGATGGAGACTGCCTGTGTGCATCTCCTGAGCCGCGTCCTCCGGCTGAAACATGCTGTCAACACTGAGGCTCCTCCGGTGGATTCACGCGCTCCTTCATCCGGCAGCTGCACCGCAAACGAGCTGGATTCATGAAGCACACGTGGTTCATGTCAAATCATCCAGCCTGTCGTCGCAAACATGAGGATGTGTGTGTGTGTCAGTGTGAGAGCTGTAGTTCACTTTAATGTGATGTCATCATCCTCACTTATTTATTTATTTATTTATGGTTGGGAAACCATTAATCAAACAGCTAAATAATGTTTATAGCATATTAAAATATAATTTACATAACTGATTCATTTTCTTTTGGATTTTTTTATACTCAATGATGATGCCCATAAATAAAGTGTTGATGTTTGTGCTTGATCCTCTGTCTCCTGACTTTTAGACATCACGTGATTGTGTGTGTGTGTTGCTCAAAAGCACTTTGGCACAACATTGGGAATCCGTGATCTTCTGGTTATGTGGGCCCAATTGATTAACAAGATGTTCATTACTGTGACCACAAGGGGGCAGTCACAGCCCACTTCTCTACTTAAAGAAATGGGCAAATAAAATGTGCCCAGCTTCTTCATTATAAGAGGGTTTAATGTTAAAATTTAGTAAAACAAACAAACAAAAAGAAAAAAGTAGAACAAAAATAAACAACTACTGTCACAAGTATAAGAATAATGTGTAAACCTCTAATATGACAGAGACTGTGCTCTTAAGGAATCACACACACACAACTCAGTCAATTCATTGCATGTGCAAAAAAAGTAAAAAAAAAAAAAAAAAAAAAAAAGACAAAAAGAAAATAAAAAATTTCACACAATTCACAAGCTTTTTTAAAAAACCAAAAAAACCAAAACAGATATCAAAGCACAGAGAGGCAATCGATCAATAGTGTCAAGTTTTAGTACTGGGCGACAGTGTTGAAATCAATATCACCGTATTAAGGATATTTTTATGAGCCATCAGTTATTTTATTAGTGCTTCTCTTACCGTGACATGTCGAGATGTCTTCAGTGAAAAAGGCCTATTAACAGTTGAATATACTAATGGAGTACTGCCCTCCTGTGGTAATACTCACTTCTTTTCTAAAACCCCATTTTATTGATTGCATGTACATCTCACAAAACAATTCTCTGCTTTGGATTGTTGACTGTCCACAATGAACCATAGAGGCAGTGATAGTATGTGTGTCTGCTCGTGTGAATGAAGGTCATTTACTTGTGATGCATCAGCTGCCAATAAATCGCATTAGAGGAAAAACAGAAGAAGAACGGAGCTTCAGCTGGAAGATCAATTCACTAATGAGGAAGCTCACCACTTGCTCCTGTCACACAGCGCTCTGAGAGAAAGATTTAATAGGTGACAGTTTCCAGAGTATTCCAGGTCAATTCACACCGGACAACAAAAACCTCACTAACTCACATTTTTGTCCCTTTTCCAGCACAATGCTATGACGTGTGTTGAAAATGATTTGTTTTTTAAAGTCTGAGTGTAAAAATGGCTTCATAATGTTTCAATCTGTGTTCAGTTTGAAAGCGAGACTGAAGTAAAAGACATGAAAAAAAGGTCATCTCTGTGAAATGATCATTGTCCCATGTGTTGCTTCCTACTGTTTTCTGCTGCATTCATGACGTCAAACACCAGAAAAAACAAAACAAAACAAAACTGCAACTACTGACATCGGAGGAGGGCTGCTGATCTTTCCCACGAGATGTAAGAACCATTCCCACTTGGCCTCATTTGGCCTCTCCGACAATGACCATTCACACTTGGCCTCATGTGACTTCCAGCGAATTTACTGTTGTTATAATTCGCTGGTATCAGTGACCTTGATAACAACCCCACAGAGGTTAAAAATCCCAAAAACAAGTTGCCCCAGATTCAACACTCCATGAACAACTGTGACCTGGATTACTGAGAACCTTCACAGACTTGGTCAATTGGCAATGGGAAGAGTCAATCACCAGTATTTATATGATGTATTTACCTTTCAAATAGCCAAGACGTGATGTGTAAAAAACAGATGAAGAAATCTGATTTACAAATTGTCAACTGTGAAAGTCTCCTTATGATCTGAGCATCATCAGGGTGTAAACTCTGCCCTCTACATTACCTTTGTCTTCGCTATAGTGGACAGTCAATAACGGAGAGTGACAGGACAGACAGAGGAGCGAGCTGATTCCTGACGCCATCATCACTTATCTCCTCCCCTGTCTGCTGCCCCACTGAACCTCCACCCTACATATACACACACGAGCTGGAAAGCACTCAGCTGAAAAGCGGAAACATAGACGTCTCATCTGTGTTGACTCTGAATTCTGGTTCACTGCAGGGGATTATTAAAAAAAATATTATCTCCTAATTGGAGTCTTGCCCTTTAAATACATATTCAGCCATGATTTCTTGCAGGTCTGGCAGTATCTGAGCCGAACAGGAACCCTGCGACTTCCTCCCTCCGTCACGGGGCTAATGAATCTTTCTTCCTGTGGACAGTCTGGTCAATATGAGGCTGGGCAGCTTTGATTTGTATGTCCTGCCCCTCTGTCCTATTGGACCACTGCTCAATAGGCCTGTCTTCCCATTACCCCGCCGATGAATGTGGCGCGCTGCCAAACGCTACACTGGAGTGAATCATGGGTGAACTCTCAGTGGTTCCAGCTGCACACAAAGGAAACATGCCAGTGAATTACACTGAACATTTACTTTACATCAGGTTTAATGCATGCAACAGCCTATCAGTGGGAGGAGGCCTGTGATGCACCAGATGGAAAATCAGCTTTTAAGTGTAAGTCAGGGTCAGTAAAAATACAAGTCTTCTGTCTGTCTATGATGACCATGAAGCGCCACAGGAGATTTTAATAATTGAAGGAGTAGTCCAGCATTTTGGGAAACACACAGAAGGGGAATGGCTGTCAAAATCTACCATCACCTTTAACCTCCAATTTTGACATGCTATTTCTCATTTGTTTATTCCAAAAGAAAAATAATAATGTGAGGTTTCATCATCTCCACTGGTTTTCTGACAACATCATAGTGATGATAAGATAAGATAAGATAAGATAAGATAAGATAAGATAAGATAAGATAAGATATTCCTTTATTCGTCCCACAGTGAGGAAATTCACAAACACAGCAAAGATAATAGAGCAGTTAAACAGAGAGGTTTAAAACGCATTAACAACTTAGCTATCATTAAAAATATTAACAATTGTACTAAAAGAAATACAATAATTATTAAACCAAGAAAAATTATTAACAAATTTACACGAGATTTTTTTTTTGTGAGGACAAATTGCAGATGTCTTCCATGACTGCTGAGCATTAATTAAACATTTTACTTTTAAAGCTGTGGTAATAAGAGACCCAGTCTTGATAATGAAACATTCACCTTGTGTGGCTGTGCAAACCCAGGTCGAGCCCAGGTTTAGTCTTTTAGTCAAGCCCCACAACAGACAGAGTGCAAGTTAGGTCCTCAGCCCCTATGGTAGATAAAGCATGAGGATGTGCCCTCCACAGTGGTCCAGTGTGCGAGAGAATGTGATAAAGCGTCCTCTAGAGCGTCTTTCCAGTGGAGAAAACACGATGAAGTGTCCTTCTTGGAGAGAAAATGCCCCCCGAGGGTGCTTTTTTTTTTCATCCCTGCCCTGAAGACAGTCAGTCCACTACTGGTCTCAGGTCTGCAACTCTGACACTTAGAGGAATTCATTGATAACTAATCAGAGAATAGCTTACTCAGGAGCTGGTTTTCCATCTATGTGCCCATATTCCTGAAAATTGACACAAGGTCATCTTGTACCCTGCGTGTGTCTTTCATCATATAGAGCAGGGCCGGTGTGTGAGACTTGACCTTCCTCTTTCTTAAGCAGAAAATTCCTCACTCATGCTCATGACAAGAAGCATGTTTGAAAAAGTGTGTGTTTAGGAGTGTGTCTTTCCAATTGGCCTCGGCATCCACAGGCTCATTTTTAACAGCTGGTCAAGGTTGATAGCGGATAATGTGCACCCTCCATTGATTTGCAAAGTTTTGAGAGACAGAGAAAAGAACTCTTTCTGGCAAATTCTGTCAGGAGGGGGAGTGAATGAGCAAATGTGCAGCAGCGAAGCAGCCAAATCCAAACTTTCACTGGGATTTCAGTGAGACAGCCAGTGAGTTACAGCGCTGGAAAACTAATTAGGATGCTTTGGGCTTGGAAAGGGGAAAAGTTGCCTCCAATCACAAAGGATCACTGGTTTTTCTACCAATTTCTCGACTGTCAGGTTGTGTGATTGCTTCACTGACACCATAGTTATTGACAAGTCATTTCTATGATTAATATAACAGCAAAAATTCCAAAACAATATAATTCTAACCAGTCTCTACACAGTCATGCACCTTGGAACAAAACAAAACACTCTGTAATATGATACTGAGATATTATCATGGTAACTCCTGATTCCATCAGCAAATTGTTGATATTGGAGCTTCCAGCGGGACGACGAGCGGCTTATCCAGATTGTGCTTTTTGCCTGGAGGTTGTGGTTCAGCGGCATCAATCACATCTCCGGGCCTTTTTTCTGGCAGACGCGCCTCCTCTCCTCGGACTGGCAGCGGCAATCTCTCCCCACGCTGAGCCGTGCCAGAGATCTCTCAGGAGGTTGTGTTCCTTCAATCCATCATGGTCTGAGCTAACATGACACCTTTTCATTAGTGCAAAGTGCTCCAGAGCAGAGGCAATCCCACTGCCCAGTGTAAGCAAGCGGGGGCTCAACACAATAGTATTTACTAGGCAGAAGTGGTAATGAGATGTGGATGAGTTTATTGCTCTTAAGTTTATTAAGCTCTTGGGGAGCAAGAAGAGCGGCTCAGAAATGTGCAGTCAAAATGAAGATTTTTAGATTTTATACTACAGATATCTGACTTTCCGAATCCCGAATTTCCCCTATGGGGGATCAATAAAGAATTATCAATAAAGAATTATCTTATCTTAAATAACCACTTTGAAAGATGCTTAGATGGTGCAACTCAGAAATTACCAACAAATCTGCTTGCAGTTATATATTTTGCTAAAAAGAAATGGGATGTCTTCTGTAGTCTAATGGAAGCTGGATAAGAAACTGCAGACACAGCATCATTAAGTATATATATCTTCCTCTTAACGAGCCTTAATTTTAGAACATATAAATGAATATATTTCATCATATCTTGATGAAACAGCTTTTTATCTCTTCAAATTACATAAGGAGGCTGCAAAAAAATCAGACTTTGAGCCAAATATGTGTCAAAAGCTCAAATTTATGTCTGACCTAAAAATGATTAATATTGCCAGCATAACACAGTCATTCTCCATGACTGATTTATGTAATTTCCCTTACTGTCATTTAGACTATCAGGGGAAGTGCTAAAATCGATCTTTAGCCACTCCTCTGGTCTCAATTGATATTTCCGCCTTTTAAATTCTGGTGAGGGTTGAACCATAAATGCAGCCTTTGCACTTTATGTGCTTCATTCGTTTTATCCTGCTAAACACACAACTCTAATCCTATCAAACGTAAGGAATATTCCAGAAAGGGCATCAGCAGGGGCTTACGAAGCCAGAGAGTGGAGCATTAGTATTCATGGAATTTCTTGGGACAGACTCTTTTTAGTTTTAGGGAAATTATCTTGGGAAACTCTGATGGAGCCCAAACTATGAGCGACCATAAAAGAGTCATTGGAGATGAAGCCAAAATTTGGACTTAAAAGGGTGACGAAATTTTGAGGGTCAACAAGCTGTGTGCTGAAATATCATTTCCCTGATCCACTTGGAACGTCTATCTCTGTGTCACAGAAGCCTTTGGATGTTTGAATTTCAGTGCACAATGGTCTTCTGACGAGACACATAACTGATGCACTAATCCATAAAACGAAAGGGAGACAGAAAATGTTGTTCCTGAGATTTGCATCTAAATGATATTCAGTCTGCTCTGATTGTCACTGTCAGGTAGAGACAGAGAGGGCGCACTGGAAGAGGGAAAAAAAAGTGGCACTGTTAGGTTCTCTAATGCCAAAACTCAGACCTGGGATCAGTTCATTTCAAGGGTTCATTTACTTTAACATTCAAGAGATTCAACAAACCTTTATTGTCCACAGCGCACAGTAGTCCAAGACAAAGGAAGAAGAAGAGAAGGCGCAGGCGGCGAGGCCGGCAGTTGTAGGTAGGTTCTCCTATGACAACACATCAATCTGCTGTTTTCACACTCAGCTCTGATTTGGATTATCAACAAGCTGTTTGTGTGTGAAAAACATTTTAGTGTTTCTGCTTTACTAACTCAATAAATTATGGTCACACAGGTCAGTATCCAACAACTGAGGAACACACAAACTGCTGATACCTGCCACCCCAGCCGGCTGCCATGTTCCACCTTAACAAGGAGCCCAAAGGTTATGGGAATAACGGCGTTAAAATTTTTCAGTAACAGTTAATCTAACTATTACTATTTCCATCGTTACAACGACGTTACCATTTAAATGGGGCGCGTTACAATGTAAAGCTACTCATTGAAACTCTTGTCATCCGACTCGGCTTTCAGCCACAGAAGCTGCACACCTGTTTATTTTATTCTTTGGTGAGGGGAGGAGGGAGAGACGAGACAACCGCATAGGTGATGATGATTGGCTAAAGTCGAGTATAAGCCTTCATGGTAAGCCAATAAGAGGCAGTGTTCGGTTTACACACACACAAGCCGCACACACAAGCCCAAACTAGCAGGGGTCAGCTGCAGTGATGGTGAGTCCAGAGGGAAAGTTAGCGTTTTCAAAGTGGAAAGTACAGGCAGTACTTTATTCTCCTTTAGGTAAAAGGCAAGAACGTACATGTGACATGTGCATTATGTCCCCGAGCGAAGTGTTTGTCCATGTCCATTATTAGCAACTCTAATCTAATGACGCAGCTCTCATACAGTTAAAAGCACTTTAGGAATTTTAGGGCTCCCCCACCTGTTAAATCCCACTTTAATCCATGTTGCTTTTTTTGAGGTTACAAAAATACTTTCTGAATGTGTTTAATGGGACTAAAATAAGCAAAATACTTGCTATTGATGGTGGTAATGTACAATGTAGGCTGTACTGTAATGTGAAACAAATGCTGACACATACTGTACGCGCCAAACGAGTTTTGATTTAATTTTCCAAGTCTGATTAGCTGCACAGTCATTTCACAGCACGAGTGACATTTTGACAGTCTAATTTCTGCCACTGGTGCAGAGTGCTTTCGCAGAGTCAACCGCCATCAGGACCTAATGAGCCAGCGAGATAATTTGGGTAATTAGTCGCTCTGTAGTCTTTAAGGAAAATGAATGTTCCCTCGGGGGGAGCAGTGAGACATTTATCAAGTCAATAAGATCAATCAAAGAGATAATTTAAATTCATTTTTGCTATTTTTATCAGAAAGGCATGTAATGAGTCTCAATTTAAATGTACTTGTTTAAAATGCTTATTAAAAGATTTAATCATTTAAAAAAACATATGACAGTGGTCTTATAAAATATCCCATTATATTTTTCAAAAGCCATTTGTTCAGTGATCATGTAGATAATGAAAAATATGGAATAAACAGGATTTGCTTGGTTTAAAGGTGAAAGTGAAAAACGTTCAATTGCAGCCTAATAAAACTTCCATATTTCAATGTCGACATAAAAGATTTATTTTCATGGAACTATACAGACACAACACAACCCTGAGTGTAATAAAGGAGATTAGCATCCGACTCCAGGCTCCTCACTATCCAGTCAATCTAATGAAACTATGAATAGTGTTGCTAGTTTACAGTGACGATTTGTTTCCCAGCCAGGGGATGCAGAAACTCTTGTTTACTCTAATCCATGCACAGATAATATTTCTTATTACTGTGATTTCTTGAGTGAGAAAACTTCTTGCTGTCTCCCCTGACGCGCAACTCACAGCTTCCCCTCTCATACAGAATCAATATGTACCAGGATGAGTCCACATTACAGGGGCAGAATGTGTTACAATAAAAAGGAGCAGGCGGCGGTGGCAGATGGGCTTGTTTCATACACTGCTGATTCACTGTAATGGGAAAAGGGAACATCCACAGCTTATAGCCTGATGTATGCTTCTCACAACTCAAAACGACAGGACGGGTTAGAGCGACGAATGAAACCGAATTCTGGAAATAAAGCCAGATCATTAGTGCGATCTCTTATGGTTAAGGTGTTCCCATTTATTATACTACAAAAGCCTTTTTTTGTTATTGTCTTGTCTTTTACAACAGGGCCGAACTGCACATTTTGGTGCACACAATCTTTTCCCAACATTTTATGAAGCAAGAAAAGTCATAAAGCAAAACCTAGACAGCTATTTACCTTTAATGAAACGTGGAAAGTAAATGCAAGCAAAGTCGGTGAAATAAGGTAATATGGAGGGAGGCTGGAGACACGTTCGTCAGGGAAGGGAAGTGCCGGAGCTGATCTCCCTTCTAATCATGAAAGTGTCAGGAATGATTTAAAGTGCAGTCCGCTGCTCTTGTGTCTTGGACCGTATGCTATATCACCACCTCTGATGTGAACTATAAAGGTATTAAAAAGTGGCACTTGAGGGCGGAAAGCGTGGACTTGTGGTGAAAGGCGACATAACTGGTGCATACGTATTTGCTGAGCATGGATGGCATCAGCAAGATTTTGAGTTATTTAATGACATAAATGCATTCAAAAAGTTGTGTTATGTGTTAGCACGCATTGAAATTAAAAGACGATGCATCACCTCTAAAAGTTTAAGAATAATTGTCTCACATGGTGAAGGCGGCATGACTTATTTTAACTGTGATTACAAAGGCTTTCCACTTTATTATGTGGCCAATTAGAGTCTCCTTCAGTGTTAATGCCAGCATGTTGTGTGAGAGCAAGGAAACTCTTAGAACGTATTCTTGCATATTCTGGCCACCACTTTGTCCTAAATGAACCAAAAAGACATAGTTACAACTATCCCCGACGCCAAAGTGTGATTGATGGAGCCAACTTTCTCCGCGACTGTTCACGCTCAACATTTATGTGATGTGACATAAGTGTCAACCTTCAGCAGCTATCGCCGTGTTATTGAGTGACTTTGTCAGTCATTTTGGCAGCCGCTACTGCTGATTCATGTCTCCCTCCGCAGAGCACTTTGCACCTGCTGACAAAATCAAGTTTCACACATCAGTTCAATGTCAACTACCACTGCCTTGAGTCTTAATTTCAATAATGATCCTAATTGCGAGTGATGATGAAAATGAACCCGATGCTGACACACAGTTATTCAGCTGTGATAAACTGCACCCAGAGTGGATAATGACGACGTTACTATGATGTTGGAAAATCATCACTTTCTATCAGGTTTCTAATTAATAATTCAAGAGAGAATATAAACTCTTTGAGTGTGTGTATCATTTGCGCTCAGAGGATAAAAAGCTCACGTATTTTCCACCTCAACACCAATTTAAAGACATTAAACTGAGAGCTCGTTAACCTACACTTAGAATAACCCTGACGGTCAAAGATCAAATCTCAGAGCTCTATGAGGCTGCACATGACAACGCTTGCTCATTAGTATTTAAAGCAAAGTGGAGAACAGGCTGATGGGCATGTCATTAGCGTTGCAGGTATTTGGTCACAAACCAAAGTGTTTATTAAAATTTGACCTGAGGACGGCACTAGATGAAATGTTAAGGGATCTTCAAAGTTATTTGAAGTTATCATCCGTCTGATAGTTGTTGAAACCTCACTAACTACTGGAGCTGTCCAGAGATGACCAAACTTATTAGGATTATTATGAGGATCACCTGGGAACCATGAATGTCAAACTAATGTGCTAATACATCTTGTAGATGTTAAGATATTTCCCTGGTGTGTAAGTGAAAACTTTGACTTGCTGGTGCTTCTAGATTAACTGTCAGACAATCATCAGAGTTATTAGGATTCATCCACAGGGCACCATGAATATCTGCATCAAATTTCACAGCAATCCATTTCATAGTTGTTGAGACATTTCCGTCTGGACCAAAGCAGACAGATCCTTTGAGTCACTTGCTAAAAATACCAACTTTCAACCCTATTTGTCCTAATTCTTTTTGAAGTGAATCTTCATTCCACATAAAATAGAATATAACTGTCTGCTATGATCATCTCCATATCTCCAGTGTCTGGAGCCAGTACTGTCTATGACTGTAATTTCTCTCTGGCAAATTAACAATGGCCAATTACAGTATGTGAGCATGGTCCATTCTTGTATGATGTGCAAATCTGCAAGTTCAAAAACTGTTAAGAGTTATGTCAAAATATGGTTGTGCCTGAAAGCTCCTCTCAGATGTGTATCAAATATGTTATCTAAAACTTTGTCATGTAAATAAGTAGAAAGACAAAATGCTTAGACTGAATGAACTAGGCAGCTTTTATCACAAAAGTTGTACAATGTAAATATTGTTGCTTGTTCTCTTGGACCTGAGTAAGAGTATAATTAATGGCATGATCTGTGTGTATCTACATTTCCATGGCCTAACCTTTAGTTTGAGAAAAAAAAGCATTGTAACAATGGTCATGATGTTACAGTTGTTCTCTTGGTTCTCCCATGAAACCACTGAGTCCGCTATAATGACAATATACAGTTTGAGCAACTACATGTACGGGTTACTCCAGAGGATTACTGGTACCTACGAATATGGATTGTGATATTGAGTCATCACATTTCGACAACTGGCTATGATTGGTCACTTTTCAACGAGACTACCATCTACTGAATTTTAAGATGGATGGGATTTATAATCTCATAATGTTAATGAAATAGAATCCCCCGTGATTCAGATCCACTCAAAAAATTAATGGGTTCTTCCTTGGCCCATGCCACACCCTTCCACCAAGTTTCATGAAAACCAGGCCAGTAGTTTTTTTCTGTAATCCTGCTAATGAACAGACAAACCCAACCAAAAACACAACCTCATCTGCAAAGGTAACAATATTTAGCGGGATCTGAAAATCAGCCACTTCAACAAGGACAAACCTGTAATGAATGTGACTCTGTGGATGACTATCCTTCAGCCAGTGATGTAATACCTCTCACATCTGTCTCTCAGCCTGGACGTGACTTGACAACAGACTTTATAATGTGGGCCTGGAACAAACACAGAGAGTGAAACGTTTGAGGAGACCACGTAGAACAGGGACCTTGCAGTCTAGGTGAGTTATTAGGTAAGTCAGTAAAACAGATGTTGAATTTGACCCAGCAGTCTGTTAGTACTGATTATCGTGGCACTGCAACCTGCACCTTTAATCACAGTCAGTCACAAAGAGTTAGGACCATTTACCATTTTAAGATTTTTGCAAGTGCAGCTGTTTGAGATTACTTCCTGTGTGCAGTGAAGCTTTTCAGTGAATGACCACATCCAGTCCAACCTGATAATGGAGGAGACTACATGGACCTGTTGCAGCTCTGCGTCATGGTTTGGCAGATCAGACAGGGTGAGTCTACTCCACGCTGCAGGAAACGATCCCTGAAGTTGACGTGTTCCTCAAATCAGCCACCACCAGCTAATTACCAGAGATGCATGACGCAGTTTCCATTTGTCAGCTGAGGCCGCGACCTCTTCTCTGACGGGTAACGAAAAGGAGGAGGAGGAAGAGCGAGTACAACATGGGGTGAGAAAGATGGATGGTCTGTCAAGACTGAGGATGTGATTAGTGTGAGCGTGGAGCACAGGGGGGAGCGAACAGCGAGGACGACCTTGAGACCTCAACCCGAACTCAGCTGTCCATCATACTTGTAGAGCCATGGAAACGCTTCAGTGAGGGGTCAGTGGGTGGCTCCCCTGCTGTTTGTCTCCTGTAAGGAAGCCCATTCAGGCTCCAACTGAATGATACCCAGAGATGAAACAATCAGACAGAAACATCATCTGCAGCTCGTTTAAAGTAATCCGTCAAGCAAAAATATCAAAAAATTTGCTGTTTCTCAAATATGAAGATTTTCTGCTTTTCTTTGTCCTGTGTGATACTAGACTGAACATCTTTGGATTTGAACTGATTGAACAAAATATTTTACAGTGTTGACTTGGACCTTGGCAAACTGGGCTTTTTCAAAATTTTCTATAAATCTTATTTTTATGAAAATCAAGAAAATATAAACAACCCAAACATTTTATTCAAATGTGTGCAGTATAGCAGTCTGTAAATTGAATGTGTTTCTCTTTTGCAATTAATATTCACGACTGAACAAATAACATGAAATTCTAATAACCATCTTTACGTTTAACATTCAAATACTCAGTCAGTCATCTTCATTAGGACTGTGTGGGAGGGGCTTGATCAGATTTGACTGCCGGTGAATAAACCTGATTGGTGCACAGAGATATGTGACATCACCTTTTACCAACTGAGCCCGCCTACTTCAAACCAGTGAGAAAACAAGCCATACAAAAAAAAATATGTAAAGGAAACCATCACTCGTAGTGAGAGTGATTTTTAAAAAGGGGTTTAAATTTCATCTGTTGCCGCTTATTTACCAGCTACACTGCAGGGTGAACAAGCAGAAGCACCTCGATTGAGAGCTATAAATGTGATTGAACTACAGTTTACTGAGAGCTGCTGACTTCTGATGAATGGGCTTTGCTTTCTCTTCTACTTGAGCATAATGTTACTTCTCTCTGGCTGGATATTCCAGCAGAGGCAGGGACACAAATAAAAGTCTGACCTTGTGTTTACCTTTGAAACCTGCAATTATATATTTTTCTGATTTTGTGTGTGTCACCAGACTTGACACTGAAAACATTGTATTTCATCATTCTGCTCTCGAAAATGTCACCAACACAAAATTTAGAGAGATTTCAGCTGGGAGGCTTTTCCCTCTAACCCACAAATCTCAGGCCACTATTTTTTCAGACCACTTGGTGGCAACAGTGTCTCACCTAGTTAAAGCTGAATTTTATACATGTAGAATTGATGGAAGTAACCCAGACAAGAAACATCAGCCTGTCGTGTTTCCTGCCAGGAAAATGCATCACTTCTGGCGTCACTAAAGATGACTGAAACTTTAGAGCTACAACACCAGAAACCTTTTCGAGTTCCTTGTTGTATCACAGTGTCATCAGACAGCACAAAACATGCACACATGACTCATTCTTTTGGCAGCTGTGATTGGGGCCATTGTAAGTAGAGTGGTACCACAAAAATGCAAGAAGGGTTTTTTAAGTTTTCCACTGCTCTGGCAAACTGAGAAATAGGTTGTGCAGACTTCACCATTTCCTTCTCCTTTTCCTGAGGTCTGTGTAAAACTCTTGAAACTGAAATGGGAAAAGTTGAAAAGTTCGAAGCTGAAAGAGCACATTATTGTGGTGATTGGTCACATTTTGGAACATTTTCCCATTTCGGTCGCCCGTGTTGGTTTTGAAAGTGGTTTTGGAACCAGTTCGCCTTCACCAATAATCCATCTGGTACTGTAAGTGTTTCTGCAAGAAGTTTCTCTGCTTTGTTGCTCTTGACTTGACTTCTGAATGTTTTCGTAAAAATTGATGGATTTGGGTTTTTTTTATTATTAAGTTGACGTACTGTGTTTTGATTGAATTTGCTCTGTTTTTAAGACTGAAACTAGCACATGGCACATTAAAGGTTATAAAGTAAAACAGTCAAAGGCTAAACAGTAATTGTAATTCTTTTAAATGGCGGCAAAATTGAGGTTGATGAAACTTGCTTTGACACAGAAAACACACCGAACTTTCTGAGCAAATCATCTTTCAAAAAGGGATATGAGCTAATTTTAAGGTCTTTTCTTCAATCTTTTACTGAATCATTGTAGTTTACTCTGAGAATAACTTCAAGCTAATAATAGAGCTCATGAAAGACTCTCAAGAAGTGAGTAATTAACAGTCTGTGGATGCAAACAACTCAATTATTTCCTGTTAAAATTACTGCATAAGTTACCTGCTTTAACCTCTGTGACTCCAGGAGCATCACTCAGATGACGAGTTTGTGACTTTTCTTTACATGGTCTCAATTCAGTGCCATGCTTTCTAATATTCAGTTTTACTTCTCCATGTTCTTTTCTATCCCGGTGATCTTCATGTCCCTTGCGGTCAGACATTTTGGTTTCCAATTATGCTGCATTGTCAAAATCCTCAACGGACACCGAAACACAGTTTGCTTTGTATTTAAGCTAACTGAGGCCTGACGAGGTGTGACGCGTGTCAGATCAGTCTCATTGTCCTTGTCGGCGCCAAACTCTTGTGACGGACCACTAGCCCTCGAATTCACTCTCTGCTCTGAATATCTCCAACTTGAAGCTAATTAAGTGACAATACTGCATATGAGAAGATCACTAAGATTAAAGGCATCCCGGGCAAACAATTAGCCTTGAGCTTTCTGATCTGTCAATCAACAAAAAAAAAGAAAGAAAGAAAAGTAAAAAAAAATAAGAAATGACATATTGATGGTCAACAATGCAGAGATTAAATGTTGTGTAGTAACATTTGGGTAAAGGGGAAATTATTGCTGATCTATTTTTCTCTCCATCTCCTCTTTTTCTTTAAATTAAGATTTCCCTTTGCTTTGATTAAAACCAGTAACATCAGTAACTTTCAACAATAACAACAATATTGAATCATATTTCAGATATGACAACACAGGCACATTATTCACTCCCATGTGGCAAACTAATAACGAGAACGGGGCTATTGTTCATTTGTGTTTTTGATTTCAGCACCAGAGCATATGAGAGCGAGCAGAGGGAGAGAGAGAGCGTGTGGGAGACTGGATGTGATAAAAGGGAAGGCGACGCGAGGTAATTCAACAAACTTATTAAACAACATCCGGATCTATTGCAATCAGCTCACTTGGCCTCAGTCTCAGCCGCCTCATATCTATAAACTATCTGCTGAGGATAGTTTCTTGGCATATATAAATGCGTATTCAGGAATATCACAGCCACATCCTGCACTGATCTGTGTCCTGCACTGGCTTCCTGAAACTTTCTTTCAGTTCATGCTTATCGGTACAGCCTGTGTGAAGAGTGAGACAGAGACAAGAGCGACTGATTATAAAGAGGCCTCGTTAAAGTTCACACGTCTCACTGGAGATTATAACTTTTTAAAAGTTGTACGTGTGGATCTGAACTTGAGGGGAAATGCCTCTTGTTTATTCAAACCCTGTTGCGGGAGATTGTCTTATTCGGTCGGCTCTATTGATTTGAACTTGAATCAGGCCATGTCCACATCATTTTGACTGCGGGGGCAAAGGTGGGGCTTGAGTAAGGATGGCAATGCAGAGTCACGATACAGAAGCTGGCAATGCTGGAAGAAGTATTCAGACACTTTACTTAAGTTAAAGTACTAATATGGTAATGTAAAAGTTCTGCTGTACATTACACGTCCTGCAGTCAAAATCCTACTTAAATGTACTTATAATATAAAAGGAAAAATGGCTCCTGTGACTGATATATTTTTACATATTACATTCATAGATCTTTAATACTGATGCAATATTGTGTAAGTAGCGTATTACTGTTGTAGCTGGTTAATATGGAACTACTTTTAACTACTTTATATACAGTTGAGTCCAGTGGTTTCTAATCCAGAGGTCGAGCCCCCTCCAGAGATAAATCTGAGGGGTTGTGAGATGAATAATGAGAGAGGAAAGAAGATAAAACAAAGTTCTGATGCGCAAATTTCTATTAACTTTTAAGACCTTTTCTCTAATCCATGCTTTTCTGTGAAATATTGGATAGTTTGACACATTCAAGCCTGGAACAGTTATCTAAATGAACGTGTTTGAGAAGTTAAGAGGGGAAATGTTTCTTTGGTGAACGACTCATATAAAAGGTGACAAAAAGCCCCCGACTACTGTTCCCTGGTCACAAGCCAAAAAGCCTGGCTTAGTCTTCAGTGATGCATTTGATAATTTTATAAGCTTGGGTCTCTTTATGTAAAATATGAATCAAGTTGTGATACAGCATTTAATCGGGCTGAGTTTTCTCATACACAACCTACCTAATTTGCATCGACTTGAGACAGAAGCTGCGATCGTCATCTCATCATATCTGGCAAAGAATAACTTAGCTAATTACAGAATTAAAAACCAGGGCAAAAACATTGCTAACTGGGGGAATAGGCAGATTTGAGACATGCCGGAAGGAAAATTTAAAGCATGCTAATTTCTCCAGAGTGTAATAAATGTTTTATTTCCCTGTTAAGATCAGCAGATACTGTCTGATGTCAGAGACACATTCCTCTTATGGTTTAATGAGGCTGCTTTAGATGACGGTGAAGATAATTCACTCTAACACCTCGCTGCTATCGATTCTAATAGGGATGAATTATGTCCCGGACTTGTTGCGCTGCTTCTTTGTCATGAATGTCAGCAGCACAAAACAACTAAGTGGCCTTTCCGGCACACACAGTGACACACGGTAGAACAGCGGCGTTCACCTCCTGACACCATAACTACTGAGTCACCCACGTCATATCTACTCACTCTGCTCACAGAGAGTATTGTTACTCACTTCAGAGGCCAATTAGTGGAGGAAATGTCACTTTGTATTTTAGCGTACAAGTTGAATTAACACATTTGTATCCTGCACATTATAACCCTCCTGTAGTTGATGAAATATGTGTGCTATAAATATGCTACTTTTGGACACATTTGGTCATAAAATAGCAGCATGACAAGCTTCACCTGCGTGCCACACACATACTATAAAGGGTTCTTTGAAACATGCATGGGTTTTGAATTGGTTTTTCTGTCCTATTATTCTCAAAGCAGAGTTATTTTTTGACAGACATAATTGAACTTTGAACTCTGGGAAGCACATCCCTGGACGTGTGTCTCTGCAGCTGGAAACTCCAACAGTCACAGCCGTCTGTCCTTCCTGACATCTATAAGTTATTAATACAGCATTAAGTATTTCAAATTCAAGCACTATAATTACTCATCCAGTCAATCAATAGTACGGCTTAGAAAGAAGTTCTTCTTGAAAAGGAGGGAGAATTAAAGCCTTTATCAATTAGACTCCATGTTTTACTTTTTTATTTTATTATCTTTAAAAGCCATGAAAAAAAAAAACCCAGAACCAAATCAGTCATAGACCAGACAGAGGATGTTCATCCTAACCCTGTTATAGATTTACCAATATAAATGGCTCTGCTTTGACTTTAAGGCTTGTTAATGCAGCAGATTTAGGACAAAAACAAATTAAAAAGACATATTAGGTTCATTAAATTTTCTTAAACAAGGAATATAAAACAAGGAAAGTGATGTATTTTTTCTGTGCTTAGTATATTTTATTCCTTTGATTCCTTGAAATCCATCAAATGCAACTAGAATAGCATCTTTATCCCCATATTACATATCCAAGTGACATATATATCCAAATTCAATTTTATATAATGAGATGATTTTGTTACACTCATTAATGGATCGTAAGTCAGTCAAAAAGAAGGTAATCCCTTTTAAATTTTGTTTTGAATTCTCAGTGCTTAATGCAAAAGAGGAGATGTGGCCGATCAAATAAAGAAACTTGCTTGACTTATGCATGTGAATGAATGTTGATGAAACTCATTGGCCACATGTGGTTCAGCAAAGTCTTTAAGAGAGTAGCATCCTCCCTCAGTCTGAGGGAATAAATAAAGTATGTGACATGGACTTGTAATACTGATTTATGAAGTTTATCCAGCTGTACCTGCTCATAGATTAATGCTACAGCTCATGTCATGGCACATTTTTCTGTGTCACTGTTGTAATATATAATCTTAAAGTGCCTGCCTGCCTTCAGCTGTGAATTATACAGCCATCAGCATCACATGATCCTGACAGCTGAATATTCAATATCTCGCCCAAGCTGCCTTGTCGACGGATGTGATTTATAAGAAGCAGGGATATATCTTTAATGTATGTTTTTACACTAATGGGCAACATCCCACAGAATCAGACTGCTGCACTTTGCATGTGACGGTGACCCATCATCAGTCACCATTGAAACACTGTCTCATGAAATCCACCATGTGAGAAGGATCCAAATCAAAAGGGAAGGTGTGGCATTTCAGCACTCAGGTGAGTTAACATCAAACTTTATACTGAATGGTAATCTACAATCCTACAAATTCAAGAGACATTTTCTGTTGAATATATTAAAAACCACATACAAAGAAAATCAAGTTAACTATGCTAACATGTCCTATATGCTTAAAGACATATAAGCTAATTAAATAAATATTAAAGAATTATCTTCAATGAGCAGTCAATGCCCTGGCTGAGCATTTCTGTCTGTGAACTACAGTGAACCAATGATGGTCTCAGGAACATGGCTTCAGAAAGCCAGGGTTTCATATGTCACATACCTAAGGAACCGATCCCGTCAGTTTACAGGTTGGGCTATGGTGATACGAGCCAAGTTTCACTATTTACAGACACATATTCTGTTTTCGGCTGCAAAGCTGCAAAAGGAGAAATGATATGTTACCAAAGGATCTGGAAATATGAGAGTCAAACTTCCAGAGAAAACAGTTAGTATATTTCAGAGCACAGCTTTGCCACCAAACTCATATTGAAGCCAGATACTGTTCCTTCCATTTATCCTGGGGACGCAGTGAGTACGAGCCAACACGTCGGTCGACCAGTAAATTTTTCTGGTGTTTTTATTCATCTGTTGACTGTGTCCAAATCTGGAGTGTGCTAGATAATGTTAGTCAAGTTCAACCTGCCGAGTTACATGATGATTCATGTCAAATGCTGACGGGACATTTTATATAGCTTGGAGATTTGATGAAAGAAGTTACAGCAAACTGTCACGTAACTAAACTCATAGCTAAATAAATTGTGTGTTTGATGAGCAGGGTCGAAACTGCAGGTGAGTGGCAGGTGGAAATAGAGGCAGAGACTCTTTATACCACATGAAGGATGAGGTGTAGAGTTACATCTAATGCAATGTAAGACATGAAGGGATTTTGTCTTTGGAAAAAAAATTTAAATTCGCAGTTTTGATGAGCAGAGATTTGTTTTTAGGGGTTTAGTCAATGCCACGAGATTCATAATTCACAAAAACCTGGAGGCCATCTTATTCAGATTAAACTGCATCTTTTCCCCTGCCGTCACTGTCTGACTGTCTGTCCATTAATAAACCAGTTAACAGATGATTCCTGACCACCTGTGCTCCGCTGCTCCGGCTCCAAGAAGTATAAAAACATGCAGATACACCTGCGTCATTCATAGAGTAACAAATGACTTCTAATAAAAGGGGGAAAGAAATGATCATCGCAGCACAAGACTATGTTTAATTCTGCACAATGCCTGCAAAAATTAAGAGAAGGAAATTCACATTTATCTTGAGATTTATAAGGGGGATAAATCTCAAGGAAGGCCCAATTTTGATAAATCACTAATGTTGCAAACAACTGTTGTTGATGTAGTTTTAAAATATCAATAAAGCATTTATTTTTACAGCATTCATTTCAAACGTACCTCTCAAATTCAGACTTAGTTTTCAGCTCCTCATTCCACTGGGATAACTGCCGGGTCAATAGAAATGATCCCTTCATCAGCTCTCTCAATCAGACTGATCTCAGAATCATTATTTAAAAAGTGAGTTAATAACACTTCAATTTGTGGTGGTGGTTAGGTGTAAGAGTTTAAACCTCCCTCTGAAATCACAGTATCTGTCGAAGCAGTACAGTATCTGCTCTAAATCTCAGCTTTATCTCCACTGCTCTGTATTCCAGTGAACATTGTGGTGGAGCCAACTTGTCATTCTCCTTAAGGCAGACAGAGCAAATGCTGAAGAAAGTATATGCACTACTCATATGTCTCATTGACCTTTTCCAAGGATTACAGCCTTTACTAAAGTCCAGTTCCCCTTTGGTGAAAAATACAGATGGATAGCAGAAAGGTCACTGGGGTATTTAACTTTAGCTTCAAACATTCGGGAGAAATTTCTTTGATTATCATTCAGTACTATAAAACAAAAACTTTCCCTCTTTTTTGGAGAGTGCAACTTTACTGCAGACCACAGTTCCTTCTGTTACTTCCACCGAACAGCGCTGCCAGATTTTTTAAAGGACAAACAGAAACTTGCTCATTGTGGCGGCAGAAACATTTGTTCTCTCTTCCCACTGAAACATTTCGCGGTTATCGTTTGCTAAACACAACAGGCCAGAGGACGTCTTGTGTTCGTGCTCCGGCGGCTCCCGGGAGGAGTCTGTAGATCCGCCAAACACACGAGTCTCTTATGGAAAGAGCAGCTTTCAGACCAGAAGACTTAGTGATGCAGTCCCGCTCTGTGCAGAGGCAGCGACCTAAAGTGAACCTCAGAGAAGTGAAAGCAGACAAGTGAGTCCTAAAGTGACGCTTGAACGTGGCCGTCTATAGTAATGGACATTCTTTACGAAACAGGTCATTAATCATATGTAATGAGACGCAAATATCTCCATTTACATTCTTATTAGACATTTTCTGGGCACTCACATTTAAAGTGACTTACAGAATCACACTTTTCATTTAATATTAATTAATTAACAAGACATATGTCCAGAGTACAAACTGAACTATCTTATATTTTTTACATTTTCTCTTATGTTTCTGTTTTATTTCATGTGTGAGGCAGGTGCAAGTTCATGCACGACTGACAAGGAGGGGGAGGTTGAGAAGGAGGTGGAGAGCTGCCAGTCCCTGAAGAGATGGCTTTTCATGCTCTAACAGGGAATTATAAGTGACTGCAGTCGGGAGGTCATTCCATCTCCAGTGAGCCGGGAGGAAGAAAAGTCCAGTCTAAGCGGAACAGTGGCCGCTTCGCTCGGCCATTAGCGGGAGTCCTGCAGAGTAGAGGACGCAGGCTGTGGTGTGGGGTTGAATCTGGTCTTGTAGGTCTGCGTAGCCTTGTGTGCCAGCAGCCAGGTTTTGGAAATGGATATGAGGAGGCACAGAGAGCTTCGAGGCGGCATTTTGGGTGAGTTTAGAGCGTGAAGGGAGGCCTCTAGTTTGTAAGTGCCCCCTAGAATGACACATATTTTGCTCATCTGACACCTCTTCAGGAGCACAACGTTTTTGTCAGTGTCTGGCAAAAAAAGAGAGAAAAAAACAAACCATCAATCTGATTTATGACTTCACTATGGTTAAGGTTAGGTTGAGGCACAAAAATAACTTAAGAAAAGAGATCATGGTCGTGGCTAAAGGACCTTCCACTTGTTGCCTGATATCTGCTCACTGCCAAAAAGGAGTCACCTCAAAATAGCCAATTGTGGTTTTTACACTTTGGTTTAAACAAACTAGATACAACATGTTAATTAATTAGTGAGCTTCAAAGTGTCATGGTCTGGTACTTGTCTCATGTGTGCTTTTGTGGGTTTTGTGTCTGCTCTCTTTTGTTGTGAGAGGAGGCGTGGCTGGTGTCTCAGTTTCCCCTCCCCGGCTACCTGGCAGATGAGGCACACCGTTTTGCAATCACCAAATCAACCCGCCCATAAATGGTTGGTCTGGACTTCACTCCAGCGCCAGATTATTCCATCATTCATGGTATTTTCTAGCTGTCGTTACTCACCTGTGAACGCTATTATACCTGTGTCTTGTAAGTTGCTTTTCGTCGTCTTCCTACCGTTTTTTGTTTCCTCCAGATTCAGTTCCAGTCACCTGTTGCCGTGCCCAGGCTTTTCTTCACCAAACCAGAACTGTCCTTTTGTGTGTTTGGTCGCTTTTTGTTGACATTAAACCTTTTTTGAACACTCTGAGTTTCAGTTGGTCCAGACCCGTATCACAACACAAAGGTGCTGGTAGGTGGATTTTTGGCTACCATTGGACAGAGCAAGACGAGCTGTCGCCGCCTTCATCAAGTCTTTATGCTAAGCTAAACTAACCAGCTTCTGCATGTAGCCTTCAATTGCATGGATAGATGTGAGACTGTATTGTATGTATGTGTCAGACTTTTCCTCTGTGGCTCCACAGCGTCATCACACTACTTCCTCTTTTGTTCCCAAAGGACCGGATTCATAATTCCTATTTTGTCCTTCCTCGAACTGTGTTTTGGGCATTTGTTATAAGAACTGATGCCAAATGATTTTCTACTAATTACCCAAATATTACTGATGTGCAATAATAATTTTCCTTACTGACACACTCACAACATGCAGCAAAGAGAACTAACGTCCTGGCTATTACACCTGACAAGAGCTTTATCTGTTATCCCCCAATATTCCCACTATCTTTATACTGTACACTCTTTGTAATGGATACCTAAAGCACTGGACGGGTAGAAAAGGCCACGCTCGGTCTTTAAACCTGGAATGAAAGCACTTTAGTGTGCATAAATAAATCCTGCTCCTCTGGCCGGCGGCTCGGCGCGGAACAAAAGCCAAGAGCGGCCGTTTTCAGTAATGAACAAAGGTGCGGCAGAAACGAGCTCCCTCCTCGTCGTGCCAAGATGTGTCGGCACATTTGTTGCCGTCCTAATGGCACTACTTAAACTAAATGCAAAGTCATTTCAGACAGTCGACTCTAATAATAGCTCGTGGAGGATCGCGGAAGAGAAAATGCTTAACTTTGCTGCGTTTGACACAGTGAGTCAGAATAAATAAAGAATCTCGTGCATTCGACTCAGATGATAATAAGACATGATGTGCCAACATTATCAATGGACTTCCTTATTACTTAAAGCTTGACATTTCCTACAGCTCTTATCTCATTCAGCTTTGATGTGTCGAGAAGACCTGTACTCAACCTTTAATCACACCCTCCTGCCCTCTATTTAGCGTGAGAGCTCTAAAAATCCTTTTTCTTAGATCTCATTTTTAACACTTTGCTCCGCAGTCCTTCACTTTGATCATTTTGTCATCCGAGATTTAAAGGCTTTAACTGTTGGACTTGTCATAATTGGATGCTCATAGGCAAGGGCAAAAAAAATTTTTCTTACATTGGGCGGGACATTTTGAGCAATAGCCTTACTTTTATACATATAAAAATATTTCTAGATTATTATTGTTGTTCAATACAACATGTGACATGCTGCCAAAAATGTTGTTATGTGAGTGTTATTTGATAACAACCCCAATTCCAAAAAAGATCAAAAAATAAAAAAAATAGTAACAGAACGCAGTCTTTTGCAGGGACTCTGTCTCTGCTGACAAGGTTCATAAAACAAGGACACATTTTCTATGATATATTGGGGGAACAGATTGGTATTTTCTCAGTACTGGGGGGGACGTGACACGCCCTCAAAATGTACAATTACTTTTAGGTGAAGTGCTTATAGGTGAAGTCAATTCAAGCTTATTCTGATTTTCTTTCTCATTATAAAACACTCCATGCAAATATTAAAATGTAAAAATATAAATATTTCCTGTCTAATTTATCAGCACCTTATCTCAAAATACATTTAAGTAATTTTTGTCACAGTCACATGACTGTTGAACTATTTCTCAGTACATCCTGTTCTATGACATTTTATAGGCTTTGCACAAATCATTATTGCGAAGAAATACTTTGGCAGTTTAACTCAAAAGGCCCCATCTCTGTTGCAAACATTTCCCCACAGCAGCAGAATCAAGATATCGCAAGTTCATTTCTTTCAGTTTGAAATGCCACATGTCAAACAGTCAAAGTTCCTCACTGCAATCTGAGTGAGAGGAGATAGTTTAATGAGATCTGTCCCTTTGCACGAACAGCTTTGTGAAAGTTGTGGGGTCACGCTGATTTTGCAGGTCGTGTATTTGTGGAATTGTGGAACTCTTGTGGAATTTAAATGGTGCTCTCATCTTATCTCCATTAAAGACTGATGGGTGATTTCATTGTTACGTTTGTACAACAGAGAAAAGCTGGTGTAACAGCAGCTTACACTCTTTGGTACAATAAAACTATCTGGTCAATAGTTGCTGTACATTTACTTTAAATGTTATGTTTCATTGGCAAGAAACCACAAATCTACACAAATAAGTGAGAGCTGAGAAAATGGTTAGCTCTTATTGAATTGTTCTGTGCCTCCACTTCAAAGACTTGAAAAAGCTGTGTGATCACCCCGTCTCCACTGAAGTGTTTCACAGAAAACATGTCTGAATATTAATTGAACCTGCTCTCTGAAACCCTGTGGGAGCGTTTTAATAAATGCAAATGACTGAGCGAGTGAGAGGCTAAAGATTGTCACTTCATTGGTTAACTATCCCACAATTACAAGGCTCCATAAAAAACACGGTTCATCCACCTGTGACATGAAAGCTCTTATAAAGTCGCGTGAAATACGACCCATTTACGTGCAGATCTGAGAAGAGCCATCGGTCTGTGTGGTTCAATTAACCTCCGCTGGGTGGGGAACGGGCTGGGTCACACGTGCACAGGGCACGACGAGATGGAGTTCAATTAACCAGGCATTTCTGCATAGGAGTGCCTTTGACTTGGTGTCCATGTTTCTCATATATGTAACATAGTAACATTCAAGTAGGCTGCAAACAAAAAGCCAACATTTAAAATGGTTGAGTTGAATTTAAAAAAAAAAATAATTTACTGGTATTTTGTCAAATTTGATACTAAAGATAAACAAGAAACATGTGGAGACAGCAAGAAAAGTGACATGCAACAAGCTCCCCAGCTGGAAGAGAAACAAGAACGCTGAGATGACATCAAAATACTCAATGCCATTTTATCAATATATCATGACATTTAAAGAAGTTACATACAACAAAAAAAATACAGCCATGTCACACGCTTGTCAGGAATGCTTGTGCTGAGCTTCAGGTGCTCCAACTGTGACAGGACTGTATAATTTCACCTGGAGCGACAAACTGTAACGGGCACGTCTAGATTCAAGTCTCTGACAAGAGACATGACTTGTGGCAAGAAATCACACATCACTCAGTACTTTCCCGTCTGTCCTAGCTGATATATTGGGTTCACTATTTTTAAAGCGACATATGGAAAGAGAGGAGCTCTTCAGTAATATCACTGAAAGGTAAAAGTGTTATTGTTTGCTGTGTGTTATGTGATGGTAGGTGGAGAGAGGAGTTACTGAAGTAGAATTTAAATTGGTCATAGCATCAGTAGCAAACTGGCAAACTAAAGAACCAGAGTTGATGAGCTGATGGATTGCAGGTGTGTGGCTTGGAGCATGTGAGTAATCAGGGATCAGGAGAGTGAGAAAAGACACCACACCCTCAGACACAAACAGAGACAAACTAAAGCAGCAGCACAGATCCTGATTATGTCATGTTTGAAATCATGTACATGACTATAAGTATTGGGATCAGGGCCATGTTTCAGGCAATGAGGGATGTACCGATGTGATGTTACAGCCACAACAACAAAAACAAACTGGTTCAACCTTATGATCAGCGACACATAAAGAGATGATGTACAGAAATGGCCATAAGTTAACCAAAACTATGGGAGTCTGGAGGCCAGGACAAACAGAACAAACAGATTGGGGAAGTCTGGGCCAACAACACAATGGGCCCTCGGACCATAAGCTTCTAAGCAAATGGTGCATGAATTAAACTAAGAAGCAAAGCCACAAAAACTGGACAAAGAAACAAACCAAAATGAGGAGCGAAAGAATCAATGCTGCTGTATCTGGGAGGAAAGATCCTTCTCCTCTACCTTCTCTTAACTACAGGGGAGAGCCAGGCACTAATCACCTGATCAGGAGCACCTGAGACTTTACAGGCTCACAATGGCAGAAAATGGATGAAGCATTATTGGAACCCGACATTTGATGGAAATATAGCTTGATGCTGACTAACAAAAATCCACCTGAGCTTGAAATGTCAACTATGATGTGCACCATTTGCAGTCCTTTAAAATTATGGATGCTGTTGCAGTTTACATTTTGTATCCAACCACAGTAGACACATGAACATTTGCAATTCCTGGATGCTTGAAACTGAAGAGTCTCTTTAGCTGACTACAAAATTACTTTTGGCCTAACTACTCTAATAACAGAGTGTCTGTGCACTATTGAGCAATCAGTGTGATGCAATCAGAAGGAAAATCAAGGGCACTGAAGCTCATCATGTCTCAACCTAAACTCGAAATTAGGGGGGCTTTGAGGGGAGATCAGGGTCAGTCTTTTTCTATGATGCCTCATAATAACACTTTGTGTGTGTGTGTGTATTTAAAACTTATCTGCAAACAAAAAGGCACCAAAATAAAAATCACAAGCCTTTTTTAGCAGTTTTCAGTTAGTCGCACTTTTTATGGCTGCTTCGCAATAAAAACGTGGAACAGCAGCAGTAAGCGCTTGGTTGAATGCGATAACACACGGTAGCTGAAGACGCAGACTACGCGATATTGTAGGTGAAGCAATTTCTGCTCCAACACTAGGGATGAGCGAGTACACCAATATCTGTATCTGTTCAACCACCTAAATTATCTGTAACCATATCTGTAGTTGGGGTGGGCGGAGCCTAACCCGTAATGGGTGGGGCTTAAGTCGGTACATTATTTTAAGTCTGAAATTGATATTGATTGATCAAAAGTTGCTAATTTACTGTATTCAAAGTCTATATCTATTATCCATCCATCCATCCATTATCCTACCGCTTACTCCTTTGCAGGGTCGCGGGGCGGGCTGGAGCCTATCCCAGCTGACTTCGGCTGACTTCGAAGGCAGAGGACACCGTGGACAGGTCGCCAGTCTGTCGCAGGGCATACATAGACAAACAACACGAGACATTCACAGTCACATTCACACCTAAGGACAATTTAGCATGTTTTTGGACTGTGGGAGGAAGCCGGAGTACCCGGTGAGAGCCCACGCTGCACAGGGAGAACATGCAAACTCCACACAGAAAGACCTGGATGTGAACCGGCGATCTTCTTGCTGTGAGGCGACGGTGCTAACCACTGAGCCACCGTGCAGCCCCTATATCTATTATATTAAGCTTAATTTGTAATATTTACAATATTATATTTATTTTTATGAACTGCAGTGAGACAAGAGCTCTGTCAGCTCTGTCTTGTCAAACGCACCGCATACGTTACGAGAGACGTGCAGAGACATGTCTGCTTAGGGAGGGGCGGGCGCTGTGTGTGTAACTGGCAAATCACAGAGCGTGAAGACGCTCAGTTACCCAATGAGGATTTTCCTTCAGCACGAGCACAGATATTGACGACTTTTACTCGTATCATACTCGTATTTGTCAAAAATGCGTTATCCGTACCGGATACTCGATCGTCTGAAACGAGTATCCCTGTCCAACACCCTTAAAGGCAGGATGATATCATTTGACTCTAGGACTGTTATAAATCAATGTTGGAAGATAAATCCCTTTTTTAATTTGACAACACTACAACAAAAAACCCTTGGCCAGGTTTTTGGT
This sequence comes from Centropyge bicolor, assembly GCA_037975185.1. Taxonomy (NCBI): domain Eukaryota; kingdom Metazoa; phylum Chordata; class Actinopteri; family Pomacanthidae; genus Centropyge; species Centropyge bicolor. The sequence goes on from JBBMOC010000006.1 coordinate 6,752,099, forward strand.
AAAGATCATGATTAGGGTTAAAATGAATACTGTGCGTAGGTATGATGGCAATAATAAATAGATGGTTAGGTAACAATTGGAAGACTGAAAAGACTGGTGATTATTATCACGGCCGCTAAAGGACGTTTGAACCTAAGCCTTTTATTGGAGCACTTGCTGAAATGACTGATTCCTCTACTATTAATATAATGCATTAATTATTAAGTATATAAACATAATGTTACAGTGAGTGGAAATGCATCTCATCACAGCTTCTGTCAAATGTGCCAGTGTATAACTGGAACAGTATTGTCTGTGCTGAATTGATGAGAGTAGTTTTTGCACTGTTTAAAAAGCTCTTGCAAATATTTGCGATAACTCACATAATCAATCAACATTTCTAAAGCATTGTGTGCTTCGCAGCTTTAGTCTCTCATAATGAAGCAAAGTAATACCTTTGCTAGAGAGGCCAAACAAACTTCTAACTACTGTTGATAAATAATTCATTGCGTTCATATGAAAAGATAATCAAAAAGCTAATTTAAAGCTGAATAATTTAGGATTGGTCTCCCAACAGCAGCTTCATACCTGGAACTGAGATAGAGATAATAATGAGTAGTTCAAACCTACAAACTGGGCTCTGAATCAAGTCAAACATTTACCTCTGACATTAATAATATGAGGTGGAGCCGTTCAAGATTAGACTATTCTAATGTTTTTTTTCTTATCGTACCAAAGTTCAACACCTGACTTGTAATAGTTGGAGTCTTATGGTGTCTCTATGTGAGATTTGCTTTTGTAAGCAGTGACTCTTAATCACATGCGGGAAGGTCGGACAGGGGTCAAGTCTCAGAAGGTCTTGTCTCCATTACGGAACAGTAGGTCCTGAACTCCAGTCTTATCTTCTGCAGCCACCAATGTCCCAGAATGACTGGATAATTAGCTGTCATCATCTGAAGTGCCAGCTTTATGGTTTGATGCTGAATGGTGACATCAATCATAGCCATCATGGGTTTTTTGGTTCTGTGTCAAATGCATACAAGTGGGCGATATCCCAAAAAACAATGCTGAGTCTCTGTCCACAGCTGATGTAATAGATTTTTTTCACATACCAACTAAAACATCAAAAATATTAACTTTAATATTGCAATTTCTACCTCTTTTGCTCTTGGTACAAAAAACATGCAAAACAAGCTTGATGTCAAACTCATCATTTAATTCATCCAGAACCTGTTGTTTGACACTCAGATCTGTCTGATTGACAATTTTTCTCTTTAGTAATGTGCTTTTGCTTCACACAACTGATCAGTTGTTTCCGAAGAAGAAGGTGTTTCTGCTGTTGATAAATTCCTGAAGACTCAATTTTTGTCTTGCAAATGGACAAAGTTTTGTTTCTTCTTCTTCTTTAAGATTTATTGATTCATGACATCTACTTCTTCTACTCTCTTTATTACAGCCATGCATAGCGTGTCCTCTGTTTACCCTTGTCTACAGTCACAGATAAAACTGTATATTCTGTTCAATTTTACTGACACAACTCAGCCCAATTACTCAATATAGTCTGGTCAATGTCAGCCAATTAATCAAGAAATCATCAAGTTTCTAAGTTAAGCCTTAGTGGAATACACTCAACTTCAAAATAATATTGCCGTATTACAAAGTCTATGAGGATCCACCCCCACAACATCAACAACAACGTGTGTTATTGCAGATTTATCACACCATAATCCCCATTGTGGAGAGGGAGGGGGCTCCTTTCAGGGGTTGCTGCTGATTTTACTGTTTGCCCACAAAGCTTTAACGCTCAGAAACAGGCGGGTTTTATTTCTGAGAAAAAGAATGACATCTAATTCCCCTCGATTGCCCAGTGGGGGCAAACTAAAGCTGCTTTGAAAGGGCACTGATCTAAAGAGCCTCTGTGATAAACACGCTCAGGCTTATGTTCTGGTTTTGATCTATCTGTTGGTCACAGTGGGTCTCTGCGAGGGATTTTGTACATTGTTTGAATTGACTGACCAAACACTGTGCCCTCGAGGTATTGTAGCACGCTGTGTCGGAGATGGAAAAGCGGCCATTTTTTTTCTCTTGACTTTTTGAAATACAGCTATAGAAAGTCACGCTTCGGCATAATTTGTCTCACATATAAAAACAATGACATTTAACATACTTCCTTTTCTTATTTGAACATATTTATATGTCCTGTATTTCAAGGCTGCAATTTTTTTCTCATACTGAACTCATCGCTGTAACACTCAGAACACAACTCTTCCAAGATTCAATAGATCTCTTCCCTGATTAGATGAAGAACCAAACATACTAATTAATAAAAAGTACTGTACTATGTGACAAATGCCCACTCATTCTACGACTTCAAAGCACACCGTCCTAAGAGATTGTGGTCTAACTTCAATGGCAAGTCAGATCCAAGTTTGACTCCTCGCGTCGGAACTCAAATTGTGGGCAGCGTCAGCCGAACATCAAAGGAATCTGAATTAGATAATTGCACATGCTTTGGGGAGAATATTGCACAAGACAATGAGAGTAAGCTTCCACTTTTTTAATGTTCAGTGAGTTTCATGTAAAATAAACACAATTATTTTTTCCTTGGTTGATTTTAAGATGCCATAAAATAGAAGTAATTTGAAGTAAATTCTTCTTTTTTTTTCGTTGAAAGTTGCCTCCTTTGTCCATCATTGGTTGTCTCAATGTCAATTAGACCAAGTTTTTGGATATTTTTCTACATTTATCGCAGTTTAACCAGTGTCTTTTTTAATATATGCAAACCTCTTGAGTTCTTAATTAACTACAGAGGGTACTTATCTTGCGTATTGTCATCAATAATTTCTAAAAGCTTACACATGATGAAGGTCTGGCATTACTTGGACATACAGGCCACTAATCACAAGAACCTTCATGTATTGACACAGGGGCTTTCTAACCATCCCTCCCAGCCCTTCTTTCTAAAGACTAAAATCCCTCACCAAACAGCCTGGTAACAACCTTGTTTTCAAAAAAACCACTTGAGGATCTCATATTAGACGAATGAAGTTTCTGAATGAACAAAAAGCTCAATCAGCACACCAGTTTTCTACAATCACTTTCTCCAACCCCAAACTGATGGAGCATTGCAGGAAAAACAGGACTGCTCTGTCTGGATGACCTTTATGTACAGATTATTATATAGAAAGCTGGTGAAACCCAAATACAAGCTTCAGTTGTAACATTTTTCTTTCAATCGGACAAACAACCTTATTCCCCGAAGTCATTTTGAACCAGTGTTGTGTTCTGTTCCCCAACAAATATTTTTGACCTATCTTGACATCTGAATTAACCTTTTCTCTCTGTTGTTGCCATCAGATTCAGTCCTTTGGAATATGAAAAGCAAATTTATACTCAACTGTGAATTGCTGCTTGTAAACTGCAAGCAGCAATTCACAGCTTCAAGCCAATACAGACTGTTAGAGTTGAAAGCATCTGAAATTGTCCAATGTGGTTTAGACATGAAAAAAACAGTGGAAGCGCAGATTCAAAATGAAACATCTGCCCATTTTCTTCCAAGGTGGGCAGTGGGTACTTACAGCGTGTAGGCTGTAGCCTTTTCAAAATTGCATTTATGGGCCTTAATTAGAGCGCCACCATCTGGCTGATTGCACTCCTGTTTCTTGAGAAGCATTTACACATAATTTCCAGTTGTTGGGTTGAGATTCTTGTCTCCAGCTCATTGCAGATTGTAGGGACCTTGGTGGTAGGGACGGGTGCATAGAAGTTATTTTTAATATGAAATATATTTATCTTATCAGTCAGTGTCTGTGCTTGAACTGTCCGCTTTTTTACAGTGTGCTCGCAAACACAAAACAAGCTCATCCATCTGTTTTTCTGAGGAAAAGTGGGCACTGAATCTGGCAATCTGGCAATCAGTATCTGGGAATCTGACAAAAGGACAGAGATGGTTTTTATCTGCTGGCTACTTTCCAAGAAAGGCTTCAGTCACAAAGCCACAAACAGGTTCTTGTTCTTGACCAGGCTATGTAATAGGCAGTCATAGATACTGTATGTTTTTTTTTTTTTTTTTACGGCTGAGCTCCTTGGCTGATATTACAATTGTGTATTACAATTACGTTTTCTGGTGAGAATCCAGCATTGTGTAAAGCAGCATGTCCTCCTCAAGCTGATATTTTATGTGATGAATGGCCCTGTCTTGGAATTGATTCATCACTTGTGTTTTAATACATAATATTTTTTGGAGAAGATTTTGAGATTTTTTCTTTTTCCCAAATTTACTTCAGCCCATTTTTTGCTGACACTGCTCCCCATTTATTCATATAATATTACACCCATTGCTATAGGTTTTTTTTTTCACACAGAAATACACTTAGTATCCATATATTAAATTGTACCAAAGATACACACATCTAACAGTAATACAAGGTCAGGTTATTATTAAATACTCGTGTCCAACATCAATAAAAATGTAAGCAAAGCTGGATTTTACATTAACAAAACATGTGTCTCTTTGATAACAGACTGAACAAACAAACATGTAATTAAATAATTAAACGTCATTTTTATTCACCGGCTGCTTCCACAGCTTTGAAGCCAATAGATGCATTTTACTGCAGGGCCCTGCTTTTTATCACAAACGATAAATTTCACACTCAGCATTGTGCATTTCCATCAAAAAGTGGGCTGATTTTCAAGAGCAACAAAGCAAAGGAACTACATTATTTTTGTCTTAATGGATGTAGTAGAGGCGTACTGCGCTCCTTTACTACGTTTTAAAAGCACCAATTATTATTGCAAAAATGCTGGATTGGTTAGTTTCACTACCCTGCTGTAAAGTCTGAGACTACTTCCACACATTCATCATTCATTCATCTGACATGTTAAATATATGACTGAATTGTATTGTACATTATTTTTCTATCTTGAGAACATAAACATTTAAGCTATTTTTAATCGGAGCTCAATCAAGCTTTGTTCATATTCCACATATTATATTAGACAGGGCAGCTCTCTCTCTCTCTCTCTCTCTCTCTCTCTCTCTCTCTCTTTGTCTCGTGTATTTTCCAGCAGTAGTAGCCAGAGAGAAAGGCCTGAATTTAGCATCCCATGGCTAATTAGGTTAAATGTTAATGCTCACTACTGCAACAGACTGTGGATTGAGGATGACCTATAAGTTCCAAAGTCTGTCAAACTGTACATTTTACAGTTTATGAGCCGCTCAGAGACAATGCCTTTTTTTAAACCAGGTCCAGTAAACCATGAATAAAGTTTCCTCTGAAGTAGGCAGATGTACCCAGCGGACAGCAGAGCAGTACGAGATGTGCTGAAGCCACATTATCCTCTGAAGTACCACCCACAATCAACCATCATTGACTTTCCTTCAGCCAGAACTCCGAACTGTGTTTGATCAAGGGAGGGCCACACTACAAATCACCGTGACTGTGAGTGCCGTCTGACATGCCTAACCATTTTACTTTTTGTCTGGACAGTGATTATGATCACTCAAAAGGTACACAGACACTTCAAACCGCTGATGAGGTTTGTGATTTGATTTCTTTGAGAGACGTGGAGCTGCTGTGCCTGCAGGACACGATCAAAGTGAAGCCCGTCAGAGACCAATCGAGTGTCCAGTGCAAACACTGAGCAGAGATCAAAGGCAGGGCTGCATTACATGACAGCGACTAGGATAGAAAGTAACTGGATCCCCTTATTAGTGCGAGCGCATCCACTAATGGGGCTTTGCATAAAGCCATCCATTATTATTGCAAGGATGGCGCTGCTGTCTGTTGAGGTGTCGTGGCCAATCTCTCGGATCAGTGAAGCAGGTAGAAGGTTTTTTATTTTTCCTTTTCTGACAAAACGTTGTATTATGATTATTATCATTGTAACGATTGCTGCCACTACACTGAAAGTCAGGCTGCAGAACAGCTTTTTGCTATTGCGCTGACACCACCTGTCCCGTCTAATCCAGACACGTGCTATTTGATGGATGAAGCAAATACTGTAAAAAGTCTGCAATGTTGTGTATGAGCATGATGTAAGACCCAGGAGAACGAAACAGAAGACAAAGTGGATTAAACGCTGTTGTTTTGTGCTCTTGTTCCACAAACACTGTTTATGTAGGCGATGTGAGAAAAGAAGAACAAAACGTTCAGTTTTATGAAATGTGGTCGTCCTTGTTTCCTCAGGTCCAGGTGTGCAGTTGAGATTTCAGCAAGGTCACACAAACTGAACATTGGTCAAACAAAAACAAAATTGCTAAAAATGCGGACACAGACTTAACATTACTGTGCGTGACATCATTTTAAATTCAGTGTCACACCATGACGTCAAATCAATTACAATGCAGAATGCAGTCATTTCCAAATGACTCCATGTAGTAATCTCCTTTATACAATCATGTCCTTGCTTGTGATCAACTGAGTCTTTTCAGGATGAGCCTTTCATACCCAATCATGATCCTATCACCTGTTACCAATGAACCTGTTTACCTGTGGAATGATCCAAACAGGTGTTTTTGGATCAGTCCACCAGTTTCACAGTCTTTTGTTGCTTCTGTCCCAACTGGTTTGAAACATGTTGCTGGAATCAAATTCAGAGTATATTTACAAAAATCAATGAAATTGGTGAGAAAAACTAAATATATTTTCTTTGTACTGTTTTCAATTGAGTGTACGTCAAAAAGGATTAGCAAATTATCAGTTCTGTTTAAATAGGTTTTGCATAGTGTCACAACTATTTTGGAATCAGGGTTGTATAAAATATGGATGTTAATAAGGAAACATCCATATTTCCATTCTCCCCAAAACCATGTGGACGGCAGGTTTCGATACTGACCGATCTAGTTTTCTGTGGCAATGCCATATGGATTTGCCATACTGGTGTAATCCTCCACAGATGGTAATTACCACTATAGCGGCTGCTCTGTGATACAACTCAGTAGCATTTTCAAATTAACATCTGGCTCCATCATTAGGTTGTATACACAAGAGACAGAGAGGCCCAAAGTGATGTTAATGCCGAGTCATGTTCTACTTAAGAGGTCTGCGCAGACTATGTCGAAGGCAAAGTATCTCTCTAATTAATGCTTGACCAACACAACAGTAAGACGATGACTCACCTCTAAAAAAAACTCATCTGTCATGTCTACCACGTCAGATGGTGCGGTCGCTGCTGGGAAACACAGATGCAGAAGACACAGGGCAAAACACGCCACATCAGTATTCTGGACCAGTTAGACTTAAATGCACCCTACGGAGCTTTAATTGTACGCAAATACATGGATCGTTCCTCACAAGAGTCTGTATCCTAGAAACACAGTTAATGCATTTCTCTGCAACCTGCATCATTTATAGGAGTTTGCCGCTTCCTTGATTTATTGGTTAATTGTTATCTCAGTAGCTCATGACTGCCTCCAGCTGACAAGAGTCGATCCGCAGTCAATCTCAAGTCGATCCACAGTCGATATACTATCTCCAGGATTAAGGTTTGATTCAGCATAGGTAATTAAAATGACTTGATTCCAGTTAGGAATAGATCTTCGTCATGGCTAAAAGAAATCAATATTGTCCATGAGATGCAAAGAGCTGTCTGTGGTGTGACAGTAAAATATTTGCAGGCCTGTAACCGCCTTTGCTTCTAAGGCTCATCGTCAGTCATGTGGGCACAAGAGGGCTCTTGTACAGAAGACGAAAACAGAGGTCATTTGTTGATTACGAGCAAACCTGATGTGTTAAGTATCATGTCAACATTGTGTTCGTGGTGTGCACATTTGTCCTGATGCTTGTGCTCGTGCAACAGGAGATCATGATGAATTGTCACGGTCTACAGCTCTATTATTTCTCAAAAGTTTTTATTTAAAATGTGATGGAAATCATTATCTGAAATCATGTCTGTTTTTACCAGCCAGCGTCAAATTAACGAACGTGAGAAGAATCCTATTACCGTGAAATCTTCCCGGCAGATTTTACGACCAGTCCCTCTTCTAAATGAGTTTAGCTGATATCTGCAGGAGCCACCGCCATACAGTCAGGTATAATTAGATGTTCTGTTGGAAGGATCACGCTCATTTACTGGTGAATCGGAGAGATGAGATCACTTTCAAACAAAGCGACAATTAATTGAGTCCATATTACCAGAAATGTACTGACAGACTGCACAGAATCTGGACGAACTCTGGAATATAACACATGTTTTTTGAGGTTGTGAACTGTATTTCAACCTGTACTGTCATAACACTACAGTGTCACAGCATATGATTATTAAGCCTGGACAATGTGTGAGTGCGAGACAGCTGTGAATAATGGTTCTTCAGTGTGTCGGCACAGGTAAGAAGCTCCGTCGGCGCCGGTGGCAAGTCCCTCCTCTGAGCACGTCGGCTGGCATGAAACACAGTGGCCACGCTTAACGCACCACCGGCAGCCGCTGTCAGGCAGCCGCCAATCAGCAAGCTGGGTCACGGGAATCCATGAAATCTGAACCCTTCCAAGTTTCCCAGACAGATGATAATTAATAATTAGATCCCCGAGGAAATGGGTCCTTCAATCAACCTCCATTATTGCGCCGGGTTTGCGAGGGTTTGGCCATCAGCTCGCTGCGACTGATCATGCGAGGAGCATAATTACCATCAAGGGAAAACAACTGCTTGGGTTGTTTTGTCCACCTCCTAACCTCAAGGATCCAGAGGAGAAGACATTTGTCACACCTTCAACTTATTGTAGATACTGAGACACTGCATCACCATAATGAAGAGCTTGGTTAAATAAGTCCTACAGACACACCTGGTTCTTTCAATATGTGTTTTTCATTTTTTTGCCATTACTGCTACTAAATATTCAGTACATGAGCTACTAGAGTATAGAAAACTATATAATAGCCTATTTGAAGGATCAAAGGTTTGGGAGCTACAACTGCACACGTCTCTTCTGATAAAAGTTGACACTTTGAAATGTGTTCCGCTTCTTGTTCCTTCACTTGGACAAGACTATTTTCGCATTCATCTGCTACAGGGGGAAAGTTTCTCTCTGCTCACTTTGAACCAGAGGTTAAGACGTATATGTGCAAGCTGGATTTTGTGACTTTCTGCAACTTGTTTAGAAACCCATCAAGATCCAATATGTAACTTAGTGTCATGTGAAAACCTCCATTGTGTGAATGGACTTCCTGAGGCCAGCGGTTAAACTTTTATATGTGCAGTAGATGTAACTAGTTAATTGCACTTTTTTTGTGTAAAAACCACATCAGGCACAAATTATTCCTCTATGGAGAGTCTTTATATATCTATTAAAACATGTCTGGAGGATGTCTGTCTTGACCTTGGTAAAACAAGTTCGGCAAAAAAAAAGTCCATGCTTTCAACTCCGCCTCACAGTCTCCCTGAATGGAGGTTTTTTTTTTTTTTTTTTTTTTGTCAGACAGTTTTTTGGTATCAGATGCGATTGAAAGCTCTGGAAAATGCCAGTAACTGCAACAAGACTATTGCTGCTTTGCTCCCTGTAATTATGCTTTTTACATACATACTAAATCATCAATCATAAGACAGATATATGCTATAAGCAACACAGATAACAACACAGAGGGGGCAATACATATAAGACAGTTCCAGTGACCCTGTTCCCTAAAAATAGCTGCAAAATGGGAATGAGAGTGAATTCCGACTGTAGCCGATCCTTTCGGCACGCTGCGATAACCGTGGAGGATGGGTGGCTCAGCTGTGCAATAAAAGACCTGAATTTAGTTAATCTCTTTTCATTGTACTCGAATCAAGTCATGTCTGAAGCCATCACCTCTCATAAACACACTGTCTATCGCGAGGTGAGGGGATAAGTCGTGTTTAACCATGCAAAGCCTCTGATGTCGTCTTATTACTTTTGCAGCTAATAAAAACGTTGTTGTGCCTCGGTGACATTTCAGAATGATGTGTTATTATGTGGGTGAATACATTAAAAGGCAGGATCAGGATCTAACTTATTGCATGCTGGACGTCTCCTATAGCAAGCAGCTACGGCACTATTTCAACCAATTATGATCCTATAATCAACCACCTTTTTTGAACTTGCTTCAGTAGTTTAAAAGAAAGACAGAGGAAACAGCGAGTGTTGCCAATTCTAACACACAGCTCCTCAACGATTTTAATTATAGGAGTTGATGTTGAGTCAATTCACAAGCATTAAGGTCCAGACTGTTAAAATAAATTTGTGATCTCAAGTCTGGAAATAGCATAAATCCTCATCAACTCTAATTAGTACATGTACAGTAAATTGTATATTTTACATGTTCTGTCTCGATGAAATATTGTTTGAAAGTGTCCCCAGCAGCCTGGTCAAATTAATTACTTTAATGCTGCAGTAGCAGTGTGTTTTATGAGTGTGTGCACTCTGTGATTATTTACAGCTCAGCAGGCTTTGCTTTAGCTTTGCAGAACAATTTTCCATTCAACAGCAGTAAAAGCCATATCATCCTGCGGGTAGCAATCTAATTCAATTCAGGTAATTTAATTCAAATGGTGTTATTACCTAATTCAGGGGAAGGATGATATGACATAATTTGTTTGGAAAATTGGCACCTGCTATCTGCTTAACAACTCAGTGGCTTTGAAATGTGAAAAGTATATTTTCTTCTGAGGCTGTCCACAAATAATAAAGGCAAAACTGGGAGCTAACACTTGAGGAAACAAACACTTTGTCTGAGCAGCCTCCGGAATTTAATGGCATTTTTATATTTAGAGAATGAGTCAAGTTATGTTTGTCTGTTGCAAATCATTTCCAAGGTTGAGTCTAACATAAATATGAAAATAATGTATTTCTAGAATATAGATCAAGAATAAAAAGTGTCATTGTTTGAGAGCTTGTCTTCTCCTCGTTACCCAGAGAAACAGAAATAATATGATCAATCTCGTCCCCAGTTTTAACAAATGAATCATTGTAGAGTCTGCACCATTAAGGAGTCGTTCAGTCAAATGTCACGACTGACCTTCAACACCCATGTATAGGCTTACAACATTCATCAAGTAGCACGGAGATCAATAGATAGATTACCTTCAGAAACACTAAACTGAGTGACAGATGCCAAGGTCAAGCTATTTTTACTAGTATGTTGGACAGAATGTGCAGGTTAATGCAAAATGGTTTGAAATGTTACATCAGATTATCTATGTATGTTTTAGTATGATTATCATGCATGAAACACATATTCCACTAATGATGACTATAATCACTGCTGAAGTTCTCATTTTGCTTCATTCTATAGGAAATAGGAGAAAGGGAGGAGAAGAAGGTGATGCTATGAGGCATCAGGTTGGGAAAGTTAAGAAACAGCTTCAGAGCAAGAAAATGGAAACTGAAAAAAAAAAAAGATTTACTTCCAATCTGTCATCCAATCAGGGGCCTCCGCTATTCGCCAGTCTAATTTGCCAGTCGCCAGTTCAATCCGAGCGTAGCCGCTGCATTGAGAGACGGGCAAGCAGGTTGTCACTTTGAATATGTTTATTTATTCTCACTTCAGGAAGTCTGCAGGAACACGAAGACAGCTGCTCCAAATTGATTCTTCCAGTACAAATAAGGTGGGGAACAGAAAGGGAATGAAGCGTCAAGAATAAGCGAGGTGGCTTCATGCACGCTGCTTTCTCTCCTGCTCCTGACAAAATGCACCCTGGTATGTAAAATAATGTAATGTCTCAGGGTGATGGGGAGGGGGGGCTTTTATATCACAAACCAATGCAAGGTCCAATGCTGGATTTTTGAAGCTGAAATTGATTAATATCTGATAATTTCCAATATGTTAGCCTTTCCAATAAAAACATAAACTCTTGACATAACCAAGAATTTTTGTTAGGTGCCACTTTTACTTTTTAAAGAATTATGTAGATACTGCGTGTGTACAGTTGAAAAAAAAAAGACAATGACTCACAAACAATTTTTCACAATTTCTTTTATTCTTGGTTTTTGCAAGTATATTTATCATGTTCCTTTCTGCTTTTTTCCCCCATTTTTGAACATGCCTGCGAAAAACTCTTGGTGTTGTCTGAGAAAGTTCAAGCTGCCGATCCAAACTTTTTTTTTTTTCCCTGCCATTAAAATCTTGTATGTGCAAATCCTCTAACATTTCTGCGATCAAGAACTTTTTTGTCCAAGTTGCCTCAGACAATCTTTGGCATTTCTCTACTGACATTTTTGCTTTTTTATCAGCCACCATACGCTGATAATGTGTCTGCAATAAGCTTGTATTTATCAGCCAATTTATCAGTATTATTGTCTGGAAACACAAAAAGTGACAGAGACATAAGAAACTGATTTCGGGTTGGCTGCTTCGCTCTGGTGTGAGAGGGATGTTTTTGTACTTATTTTTCTGTTTTACTGCTATAAAAAAAGGCTTCATTCTCATATCAAATGCATTTAATGAATTGGAAATAGAATAGATACGTACTCTAAAATATTTGCAAATGCAATAGTTTCCATACAGGGTAGTGAAGTCAATGAAGTGAGCCAGCGGTAAAAAACAACGTCATGTTCAGTGCACAGACTGAAGTAGACATTTGTCCATGCATACACACAGTGTGAGCAACTCCTGCTCCATGATGTTCAAATCATCCATGTTATCAGATGTACAGCTTGTTGCCTTGCAGCAGCGTGCAGAGCAGGAGGCACTGCTTGTGGGTTCGGTCACGTAAAAACAGACATGGGTGATTTCTGTGAGGCTGAGGTTGTAACGCCGAAGGATCCCCTTGAGGACGTTTCATTTGTGAAATAAGCTTCAGTGTGTGGCAGCGTTCTGCGGACTGACGAGTGAAAAGCGGGCCTTTCACGAGCACAACCATATTGGCCTTGTGCATTAATAACATTGATGCTTCATCATCATGTCACTGCTGTGGATGTTGGTATTGAGCAGCTGTCAGCACAGACAAATGCGAGGTTGTTTCTACTTTGATGTACAGTATCATTATGCACACCTAATGAATGGAGTTCTGAGGGAAATAAATAATGTATGTTCTTTGATAAATAAGATAAATAATTCTCTGTTATGAATTTGTACCTTATATACACATCGATTATTGTCCTTAGTTTGCTGGTTATTTCTATTCAAAGTTTTGGGGAAGCACTTTGAGGAAAGCAAGTTGTTCAATAAAAAGAAACACAAAATGTATTATTCATTACTTGTTTTTTCATTCTGTCCAAAATGCTACAAAAATCCCCACTAAAAAAAACAACGACCATGACAGTGAACGATAAATGCAATGTTGTAGCTAAAATTAATTCACAGAATTTTTCTTATATCACCCCCTCATTTCTGGGTGCAGTCAATCCATATGACATCAATTTAGCTGATGAGCAATAGTCATAAGCTACCATCAGTTTTTAATAAACCCTTAGATAAATACAACTCAACTATGCTTAATATTTCCTCATTCAAATGTATGGATTGTGATTGGTCAACAGCCCACAAGCTTGTTTGACTGTATTCATACAAAGCGTAATACATTTTGCACTTTCACTTCCTGCAATAAATTGAAAACAAATAGACAGACTCTTCATCAACAAGTGAATAAAGCCAAGTGTGAAACTGTTTAGAATATGATTGAATGAGTGCAACACTTGAGGAACTTCTTCTCTCCCTGTTTGACATTGTCAACTTGGCAGTCCTAATAGACTTCTGGAAAGATTGCCTTGTCAAATGACTCAGCATGGCAGCTCCTGCTTAAGTAAAGTAAGTGTGTGTGTGTGTGTGTGTGTGTGTGTGTGTTCGGCGGGTTATAGTGGAGAGAATGTGCGTCCATAAAGAGAAAGGAAAAAACAATAAATCAATAGCAGATATTGATGCAGGGCCTTGACAAAAGCCTTCCATTTTTATTCAGGTGCACTCAGTCTGTTTAAGGAGCTTCTGCAGCTGGAGGCAAACATTGATCACACACAGTAATCAGTGATTGGAAATTACAAATTAGAGCCTGTCAGTGAATTTAGACCAACACAGAGAGACCTCGAATGTGACTTTGTTATAGCGAGAGAGGTTTAGCTCTACAATGGTTTTGCATCCTCATCTCCTGTAAATGATACAACTTGTTTAGAAGGCAAAATATGTTTTGTGAGAAACAAAACGCAGATTGTTGTTCTTCAGTATATCAGGCCAAATATTAATCTTGAGCATATGTGCAGTAGATTCACTGCCAATATTTTTCAGTTGGATGCTCCTCCAGTATGCACGTCTTACAACAATGGATCAAACGACTTCATGAATGTCAAAGGGGTCGTCTTACTGTTTCGCTTCACTCTGATAAACCAGCAACAAATTTGGCCAGAGAACATAATAGAGTATGTAGTGGTTAAGACACAGATATTTATCTAAGGAGGAGGTGGAGACCAAAATTGAGCAAACGTGCGAGTCAATATTGAACTTGCATCCATCAGGTGAATGCAAACACGTCTCAAAAATAAATCTGGCAGTTAGACTACGTTTGCCTCATCAAACCAAAATGCGATGAAGTATCAGTGTTTACAGCTTGTTTCTGCTGTGGCCAAAGAAAGATGAGCACGGTGGAAGAATAAAATTGACAAAGGAGGCAGGGGATGAACTCGTACCACCAGCTGTAATATTTCCCTTAATGTGGGTGGTTCAGTTCAATCCAGTCCTGTAATTCACATTATAAATGCAGATGGCAAAACATAAACAGCCTCATTGTCTGCCTTGCATGGACGTCCATGCCCATCTGTCCTGCAGTCCAGTTCACAATGGCTGTTTAAATTGCAGTAATTTCCATCACAGTGACCTCACATTATCTGTAAACACGGCATGAAAGTACATCATTTAATTTTTGTAGTCCGTAATTTATGCAACATATATGCAAGTGTTGCAGACGTTAATCTAAATACTGCTGCTTTTCCTGCATTTGCTGATCATCTGATTCCACATTACTTTTTGTTAGGGAGGACTTATTTATGCCCGTAATCATTTTTAGTGCGCTATCAATGTTTCTGACCACGACCCTCTGAATAACTTTCATTGGAGTATTTCATGTGAGCCACAGATGAACTGAGGGACGAGCTTTACACCAGCAGATGATGACTGGCTGCTGTCAGGATTGCAAGGTTGCTAATTTATCTTCGTAGGCGTCCCCTGGCGTGCGGGTCACAGGACTCCACTACTGGCGTCACGTACTATAAAGAACTTGGGTGCCCGTGCACACAAAGGCAAAACTTTGCAAACATGCATGCGCACTCACACACAAGCCATCTTCATCATCATTACCTCAGCTCAGGTCTGACCGAAGACAGCTTTTGTGGCATCTTCAGACTCTAACACGGTTTTTGTTCTGAGAATTTTTGCTCCTTTTTTTTTGTCTTGAGGCACCTAAAACTCCAAACATTGGGTCGGCGTCTCCCCGGGGTCATAACCATTCCTGGCACTTCCCTGAATTGCAGTGACAGTTTGGTCTTAAATCATGGCCCTTGGCAGAAGAATTATAAGTGGAGGGGGGGTCTGCAGAGGTGACTCAAGGCTGAGGCCTGACCTTGGGGCTAAGCAGCACTCTTGTGTACATGTCACCCAGGGCATTACTGATGTGATGGGCTGTTTGTGTGTTGTGTGTGTGTGATGTGTGAAGACATTTCAAGATGCCTATTTTTCAACCTGGAACGCTTTGTCCTCTTCCAGCCATATATTGTATCTAAAAAGAAGGTATTTTATAATGGCAGGGCTTTTGTTTTCTGGACTATAAATCAAATAAAAATGGAAAAAAAGTGCTGCAAATGTGCAAAAATATGGCACAATTTAAATCCCCAAAGACATCCTTTTATGAATGTATGAAATCATAACAATCTAAAAAAAAAAAGTGGATTTTCATCCCCAGAGGTGTTCGAGTTAATAGGATTGTTTATCTGTTTATACTCTGTTTATTCTCCCACATCCCGTGATTGTATTTGACAGACTTTCAGGAAACCTCCCGTCAAAGTTGATGACATATTTCTATCCCTCCGGCAAGGTTATAGGTTCTCCAGTGTCTGTGTATTAAATTACAAATTGGGTGACGCTCCTGAAAAAGCATTTGGGAATACAGATGACTTCTCTCTCTCCGTCAGCTCCAACCTGTGATTAATACTGACTGTGTCTGTGCCTGGGTATTGAGGATATTGGGCTGGACGCTGTTTCATCTGTTAAGTGAGTGACAGATTAGGAGCTGGCTAGCGTCAGCTGTTGTCGCTCAGGGGCCTTGAGAGCACGGGGAGGTTAGTCACACCTGCTGAAAACCTGTTTCTGAAGGAGAGAAAAGGAAAACAAATCATGTGATCAAAGAGACATGGATATCTAGATTCACATAAAAGTCACACTGGTTTGCATGTGTGTTAATCCAGCTGTCTCTCTACAACATTTATCTATGATAGTGATACTGAATCAGGTACAAACGCATTGATTGTGCTATAATATATGACCCCTCTGGTTATGCCATTGATTACTGTCTCAGCAGAAACGCGGGACCGGGGATAAAATATGCCATCATCAACATATTAATTATACTTCAACCCAAATGGCCCCTCCTCCTATTTGAGCAGTATGTCATATCATAGCCACAGGACATTACACAGTATCACACCAGAGATTAATAACAGCAACCAGCTGCTTCAGGAGTGATTAATATTGAGCCAAATAAATGTGGTCAAGAGGAATTTTTTTTGCTACATTTGTGGAGAAACTTCCTTGACCACAATACACAGAAGTGAGAATTTACTTTCTCTAATTCTCATTTTCCTCCCTAACAACAATTCTTTATTGGAAGTGACACTTCATAAGCCCCCAAAATCCACCGGCTCCTAAATAGCTTTGACAGCACTGCTTAAATTTATGTCGTAATGGCATCACAGTCGAATAAACGTCATGAGTTTTGTTTGGCAAGGTTGAGCGGGTGAAGTATTAAGTCACTAAATTTCCCCTTGGTGAATTCCATTCCCCTTGTCAGCATTGCAAACAAAATGACAGCTAAGCATCTCACATACCTATAGCAAACTGCAAACAGCAGCAATTTTTTTTAAACAGCCTTTCAGACAGTGGGGGGTGGGGGGGCAGTTTTGATGTGGTGCTGTTGCTGCGACGCCAGCCACCTCGCTGACTGACTGTGATGTCGGCCCGATGAAACGCACGCCGGTCAATACCCAGCCGCTCCCACGTCTGTTTTAAAAAGACGCAATTACTTCTAATTGTAATCACAGCTGTTCATGTCAGAGGGAAGCAGGAGAAGAAACAAGTGGCCCCCGACTCCAGCCTTTCTAATCTGACGCCAGCCTGAGCCTCGAAGTTAAAGTGATGAAGATTACAGGTTGAATGAATTATTCAGATCAAGAGAAATCCTGGCCCCCGGGTGAAGAGGAGAGGTGGACGTGAAGCATGTGTCTGCCAGGTGATGAGAAATGTGTTTAAAAGTTGGATTCAAGATGTCAGAGATCGCTGCCTGGTTGGCGGTGTTTATGGCAAGTAGCCACATACAAAATGGGTGGAGGTGGGCGGGTGGAATAATTGACATGTCACCCATGAGATAGTACCTCATCCTCCTTCTCCCCACTGAAGTTAAGAGATTTATGATGCGGTGATTCAGAGGCATTTACAGGTCTGCCATCATGCACTCGTTTCCCCGGAGATGGCCTCTCTCTCTCTCAAGGCTTCGCAGACCAGAGACAATAAAAAACAGTCAGCATTGCCCTGCACATTTGATGACGGGGAACGTGCTCTGTTGTCCCTGAGAGGATGCCATGCACCCATAGAAGGTGTTTCAGAAGGAGCAAAGTTTCTCATTTTATTATTTTTGAACAGCTCATCTATGCTAATTAGACAAACTTTTGGTGGCAAACTTTTCATAAGCAACAAGAAGTCTTTAGACCTCTCTGCCAGTGCTCACAATACAGGGAAAAAAAATGTCCTCTGTGATCACAGCAGGACAGTGATTTTAATTTGATGAGCAGTTTTTGGCAAGTAAATATCCGCTGACATCCTGTCCTTGTTTGAGATGCAAAATAAATCTGTTATTGATTAACAGTATGAGATGCATGCGTGGGGGGCTAGCATCGCGCTCCCTGTTTAAAGCCAGACGTCCATTTGATGAATGCTATTATAACCTTCATGCCCGAC
The DNA here is from genome assembly GCA_037975185.1 of Centropyge bicolor. NCBI lineage: Eukaryota > Metazoa > Chordata > Actinopteri > Pomacanthidae > Centropyge > Centropyge bicolor. Next base: position 6,770,186 of record JBBMOC010000006.1, read on the forward strand.
AAATATGGCATTCAGAATAATGGCTAAACTCTTCAGTGTTGACTGCGGCCATAAAAATCAATTGGGAAATGTCATTTGGCCATATGACTGGAAAATACGGCCTTTTTAATAGCTCTGCATATTACAGGGGAGAGAGGACAGACATCGCAATTTTAAACTGTGTCTATTTCAGACTAATGACTTTGATAATTAATAGCAGATTCGCATTAAGACCTCATTCAGGAGAAGGTCAAATTAGCCGTAGGTCATTTGTACTTCTCAAATATGGGAAGACAATATGCACAGTCATCACATCCTTAGTTATCAACTCTCAATTCTCATTTGGACTCAGGACTTAAAGGGTTCATGTCAAGCTTGATTTTGATTTTTTTGACTTTTTTTTTTGGCTAAGAAAATATCAAATACCAAGAGAAGTAGTGAACAAACTGTTCAAAGCTATTCAAAGCTGTGTATTAACCCTTTATAGGGCACTCATTGAAATACTTTGAAATTCGAAAATGTAACCTTAGAGTGTTATTGGAGGACATAAGAAAATTTTATTTCTGTTATAAAAATTTTTTCACTTTTGTAAATGTTGCAAAAATGACCAAATGACCACGAATTGAATTGTTGGTCTGTTCATGGTGGTAGATGAAAAAGTTCAGGAATCACCAATAGAGAGTATTTCAGGACACAGACATGTTTTTCATTACCTGCTATTACCAAAAAAGTCAATCCCTCTATAGGGGAGATCCACAGTTGGCCCATGTTTAATATAGAGTAATTTGGACAATTCATTTAAATACATCAATTTATTTTAATTAATTCAGACATGCGGCAGTCAAACAATCTGGGCACAGATTTTTACATATCACAGATCCCAACAAATCAATTACAACAATTACTGTTACTCATGTAAGACCTCATTGCCTGGTTCATCCTTTGCAGATCATCCAATTACTATAAATTTTATTCAACACATCATGGCTTGTCTTATGGGGTTAGTTATAACTGCTTTAAATGATCAGTCTCATTGATCGGCCCGAGGAACCAACGACCTTGTGATGTCAAAGGATGCATAGTGCTGCCCAGATCCACTAATCAAAGTAACACATGGCCTCGGGTTTGAAAACGGACACAAATGTCTTTTTCAACATGTTATATTGGATTTCGAGATGGTAGTTAATCACTCTGACAGATATGTACTGTGAAGAAATATTTGACTCAGATATTAAAGTTGCTCCTGTATATCAAGGTGAACTTGCTTAGGAAATAAATAAATACACACTTTGATGTTTGTCCTTGGACGACAGCACTGTCACTCTACCTTTTTTTTTTTTCATGAAATATAACTATTGAATATTGAAATCTCATGCTCGGACGCAGTTGATGAGATTGTGACCCTTGGCCAATCTCTAACATATTTAATTTATGGTCTGGAAAATTACACTATGGCGCACTGGCAAACAGAGATATGATACTGAGAAAACAAATTTCAATATGAGTCGATGATTATTATGAGTTTTTATTTTATTTATTTTTTTCTCCACAGTGTTTCTTATTTACATATCCACTGACCATGGAAAAGACACCTAGCTAATGAGAAACTGTCTCCATCTCCACTGCTTGAGGCCAAATTTAAATTGGCCGACTATTACTAGAAACATATTGTGGCTTCCTTTTTCTTTCCAATTTTCTTTTTTTTTTCCTCAACGCATCATTACTTCCTTATCAGTGACTTACAGTATGTGTCACTATTATGTTTCTAAAAATACATTAATATCATTCTTTTAAATTTTTTTATAACACACCTAGAATTCCAACCCAAACTTATGAGTATATTGGCTTATTGGCTGAGCTAACTTTGCTGCCTCATGCTTATGGCCAGCTGCTTATTTCAGTGTTTTACAAGCATTGATTTCATCATCACTGTTTTGCATCCACAGATTTCTACAAGATGCATCAGCTGAACAAATGAAAATGACCCTTGAACATTTATCGCACCATCAGTTACAGAAACACTTTGCTGCGATGCAAAGACTTTGTGTTGATGTTTGTGTAAAAGAGACAATATAAATAATGCATTTTACCTGAAATGAAATTGCAATTCATAGCAAGCAATGGGAGCCGGGACGTATTGTCCTCTAATCTCTTTGTTGACTCTTCAGCAGCGGAGACGGTCGGTGTTGAGGGTGTGTACCACACCTGATTAGTACAATCACTCTGCCGCCCCAGTATGAACAACGGAGAGGAGAAGTGTCCAAGATAGCAAAGTGGATTTTAATGGTGCCAACCCTGTATCAGCGGGAGAGAGGGCACAGTGTGTGTTTGTGTGCCTTTGAGGCTGCAGGGTTGGCTGAGCGATGGCGAAAAACTGCAAATAAATCCCCACCTGTGATGAAGTGTGTGCGCACGTGTCTCCTGTGTGCACCTGAGCTACACTCAAATGTGTTGTCATGCTGTTCAGGAAGCAGCTTTCAAGATAACTGTGAGAGAATCTATGATAACATCTGTGTCGTGAGATCCATTGTGCGAGGAGCCAAATATAGCAGGAGACTCTGGTGAAGTGGTTCATCACACATTTGAGGCTTCTTATGTTAGAAGGCTGAAATCAAATATACTGAAACTATATGGGAAATCATCTGCATCAAAATTCTTGAATTGCTTCTACCTTAAGCCTACACATGTGAGTGTTCTACAAACTGGGGATTTTGAAAGATATCCGTGTTAGTGAAGGAGCTTTGATACAGCTTCTGATAATGATAATGCGTTCTTTTAAACAGACTTTTTAACACCGCTGCATCCGTGCATCAGCACACTGATGGAGCTTCACTGCTGGCTAATGTGCAGTGACCCCAGCTATATGGCTCTCAATGGTCTGAGTGATAAGATCAATATGACTCACATCACTCCACATGCCTCCAAATGCCTGGCTTCTCTCTGTTGGGATTTCAGTGTGAGCTTACAGACTGAGAGATCTGATGACAATTCACTTCACAAGCTCAACAAAACAACTCTTGTGTGTGTTTGTGACCATTGTTGCAACCTTGAATATATTTGACAGTAGCTGTTCTACAATCAGTTCTGAAACCCAATCAGTGTCATACCAAGTTTCAATCTTGAGCTGCAGAAAGTGAGAACAGATTTCTGCAGTTGACTTCCTCATCTAATCAACACCGGCTTGTTTCAGACGTACTGACGGTTGGACAGATCGGGCCAACGTGCTCTTCCACTACAGAGAGGTAATACAAAGTGGCATCTTCACTGGCAGGGCACAGGAGAAATGTGAAATCACCCATACCACCTGCCCATGGTCTTTGCCACGCTTGCTTTCAAGATAATGAATTTCTGCAGGCGGACTCATTGAAGGGAGCGCCACTTCACCACGCTGCACAGCTGCAGCACTTCAGCAGCAGAAATATTTCTAAATAGGCTCATTTGGCACAGGTAGTGTGACAGGAAAGATCATTTTTGCCACACTGCAAAAGAGTTCAGGGTCGTCTTGTCAGAGCAAAACTAAATTAGAAGTAAAAAGGTCAAACGTGTTTCTGGGCAAAACTAATAATTCCTTTTAATATTCCTTTTTTATTCTTATTCCTACATGGTAGTTAAAAACAATCAGAGTAGAGATGATAAATACATCAAGACTTTACACAAAATGCAGGATATGTGGGGGTCCAAGCGTCAAAATATTTCTAAGCAGACACTGTGGGGGCCAGACTTTAAAATAGCAGATTGTTTAATATTTTCACTTTCTTGCAAAATTAATGTTATGTTTAATAATACATTGGAAAAACACTGAAAATCCATAATGATAACTAATCAGTGCTCAACTGCCAATGAATCCTTTTGATGAAGAATAAGTCATTTTCTGGACAAAAAAAACCTCCTGTTCTGGTTCTCAGGAAGTAAATAAAAACACACAACCAACGAAAAAACCCAAGTGATACCTCAATAGACGAGTTCAGTGATTCTCCGACAACAGGTATCTTCTATATCTGCTGTCTGAATTCATTAACATTCTGCTGGCCCAGTGTAAAGCTTTAGCGGGACGGGTCCCAAAGTCAGGGGATCACCAAAAATTATTCCAGTTCATTCTTAGGGGAACATGGAGGTCTGTACCAAATTTAATGGCAATCCATCCGTTAGACATGTCACACAAAACATCAGTATCCACATCATGATGGCGCTGGATGAAAAGTCAGGGGCTCATCAACATCATTAGGATTCGTCCTCTGGGCACCATGAACGTACAAAATGTCACAGCTCAAAATACCTTAACCATGGAAACTAGGATGTGAGGAGGTTGCGCAGAGGAACATGTAAATATAAATCCCATAAATCACTGCCTGTACACACTGAGGCCACAGAAAACGGTGTGAACTAGTGCCTCAGTTTGTCAATCTGAGAACCGCCTTAGGCTTCCCAATTTTAGTTATTTTTAAGTAACCTTTATTTAACCAGGCAGGTCATTAAGAAGCAATTCCTATTGTAATATTGGCCTGGCAAATTCAAAGCCTCTTGAGAGGAAAATGAAAAAAAAGACTGAGGCTCCAAAAGCCAGCTCAGTTATTGAGTTTGTGAAAAGAAGCAAGAGAGAGAGAGAGACTTTTTTTTAGGCTGTTATGTGGTCCCTTTCTGAGTTTAATTCATTTCTCAGCCTTGGGAGAAATAACTTCTCTGGGGCGTAGGGAAACATCTCAATTCATAATGGACACTGGAGGCTATCAGAAGTGTCAGTCATGAGCGAGACTTAAGGGCTAAAAACGTTATTAGTCATGCCCCCTGTTTCTCTTCACAGCGGAAGTGCATCCTTCACTCCGCCGCTGCTTTCCATCACCTTAATCTGGGCTTAATTAGCACCTAATAGGTCCATTTGTCACACTACAGGAGCGTGGAGACTTTTGATAGACTGTGATAAATCCGGTTCAAAATAGCAGTTGTTGGTTTGTTGTGGTCGACATTCATTCTGAGATTTGACAGAGCGATTATTCAATTTCCAAGCTAACAAATTTTCTTTCAAACTCACGTTATGTTCTGTGTCGTTTCTGCATCCGTTCGCTCATTTGTCACTTTTTTTGTGCATATTGTTCAGCAGATGTATGAAGGGAAATACAAGCTGTTAAAGGGTCACTCAAGCCTCAGCCTCTAAAAACAGTGTTATGATTTCTGTGGCTTTGCAAAAAGTGTTCAGACTGAACCTGAGGGAATTTCAGACACATCATGATTTCACACATGTGCACGGGAAATACAAAGACGTGTGAACACAAATTTGCCTCTTGACCTCCCGACTGAGGTGAAGATGGATGTGTAAGTGTAAAATTCTGGCTTATTCCAAAGCTTGTTCTAAGTTTTGAGCTCTGAGGCCGAGCTGTCAACACTCAAGACAAAGTTTACACTGTGCAGTTGGGATAAACACAGAAAAACAAATCGGCTGTCACGGTCATCATAACTGTGAACAAACATTAAACAGCCTCTGATGATAGGATCCATTGTTAGAGGGACTAAAAGTCGAGAAATCTTGGCTTCTGCTTCAAGGTAAGTAAGTAGTTTTGTAGAAGTCAAACAAGCCTCAGCAGCAATATTTATAAGAAGCATCCATGTTTTTTTTAAAACTTTGCTCGTTGACATATGAATTAAACATTTTGCGCCATGATTTTTTAGCTCATATACATCACCACTTTGTTACCTAGAGGTTTTTCTTTTATGCATAACCAGTGAAAAATCCAATCATGTTTTACTTTTGTCCAAGACTTACACAGAATGAGTGTTTATAATGACTCCATTGACCGTACACTTTCAAATATCTGGAACTTTTACTAGAAGAACAACATTAATCTGCGCACAAGATTAAAGTGTTGAGAAAATATTACTCTTAGTCAACGTGACAGCTCCTCAGTTTTCACTGAAATTGCTTTAAAATTGTTTTTTGTAATTGAACTTTTATATCAACTGGATATTGCGTTCACTCATTTGTCGGGTGCTGTTGTATTTGTCTGTTTATATATGTGTGTTTATGTTGCCTTCTTGGCCAGGTCACTCCTGAAAAAGACATTTTAATCTCAATGAGGATTCTGCCTGGTTAAATAAAAGATATACGGTATAAACACAAGATTACTTGGTTGTCATTAGACAGCGCTCAGACTCTGTTTACTTATAGTTCATTTGTCAAATTGAATCAGACATATTTTGATAGAATCAAGATGTTTCCTCTGCCAGAGTTAAATGAGATTGAAAAGGCATCATAAATCTGTGTTTTATGGTGCCATGCGCTTTTTTAAGTGAGGGCTGTGAGACTGACAGCGGTACAGTGCTGCGGGAGCACTTATGATAAAACCTACAGACTTAATTAAAATAAGTTGTAAAATTGGTGTCAGATGGGAAGTAGAAAATGTATTTGTAGCAGACAATAAATCATCTGGGATTCCTTAATTGACTTTCCCTTTAAGGGACTCAAATGTCCTCTCACTTTCACTTACTGTGATGAGAGTGAATTAGGGAATTGCACAGAGCAGCAGAGTGAAAATCCTCTCTGAAGAGTGCGACTGAACATACCTATAGGAAACACAGGACCACCAAAGGAGCCCAGTTCAGGATGAAACCTACTCATTTAAATATACAAACCTTACCATACCTGTTTCCAGATAGTTATGCTATTACAAACCCCTTATTTATTTTATGAAGGGTTTGAAATACATTATCAACTAATCTGACTATTGTCTTGATCAAGTGATTAATCATCTAAAATATCACAAAATTGCGAATTTCCCCACTTTCAAATTAAGACAAACTAAGGTTTATCTTATCTTATCTTAAAATTGACAGTTTTCTAAAGTCAATGGAACCAAATGTGTTGCTTTGTTCAACCAGCAGACTAAAGAAGAACATTAAGCAAGAATCTGGAACCAGAGAGATTTTATTTTTGCCACTGTTGCTTCAACTTAAATACTTGATTATCAATATCCATATTCATTATATATATATTTTTTTATTCATAGGTATCAATATCAGTATTCCTGTTGTTCTGTGATCATTCAGATTGCAGACTGTAGTTAGTTTGTAGTTTCATTTTTCATCTCATGCCTCAGAGTTTTGAGAGTGCCAGAACTACAAACCTCCAGAGAACGTGTCGAGAGACTCCTCCACCTCCAAATAACCTTTGGCAGTAATACTGTATTTCCACAGTGATCTTATCCTCTCTGAAGTGGGCCTCACATCCATATGAATGCACCTTGAAATGAAACTTTTAAAAGGAAAGAAACTGGTGAGGTAAATACAATTGAATCAATGAGTCATTTGTGTTTTTTAAAGATAATTACCAACAAGCTTATGGTCCTCTTACCGGAACATTGTCTGTGTATTTGACATACTATAAACAAACTCAGTTCACACCCTTTACACTAATAAGCTTGTGTCCTATTTACATAATTGGAACCTTTCTATGTGGGGCTCAAAGCAGTGAAAAAAACGTTCGTCAACAGATTTGACACCGAACAAAGTACGGTAACCTCGCCAGGTTTAGCACCAATCAGCCGTGAATTTAAACAACTCCTGCCAAAACACTTCCCCTCGTATGGAGTCCTTTACTCATCGCAGTCCTTTTTTAACAATGGTGCATTCATGCTGTTTGCTTTCTGTTGTCGAATGTGTGTTGTTATTTGATGCAAGCACTTTTGTCAAATTTTACAGTCAATAATTTGTGGGCTGCTTCTGTGTTGATGGAGATAAATTTCCAAACTGCTCTTCTTACTCATACACATTAATTAGAGCAAGACTATCTTGTCTAAATTCTTGGTCACAAAGCAAGACTTTAAAACTGGAAACCTTTATTCAGCTTCATTCAGCAATGAGTACAAGTAAAAATCACCCAAAAGAATGGAAAACAGGAAGAAAACAAACACATGGGTGATTTTTCAAAAGCATACCAAACAGAAGAATTCATGATAAATATCTGGGTAATGTCAACAAACCCATGAATTACCCATAATAGTTTTAATTTAAAAAAAAAATAAAAAATACATTTTCTATTCCCCCACTTCTTTCCAAGATATATGAAATGCCTGATGAAGATAAAGTAGCTCTTTATCTTAGAAAAGCAACTTACCAAAGTGCAGTGTATGTGAGCTGAAATCTTACTTTTAGAACTTTAAAAACTACAAAACCTAAATGATGTAAATTTAGCAACAAACTCTCCGTCAAACAAATGCATTTAACTGTATTGTAACTTATCAGCTCAGCATGAGAAAATGTTTGAGACACTTTTGTTAAGGAATAATCTCAACTTGCAATTCCAGTTTTGCATGCACGTGATTGGCCGATCCTTCCCATTAACTTCTGTGGAGAGCAGATCCAAATGAGTGATAAAGGGTTGAGGTTGGGTTGGGTCAGATGGTGTTTGTGTCCTGTGTGAAACCAAATGTGACATATTAAACTTGTGTCAAATGCAGAATTTAAATTGATTAAGCACAATCTTTCTAACCAAGCAGGTTTGTTACCGAAATCTAACCGCGTTTCACAAGGTTAACCATGTTTATTTTTGTTACCATAACGACAAGGGTCTGACTCAGGATCTGCTCAGAAGTCAAAGGGAAGTACTGGCGTATGCGCTGCACCCAACTTGAAAGTGTAAAGTCATGTTATTTGGACGCAGATTGAAGAGGCCGGGGCTGGATCAAATATAGCTAATCAAATTTGATATGCCATTAACCACACCAAAGCCTGCCAGTACCCTCAGTCCCAATAATCACTCTAATAGAAAAGTGGGTCTCAGGAACAGAGCGTCCAGCCGGAGCCATTAGTGGCTCTAATCTGCCAGTGTGGGGAACATAAACAAAAAGTCCTGAGTCCAAACCAGAGCTTATTAACGATTACCAGCATCACACAGAAAGAAATACTGAAGCATTGACTTGTGCCTTGTTTCATATTATCTGTGAAGTGGGAGCTCAAAGGTCTCACGACATCCATCTCTCTGGTATAAGGAGTCAGGTAGAAGCACAAAAAAAAGAAAAAAAAAATCAAATGATGATCACTAACTGTCTTGGTCTGCACGTGCATTGTCAATCTGCACTGAACCATAATGAGAGCTAAATCATACCTCTCTGCAGTCAACACGGAATTTGATATAAAGAGATGGACGCCAGTGTTTGACCCTGAGTAAAACCATGCCATCAGCTCGTTTTGTAACTAAGAACAGTAATGTGAGAGGAGCAAGACAGCATTGTCCTGAACTGAGCCCTTGACCCAGAACAGTATACACAGACAGACGAGCTGTTGACCACACTGTTTAGGAGATACAGTATAACACAATGCAGGGATAATATAGAGGAAGAGGCGGCCTTGAATATGAGAAATGCATTTGCAGAAGAGCTTTGTTTGACAGATGCTTTTTTGTGCAGAATGACAAACAAAATACTTTTCATTCTCTGAACTGAATCTTTACCTACAAAACTAACAGGGAATAGAGCAAACTATGTCAAGGCTGACCGTAACGTTTCACACGACATGGCTTTAAAATGATTCAGTATATCATGTGTTCGGCTTTGTAATTTCTTATACCATAAAATGTGTGTCATATCCTTGAGAACGGTGCAGGCCAAAGGGAGGCTGTTAACCTTGGGAGGAAGACTGACAGTGATTCAACGAGACCGTTTCATAGCAAACACTTTATCAGCCACAGCTCAGGCCTCAGATAAAAACAGATACTATAATATTTATATGTATTTATACTTGAAGTAGAGGTGAACAACTTCCTGTTCGTGTTTCGCATATGACAACAAAGAACTTGGTTGTGTTTTCTCACTTAACGCATCACACACTTTTAACGAATCTGACAGCTGTGTAAGCGACACTGCTGTTGAAATCAGACATACTGAGACACGACACAAGAGCTAGATGAAATTACAAAAAACAACAACAACAACGTGGTCATGATTTTGCTGTTTTTCGAATCTCATTCATTATTGTACATGTGGTATATTCCCTGGGGAGCATGAATGTCGTCAGCAAATGTATCCCTCCTTTAACATTATGATACATCTTATGCCCACATAGAAATTTTTTAAAATGATCATCCTCTGGAGACCATGAATATCCTCACAAAATGTCAACTTTGACAGCTGCTGTTGTCTCATTGGTTGTTGATTTCAATACAAAAAAACAAATTCACAATGTTTTAATTGACTGTTGACAATAAATGGATAAAATAACATGGCTTTTTTTTGGTTAATGTTAAAGGGCTTATTTTCCATAGGACTAAATAAAATGTACTGATGCAGAAAACGCAGTTACTTTTAGCAGAGTCAAAACTATTACCGGCAGTGACGGCGTCTCATCATCCGGTAATGGGCTGCAGAGTGATCACTCAGCAGTTCAGGACACACACACATACTGACATCATCAATATAAAGTCTCTCTCCTTGTTTTTGTCCGACCGGCATATATTACTTGACAAACTAGATGTCTGTCTGTCTCCTGCTTCCTTCCTGTTTGTCTCCTTCGTCTTTTGAATTTGGAAGGCAGCACAACTAATGAACAACTAAATCACCTCAGTGGGGTTTTCTCCCTGAACAAAGAGCAGGTGTAGGTGTCTGGACACGGCTCCACCGGCCCATCTGCTCATGTATACAGCAACATTTAGGATTCTAGCTGGAAAACTGCACCGGAATCCACAAGTAAGACATGAAAGATTCATGAGTGACGCCGTCCATGATCATAAAACAATACAATGCACATAAAAGGCGGCATGAAGAAACTGTGCACTGATGGTTGTTTGCTCTGATAAAAGGGTGGATGCTTTATCAGAGATATGAATCGAGCAATATCTATGCTAATTAATCTCACAAAAAATCCTACTGTCCACCTCGAGAGATGAAGCATTTCATTAATACTTGTAGATGAATTTTATGCAATACAGTTTGTGTGATGCTTTGGACAAAGCTTTGTAGACGGGTAATGCCCATGTCTTAATGTGATCACTGAGCAAATTCGGCTGTTGTCAAATTTCATGAAATATTGTGTCACTAATGATTGTGCGAGAGTGTGTTTGTGTGTGTGTGTGGACGGAGAGGGAACACAAAGGAAATGAGGAGCAAGAAGCCAAAACACCAGAGATTCCAGACCCAGCTTGCTTCAGGATATTAACACTAAAAGTGTCGGACATATTTACAGTAAGCAGATCTGCTAAACTCAGTGTTAGTGTTTGAACTTGCCCCAGCGTGAGGCAAATCCAGAGCAGCACCACCGGTTAATCCCCTGCCCCGTGCTCGGTGGAGCCAGCTATTATTTCTCGGGCATTACACGTGCCACAGCCTCCTTTTAAAGTCAATGTAACGTTGTAAATTCAATTTGGGACTCAAGTGCACCTTTTCCCAGAAATATCATTCTCCCACATTAGCGCCCACAGAGTTTGAATGTAATGTGTGGAAATCCCATTATTAAGGCAGACTGACGAGAGCCTGGAGGACGGCCCGATTCCCTCAGAGCTATCTTGAGTGCGTTCGGCACCCGGCGTGATCTGAATGGCAATGGATGGCGGGCAGCGGGGCAGCGTTCCCGTCTGAAAACTGACATCAAGACACAATGGAGGAGGAATTGAGTGTGATTATTTACTTTGTGTCTGCTCTTTCCAATCAAATTTCACTTTCACAAGAGATGAAGCGAATGCTGCTGTGTGAGAGAGTAAAGGTAAAAAAAAAAAAAAAAAAAAAAAATTCTTTAATAACTTGCTCAAACTTGAAGTCAAATCTCACGGAGCTCTAGGGGAGAAATAAAATAGATTCTTTCTACTCTTCTTCATTCAGATAGGTCAGCAGCCACAGACCCTCTGCACCCCTGAAATCCCAGCGTTCAATTTAGCACACAAGGCTGGCTTGATATTTGTGACCTTGACCCTCGCTATCTTCAACATGCCTCTTTTGGCTGCCTGGTATTGATTAAGAGTCCCCGCTTGGACGAGGACACAGCTGGGGTCTTGATTCTCACTTTCCTCCTGCCGACCTCCCTCCATTACCAACCAGAGAGGCACAGTGGAAACAGGTCACCTCAGTTGAATCATCTTATCTTTCTTGTGGTTTTAGAATTTTTTATAAATTTGACTTTTTTCTGTGTAAGTAAGCAAGGTTCAAGTATTTTCTAAAATCAAGTTTATTTCTTTTTCTACTCAGCAGCAAACTGCCTTTTTCTTTATTGCTTCAAGAGACATCGACTGATTTCTAAAAATTCTTGAAGCAGTTCAAAGTTGGAGTTTTGAGAGTTTGGATGACATTTTTTTAACAACGATGATTAAAGGGATATGAAAGAAAACAAGACTTTGTAAATCTATTTTTAACTTTTCTTTGGATTTCCTCAGAAAATACTTGAAAAAAACAAAATGTGAAGGAAAACTGCTCATAACCTTTGTCCACATTAGGGTTCTCAAAAAGACATCGCTTCATTTTAAGTGGTCACAACCCCAAAAGGTTGCTCTTAAACAGACTTTCTCTTCACCTCACAAAAAATTCATGACCTGCACTTTTGTAATAAAAAAGAGTCTTTCACATCTTTGTTACTCAAGTTCACTATTTCCCAGATGGAATCAAACACCTCCTCTCTGACACAGTCCAGCTACAGTTCATGGACAGTAGATTTATGGAAAAGATCAAACGTGTTATAAAAATAAGATCAGCGAGTCCAACCTTAATCAAACGACCTCAGCAAGTGAATCTCCAACTGTGACTTACATGCTCTAACAGACTTAGTTCTTTACTTTCTATATCGAGTAAATTGTTGCCTAAAGGTCCCTTATCGCTTTTCTAACAATATTCTTAACTTCATGGATATTTGCAAGGAAAGGGATGACAAGGAAAAAGGATGATAAAAAAAATAGGGCCAAAAATAGGGATTATGGTGTAGGAGACTTAAAAAAGAAGAAAAAAAAAACACTAGAAAGTGAACAGAACTTTAAGGAGCTGCCTGCTTTCATTTTGAGATTTGTTCGGCTTGATCGTGGCGAAAGAACACCAAAGGTTCCCGAATGTTGTTTTCTTTAGAGTTTTCTCCAATCCTGCTTTGATTTCTCCTATTGCCTTTAAGCACTACAGCAAGCTAAGTGCTATCACATCAAACAAGCAAAAGACCCCGTCGAGAGGTCGGACAGTAGGAGTGTGCACCAAACCTCTCTCGGTGGGAGGGATGGAGGGTGTGCACGTTGGAGGACATCAGTAAAAAGGCCCATCCTTCACTGTTAAACTGGTGGAAGTTAGTAAAGCTACAAGACATTTGTTCAGCAGACAAGTAGCATAACACACATGCTGCTGTCGTGCATGGCCTTATGTGGCTTTGCATGGCTGCATTTACTGAATAGTGGATGTTGTCATTGTATTGTTGCATCAATGTTTTATTTCTTCCAGCTCCTCTGCATGTGTTTGCTTATTTAGTTACTTTAAAAGTAATTTTGGCATCTTATTATCTTGTGTCTTTTTTTTTCCTCAACCTGTTCTCAACATATGCAATACGCTATTTATGTCCCTTTATACCATCATTAAATACTCTGTGCAATATTTCATCTCTTAGATCATTACTGTGCAATATTTCATTCTATACAATATTTTATTCTGTGCAATAGTTCATTTCATTTCAATTCATCCTTCTGTCCATAGTATATATATTATTATCATATTCTCATATTTCTCTTGTTAATTTGTTTACACCTTCTAGCCTGGTTTGAACCATTAATACTTGTATATTTCTTCTAGTTAAATTGTTGCCACTTTTTATTATAGTTAAATTGCTGATACTTTTTACTACTTTCATCTTGCTACTGTAAAACAGTAAATTTCCCTGTTGTGGGATTAATTAAGGAATATCTTATCTTGTCTTATCCTATCTTATCTTATCTTAACTGATTAACACTGGCACATTTCCAGAAATGTTGATTCGTGTGCATCGCCCCTATAAAAATGATGACTGACTCCATGAGGCACTTCACTGTAAGAGCATGATGTGGGTGGCTGCTATACAAAAAAAATTATAGGTATGTGAATGAATCACATTTATACTTCTTGGTACCAGAGCCATCAGGTGCCAGCTTTCAATATTTTCATTTACAGACAAATAAAATTTCCATCAGAGAAATTCCTTTTATGACCACTCACTCTGATCATTGCTGTTTCAGCTACTTTATAATTGGCAAGGTTTTTCTTTACATGCACAACTGCTAACAACTAATTCCAAGGCAGGAAGTCCAACTAAAACCACCAGACAAAAAGATAAAGTCATCACATACTGTGCATGAAGTGGACACAGCTTGAACATCTATATAATCAAAGTCAAATCAATACACTACTGCATTCGTGAAACCACACATCTTTGCTTAAATTGTGTCAGAGTTTATAAAAACATATGGTCATTTTTTCAGGCCATGCTTTGTGAAGTTGTTGGACTGAACTGCACCACATGCATATTGTAACTGGGTCTAACTCCTGAACTCCTGAACATGGTCTGATAATGTTTGTTATTTTCCTTGGTTTATACATGTTGCTTTAGGCGATTGTGGTGCTGATGCCATAACTGGATCCCCTACCTCCTGCATTTCTCCACACAGTATGTTTGTGAACATAATCAAACATTCAAGCTGAAAAAAAAAAATCCTTCTGGCCCTCTCCACTATTGCTTAGATGATGTATTTTTTTAATCTTGAAACGCATAACAAGTAGTGTTCTTCGGGTCACTGCTATGCTTGTATGCTTTACTTGTAGTGAACCTGGTAAATCTTTTATATTTTGATGTTTACTTTCAAGCAATAATAGTGATTAATGAATGAAAGTCTGTCTCCATTTAAGGTTGATAAGGCTTTTTTTTTTTTTTTAATGAAAGACGGTCAGAACTTTAATTAAGCCTTTAAACCATTTCTTTTTCACTGCATCCTTCTGAAGCCTTCTAGCCTGAACACAGGTGAGTAAAACTACCAGCAAGAGCAAGACCGAGACACAATAATGTGAACACTGTGAGCACTAAACCACACCATATGTCATCCGCTCACTAATAGACCCACTTAAGATTTACTGACATGAAAAACAAGTTCTCCTTAAATTAGTAATCTGTAACATCCAACACCCCATTTACTTTACACCTCTCAGTGTTGTGGAGGCGATCAAAGCGTCTTCTGGTCTCTCTCCAGCGGTGTATTCGCCTCCTGCTGGAACAATACGTCTCTCCCAAGCTACATAAATCAATAAGAGAACCGGAGAAAAATTGCAAGCGAGGAGTCAACAGCGCGTTATCTCGCTTGAATTTAATGATCAGTGAGCGACACCGTGGAAGACGTCCAAGCTTTTAATGGTATTGCAGTTAGATAGTCAATGGCACTTTGAAAACGTGCAAAGTTGTGTGTACTGAAAGAACAGTTTCACAATTTGAAGTGTAAAATTACTTCCTAATATATGTATGTGTGTGAGACAATGTTAGATAATATGGAAGTGAACATATCATTCTGGATACAAGGATATAAAAAGATTTTTCACGCGTAAGTAACTTCATAATACAGTATGTGTATCTATCATTCAATTTACATGTAATTTTGTTTTGTAGCCTTTTCGGGAAGTGGCAACATAACTGTAAGAGGATGAAGTCATGCAACCATTATGTAGTCATCTATTGTGTCCTCATGGTCTCCAGGAAGCGTACAAACTGGCTAATTATGTTTGCCTGATTGAATTTTGGCTTGCCTTCTAGCCATTTATCTTATATTTATCCAGGGATGGCTAATTACATTAAACATAGGCTAAGAGAACTAGCATGTAAAAGAACACTGCCTTTGATATGTGCAGACACTTGTATTGCCATTGGACCAAATCAGTGTCAGCCTGATTGATCGGCGTTCACTCTATCCTCGGGCTGTCTAATTTCCTGCTGGTTGACTTATATAATGAGGTCTGGATGGAGGTCTGTGTTTTCTTTTTCTGGGGTGGCATCTGTTGTGAAACACATAACGTAGCCCAGGCAGCCTGTGCGCAGCCAAGTGCCCTTTGGCTGCACCGGGGATGCAACTTATAGCCTTTCAGTTTCCACTTAAACGCCACTAAGGGCACCTGTTTTTGTGAAACAAGATGTGCAGCATTAAATGCGGTCAAGTGTGCAGTTTGCAGAGGGCGTGATGGCACTTTTAGTATCTTTGTGACCTGTGGCCCTATTGGAAATGGGGTGAGATTAGGAGGGGCCGGTATCACAGTGGCAGCTTTCATCCATCATAGCCAATCACAGCTCATCTTGTTTCTTAGAAAGCGCTGCTACCCTGACTTACTGGTAATTTGGAAATGCAGTGTCAGCAGAGTCCTGGCCGACTTTTCCAAAGAGCAAACTCATATTTTTGTTAAGGCTGCGCAATGTAATCATACAGCAGCTCAAATATGAATATATAGCAGATGAAAAACATGTAACTTGTTGGTTTTAAGTCAAATTCTATTTTTATAAACCTGGTCACAAATGTGCATAACATGTTTTATGAGTTTGCAATAATCCACAAAACAGCCAATTATGGTGCATCTCAATGTATCATCATCTCCAACACAGGCTGCATTGCAGAAAATGAGAAGCTTTGTAAAACACGCAAACGTTTGTCTGGTTCTTTTACAGCATCCTGATGCACAAGATTTAATCAAGGCGAGGAAGTGGAACAACTAGGACGCACAGTCTCATCCTGAACATGCGTAGCACTCAAATCAGAGCCTCAGTCGGCTTTAGGGCGTCAGTCGGCTGAAGTCGTTCACAAAGCCTACAAGCTGTTGGAGACAGATGCTGGTAAGAATCTCAAAACAATCTGCAGTGTTGTCTGACTTACCGGCATAACTCGCACTTGGAGTAAAGTTGTATTCCGTTGGATGTCTATCTAGATATGTCCACTGGATGAATAATGCATCATCAGAGGCAGAGGATGTGTGAAGAATTGAAATTAGTAGTCAAATATACTTGACTATGTTTATGTCTATTATACTTCCCTGATTCACTTGCTGACTTGAAACACACACTGAGCACACGCTGAAGCCATTTACATGTCAAAAACAGTCCAGAAGACAAACACAACCAGCTGCTTCAACTGTTACTGACGTACTGGATTTCCTCTCATGTACAGTGTGTCTGGCATGTCAGACTGTACATGTATATTAGCTGGTCATCGGCTGCTTTGTGGTGCATTCAAGTGCAACTTTATTAATGGGCCTTCACTGGTGCTTGTTATTCGAGGTCAGCCTGGTGTGTTGAAAAAATTTGTCACTGCTACAGAATATCCACTGGCAACAGACCTAAATTTCACACAACATTTCCAGTGACAGATTTATTAATTGTCGCACACAGTCTGACATGCTATAGATTTAAAAAGAGCCAACGTTATCACGGCTCCCCGCCTGTTACTCCCAAAGCTCCCCAATCTGTGCTGTAAAAGGGAACATGGCTAAAGTGGCACGCCGGTTCTGAGCACAGGCAGAGAGAGGCCTGAACTGTGCCGGGCTCCCAGAGTGGATTAACAGAGTTTATCAGCACCAGCACACTGTGGCACTCATCGCTCGCGCTCTGCTGTGGATAAGTGGCTGCAGAAAGCACAGAGTCCTTGGACGTGGTCAATAACAGCCCTCGGGGCACACGAGGTGCTGGTCAATTAGAAAATGCTGAAACAGTTTCTTGGTCAATATATTCACGGTCACAGTCTAATCTGGGATGTATTTCGTAAACACTCAAGTGGATTGCTGTGAATTCATATGTTGCTTTCATATGAAATTAAATTCATATTAGATTATTTGAACATGGAGGGGACAAACTATATGAAAGCTACATGAAAGCTATAGAGCGGGTTGTTACAAATATGGATTAATTCATTTGCAACAGAGCAAAGCAAAACCATGAATTTCAGACACATCATGAAAAATTGCATCAAATCAATACGAAAAGGATTTTTTTTTTATTACGACTCACAAACTCAATTTTTAAAAATGTACCATCATTAAGCTGTGATTGTCAGAAAGTGACACATAAGGCAAATCATTCATGCTGCGAACAGCTACAGCTAGTTATATTATGTATTTGCTTTACAAATCAATTTGAGGTTTTAAAGTAAATTTTGTTCGGGAATTCACTTTCCCCTCCGGAAACATCCTCGCTCAGTTATGGATGACTGGATTTGCTACCTGTTGTGGAATTCAAACAGCTATCTTGAAAGCATTTTTTCCCCACCTACATAATGGAAACTTCTGCACTTCATGTAACATTCATTGCAGATGTCAAGGATTTTACAGCCATTTGTGTGACATGGTTTACATAGAGAATGAGAAACGTTGTCCCATATGGAGCCTTCCTGTCCTTTAGGGCAACTTGGATGAGCTACATGTATGTTCAAACATGGCTGAGGGCTTGTAACGCAGTGATGTCTGACAAAGACCATCTGTCCCTCTGCGACGTGAGGCGAAGGTTTGCGGCTCACATGTGTTGTTGTCAAGAGTCTTTGAAATGTTAGAGAAAAAAATGTGTGGAAAAAAAAGAGTGTGTGTGTGTTCAATCTATATTTGACTTTAAATTATGATTGATTTTCAGTTAAACTAGTTGATGTCATGAGATAGATTATAAAAGCAATAGTTGTGGTTTAGCAAACTAAAGTTGAACCATCACAATAGTATGTCAATTATTAACACCTTAACCTGCTTGTTTTCATTCAACCAGTTTGTTTAGTCTTGTGTGAAAACGAGATTGAAACCACTTGACGAAAGGGCCCCAGTCTGCTTCCACTTGGACTTTGGTGCAGTTTGTTTATAGTGTGAAAGCGAAAGGGATCAACCACAGCACTGTGATTTTTAAGTGATCTGTATAAACAGTATATTAGTCATTTGGTAATCGTGAAAACATGTGTGGGAATTTTCAGAAATCAATCAGAAAGTGAAAAGGAGGTATGTTGTTTAGGAAGTTAATTATTTAATTACTTTGACCACATTTCCACCCAAAGTGTCAGAAATCTCACAACTACTAAAATGTTCTTCCTGTTGCTGTCTGTGTTTCCACTGCTGTCTAACAACCCATTTAGTCAAATTAGTCTGCTGATGTACGAAAAAGCGACGGCTGTTTTTATCATTTTTCTCTACAACAACGACAGCCTGAACTTTGCCATTGGTCCTTGTAGGTTTTCTTCTGTAACTCATGCTGATGTGTCCAGGCAACAATGACAAACAAACTGGTTTGTGGCTGCAGATTTTTAAAGATTGTTACTGAAATAAAATGCTGCAAGAACTGAATGTTCAATGCTGCAAAGTACCACCCCCCCACCCCCCCTAAGGAGGGACTTTTGGGGGGGTAAAATAATGTCCCAGTCACTGAATTGAGACTGGTGGAAAAGTTCCTCCAAAGGTTCTTGGTCCCTGAGGAAAGTTTCTGGTGTGGAAACGTGGCTTTTGTGACACCACAGAAGTCAAATATACCCATAAAGTGCAGGTAAGTGCTGCATGACTTGCTGTCAGTCATCTGAGTTTGATTTCCCCCCCGTGGGTACACACAGCGCTGCGGCCAAAACTGTCCAACGAATGAGTCATCGTGTCCATGAATTCATGTTTACTGCTGTTGGCTAAGAGGAGTACAATGAACAAAATCACATTTGATATCAGATCCTAATTCAAAGTTGCATTAAAGGGTGATTTCTGTTGTTATTAAAACTCAAAAACAACTCAAAAAGTAAATAAATCCTTTCCACACTGACACATGCTCGTATCAGATATCTCCTCATCCATAACTTAAAATGTGTCTAATCCTTTTCTTAGATAAGATAAACTGTGCCAGAGACCTGTCAGTGTCGGTCGGCGATTAGAGGCTGATAAAAATCATAGATCTCTTCTGTGCCCTTTTAAAATCCAGCCTCCGGTGAAACATTGTTCTGCACTAGGTATCATGAATCATTCAAATCAGAGCTGATCAGGATTACTGGTTGCCATCAGCCGCTGTCATGGATTTGTAACTCCAAGATTAAGATTGAATTTTTTTTCTTGTCAGTGAACCCACCGGCCTGTGGCACCATTCCAGAAACATGCGCTCATTCTTTTCTGGCAATTTTTGTTCTGCCTTTCTATTATTCTGCATCGAAGAGACATCTGTGAAAGGAGGGGGGGCGGAGGAAATGAAAACGATCCCATTTATACCTGGTGTTAAAATGCACTCTGTGGAGTCAACAAAACAAACCCGGGCTCGGTTGTTAGATGAGAAACTGTGCCGTCTCCATTCTATTTTAAATGGTAAACATTGCCCTTTATGACTCTTGTGTGCATCATGGTCATTTTTTTTCCAACTGTGCTGTGCAGCTGCTGTGAACCGTGACTCCTTCATCATAGAGGAAGCAACAATAGGTGGTGGCAGAAAAACAAAGGCTGTTGTTTAGGATTTTACAGTCTACTTTATGTGGAATACTGAAGTTTTTAAAATCTTGCACATTGTTACTATAATATGATTATGGAAGATCATTATTATGGCAACTAAACTATGGGAAGGAAAGTACAGTGAAAGCCATGGTTACAGTTCATAAAAAGACACAGCTCTGTTACAGGACACAAACCTTACTTTTCACCTCACACACTCCTTCCTTCTTTGCCACTAAATGTTGGCTCAGGATGTAAATGGAGCACTACAGGATCATCTATACATCCTACAAATACTGGGCTAATATAGGACGCCCTGGTTGCTTTTTAAGGAAATAATTCCGCTTTAAATTTCATCAATTCAAAATTTTCACCGTAAGTTAACAGGGAGCACTGCAATCCAGTCCTAACAGGATAATAATGAATCCCAAAATCACCCAAACTATGCTTTTTCCAGCAAAATTAACACTCACACTGCAAAGAGACCTGCTCTTTTCAATTTTCCTATAATTCATGTCTTGAAGATAAGAACACATTTAAATAGCTATGAAGCAAATTACAGATGGGAAGACACACTAAATTACCCTTTAATGCCAGGTGTAAATGTGATAGAAGCTTTTTAGCCTTGCTTCAACCCAAAGACACTAATTATATGTTCCGAATACGTCACCTGGTTCATTCTTTCAGAACGGTTCAGGAATTCAGATGCAAAATTCAGGAATCCATTGTTATTATAACGAGTCAGTTTTAAATGCTGTGTTGTGTTGCCAGTAAAAAAAGAAATGTTCTAAATGAAGTTTAACAAGTCAGAGTTGCATGTAGTATGACGTGTGAACGGACACGTTTAAGTACTCATGGGTACACTGGGGTGTTTTAAAAGAAAGCATTATCTCAGCTTTATCAACCCTGCCAGCCGACCAATAAACTCAACTTCACAGTGCATTATCAGTCCTTCACTGCTGTACAGTGTCTCGGTTTCAGTCATGATAAGTGGGGGAAAGAGCTCAGTGTTTTTGTTCACATTCTAAATTACAAACTTCAGCCATATTTTAATGGGACCCTTCCTAGAATAAATAGGAAACGTATCCAACGTGGTCATAAAGACATTTCCCCCATACCAAGGAACCCCTATGTTTCCTCTGTCCCCCACCAGAACCCACACATGTGAAGTAGATTACGCTCCCCCCTCTCCTTTTGCCAGCCCCTCTTTCCACTGCAAAGAAAGAAATCATTCAGTTTCAGCCTTTTCTACAAACATCCCCCTCCCCTCCTTTCCCCTCCCAACAGCAGACAGGGGCACACAGACGACCGCACTCTGCAGCCAAACCCTAATTGTGTGTGCGTGTGTCTGCATTTTTTTTTTCTCCCCCTGACATGAAGAAGGAAAGCAAGTGAGTATTTGTTCTCTGTGCCTGTGAATGGTGGTCCTGAGCCTTTTGACTCGTTCTGCTTGACTGAAAAAAAGTGGAGGTGGCCGAATTTAACTGTGAAAAATTACTGGAGTCAGGTAAGTTTGTTTTTTTTGGATTTGTGAAACTTTAGTTGTGGAGCATCATGGGAGGCTGGGGCTCTCTCACCTGGAGCTCTATAACTTACAAAGATATTTGAACTATTGTTTGGTTGTAAAATATTGGTATTGATGTTGGTGGTTGCTTTAGAGTTGAATAGAAGTTTAGGTAAACTCGACCTTATTCCTCTGTGTGATTGTATATGTGCAGCACACATTGATCTCTGTGTGTGAAAACATCTCTCTACTTATCTCTCTTATTGTTATTCTACGAAGCATGTTTCCACCTTACCTGATTACCTACGAGGCCCGTGAGCCTGCGAGGCCCCTCCACGCTCGACTGGCTTAGTGCCAAGGAGCTCCTTGTCATAGCAACATCGAAGGTGTTGAGTGTTGTGACACCGCTGAAGCACACCTGTTCGGTCTTTGACAAGAGGGGCCGCAGGGCTGAGCCGCAGCGATGCCACAAACACTCAGATTAGCTCCAGAGAGGTTGTCAGGCATGAGCATCAGATTCAAGATGCGCTTTTGCAAGTGAAAGGCTGGAAAGTAGAAATGGTGAATATATCACAACCATGCCATTCTGCAAATGACACAATTCCTGAATTCATCTTATGTGTTTTAGAACTGAAACAATTAGTCAATTCATTGATTAATTTCGTGACGAAAAATAATATTTTCACCCTTGTTCCAGCTTCTTTATTGTACAGATTTGCTTTACTTTTCTAAACATAAATTGGATGTCATTTACTTTTAGATGACTGATCATTAAAAAACAAGCAACATATTTTGAACAATCAACCAGTTAATTGAGAAAGATAGAGCGACAGAGATAGAACTAATTGTTATTTGTAGTTCATGTATTCAATCAAAGTGGGAAATGACTCCTGATTTCTTCAAGCATTGCATGTTTTATGTTTGCCATTGTGCAGACTATGGTACAGTATTAGTGTGTATACAAGTCATAGTCTCAGCAAACTGCAAAAAGCTGTTCTGGATGTCCGCTTATGAGTAGAAGTAGGAGAAATTCACTCAGTTGTGTAGTAAACCAGTCAATCAGTAATAGCTGCACTGCTGTCACAGGAACCTCCAAACAAGGATTTACAGTCATCTCTACTTTCCTTTAAAGATTACAAACAGGGACTGAGACGCCCTCTCGGTGTTCTGAGCTCTCGGCGATGAACCGCTCCGCTTCTGCAGGCAAGCTTCTGCTATTTTATGCCAAAAGAAAAGTCAGCCTATAAAAGCCACTTCACGATGACAGATCCTTCACAGCGAAGCCAAGAAAGGTCACCGCAGGCCGCAGAGAGTCTAACACAAACTCTGCTTCAGCCGAGCCGTGAGACGCCGGCGTGGAAACTGTGAAGACATTTTCCAAAGACAAAGGCAACTGCTCCCGCCAATCTGACACGGAGACGAGCGTGCGTGCGCGTCTTGTTAGCAGGCCTTTAACAGACTGATTTAATGTCACTAAACGTCCTTTGACTTGCGCCTTTTACTGCTGCAAGAGACAATAAAGTCATATTCTAGGATGAATTACGTTTCCAGTTGTTGGTATTCTGTCGTTAGGCTGAAACTGTTGTCACTCTGCGCCATCAGGTTTTGATTTATCAAAGCCCAAACAAGTGCAGTAAAAGTTCAGAGTAATAAAAAAGTTTTGGACACACTGGTGCCGCAGCTCCACAATTAAGTTTTAAATGTCTTTGAAGGCGGAGATTCAATTCAAGCTCAGTCAAGTGTTTGCTGCTCTCACCTTCTAATAAGTTTCACCCACAAGCTTGTCTCATTAATCTTATGTCAAAATTAGACTGAATGTAGACTGTGTAAAATGTTTTTCTGACTGACATACTAGTTACAGGACAGCAGCTGATACTTATTCAAGTACAAATATATCTATTTTTTTTTAAATTTTCTTTTTATTTTAATTGAAAAGCAAATTATTACAATTCCAAAGCATGTTTTGTTTACATAATCTGCGACTTTGATGCTTTTCCAATGTTTCCATTTAACGTCACTAAAAAACAAAAAAGAAAAAGAACAACAGAACAGGCGAGCCCGTCATTTTTAACTGTGAAAAGATAATGGAGAGAAAAGTGGATGAAGAGAGCTGTATCTAGTTACAGGTGAATTCAAGTAAAATCACACCTTATTGGTTTTAAATACTCAGTCCATTTGGACCGGATCTGGTAGAACTTCTCTTTGAGTACTTTCAGGGAAGATGTCAACTTTTCCATAATGCACACCTCATGTACAATGTCAATCCATTCTTCAATAGTGGGAGGTTCAGCTTTTAACCATTTTTTCGTAATCGTTTTTTTTGCTTGTTGCCAATAATATACCAAGTAGCATCTTGTCATTAACACTCCAATTTTCAAACAATATATCACCCAAATACATAGCTTCACATGTAAAAGCAATGTTTACGTCAAATGTATTATCTATGTGTTCATGGACCAGTTTCCAATAAGGTCTAATGACCTGGCAGTCCCAGAAGACAAGAAAGTGATTAGCTTCGCTTGTCCCACAAAGCCTCCAACAAGTACAAATATATTTGCAAATAAAGTAAAAAAAAAAAAATCTGTCATATTCAAACAAACGTCATTCATTCATCATGACATGTGTCACCTTTGGAAAAACTTACTAAATTTCCAGTCGCTGACATCAGCAGTGTTAAAATGCACATCAGTCAAATGAAATGAACAAACTTATTACTCTGACGTCATGATGCAGAGCTCCTGGTTTGTGTCTCCTCGCTCGCGGCCTGGACGGGTTTGAAGGTTCCTGTTTACTGCTCTTCTTACAGCTGCTGTAACACATGTGAGGTCAGCCTTTAAAGCAAACAGAAACAGAGGGACGGAGGGAGGGAGCAGCCAACAGTTGGCTGTTTTATGGGTCTGGCCTACACCACAACTCATCTTAAAATAAATAAGACAATTTTACGCTGTCCGCTCCAGCAAGAACGACTGGGCGTTCATTCCGGGTTCCTCGACAAAACAGGGCAATAGGTGCGACTTGGATTTTCATTTTGGGCTGTGAGGAGTTTGAAATAGTTTGCTGTAAAAGTGAGCTGAAACCAAATGTGCTCCGACTGCAGAAAGAGCTCTGCAGTGCCTCCGCCTCACAAGCCTGGTTCAGGGTTTTTAAATATATTTCCAGATGCAGAAGAGAGACAGGAATGAATGGCAGTCTGCAAAATGATAAACCAACACTGTTGCTGTTTGACTGTAACACACGCAGAGACGAGGGATGAACAAATGATGACAGAATCCCACCTGATGTTTGAGGTTTTTGCAAAAGCAGCTCTCTGTTGTCTCATGTGTTGCAAGGATTTACAAGGTGGATAGATGTTATGAAAGATCCAAAGATGGTTTCCAAAAACAACACATGTACTCCTGCGAGGGGCTCGGTCAGTTTTTACAGCCCTAGCGTGACACAGCTCATGTATCTGCTACAGTAAACTATGACCCAACCGGTGTGAGGCCTTCGCCAGCTTGTAAACATCACACAAGCAACACTCAGCCCTGAGCAACATTTTTACAGAAATCAATGGAAAAAAGCATGAATAAACAATCAAAAAGCACGATTACAGATGTTGTCATGTTACTATGGAAGCAGCTAATTAGAATCTTATGAGAAGCTGAACGTGCTATCATGAAATTTAATAATATGTAAAACTATCTGTCTGAATTTATGTCATTTGAACTCCTCCACCTTGTTTACATAATTTAAGCCAATTCCAATCAATTTGAAAAACTTCAAGTATCCATTATTCAAAAAATGCTAATATTTAGTCAAATTGAATTGGTGAAATTCAGGCAACAAAATTCAAGATGAAAAATTCAAACAGCTACAGAGGACATGTCTTCTTTGAATGTAAACCGGCAGGACTGAGGTTTTGGATATTCGCTTTAGAATTTTTCATCTTTTGTCTAAATTTCACTTATTCAATTTCACCAAAATGAGTTGATGTTTCTAAATCTGATTGTCAAAAGAAACTTAAAATCAAACAACCTTCTGTATATTTTAAAGAGGGGAAATCAAAACACATAAATTCAAACAGATGGTTTACTAAGAAAATATTTCAACATTTCAACATTAAGTGATTACATTTTTCAGAGGAATTCTTGTAAAGTCACTTGTGTCTGGATAAAAGTTCTTCCAGTATCATATGGTCAAACTTGTTCCATTGCCGCAGACAGCAGCTGACGTCTTTGACTAAATACTATACATTTTATACAGTGTAATGTGGCATTGACATATAAGAAAAGTTCAAGTAAAAGGATACGTTATCTGATACACTACACATCAGTATGAGTTGATCACCGCTAAAATATGCAGTGTGACATTCAGAGTTTTTTTTTTTGTGAGCCGAGACAATATTAAAGATTAAAAAACCGTTTCTATATTACTGACAGGTAAAGTGTAGCAGAAGGAATGACAACTGGGAAGCCAACACAATAAATGTCTAAAGGTCAGGAGACAGATTTAAATCCTCATTATGCAGTTTAGCCTTTGAAGCCACTGGAGCACCTTTTTGTTGGCATGATAACCAGCCATGATATTTAAATAAAGCTGCTTGAAACATGCAGATGCAGAAAGCGCTACGGTGAAACCTTTAGGCTCTAAACTGTGCTAATGTACCTCGTAAACAGGTCATGGATTCACAGCTGGATCCTGTAGAAATCAAAGTGTTTATCTGTGATGACTGAGGCGGCAGAGTGCAGATGCTTAGATGTGAAAAGGTGAGAGTGGACAAATGAAGCTCAGTGATCTGAAGGTCTGCAGAGATGATCACTTTTAATTTAAAGATGTTATTGAGTGAATGAGCTCATTTTGAAGGATCTATCATGTCCATAGTTTTACTAATACTGTTTGCAATGGACACAACATATATATATATAAATATAAAACATACACATATCAGCATGCTGTTTGAATGGAAAGTATAACTTGTAAACTGCCTGGACTAAACCAGGATCCTGAAATGTGCAGTTCACAGAAAGTAATTTGATATTTTGGGGAAGTGATGTTTATCCGCTTTTTACAGAAATGTTGTATGTTGTTTGTTTAATCTGTGCAAAAACACAAGTGTAAAGACGACACATGGCTTGTCACGGTTTTGTGTTGGACCACTTGTCTGGGAGGAATAAATATTGTTGAGTTTTAAAGGTGCTGGTGGGCAGAATTAGTGATTTTTGAACATAGCTGTTTCCCCCTGTTTTGATTTTTGACAGATTTGACAGTGGTCAATCAAGGTCAATCTCACTCTGCACAAGAATAAGTATATTTTCCAAAATGCTGCATGACTCCTTCCTGTGAAGTTCTCCACAGTCTCTCACCTCCTCTTCTTTCCAGGCTGCCATGTGGCGTTGTTGGATGCCCTTCATCTTGGCCTGGGCCATGGCACCCCCAACGCTCTGCCAAAGTGGAGACTGGGGTTCAGGCTTCGACATCTACTCTACAGTAACGGCCACAAACAGCACGACGCAGGCCATCGGTGACGAGCCCGAGAGGACGAGAGACAACCAAGACTGGATCACAGCGGCGTCTCTCTCACCATCGACCCCGCCTACGCTGCAGTACGAGCCCCCGCCAGACAAGTGCTCGGTCCACTTCAGCACCAGCGCTGCTTCAGCTCGCAGGCTGAAGGCCCAGAGAGAGGAGCTGTCCTACCTGCAGGCCATCCAGCAGGGAAACAAGGCGGTGATGGAGAACCTGGCTCAGTTCGTGGGGGCGGAGCTGGGAGATCAGAGCTATGAAGACGTGATTAAGGAAAATATAATTGGCATCCAAGAGGATCAGAAGAGTTGTCACGAGGTGGTCGAGAAAGCTGAGGAAGATCTAGAGAAGCAGCTGGAGGGGGAGGCGTCGGGCGCCCACGATGGGATGCAGAAGTGAGTGCAATACATCAGCTTTTAAGCAAGTTCATAAGCATGTGTTTGTGCTGAGATTCATAGAGGTTAAAATGTAAAGCGAGTAAGATCAGCTCTTGTTGGTTGGTGTAGACAGAGATTGGAACTATTAGTGAAGACATGTTCATATGATGATCAGTGTGACAATTCTTTGTTTTAAATTGAGAATCTCTAGGTTTTGTCAGGACGAAACAAGCAAACTAAAGAATTCATAACCTTAAACTGTTTTCTGACATCTAATGAATTAAACAATGAACTAAAAAGCTATTACCAGATTCATTAGTGAAAACAGTCGTGAGTTGCAGCGTTGGAGATGAATGAATCTGAATCCAGTATGCAGCAGCATGCTCTGTAAAGAAGGCTGAGGGATTTAAAAGTTTCATTTGCAAATGCTTAAAACAAAGCATCTTATTGAGGAGCATTCATACACATACAGATACTATACATGGTTTGATGCACCTCTAAATTGACTATTTCCTACAATGTGCATTAACTCTGTTTGCAACATTACCCTCTTCTGTCATGCTTTACTGTTTGTAACCTCTTTAGCATTGTATAGGATCCTGTCTTACACAGTCTTTCCCCCGCTTTAACAGCAACCATATGTATTTCCCCCCTTATAGCATATTTAATGTCCTCTGCTCCTCGTTCACTCACTCTGTCTCTCTCCACATCTGGCCCCGGTTCTTCCTCCGCTTCGCTCCACCTGGTGGCCTGGATCATTCGTCTTCTGGAGCAGAATCAGAGAGGAGTCTCTGGCCTTTGAAGACATGCTCCGTGCTGCGGCGGACATCGCCAACAGGCTGGAGATCTCATCGCAGGCCCTGCATGCTTCATTCACCAAGCAGCTGAAAGACATTGCCAAGAGTCATCGCTAAGGAGGTGCTGGAAAAGACTTTGCACACTGCTCACGTCATCCTCAGACTTGTGAATGATGTTTGGCATTTGGTGTGAGAAAACAAGGGAAATAAACCTCCCTGTAGTTCTATCTTTTCAAATATTTTACAGCACTGACATACAACAATGTGTCAAGGTCAGACAGTACGTCAACTGTAGGAATCGACAAAGAAGACGGGCATGTTTGTCTCATCATGTGGACAATGAGAGAACACAGAAGAATAGGTAACTGAAAACATATTTCCCTTTCAATGAAGTTATAACTTATAAAATGCTATTTTCCATCCAGGCATTATTTGTGGGATTCGGTGAGGTCAGACGTGGTAACAGTATGTGGTGCAGGTTTAAGCCAAGTCGAGTGTTTATGGATCAAACTAGATTGGCCCTCAGAGTGCACACATAATGGCTCTGCTAGTCGTCTGCAGAGGAAGCTATGCATCGGCCATCTGGTTCCAGGGCGAGGATGGAGGCCAGGACAGGATGGTTATAGTGTGTTCCAATGGAGATTTTGTTTATGCAGCAACAAAAGGTTGCAGTGTTGTTATAAAGCATTGTTATCTGTTGTTTGGAGAAAGCTATGCAATAGCCTGTGGATGAGGTCATCTATAAACACACATATATAGATAGATATAGATCATAAGGAAAATTTATTAAGCTTTTAAAACAGACATTGCACATTGTTTAGAGGATTGTTTGCAAGATTTTGTGGGGATCTATTTGTGTTGGATTTAAACATGAGAGTCACACTTTAATTGTGTGTCCAGCTCCATTGTGCTAATCTCTATTTAACAATGCCAGGACTTATGGGAGAGAACGCTTTCATGTTGGCAATCATAAAATAATATTTGTACAATGTATAATATGAAGTATGTTTTATCCAGTAAAAGAAAAAAAACAACCCTGTGATATGTATATTATTAAGATTACATATGTTTTCCGCTTTTGTTGTCATATCTTCTACTCGTATCAATATTTTGGGGGAACCAAAACTTCAGAGGCATATTAATTCACCCAGTCTGCCCTCTAGCTGTTCCCCACAGAAATATCTCATGCCCGTTTGTTCAGCTGCTCGTGTCATTTATTTACACATCCTCTAATGTTTCACAAAATAAATAAAAAGCAGTCACGCTTTTACGCATTTGGAGCAAACTGGATTTAAAGGGAGTTAGTGGTGGATCACTAGCCATACGTGCAAGTTACCTGAATCCTGTGCGTGTGTGTGTAACAGAGAGAGAAAAAGAGAGAGAGAGAGAGAGAGAGAGAGAGAGAGAGAGAGAGAAGAGGAGGAGGAGGAGGAGGAGGAGGAGGGACTGTTATAGGCACCAGATGAAAGACGCGAGGTGCTCAGATGTGTCCTGGCTTCTCACTGTGGATGATGCTGTTTTGCGGACCTCACAGACCAGACTTGACCACTAAAAACGCTTCTAACCATGGAAAAGACCTTATTTAACATTTTAAATGTACAAATAAAACTCTTAGATTAGATCACTAAGGACGCGTAAAATCTTGGTGCCGTGCGTAATTTTTTGGCACCGTGCGTAAAAGCGTGGAACTGCTTGGATACTATAATAAAATCAACTAACTGGACTATTTTTTCAACCTGAATTAATTTCTTCAGCCCAGATTTGTTAAGGCAGTATTATGAACTGGTGTTTAAATGTGCAAATAGACCAGAGGTGAGTCAGTGGCACAGTGCTGCTCCCTGATTCAGCACCGGCGGATGGAGAGCGCACCGGCTCAGCGCGCGCACATGCTTTAGAAGAGGGGACACAAAGGGGGACATTACTCGGTCTCATCCGGGATAAAGTAAGCAGAGGGGACACTTCTCTGGATGCTGAGCGTCAGTAAAGACACCCAGTCAGTGGATCGTCTCACTGACTCCCCGCCCACGCATGTAAATTCGGCTGTGGTGACAGTGGTGCTGAAGTTGTCCTGATATGCCTCCCAGCTGCGAAGATGACACTTTCTGCTCACACATCTCGGCTTCAAGATAACCTTTTGACAGCTGTGACCTCCGGGCTCTCAGGTGAAGTTGGACCTTTAACCACCAGAGGACAACATGGGACTCAGCCACCTGTTTTCTGTGGGGATGGCTGTTCTCTGGCTGCTGCTCTGCTGTCAGTCAGGTGAGCATTTTTCAGTGTTTTCTAATGAGTTGAAGTGGGTAAACATGGCACTTAGAAAAGACATATGTCATGTTTGAGCCTAATTTTACCATAACAATGTGATAAAACTATATACTAATTATGTTTTGTTTATAGCCTAAGTGATAAAAACTTTTAATTGATAAAATATTACCAAGATTAAATGTTTGTATTTGTTTCACATCTTGGCCATGTGTTGCAATTTCTAACAACTGATTTATTAATTTAATTTTTTTTACTTTTATTTAAACATATGACACAAAGCTGCAAAAGACAAAAAAGGTGAATGGACTGATTAGCTTCTGTCTGGTGCTTCTGAAAGATTCATTAACTTTGCACATTTGGAAATTGACAAAAAGAAGCAGTGGACTTGAAAATGTGAAAGCCTCCAAAATTAGTGCGAGTAAATAGTCCACACAATATGCTACTACAACTCAGTCTTACTTGTGTTTTCAGTGGATGTTAATGGTCACAAATGTGTTTCTTAAAACAGTAATGAACAAGACAAAGATGTAGTTTCAGGATTAAATCTCTTAACATTGAGCTGATATTTTAATTTTCCCAACTTTTTGCTTTAGAAAATGTCAACTATTATTATAGTGCTTTATCAGACCTTTTTATGGACATTTGTGGACACTGTTTTAAGAAAATTTCATTTGGACTTTAAATCCATCAAGCTTGACAGTGGAGCTCTTGGCAACTCTGTTTGGAGGTTGACTCATTCACAAGCTTCAAAATCAGCATGTATGATCTCTCTTCACTCAAATGTAAACAAGGATTGTTTACAAACTAAGACATCCAAGATAACATATGTCTTCTTGAGATGTACATGGGAGAGGTTTTAAAAACACAGCCGGCACTGTGTCCCTTCCCTCCATATTGACATGCTACAGCAATCACATGTGCAGGTGCTTGATCTCCTGCCAACACCCTGTACTTGTCATTATGATACTGAGAGAATTCAGCTTCTTTTATTTAGTGAACTCACCTAAAATTGTTGCATGTAGCTTTTCTTTAATTGAACTTTTTACTTTAAGTATTTGACAGCCCAATTTCACGAGAGCGCCCCTGGCCTGAGAAGCTGCTGACTCGATCATCTAAACTGGTCGGTCTTTCATACGCCTCTGGCCAAAGGGGCTTGGCAACGGTCCAACATCCACGGCCCACTGTGCTGGATGTTGGAGGTGTCATCTCATTTCAAGCCTTCGCTGGCAGGAAGCTTTGATCTATGGCACCCAAGAGGCTTTTATTCAAGACCCACATCTGGTCCTTCCCAGATGCACGGACAGATGAACATGCGCCATCCAGACTGTCAAGAGAACAGATAAGAAGTCTCCAGTGCCTGCTTGTATGCCACAATGAAATTAGTTTACGATGGCAGGAGAGGCCATGTCTTTTGACTTGCCTAAATAGTTGCTTTACATGATATCCACAGACCACATTTGTGTTACAATTGTGTTACCTGTTGGGCTTTGCATCCAGCATTTCTCTGTTAAAGACCCTCAAGATACAGAATTAGCATGAGCAATAAATCATTTGCACTGATTTGCATGTATCCTTCAGGTTAGCTCCATGCAACATTTAAGCTCATCACCTGGCTTTCCTCCACTAGACCATCCTACAGTTATGGGATGCAAATGCTCAATGTGTTCATCAGAACAACAACTCAAGCATGAACAGGCAACGACTAGGTCTCGACTAAGCTGCCAGATGCAGGTGGTCCAAGGTCTCGTTTTAGGGTCCTTGATGGAAGCACACTTCACTGGGTTGCATTATACCCTCACACTGTCAAACAGAGATCCAGAGGGAGTGGGTGTTAATGGCATGCAAAGCCAATCTCAATAGATCTTTTCAAATATTGATTCTTGAGGTATGGCTTTGGTGTGATGTGCTTCTACATCTCCTTACAGAAATGTCTAGACAGATGTCTTTAGATCTTAAACAATCAATACATTTAATGCATTTGTAAAAATATTTGATCAATGCAAGTTGGCTCATGCTGTACACTTAAGAACAAGACTGATAAATTACCTTTTTTTCCCTTTTTCTTCAGAAATATGTTGATGTCTTGGGTCATGATGAGAAGACTGAGACCACTGTCATGTCTGGCCAAGCACATGTTTTAAACTTTTGTACTTGTTATCATCTATTTGATATCAGCCCATAGGTAATGAGTAACAACAGTACAGTAATGCCCAAAGATATGCTTGAGGTTGTTTCAATACACTGATAGACACATGGCTTAGTACATAGCTTGCCAACCAAAGGGCACTTTTTTGGTTAAATGTAAGGTCAGTGCAAAATTTGGCAGTTCAATAGAAAACCACATTTAAGGGATCCTTATCTGTATTTATTTTAAATATGATGATCAAATTTTTTTAACTTTTGATATATAAAATACTTCTAAAATCCAGCATCTATCAGAATATAGTACACACACAAAAAAAGGGACGCTCACTATCGTCACCCTCTGCTACAACTGTCAGTTAATTGTTTCATGCATCGGTTGTAACAAAGAGTGACAGACAGCTTGACAATAAACACCCTGCACTAGTGAGAAATTAGCTCACCTCCACTTAACAGAGGCAAGTAATGATGTGTGTAATTGACTCTGACTACATTGATGAAGGTGGAAGCGGTAATCCCCACGGGACGGGATTCCTGTCTATTTCCGTGCTATTCATTCTGCTGACAAATAACACTGTGACTCAGCCCGAGCTTTACGCAAATCAGTCTAGACTGCGTTTTCAAAATCAATTTGATTAAGCCGCCTCTCACTGTGAAGCCACACATACAGAGTAATAACACTTTAGACACAAAGGCGCTGTCGAGGGAAGGAGAGACGCTTCCTCAGTCTGACCCCGCTCACCCCTGGAGGTTTTCGCAGGCGACCCAGAGAAGATGAAAAGATTTGCTGAGATGTGGAAAAGTCAGTAAGACTTTAACAATATAGTAGGCTTCTGAAACATGAGATGTTCACGACATTTAATCTCACTCCCAAAAGCAAGAAAACCATACCAGGCTGATTTACTACTGTTTGTTAAGAGAGGATTAGGGGGGACACGGATGAGAGAGCATGGATATGATCCCAGCATTCCCTGTGCAACTTGCTTCTATCCTCTTCCACACTACTCTGTTTCCAGTCTCTATACATCATACCATTGAATATTAAACTGCTGAAGGCCAACAAAGCAATGTTAAAACTGCCCAACTGACCGTGATGTCAAAATCTGAGAAGGACATCTGTGCCAGCATCAGTTACTTGAGTGTTAACAGTGTCATACGAGCTTATTGAAACTCTTTATTGCAGCTCCAAGAGCGATAGTTTCCAGACGTGTTTTATGGATCTATTAACTGCATATTTAAATGAAAAAAAAAGAAGAGATGGGTTTGAAATTTAATAGAATCCGGAATTTCATTTGTGCAGTGTTGAATAAATGTGACCAATTTATAAATTCCATTACTCTCATATTGTATCTGTCCTCTATAAATGTTTAAAAGAGGAAGGCTTTTTAGATTAAAAAGAGGTAATGTGTCTGCAGTTCTTTGTGACGAGAAGACCCACTCGCACGCCGAGGATGATCTCTTCAAGACGCTCTTTGCCGGTTACAACAAGTGGTCGAGGCCCGTGCCGAACATCTCTGACGTGGTCATCGTCAAGTTTGGACTGTCCATAGCTCAGCTCATCGACGTGGTGAGTCGTGGACAGTTTGCAGTATGTTTGACTGAGACATTGATAGAGGTGACACTTTAAACACAAAGTTTTTTTTGATGAGGTGGAAGCTTCATAATAAGTCTGTTTAAACCCCTTTACCTGAAGTTGTGCATTTTTATATATGTATTTGGTTGCATGTGAACAAAATACTACAAGACATTTTATTTAAATTTTAAGTGCAAGAGCTTATTTCAGTAACTTTAATATGCTCCCTGTACTTACCAAAACTTAAGGCACTGCAACTTTAACCCTTTTCACCCCTCAAGGTTTTAAACTATATGTGTTTTTCAATGGTATGTTTTGCCATTTTTATTTACAGTAGCAAACTTAGGAAAACTAGATTATGCACCTTCTGCCCTGTCACAGAAGAAACTGTTACAGAACACATCCATCACGTTATTGAAGTAAAGTTGCCGGAAGCTATATTTGGGTCTGCTCTGACAAACCTCCAGAAAACCTCGCACATATATTCTTCTGGCCTGAACCCAGTGTTGACAGCTTTAACTCAGTCTCACGATGTGCCTGTCTGTCTGTCTGTCTGTCTGCCAGGATGAGAAGAACCAAATGATGACAACCAACGTGTGGCTTAAACAGGTCAGAAACATTTTAATTTCATTTTAAGAGTTGTTTTCTTCTGGGTGATATACAGTGTTAAGAATATGACCTCTACATTGATAAAGTGCCTATAAAGAACTGAAATACTTATATGACAATTAAGTGAAGAAGCATAGTCCTAAAACCATCTCTATTGTTCAGGAGTGGAATGACTACAAACTTCGCTGGAGACCATCTGACTACGACAATGTGACGTCCATCAGAGTGCCGTCAGAGCTCATATGGGTGCCAGACATTGTCCTCTACAACAAGTAAGACTGATATGAGACAGTGAGCAATGATCATCACATTTTGAAGATGACTTGTTTTAATGGACTGATTTTATCCAACCGACAGTCCAAAGCCCAAAGACATTCAGTTTAGGGTCATAAAGGACAAAGAAAACCTTCAAATAATCATGTTTGAAAAGCTTGAACCGAGATGTACTTTGGCATTTTGCTTTAAAAGTGATGCTTAAATGATAAATTGATTATTTCAGTAGTTGCAGATTAAGTTACAGCCAATCAGCTCAAAGATTAATTGATCAACTCTATTTAAATTATGCGTTATTTAAGTGGTGTCATGACCAAGTCAAGCCAGTTATTTTGGTCAAATTCACTGAAAACATAATAGAAATTTAAGAGTAAAACTTTTCATAACATCCTGCCGTGGATGTTTGTAACAGAGCTGCATACAGAGTTGCAGCTCCACAAAAATACAGTGATAAATTAGTTCAAATTTTGACCTCTTTACCGGCTGGTATATGGTATGAAGATGGCGCCATCTAGTGGACCTTATAAAACATTTTCTGCTCAGCTCGACAAATTATGAAATAATGGCAACAGTTTTTCTTGTCTCATATTGTAAACTATGTTAAATCTTTCTATTAAGTTTTTTGGTTCTGAGCATCTCTGTTGGTGTGTGTTGATGTTGTTCATCTGTTTGAAAATGACAACAATGCTTCAGTGTGAATCCCATGTGAAAGAGACTTTAAGAAACCTCTCCCTTCTCCTGAATTCGCCTCCTGGAGATTAAAGCGAGAGGGTTGATGATGTAGTTCTGCTCCATTGAGCCAGTGTAATCACAGTCTGTAGGTGAAATTAAAAAAGGTGTGAAACTGATGAAATGATAAGGACTCAGTCACAGGCGCTGTTATCACCATTTAAAGGGATGAATGGAGGGGAGATTACCGGAGAAGATTATGATTGGGATGTCATAACACTTTTTCACTGCATAGTTTCTCAAGGGAAAAAAAGACATTTTCTCAGCAAAAGAGGTCTTAGAACTTAGAAAATTCAGGAGATGATTGTTTATCTTGCTCCCAGATAAGGGATCTAATACAGAATGTCACCGTGACTCATATGACAACTCCTCCTTTTCCAGTGCTGACGGTGAGTTTGCCGTGACCCATATGACGAAAGCTCACCTGTTCCACAACGGTAAAGTTCGCTGGGTCCCTCCTGCCATTTACAAGAGCTCCTGCAGCATCGACGTCACCTTCTTCCCCTTTGATCAGCAGAACTGCAAAATGAAATTTGGCTCCTGGACGTACGACAAGGCCAAGATTGACCTGGAGAGAATTGAAAACACAGTGGATCTGAACAACTACTGGGAGAGCGGCGAATGGGCCATCATCAACGCTGTGGGTACATACAATACAAAGAAATACGACTGCTGCCACGAGATCTACCCAGACATCACCTACTTCTTCATCATTCGACGGCTTCCCTTGTTCTACACCATCAACCTCATCATTCCCTGTTTGCTCATCTCTTGCCTCACTGTTTTGGTTTTCTATCTACCCTCAGACTGTGGTGAGAAGATCACCCTGTGCATCTCTGTGCTGCTGTCCCTCACTGTCTTCCTTCTCCTCATCACGGAGATCATACCGTCCACATCCCTCGTCATCCCGCTCATCGGCGAGTACCTCCTCTTCACCATGATCTTCGTCACCCTCTCCATCGTCATCACCGTCTTTGTGCTCAACGTGCACCATCGCTCTCCCAGCACTCACAAGATGCCCCGCTGGGTTCACTCCGTGTTCCTGGATCTGATCCCACGCTGGCTGTTCATGCGGCGGCCTGCGCCAGATGGTCGCCGTCGAAGGCTGCTGCTTCTCCAGCAGGAAGCAGCGGCGGAGAGGTGGCAAGGCCGCCTTGCCGGGTTCAAATCTGGCAACTGTCTCAGCACTTCAGCCAACTGGTTAAGAGATGGGACCACGTCAGGAGACCCCAAAAGAAGCAGTTATGAGGATCTAGAGCTGGGAACACTGACGTCTTATTTCTCCTTCCGTCCTCCTTCACCCAGACCTCCAGGGTCGACTCCTCCATCACAACAAAAAAACCCACAGAACAGCCAGAACCGACAAGAGGGGGCTACTGGAACAAACAGACAGTTAACAGGGGCCAGGGTCAATCCCACTCAGAGGCCACCTAAAGTTGATAATACAGCATCAGACTCAACATTCCTGCTTTCACCAAGTGTTATACGCGCTCTGGAAGGGGTGCACTACATTGCAGACCATCTGAGGGCGGAGGATGCTGACTTCAGTGTGAGTATCAGTGAAATACCACATCAGAAACTATCATCAGAATGACTTATCATTCGCATCACTGTTGGTCTACAAAGGTTGATGATTTACATGATCTTCCTCATGATGCACTTTGTAAAAACTTGTCAAGTAATGGTATTCTGCCCTTGCATGTGATTTAAGATTTATTTGATTCCAAACACAGTGCATGCCTCTTACGAACACCTGTACCTTTCCTGTCGTTGTGCACTAAGAATAGGAAGGAAAACATTTATTTATACTTGTACTGAAATGACATACCTCAGTTGGGAGGAAATAAGACCAGACGTCACTCTACTTGCTTTACTGTATTGAACGTGCACAGGG
The DNA here is from genome assembly GCA_037975185.1 of Centropyge bicolor. Taxonomy (NCBI): domain Eukaryota; kingdom Metazoa; phylum Chordata; class Actinopteri; family Pomacanthidae; genus Centropyge; species Centropyge bicolor. The sequence continues at coordinate 6,808,184 of JBBMOC010000006.1, forward strand.
AAAGGTTGAAAATTAAGTGGGATTAGGATGTTCAAGTGAGTGATGGGAACATTGCAGCATATAAAATATACATGTACAGAATGTATGGATACAGCATGTGTATGAAGAACTATGGACAACATAATAAGGATTTTGTATCTTTAACGCTTTCATATCCTGTTTTCTCTCTGTCCCTTTCTGATGCCACACAGGTCAAAGAGGACTGGAAGTATGTCGCCATGGTCATTGACCGAATCTTCCTGTGGATGTTCATCATTGTGTGCCTACTCGGGACCATTGGCCTCTTCCTACCCCCTTGGCTCGCTGGCATGATCTAGCTCTTGTGAAAGTATGACAAAATCCTTAATCATGACTAGTTTTAGAGGTTTGACATTCAAAATGTAGCTGAACTCTACTTCAAGACTGGGGTTTGTAACTCAAGCTTGTGTTACACATTATGTTAGCAGCCTTATGAGGCTCTAACACTCTTTACAGACCACCAAACCAAAAGTTTGCTATATTAAGATCCTTAGAATTAGTGGGGCAAAAATCAAAAGGGTCTATCCTCTGTACAGTTATATATCTCAGATAACACAGACTCAGTTCGTCAGGCTCAACTTTCACGTGTCTAAGCTGCACTTTGTCAGCCTCAGGTGTACCTTCCTCAGCCTCACCTGTAATCTTACTTAGGCTGTGCCTGGCCTGAATGCTAACATTAGCTCCTTAACATACCCAGATTTGATACCTTAAAGGTTGGGTCCATTAGTTTTTTGTTATTTTTTTATATCATTCTGTAGCTGCCCAGTAGTGTTTCTTAATGTATTCAAATCCAAACAATCAAATTTTGTTTGAAGACATCAAAATGCTATTTTCTAAAAATGATTTGACATGACCTGACACAGGTTTCTGCATGATGATGTTGCCACTCCTGTTTTGAAGAAGAGGAGGGAAGCATCAGTGCTGTAACGTATGTCACCAATGTTTGCTAACAGCTGGCAAATTTTTCATTTAAAAATCCTGGAAAAGAACGCAGATGGATTCACCCTTTAAGATAGCTACTGGATGCTAACATGCTAATAATCAGAATATTGTATCTCATGTTGATTAGCATAACATGCTAGTCAAAAAGCATGGTGTCAGCGTCAGTGTTGGATCAGCTGTTAAAGTAATTACTTTTTTCTGTAGGCTGAGGAATTGCGATCTAAAATTACGTAACTTTTTTTACATAACTTTAACGTTGGTATCAGTAATGACTATCAGTAATCTGAAACTTGACCAACACTGGTCAGCAGCATTAGCCTAAATATAGAGTTGATGCTGACAGAAATTCATTCAGTACTTTAAAGTATTGAGTCATGAACTGCAGTGGACATTTAGATCTGTTGGTGATGCTTGATGACCGTTGTAAAGCAATCACAAGAGACAGGGTTCATCTTCTGGGCACAATTCATGTACCAAATTTCGTGGAAATCCGTCCAAGTTGTCAATATCGTTCGAATATTGAACTGACACAGTGAAAGACTGAAACTTCATTCCACCCAAAGTGGGCCAACTTCTTTGGTTGTGACCAACAGTGGCATGCTGTACTAGGAAACTATAGTATACTTAACTTTTGGAAAGAATTTTTTTTGTTGTTTTGACAGGTTATTCTTTCTGGCAATGCAGCCGTGAGTCCACTTATTTTTGAATGATCGTGCTATGTAATAAATGCTCTGATGAAAACCTTTAAAAATCCATGTATATATCATTTATTGAGTGGTGTGAATGACCTACAGATTGTCATTCCTGCAGTTGTCCATCCTAAATACAGTTTCACAATACAAATGATACTGTACATGTTCATAGTTTACCTGATTAAAGAGACATTTCACCTTGACATTAGTTATTAATATCGCTTTAACGTACAAAGGCGGCCTGGGAAACACAGCATCTATATAGAAATATTCAACCACACCAATATACGTTTGAGGCATTAATGTACGCTAGTACAACATATTTATTTTTTATATCACTCGATTTACATGCTAGATTTTCATATTTTATGATGATAACAGACATAATGATCCTTTTGGTGTTATCATCTTTACATTTTACTCAGATTACTACTGACAGGATTGAAAGAGTACTTGTGTTTTAATTTGCTTTACATTAGTATTTTCTTTATGCCGAGCAAATCCTATGCTACTTGTCATGGGACACATTTTATATTTACAAAGATAATCAACTTCTGAGCAGATAATTAAGTCAATAACTCAACAATCAAAAATGAAAACGTGTCAATGTGTGAAATGGTCACATCTTAAACCTGATGCCAATAGATCATCATGAATTCCAGTACAGATACTATCTTGGTGTGCATTCATTGTTATCCAAGTTGTGCGTGTCCACTGAGTTGTGGTGTCATATTCAAACTTAAAAACACACATTTACAGGTATGATGACAGCCACGACCTTAATTTTAGCAGTTTGATCACATTAAACGACTGTGTGCAAATGATGTTTCTGACTGACAGATGTGAACAAGTCTGACTGAAGCTTAATGTGTGAACTGAATAACAGAGTTTACAGTCCATTAGGGGGCCACTGGCTTGGCTAAGTTGGCTCTGACTCTGGCTTGGTCCACGGCGTCCAACATGTTCTTGCTGTCCACAGCCAGAGTGTGTGCTGCAGCCAGCATCTGTTTCTTACACTCCTCCTTCAGAGAAGTGATGGCGTTCTGCTGGGCCAGACGCATTTTGCTGATCAGCTCCGCCATGTCGTTATTCAGCAGCTTCTGGGTGCCCTCAATCTGTGGGGACGGCAAACAAAACATTTTTTAAATTATTTTTATTTTATTATTTATATTTTTTTGGATGGGCTCAATTGGGATCAATTGCATTTATTTGCTTCAGTTTCAAGGTCCTGGTATTGTTCATGCTGGCTCACTGTCATGACTCACTGGGACTCTTGAACACTCAAACAAAGCCATCGTTAAAGCCACACCTGTGCTCTTCCTGTTAAGTCACACTTGCACAAACACACCTGGATGTCATCAACCACAAGACTAAGCATGACATGCTCCCTTCCCCTTTGCTTCTGTTCGTTTGAAGGGTCGCTTTTTGTTTCAGGGACAAGCAGCAGGAACAGTTTGTGGGATGGAATCGATAAAGAAAGGAAGAGAGAAGATGAGAAAACAGAGCAAACAAAGCTGGAGATATGAAACTGTACCTCAGTCCTGACAGACTCGTGCAAAGTGGGCAGTATTTCATCCACGCTGCAGATCAGATCTCGTAGAGCCATCCCAACAGACTGCGGGCGGATGCAGAGAATTAGTCAGCTGTTCGGCTCAAGAGCTCTTTTTTCAATTACACTTCACGCACCTTAAACTTGAGGTGAAAAACAGATTTGTCTCCGCATACCTGGACAATGGTGATATATTGTTCTGGCTGCAGCTCTGTAATGTCATTCTTTAGCTGGACAACAACTTTGACCAGGTCCATGACGGAGCGGTACACCTTGTCGTCAGAGCGGTCCAGCTCAGCCGTGGGCGCAGGCTAAAGAAGACAGAATAATGTGTTTTAATAATGAAAATCCTCATTACTTTACACAAAGGCTCACGAGAAACCATTATAAATGCATACTGGCATTGATGCCCTTTCAACTAAAGGGTAATTTGACTTTTTTTGAGATTCGGACTCAGTTCATTATAAATTCTTTTTTATCTCCAAATCAAAGCTGATATAATTAAACGGTCTTTTCAGTGGAGTAAAAAGATAATCCAGTCAAAAAAAAAAGAAAAAAGAACTGATAATAATTACGTGTGCTGTGAGCCGTGGGGGCTTCTCAGGAGGCGCTGCAGGGCAGAAAGACAAACAAGAGATGAGGAGCGACAGGGAGGAATAAAAGAATCCAGAATGAATGAAAATGAAATGTGGATTTGTGGATTCCCTTTAAGCGCCTACCGTTCTCTGCGTCACCTTCAGCGGGCTAAAGAGAAATAAAGGAAAAATCTCGTGAGTACTAAAGACAATATCCTGTCTGTTCTATTACTGTCAAGTTATTCAATAGCAATCTCATTAAACAGCAGAGCTCATTTCAGCTGAACTTATTCTAAGATATAATTTAGATCCCCCCTAAGAAAAGTATACAGAAATACAAAGCATAAAGGAAAAGTTCCCAATTACGCTGCTGAATATCCCCAATCTGCCACAATCACTCAATTCCTTGTGATTAAAACTTGCAAATTAGGAGGATCTACTTTCACTAAATGTGCCTCCTGCACTTCAGTTGATAAGATGAACCTTTATTCGTCCCTCATTGGGGAAATTTGCAAATTTGATTAAATTTCCCAGAACACATTATGTGTTTTTTTTGCATTTAGCAGAAAGTGATATGTGACTAGAGTCATGATTGGATTGCTGCAAATACATAAGAGTGCATCAGTGAATATATTTGTGATCACTGCATTATAGGATAGAACACATGCATTTTTGTGCTATTTTATTATTTAAATGTATATTTAACTATATTAAATAGTATCTTAATTAAATATATTCAGGGATATACGTTGTCTAATGTACAGCTTTATAGTGATCGCAAACTGTCATCATTGCACACTGACTGATAATCCAGCTGACTTTACTGTTGCTACAAAAGTTTTAAGTAGCTGGAAAAAAAACGTAGCTGCATTCACAGTATCATGTAGACAGCACCAACTCCTACATGTTGAGCGGCAGCATGCTCACTACATTTAGTCACTCGTCCAGTAGGAATAAGAAAACATGAACAGAAATAAGAGCTACGTCATCAAAAGCTGTTTGATTGACATGTTTTGATTCTTCACAGTTTGTACAATATGTGGACACCTACCGCCGGGCCGGCAGTGTCCTCCGGTCCCATGGGGTCCTGTAAAAGAACAGGCAGGTTCATTTTATAGAACATGGACATGGACCCCCTCTTTGGAACTGCTATCAGGGGAACATTCAATTCAAGACTAGCTGGGCGTCGAGAGCGAACGAGTGGGCTGATCTCGTTTAATGACGCCCGGTTCACCTTAGCCTCCAGGGCCACACTGAATTTGGAAGTGGGGGGGCACAGAGACACACAGAGGGGGTTGACAAAAGTTAATGATGCTCTGCTTCCCACCAGGAGTCTCTCCTCCTTCTCCAGCCACTTTTTATCCTCCATCATCTGCTCTTTCTGTCGACGGAGAGTGTCCTGCATGTGCTGCCTCTCCCTCTGCCACAGGCGCTGGGCGTCCTCCCTGCTGTTTGCTTCCATTCGGAGGAACTCGCCCTCCTACAACCAGGGATGTGCAACAGAAGCATGGAGATTTTTTGGGTCTCTTAATGCATTCGTTTTGAACTTACATGTATGGTATTATAGGTTTACCAACATTTGAACATGTGGCTTAAAATGTGAGTCTGTCTTACCCCTATGCTTCGACGGCGAGGAGACCTGGCAGGCAACGGAAGAGTGTTCATGGAGTCGACAGGGGACTGATATTCAGATGGGCTGGCCAGGTCAGGAGAGCTGGCACACAAAGCCTCATTCAGCTGCACAGATACACACACATCACTTAGGTAAAAATCTTTTTTTAAGTCTTTCATCTTGGAGGAAACTGTTAGAGGTTACCTGTGTTTAGTACTGTACCTGAATGTGCAGACCAATACTGAGCGTGTTCCCAAACCGGCCTGGTTTCATTCTTGAAGGCTACATTGAAAAGATGTATTAAAACACACACGAGTAATATGCATCAAATCTGAATGGCTTTGCAACATGTAACAGCGGCTGGAGGGATTCACACCTTGGGAGGAGCCTCGTTAAAGTTGAACTTGCTGTCGAAGAATTTGGTGGATCGTGCTCTGTCCCTCTCTCTCTCCACTTCCTGCTCCTTCTCCATCTTGTGAACATCACTGATTTAAGACAAGTTACATCATGTCTTAGTGAGAGCGTTACAAAACCACCACGTATTTCATTGAATCGTTGCAAATGGATCAGTGCAGTGCTGATCCTTAATATCTGTTCTCCCATCTTGATTTTTACAATTTCAAAAACTAACAATTATAGGATTTAACTTCCTCTATATTAAACTATCTCTGAGAAAGTTGTTGGATTACTAAGTTAAATTAAAACAGTTTGTCATGGTTGATTTTTGTGTTTTTTCAAGTTTTGTTTTCTGCATTTTTGGTTTCACACTCCAGTATTTTCGGTTTAGGGGTGTGGCCTTCAGGTGCTGTGACTCAATTCTCACAGCTGTTTGCAATATCACCTCGTCACTGGCAGCTTCAAAAGCTAATTTCTCCTGCAAGCTGCCAGTTCGTCCCTGCTCCAATTGAGCGTCCTGTGTTAGTCACCTGTTTGTTTTCTTGTAAATCCTGGAGTTTCATTTGCTAATAAATCCCTTTTACCCTGTCACCCTCATCTGTGCCTCACTCCTGGGTCCTATTAAGAAATAACCTTGAACCAATTTTTGCTACTTTACAAACAGTAAAACAGTGTAACCAGCACTGTGAGGATATTTCATTATACATCAATACTGAGTGGCAGAAAACCATTATAAAAAGGAATACCTGATCTTGACCACCAGCTCAGTGAAGCTGGGCCTCTCTCTGGGGTCGTAGGACCAGCAGCGGGTCATGAGCGAGTAGAGGGCAGGAGGGCAGTTGTCTGGCTTGGGCAGCCTGATCCCCTGCTCCAGTTGGTTGATCACGTCTCTGTTCTCAAGCCAGTAAAAGGGCTGCTGGCCACAGCTCATTATCTCCCACATACATACAGCTGGCAATGCAAGAGAAACACAGACAAAAGGGAATATTTGAGCACCAACGATGACTCCATGTTTGTAAATCAGTGCATCAGAGAGGACACCATTTCCATAAGTATTACATACGACAGAGGAGCACACTCAGACTTCACATCTTCTATATTAAACTTTTTATTCAAAGAGAGTGTGTGCTTTCCTGTTGTGCCGTGTGTTAGTGTGTCACAAGCTCACCGAACATCCAGACATCACTGGCTGTGGTGAAGCGTCTGAAGTTGATGGATTCTGGGGCCATCCACTTAATCGGCAACCGAGTAACAGACGCTGCAAAGAAAAGGGAGACATTGATATTTTGTGGTCAACAGAGGCAACTGTAGTATCTCATGTTCCCTCTTTGCTGGTCTGTCTCTTTTGAACAAGGATGTGCGTGTAATTTTTTTTTTTTTTGATTCACTTTAATTTGACAAAAAGTGAAATGTATTACAAACGAGACAATTAGGTGACTGAGAGGGAAAAAAAGGCAACTGTCAATCCAGCTTTTATCTTCCTGCACGTCTCTTACCTTTGTAGTATTCTTCATCCTCGATGTATCTCGACAGGCCGAAGTCTCCGAGCTTCACGCAGTCTGGACTGGCGACTAACACATTCCGAACTGCAATGTCTCTGTGACATAACACAAATACAGGCAGACAGAAAGTGTTACAGATAGCACTGATGAACATGTAGATAATACAAGCAGAATCTGTAATTATCACTCAACTGATGAAATTATGAAGTCTGTTACGGGCAGAGTCTTACATAACCTCACTGATTGACCTGAAATGGCCTCTCGATTACAGCGGCCACGAGTGCAACAGAAAATAATACAAAAAGAATGTTTGCTTCCACACAGGCAGAAACTAATTTCCTTTTGTCTGTGTTTTTGCTTCACGGGAGATCGAATCCACGAGCAGCTGATTTGCTGCCTGAAACCTGTCGATACATAACCTGACTGTTACATACATACGTTAAAATTAGCTCCATTATCATAATGACATTTTAATGTACATTGCTTTGCATTAGCCATTTTCCCCACAGTCTACTTCCTGGATAACAACACTTAAACAAAAGCAGTCTCTCACCTGTGCACCATGTTGACCCCTTCGAGGTAGACGAGAGCTTTGCAGATCTGCAGGCTGAACAGCACCAGGGTTATATTTGACAGCTTGTTCTGGTTCTGAATCAGGTAGTTCCCAAGCTGCAAGAACATCAACATTTGAATGGAGACGGGAATTCACTTCCAGAGCCTCTGTCACACTTTCATGCTGAGATGTATGAATCTAGCTGCAACACGATCAGACATGACTCATGCCAGAAGTGTGCAAGATTTCAGTGGGTGCAGTTCTTTATCCTGTCAAGCAGAGTAACGTCCTCTCAAACTAAACAGTTCAATTATACGGACAATTGAAACTGAAAAACCAGTCATGAAGTTGAGACTGACCTCTCCATGCTGATACAGCTCCATGACAATCCACACAGGATCCTCCTCGATGATTCCAATCAACTTGACGATGTGCTGATGATCGAGGCTCTTCATGATTACTGGCAAATGCAAGTTCACAGTGTTAATGACAAACAGAAATGATTGTTATCGCAGTTGTTATTCCTTGCACATTTTTCTAATTACCTGCTTCACTCATGAACTTCTCCATCACATCAGGTGAACAGTCTTTGCAGGTCTTCACTGCCACATTAACTCTCTCGCCATTCTGTTCAATCAACAACCAAAAAGACACAGTGATGCTTTAAACATTTGAAGAGATCTGTAAAGCGAACATGCTTTTCATTGCTGTTAGTATTGATACTTCAACTTGGAAGAATCGCTTACATCTTTTTTGTAGACTCCATCGAAGACCTCCCCGAAAAATCCCTCCCCCAGGATTCGGCCGAGAACAATGTCGCTCCGGTCGATCCCGTACCTGACTGCTGAACATTTAAAATTGTGAATGTCAAAAAGCGAGTTCCCACAATTATTACTCTGCCAAAGACGTGAGCAGAAACTTTCAACAAACCTGATTTCGGCCTTTCATCGAGAATCTCACAATAGATGTCTGATCCTGAAAATACAAGAGGAAGAACATGTTTATTCTAACCTCGCTGCTTCTATCATTGAGCTTTAACTCATCTTTGTAAGATGATAACATGATGGTCTGACTCTTAAAATGGGAAATGAAGATGTATTGTATTATACAAGGAGGTTGTGTAAAAAGAAAACTGTCAGCTCACCTATACTGTTTCTGATGAAGCTGGTGTCTCTGCTGCTCCGGAGAAAAGACGGAATGAGAGAAAACCCTGCTCATAAATTTTCAAATTATGGCTCCTCAGAGCTTTGACAGGATGATTCAATAAAACAGCCTTTCTCATCAATAACTCTAACTTTTCATTTCATATCATGGCCAAAGAGGGGATGAGTGCAGCTTGGACTCAGCAGCTACGAAGAAGCTGAAAGAGGTCAAAGCCATAAAACAGCCAAAATCCACTCACCCTGTAGGGATGTCAGGTAGGGTACTTCGTGCATTGGCATCTAGAACGTAAAATTCATTAAGATAACTCCAGCTGAGTTTAAATGACACACAAGTCTTTCACAAACCTTAAAAAACATCTACTCGTGCCATTCAATGTAAAACCACAGTGATGTTGAGAAATACAGGAAGTGGCTGAGTCGCACACACCTTTATTTGGTCGGTGGATAACAGTCTCATCTGTGTCATTTTCCAAGCGGCAGTACCCATCAATAAGGTCCATCATGTTCTCTGCCATAGGCACCGTGGCCACGTTGATCGATAGACGCTATCAGAGAGAAGAAGAATGACAATGTAAGCACACGGTCAAATATCCTGTGCAAACAATCTCTGCAGTAAATGTACTTGCTAATTTCAGATACTCTGATTCTGCACAAGGTAATGGTGTATAATAGGTAGATAGTGTTGTTGTGGTACTCACTTGTCTGGCCCCCTCGATGTCGAGGTTCATGAGAGCCTTGCCGTCGCTCTGAGATAAGCATTGTATTTTCCTGATCTGCTTGAAGTCGGCTAGAAAAACAGGCTGAGGCGCAAGGACAGAGGAAAGTAATAAGTAAAATTATGATGGAACTGATTACATTTGACAAGCTGTGTCAGGTACGCTGTATAATGATATTGCATCCACTGAGGGTGAGAAAAATGAACAAGTTTTTTTGCAAAATATGTCTACAATTTAAAAAGTAGGAATGAATTCATACAATTATGTAACAATTATATAACAAGCATGAGAGTGGTATCAATCCTCTCATCTAACTCAGCAAAGAAGGAAAGAAGCATATTTCCCCAAATGTCAAAACTTTTAGCTTGACAAAATTCCTGGAGTTCAGATGGATAGATTAGATATGTGACACAACCTAATGTATGATATAATGTAATGTTAGAGCGCTCTGAAGCAATACCTAAATCTTCACCATCCTTACCGCTGAGTTCTTCTGTGTGCGCTGGCGAATCCCTCTTCCACCGATGACGAGCTCCACTGACAGACTCCAGCCTTGCTGTTGACAAGTGACGGTGGTTAAATGATTCTGGCATTAACATGAACATGAGCAGACTGAGGTTTGGAGCTCCTGACATTTCTAACCAAGACCGTCATGGGAACATAATATTGCTACTCACCACTAGTTCACACGGGAAAACCTCTTCATCATAATTGACGAAATCTTTGAGGGTTTCAAAGAACTTGACCATGCAGTCGTCTTCCTTGAGCGTTGCGTACTGTTGGAACGTTTGCTGGATCAACTTCCGTAGCTGCCTAGACTGGATCACAAACAGGGAAATTTATAAGACTTTGTGTACAGTCTGATGAAGGCCTGATTGGTCATTAAGGAACATGTGGTTGTCCAATCATAAAAAAATTCAATTCTGTTTCGGAAAGTTTACCTTCATGCTGTTAATCAGCTGTTGAGGAAAGAAAAGGTCCAGGCCAACTTCTTTTCTTCATTGGTAAAGTGAAATTCATAAATAGATGAAACCATGTCAGATTAAAACCATATGTTGCAAATGTCATTGATGTGCAGTGAACTAAGAAAATGGTAAAAAATGTAAAATGTAGTGCTACAAGGCAATTATCCAGTGGGCCTTTGAAAATGGTTGGATTGACTCAAGGCTCACTATCAATCCATACAGAGTAAACCTAACAAGATTATAGCAAGAATGAAAACTTACTCTAGCAGCTCAAAGTTGGACTTCTTCTCTAGACCTTTTGCATTCATGTCTTTATAGAACCTCCTGTAAAAAGAAAACATCTCAACAACAAACTCTATACGACCAAATGTTCTTCATCCTGAATGATAAATCAAGCCCTCATCACTGCGCTCGCTAAAACAAATGACGATAAAAGTTTGACCAACAAGAGCAAAAGACTGAGATGAGACTCACCTGATCTCCAAACAGCCGAGCTGCAGCGCCATCCCATCGCTGACCTTACTGGCGTGATACTGCATGTAATCACTGCGCACCTGTCATGAAATGAAACAGAGAACTGAAACAGCCCAATATAAACTACAGTAATAGTGGACTGTTACACAATGTTCCCACTTCATCACATACTGTTTTATATTGATTGGCTAATGGCACCAATTTCTAGTATGATTTCTTGGTGACCACTGATTACTTACCTGTGTACTGATGATCTACTGTAGTAAATCTATATATTCTTTTCAGAGGTGTGACAGGGAATGAGGAAAAGACTGCACCAAATTCAAGGTAACTACTGCAAAAAGCCTCGAATAGTATTTCAAACAAAAGGAGTGCCACCAACCGAAACTTTATTGACACATATCCATTGACAAAAATACAAAAATAAGAAGTGAATTCTATTCCAATACACTGTAGCTTCATACCTGTTGGTAAAAATACATTAACGTCGATCTGTCGTCTTTGAATTTTTCCAGGAAATTGACAGGTACATATCTGATGCGAAGGTCATACCTACAGTCAAAAAGAAACCATGCAAGTTTATCAAATACCTTAATACAAAACACTGTGGATGTGTCTACAAGATAATACCAGACACAGACGTCTCAGTAATCAACCTGTACCTCCACTCAGCTTCCACATGATGGCTCTCGTAGCGCTGCTCCACCTCCCCGACAGTCAGATCCGGATGGAGCCAATGAAGCTCTTCTGACTTCAGGTGCTTCAGCAGGAGACCGTAGCATCCTTTGTGTTCGATGTTCGGCCCCAATCGACCGCTGATCAAGATCGAACTGATGATGGCCTGAAGGAGACAGAACAACTTATATTTTTCCCCAAAAAATGTATCATGCATTTTAATTTTTTTTAAATTTGCAATTTACTGCACAGAGAAGAAGCATTGGGAAAAAAAACCTACATTCAATTTTTATTTTTCTCTGTTGCCATACACTGACAGAGAGAATGAAATAATTTGTGCATTGCTGAAGGATTTCATATCTTTCCTGCATGTTAAAGAGGCCAAATAAAACAGATTCCTCACTCAATTACAAAACGCCACTTTCAGTCTTGACAGGTCTTCAAATCTCTCATCTCAGCTATCTCAACCAAACAAAGACTTCCCTCTCTATCACAGTCCTCTGACACATCGCCTCCCTTTCCCATATTTCCTTCACACTCCTCTCACCTTAATTTGCCAGGAACTGTCACATTTAACCAGCTTGAAGTTCTTGCCCAGGTTGTTGTTGGTGCAGAAGCAAACTTTGATGATCTTGATGTCCCCGGTGAATTGCGACTCGGAGCCGGACTCTGATTCATTTTGTTGTGGATGGAGCACCTTCCAGGACAAGGTGTCGCCGGACATCACCTCGTACATTGTCAAGGTTGGGTCGGCACCATCATACCCACATCATCCTGTTGACAGAGATGACTTTAATTAAGGTTTAAAACTGGTAAACTTGCAACTTAGCTGGTTGCAATCTTTACTCTGAAGTGGTCAAATTAAAAACAAGGAAGAGACTGTTTCATATGATAAAGCTGGGTTTGAAGATTGTGGTCTGTAGTGACAATACTGCATCTTACTCAAACCGGAGTACACACTGTTCTGTGACCTGCCTAATGCTTCACATTAATGCTGTGATCTTGTGCCATGTGGCGTCTATGACTCACATCGTTTGACTCTCAGATTACATTCCTTCTCACTTGATTTCAAGTGAGGTCCTGCGTGATTCATAAAACAAAACAGTGACGGTGCGGAGACTTGTATCCTCTATATCGACGACGAAAATCTTGAAATTCCATCTTGTTCCTGAATCCAAATATGCATAAAAAAACATAGTGTGGAAGAGGAAACTACCTGTCTCCAGGCTGACAGGGACAACGAAATGCCTTAAACCCAGACAGCAACTAAATCTGAAACCAAACAACAATGACTAACAGAGTGATGACTACCAGATATGTGTAGCAGCTTCTTAGCTCTGGGCTGTTATGCAACATGTGTTCAACCTACATGTAAGAATCTGAGGTGAAAAAACTCCAAAAGGTTGCAAAGCTGCTCCTCTGTCCTTTTCTGTTTGGGAAATATTCTTCACTCGTCACATAGCTGTTGCTAAATGACAAGATTAATACCACTCTCACATCTGTCTGTCAATATTAGGCAAGACTACAACGGATCACACAGCTCACAGTTCATATCGCAGTTTTGAGTCATGGATCAGATCATTTTTCAGATCAACTGTTACTTTAGCTCTACTGTAGTCGCCTCTTGGTTCAATCCATTCAACTCAACTGAGCTTTATTGGCGTGGGAAATTGCCAAAGTAAGCCTGAAATAAAAACAACCAAAAAATGCACATATGCAGAGGAATTGTGTTTTGGCTGTTAGAAATAGATACACACAGATACATTTTAAAAAGCTTAAAAAAGAAAAATGAAGTTGAAAAATAAATAAGTGAGAACTACATACGTTCTCTCTGGCGTCACCAATCACAGATCAACCACGTTCTTTTAAGCCACAAACGCATGACTTCACATGTGCAAACAGGCATCATGGCTGCGTAAAAATGTAAAAAAAAAAAGTCAACCAGCTCCATTAAAGCTCAATTATTAACACTTTATATCTTGTTTTCTCACTCTGCACAAAAACCGAAGCATAGAAATGACAGTTCGTGGTTTAAAGTGGGGTTATGTACCAGACTATTTCTTGGCCGGGTGCAGTGACTTCTTGGAGGTAACAGATTTTTGTAATGGATTAAGCAAATGAGCTACAACTTATAGATGCTCATACTTGTTACCTTTGGAGTCAGGGTAGCTGTTTCCCCGTTTCCAATCTTTATGCTAAGCTAAGCTAACCGCCTCCCGGCTCCATCTTTATGTTACTCACAGAGCCACAAGAGTTCTCGGAAAGCGAGCACGTGTATTTACCAAAAGTGTCAAACTTTTCCTTCAAGACTTGAACGCCTCATAAAAAAATCCCAGCAACACAGGAGATTCAGCTCCAACCACTTAGCTTTAAACAAACAACGGTGGTCGTAAAAACTTTATTACACCCACAACCACAGCCACAAATACACAACTGGAAAGAATCGACTGAAAGCTTTCCACGTCCTGCACGCACTCTGAATGAACTGAGACAGGAAGCAACCAACTGATGCATCGAACGAAAGTCAGCCAAGCTGCTCTCACCTGTAGAAACCAAACACAAGTTCACCTGCACTCCTCACATTGACATTCTGGCCTGTCAATCAAAGATCTGATGGCCTGTTGACTCGGCAAACAGAGCAGGATTGAGCTGAATACTTCAAAACAACCTTGACAACACACCTATGAGAGAGAGAGATCCTGCCTTTTACCCACCTCACAGCAGTGTCCATCAGAGAAAAAAAAAAGCCTTTTGGCCGCCACAACGTGTTTTCTCACAAATGAACCTCCACCACGCTGTGAGTCTGCTGCGAGGGAGCTGAGCCGTGTTGGTTTCTCTCAGGGCTTTTCCGCCGCTGTTGGACGGGGCTTGTGTTTTGTTAGCCTGAGGCCATGAATTCCCCAGCAGGGCCGTGTGGGTGTGTTTGTGTGTGAGTGTGTGTGAGTGCAGCGAGGGAGAGAGAGAGAGAGAGAGAAAGGGAGAGTGAGGCGGCATGGCCTGCGTGTTGCACCATCACCTGGGTGTGGGAGGCCTGACAGGAGGGGATTGAGGAGGTGAAGTTTTAGTGTATTTGTAAATAAAAAAAACATTCATGGATTAGAGCATGTGGGGTTGAAGATACACAAATACATTCCTCGACTCATGTGGAAGAAACAATGAGTAAACCTAGTGGTAAATGTCAGATTGCTCCAAACACTCTAGTTGTCAACTGAGCGGACAATAAATGGCTTATTACATAAATAAAAAACAGGTTTAAAAAGTCTGATTGACAGCACCATAAATAGCATAATGTTTGTGGTGTCATTGTTGAATCCATGTGACCTTTAGTCTCTTTCAGGTAACACGTGTCTGAGACTTGATTTTAGTCTTAAACACTTAAACGCTACAGCCCAAAACAGAGGAGTACAGATTAAGAAGGGTTGGATCTGGTCAAAATAGGGCTAAAAAAATCTCAATTTCACAGACATTTTGGCTCGTCATAGCAGGAAAAGTACATTGGCGTTAATGGTGGCTCTGTTCCCAGGAAGCATCAGGAGTGGGCCCGCATGCACGCTCAATATTGTCATTAATCACGTTTATGCTTTTCCTGCTTCGATATGTCTGGATTTGTACCTACTATAATGTGTCATAATGTGTCAGCGCTGAGTATTAAAAACCTGTCAATATCTAAACGTGGCATCAAATCTGAGCTGAAACAATCAGTCGATTAGTTGATGACATACAATTTTTTGAAGACTTGAATTGTCAGTAATTTTTCAAGCTATTAAATGCTTACTGAAAACAATCACATTTGCTTCAACTTTTTAGACTTAACAACTTGCTGTGTTTCAACATTTGAGGAGTTACATGTATTTTGCTTAAGATAAAAAAGAGAAGTAAGGTACCAAAAAATAAAGGCATCATTAGTGGCATTAGCATTCATTTTAAATGATTTTGGATTTAATCATTCCACTACATTTTGTAAAATCCACTACACTGACCTCACAGTCTGACAGCAGCACAGTTTAGCTGTTACTCTGCAAACACATAAGTAGAGCTGCAACAAATAATCAATTAACAGATGATAATAATGATCAATTAGCCGAACAAAAGGAAATGAACTGCCAACTGTTTTACTAATCATTTGCACTGTTGTTTTAATTTTTTTCAAGCATAATTGTCAAACATTTGCTTGTTCCAGCTTCTTAAATTGGAGCATTTTGCTGCTTCTCTTTTTTTTATTTTTGATACTAAAAATGAAGGTTTTGGACTGTTGGTTTGACAAAAGAAGTGATTTGAAGACAATGCTTTGGGCTCTGGGGAACGGTGATGAAGATTTTTCACAATTCTTTGAGATTTCTATAGACGACACTAATTGATTAATTGTGAAAATAATAAGATTAATCTAATCCTGAAAATGATAATTAGTTGCAGTCCTTGACAGCAGCAGACAAGCAGGTGGAAAACTCATGAAAACAAAAAAATATATCAAGCACCAAACAATGCAAAAAAAAAAACTCTAATTCAAATCACTGACAGCCATGACGTCCTTTCTTCTAGTTGTTTTTAGCAGCTCTCTAGTTTTTTTGAAGTGAACAAAAGCGACTCTTTTGGAGCTCAGTGTTGTTGCCTCTCGCACACACTGCCATGCCGGCACTTGAGTTGTTATGCTAACTGTAACTGTTCCCGAGGGAGATCTTCATCACAAACTGAGACCGAGGTGGAGTGAACGAACTCTTTGAACACTCAGCCACAACAAACGCCGCAGCGGGACAATAAATAAGAATATTCAGCACCCAAACATTTGTCTGGATTAGGAGTCGTTTCTGCACATCACTCTTCCTGTTTCTGAGCCGTCGTGCTCTGCTGGAAGTGCACATGTGGCGTCGACTGGAGGTGAATGACAGGGACTGATTCGGGGTGACAGATTGTGACAAATGAGGATGAAATTCCACAGCAGCTGGTGGAGAAGCTACAAACCTCAACAAGGCTGCACTTGAGAAAGAGAGAGAGAGGAGGCCAGACAGACAGGCAACACAGTGTGTCTTAGAGAAATAACTCTCACTGCACACAGCTGGGGAAATACATGAAAATATGTAAATCACACTACAAGCTTTTTGTTTGTCATTTCTATTATTTGGATTCATGCACATTACCCTTAAAATAATGACAGTCTGGTTCATGTGCCAATATGCAAGGTAGCCCCCCACATAACTACTGTACATATAATATTCAGTCCATTCAGAAAGTTCCTACAAGGGCTAGAACAATAAATCTGTCAGGTTGATATACTGGCCGATATTATCTTACTGCCAACTTCCAAAAACGGAAGGATCGAAAGAACTGCTTTGTCAATCATCAGGATCAATTAATCATTAAAACCTTTCAGAGTTCATTAGTGAGAATTTGCTGCTTTTCTCTGTTTTATATCGGTGTCAGCAGAATGTCTTTAGGTTTTAGACTCTTGGTCAATAATAGTATTATTTGAAAGATGTCACTTTGGGTGTCTGGAATAGTGTAATATGCATTTTTCACAATTTTAATTATCATTTAACCTTGATGTCTTCTGTCCGGTAATTCACACAACACCTGAGAGGTGTAAGAAGTTCGTTTTGCATCATCATGACTTCACAACCTTTCACCTCTGATTATGTTATACATTGCACACACTGCGCTCCCATGGGGCAACAGAAGCCCCTGAGGACAAACTGTACATAAAGGCTAACAGCAAAGTTAAATGATCATATGGAGAAGTGTGCAGAATGGATATTTGAGCAGCAAGAGGAGGAAGAGGAGGAGACAAATGGAAAACACATGAGGGTCTGTCTGCAGAACTGCCCAGACTATCAGTCTTTAAAAACAAATTAAAAAACTCTTTAAATCACGTGTCTATAATCCCCAACGTCTGTGGAGGCATTAGCTTGTTTAGTCTGCATCAGCCAGGACTCACAACTTTCGACAGCAAGGACAAGTCATGAACTTGTTGAGCTACCTGCCAGGTGAGAAATCACCGATGGCTTCACACTGCGACTTGGGCAATCTGCATCTGTTGCATGTAAAGACACATTTCAAACTAGTGTCAGAAATTCAGTCATCAACACAACATTCTTTGTGAGGTTCATCCGGACAACATGGAGATGTCTGTAATATATTTTTGCAAAGACTGATTGCTCCATTAGTGCAAACTCGTGTTTAAAGATGCTCTAAAATTTCAAAAGAAAATTCATTTATTTTCATGAACAGCAGAGATTTTAGTCAGCAAGAATTTGCAGCCACTATTTACAGAAAAAACATGTTGAACAAACTGTGGGCTCCGTTTTTGATAATTCAAAAAGCTGGATGTTTCGAAGACAGTGTGAAGATGCAGTGAAGCAGGTTTGGTGTCACATGACCCAAAGCCATCTGAATCAGACAACTGTTTATGTTTTTTTACTTATGTACAAAAAATAACTGTAAGCAGATATATTGTTGTTTGAAACTCTCAAATATTGTTATTGATACTGTAGTCAGGCTATAGTTCCTCTACAGGTACATCAATTGACTGTGTATGTGTTTGTTGAAGTAGTGCAGTGGTGCAATGGAAGACACAGAGTCTTTACCAGAATCTGTCACGACATGCACTGCTGACTGTCCTAACATCCATTCCATGGAAGTATCAGCAGATGATGTTTGTGAGTAACATTATAGGGAAACTGTCAACAACTGACAATAAGTAATTTTATCATTTTCTCTTCAGAGGTTTTTTGAGGAAATGGATGTTTTTGAGACAAAAATCTGATGCTTGCCTAACTTATATATCAACTATAAATCTGGTCTGAATTAAACAGCTGGAAAACATCTACTTCTTCTCTTATAAGACAGAGGTGTAAAAGCTGTGAAGTGTGAAAGTGCAGGAGCTGTAGCGAAGCCTCTTTTCCTAGTAGGTGCTTGTCAACACAGGCAGGTATTCAGACAGGCCTCCTCTCTGAGGGTCTGCATGTTACACCGTCATGATCCCGGGCGCTGGAATGTGGCTGGCTGCCTCTCCACCTGTACAGACTTGCTTTGATAATGAACAAACTGCTCTCTCTGGGAGAAGATGGCAGCTCGTACTTCACATGGTGCCATTATAACACATTCACTACCTTGAAAACACAACTGGTCAAGCTTCAAAGTCACATTTTGCAAGGTCCCACCCAACATGGAATGCTTTCAAGAAGAACAAATGCATGTTGTTTACGAGCAGTTTAAGACAAAATCTGCACTTTTAAGCTCATGCAAATCCGAGTCTCTGTGTTTATAACCTCTATGAAAGTGGGCCTGTATTGGCAGTAACGACTCCTTCAGGTCACTTCAGCAGAAGTTTGAAACCCCTGCTTGAAATAAAAATGATCATGTGTTAATCTGGTGTCTTACCTGATTCTGATTGAACTCCAGTAAGAATAAAAGCTTGTCACAAAAGTGTTATTCCTCCGGCAGAGTCCAGGCCTGACACTTACTTACTCTCTCTCTCTCTCTCTCTCTCTCTCTCTCTCTCTCTCTCTCTCTCTCTCGCTCTCTCAGTGTTAGTGGAGCGGGAGGTGGCAGGTGACCACTCCCTCACCTGTGCAATCCTGCACTTCCTCATTTCTCCCAAAACATGGCGGATTTTCTCCTGCAATTTTTTCTGTTTCTTGTCTTTGTCTGATGAGTCCTGCAGGAGTTTATGGACTCTTTCAGAGATAGGAATTATTTTGAAATTTTATGGTAAAATCTTATGGTAAAATCTGCAAAAAACTCAAAGGACAAGTATGCAAAACCATTTACTGATACTTGCGTTTTACTGATGTAATTGCACCATTTTACCAGCTGATGGTGCTATAAACTAACAAGAAAGAACAAGGACGTGTAAACTAACTTAAAAGGCACAACTGTTTTTCTCTTTAACATTACTGTTACATTCATGTATAAGTGAAGGGGTGGATGAAAAATACATTAATAATGTGTCACAAAATATTTTCAATAAACTTTAGAAAACAAATTACAGCAATGATACTGAAAAAACAGACACAGATGTACATTTAAAATCTCTGTGAGTGTAAAAATATTCTCCATTACTTCAATAAAAGTATCATTATTAAAGTGTGAATAGTGCCATCTCACTAAAATTAAAGTAGAGAAGAACAGTATAAAGAATCAAAGCAAACCAGCTCCTATGAGTATTATATTATTGGATTATTATTACTGATGAGGTGGAGCTATTTTTCTCTATTTTAACCTGTATGTTATATTCATATTTAACTGATAAGATAAGATGTACATAAAATGAAAATCTGTAGAGTTTTACAGCTGTCAGATGAATGCAGTGGAGTAAAAAGTACAATATTTATTTCTGAAATGTTGTGAAGTAGTAGGGTAGGAGTAAAATTACTTAGATACTTTGCCTCCCTTGTATGAACTGGTCCAAAAAGTTACTGGTAGCTGAAATACAATGTAGTTTCAATAAACATATAATAAACACAGTTTTAAATACAGCCACATTTTGGGCCTTCTTCTAACTATTGCACTATTTGCATTTGCTGCTGCTGTTGTCTTTATGCTGCATTTTGATCGTATTGCACTAGTTACATTTGCTGCTGTATTGAAATGTCACCTTATCCACTAAGCCACTTTAGATTCCATGTTGTACTAGTTGTATAGACTGCTTTTTAACAATTTGTACTAGTTGTATACACCTTTTAGTTTTAGTTTTATACTTTTTATCTATCTGTATGCTTGTGCTGCTGAAATGCTCGAATTTTCCTTATGGGGGATCAATAAAGAATTATCTTATCTTATATTAGTTTGTATGTGAAATGCATTGGTTTTTAGAGCTGTCAGTGTCATCTTTTATTAACTCTGTCCTCTCTTCCCTCCTTGTACCACCCAGTGCTGCTCTCTGTGCCAGAGGGTTTGGAATAGCTGTGTGGAACAGTGACAGCTGTACGGGGGGTTCAAGTCTGGGTCAGAACAAGACCAGACCCCACCCACCATCCAGCAGAGCTCAGCCGTGTCAAGGGCAAGAATCTGCACAACAGGTGCCCGTCAAGCTTTGGATTTGGATGCAATCAGACAGTAGCGGGCACGGGCTGTGCCATGGTGAGCTTCAGCAGTTACAATGGTTTCACTGTTCACTGGATTTGTGTGATCATTAACACTGACTTTTAGAGAACTCCCTCCTTCACTGAAACTCCCAAATCGCCTCCCCCTCCTCCTCCCCCTCCTCTGTTTGTACCCTCGCTGGCTGCTACCTCCCAGCACGGAGCTGTGTGAAACATTCAGAGACATAAATTCAGGGCACACAGGTGGCTTTGTGGCGTGCTCATGCAGAATGTCTCCTCTCCAGGGAGCCTGAGGTGTTGAGGGAAAAGTATCAGATATGTTATGGCAGCAAAGGAGCTCATAATCTGATTCACTGTTACTGTGGGAGTCCTGTCATTGTGGGTATAAAACATGATGATGATAACATGATGGCAGCTATTTCTTGTTGGTATTATACCCAGATCCCAAAATGGTTGAAATGACAAGTAAACATAAACTTGAACTTGAAAGCATATAAGAGTAATAATTTAGTGAGTACTTCTTATATACAGTGGTACACAAAGTAGAATCCTAAACTGATAATGTATTACAAGCAAAAGTCCAAAAAGTTGATTAAAAAAAAGTATAAGTACATTAATTATCACTTTACTGAAGCAGCATTTTTATGTTGCAGCTTTTTTAATTTTTAGTTTGAGTTTGACAGATGGACATAAAAGAATGCCTTTTTATTATTTCATAAGATAATGATTGTGTGTAAGTATGATCTTGAACTGCAAAGTATCTTTAGCTGTCGGAGAAAAAAACAGGGCTATATTTACCTCTGACCTGTAGTAGAGCAAGTACAAAATAGCATCAAATGGAACTACTTGTCATTTCATTAAAAAAAAAAGGCAATTTCCTAAAACAGCTGAGCACTGCAGTTTTTATGAAATGCTGGGGGATGGAAGCATTTGTTGGGGATTATTTTCAGCCATCGCTCTGATGCTCCAGGGAGAATTTACCGCTGCAGTATTAACAGTGCATGTGTGATTGAAAATACACTTCAGTGCACAGTGATGTGTTTTTAATCAGTCAGTTAATCATCAATGAATGTGTACTACTATTACTACACAGGTGAAGAATCAGACTGTGGATACACAGATAATGCTTGTTGATATAATGAATTCATTGTTGGCTTTGTTCTTTTCATGGCATTTGCTGACAATGATAAAATACAGAGTAGGTGTTACATATATTATTACATTTATTCTTGGATTTTTATTAGTGATTCATTCATGTAAAAGCAGGATTTTAATGTTGTCGCTGAAGTGGAACTTATTGTAACTACATAATGCAAAGTTTATTGTGTATGTGTGTGTGTGTGTGTGTGTGTGTGTGTGTGTTTATCCGGGTTTGTCCTATTGTGTGTGTCCTGCCAGTGTCATGGGCTATTTAGTTTTTTTTACCAGCCTTGTTGCTGTGCTCTGGCTGCAGTTCCGTCTCCGTCCACAAGAGGATTCATAACACAAAATATCTGATGATGCATAAAATATGGATTGTCATGTTCAGAAACCTTTAATGAATGTTTATCTTCTACCAGCGTGACACTTTCACCCAGAACATTTGAAGGTGTTTGACTACCAGAAGAGCAAATATTGTTATTTAACCTGCTGGAGACATCAGTTTTGAGTCGCACCTATTTTTAGAGGCTGCTCTTTTATGAGGGATGAAGTGTTATAAGAGCTCTGATGACTCCCACTCCTGTCCAAGCATCCCACCCTAATGACCAAAGTCCCCACCCTGAGGGCTTTGCTGTGCGAATGGTTGACATGGTATGCTTTGATCTTATAGGTCTGCTCCCCCCACCTCCTCCTCCTCCCACTAACTCATTATAGAAATCTTTCCCCCGCCTCCTGTCTTCTTAATAATGTCTGAAATATTTATCTTTCCCCTGATGGCCATTAAGTCCACATTCTTCTAGCGGTGACCTCTGAGGTCAAAGGGTTGTTGACATCACTTGTGTGAGTAATGGTTCGCTCCGACTCACCCCTGTTTCTCTATTTGTTCACCTTTTGACTGGAGGGATGGACACCTGCGAGACAAAGAGATCGGACACCGGAACGCTGGAGGAGAAACGGGGGAGTTATTTGGTTTGGGTAGCAGGTGTGTAGGTCTCTAGTGTTTATATTTGTGTATGTGTGTGTCCTGTAAAGGGTTGGTCACTGAATCCCATCCAAGCTCAGCGGGAGTCCACAGTGTTCACCGAGGTGTGAAGTGGCCCGGGCCAGGAGTGGATTATAAACCTGGTCTGCATTACAATGGAGGTGAGAAGCAGCAGGGGCCCCACATTAAAGCTCAGCAAACAAGACAAAATGCACAAGAAATATCCCATGCGTCTTCTTAAGGAGGTATTGTGAATAGAGGCCTGCTGTTTGAAATGATATACAATTAAACCTCCTGGAGGAAAGAGTAAAGGTCGCAGCGGTGGTTAAATGGGTCCTGTAGTAAAACCATCAAAAAGCAGCGGGTCATTACAGACAGGTTAGACTGATAAACAAAACAGGTTGGGCAACATCACAAAAGACTATTTAAATTGTCACGCAGACTTTTAAATGTTGTGGAAATTTAGTGTGAAAGCAACATTTTGCACAAGTTGGTGTTTGCAAAGAGTTTTGTAGTGAAATTCTCTTATAACTTGTTTTGCAGAACTGATAATTTTCAGTGAAACAAAAACCTCCATCACAGTGATTTAGAAAATAGAAAACAGTACATAATAACATAACATAAATGCACAACAGGCTTTAGATCAGCTTTATAGAAGTAACTTACACTATAACAAAATACACAAAAAGAACAAAAGGTATGAAGTACTATATGGAAAAGTATACTGAGACAAAAACAAATAAATTAAGCAAATAGTGTCACCACACCAAAAAGTTCCTGTGGTAGATAATGTATCAACAAGACAAAACACAATCATGTAACCGCAAAACAGAGACATGACAGGAACCAAAACAGTAAATAAAAGAGTCAAAAATTAGCCAAAAAAAATGTTCAATACAGCTGAGAGGAGTTTTACAGTTTCATAGTTTCACAGTCATTAAATCCAATCTTAATATACATTATATATTGTTTAGGCAGTTTTAAGTTAAAGGCTGTATCCAAACCATTGCTTCCAGTAAGATATAAAGTACGGCACTGCTCCTTAAACATGACCTAAATGGGGATTTTTTTTTGACCCATAAGAAGTTTGTGGGAAGACTCAAATGAGGTTGAAATTCCAGGTCATGCACCTGTTATAAATGCCAGCATATGAAGCTATTTTTGGTAACTCAAACCTTACAGTTGCCGCCCTTTTCATTTCTTTACTTCACTTTCCAGTGACACCACAAGGTCAGTGGTTTCCCTCATATTTGCACTAGAGTGATGCAAGTTCACAGACTGTAACACAACTGTGCCGAGCCACAGAAATAACTGTGAACAGCTTCTTCACTGTGACAGCATAAAACATACATGAGAACACATTTATTTCCAATTACACATGAGATGCGTTAAGAGGAGGTGACACATTTACCTGTCACCCCTGTTCTCCTTTGACACCATCGGAGTGAGGCGTTTGAGGGATGTCATCCAGAGTGAGTGTACCCGGGGAGTGTTGGGACACATACAGAGGGCAGTGATGGCATGGCTGGCATGCTTCGCTGGATTTCACGAGCGTCAGCTGCCGAGGGCATCAGATAGTGTAATAACGTGGCAGAGGTCAGTCCTCAGAGTGGTCTACTGAGACACATGATGAGGACAGGAGCGGTGGCCTGATGGGTGGGGGGCGGTTTTTGGTGGTTTATGTGCATCTGTGCACTGACGTTAGATGTTGATAGGGTTTGTTGGATGTTATCATGAAAATTAAGGCTTTATAACACTGGAGGATATTTGAGAAGAAAACACTATGAGGAGTATAGCAGTGGAGAGATGACAGGAAATGAGGGAAGAGAGAAATGAGACATGCATCAAAGTCATCCAGTCATGGATGTCCACAGTCAGTGCCCTAACCCTATATTAAGAGAATATGGGCAGGTTGCATTGCTTAAACACTGTGTGGAGGAGTGGAAAGTGACACTGAAGGGTCAGTCAAATTAGAAAATGATTGTTTTTCAAGAGGCTACTTTCTACTACAGAATTAGTTACTATGAAAACAGCAAGGTCTGGGGATTATCTGTGTTAACAGTAACAAAAATATCTGTGTGGCTAAATACTATTCAGATGCTGCAACATTGTCCTTTGGCATTTCCTGGAAAACTCCACCTATGCAAATAAGGCACTACACTGCATGCAATGGTTTTAGAATCAAACTTAAATTATGGTAGAAATCTACTCAGATATATTCATGAACGATCTGACATTTTCAAAGGTTGACTCTGACTCATTTGCAGTGTTTTATAGTTGTTTGTTTAAGATTGTGAAAACAAAAGCATTACTCCAGACTCTGTACTATCCTTTGTCAGGTTTAGTTGTAGTACAGGTGCAAATGTAGCAGCACATTTTAAATATATGTTCTTAAAATGTCAGTGAGCACTGTCCTGCAAATAAAGAGACAATAAACTAGAGGTAAAAGAGCAAAAATGTTTTTACATAATTAGGATTGACTGCTTCTTTGACATTTGGTTTAAGTGCTTCATAGTGAGACTTCACATATTGTTTACATATGGATTATATGCATTAGATTCTAAGTAATATGTGCAATTCAACGTGCAAACATGCCCCTTAAAAGTCAATCATATTTTATCAGTTGGCATCAAACATTGATTGTAATTGTAGCTGCACTAAATGAGGCACATAATATTTAAGTGTCATTGTAGCAGGCTGCACTTCTTGTCAGTTTAAAGGCATGAAAGAGCAGACAAACATCCACTCATGCTTCCCTTGAATACGCCTTCCTGCACACGCCTGCGTGCACACGCACACAAACAAACATCCTCCCTCGCCAGACGCGAGAACCGAGGGGGGAGGGGCAAAGAGAGGATGATGTCACCTCTGTAGACAGCTAAGCCGAGGCTTGAGATAATGGTGACATTTCAGGGAAGGTGATGTCATTCTTCCACTGCTACCTCCCCTCCTCCCTTTCTTTCCCCTCCTGTCCTCCCTCCCTCCCTCCCTCCCTCCCTCCTCTCCTCATCATCAGCGCAGGTGGCTGGCCAGGCTCTTTGAATCACAGCGCAGAAGAATTAACTTTTCAATAGGAACAGAGCATGCATGTGTGAGACTCTCAGTGTGCGTGGGTGTCATGTGTTTGAATGTGGGTGTTATGTGTTTTAATATGTGGGTGTGTGTGCTCTTGGATATGGCTGGGCTTTGTTGTTTTGTCAACTTGTTGTTAAAGCATTTGTTTACACCACTCCGTGCGTGTTCATGTGCGTGGCCTGCGTGTCGATGCCGCCCGTGTGCATGCATGTGTATGTAGATGGGATTTCTGCCCTCTATCCCCGTCGCCCACTGAGACCAATCAAGCACAGAGCTGCCAGGCTGCAGGGCTGGTTGGCACTGAGTCCCTCGCTGAGCTCCTCACCCCAAGGATCTGCTCATTTAAGGTTTCCCTCACTTCACACAAGCCCTGTTTCTTTCCAGAAATGTCTTATATTATGTATCATAGTCAGTAATAGTTCAGGCTTAAGCGTTTCTATCCACCCCAAAGCCTTATGCTGGCTGTAAAAATGTGCATGCTGTTGGCTACATTTATTCAGAGAGGATTCCAAAGTAAGACACGTGTGCAAAAAACATACAATATATACCTTCAACAAATCACATGACTCCTATATAAAAAGGCAACTTCACTTTCCAGAAAGTTTAATCCTGAGATTTACAGGGCATTTGCATATTATGGAGATTTGGTTTAACCTACTTCAGCACACTGGGCTGATTGCCACAGATAGTGATGCTTCAAAGCCCAAAGGCTGTTGTACCTCTAGTCTCACCGCTGAGCTCGAGGCTGCTCACCGGCAGTATTTTTATCCCTGAAAACTCACCGCTAGTGTGCTGCACTTTCACTCTGCCAAGTTCTGGTACGCCGTCTTTCTTCCCTTGTCGAGAGGACTCAAAGCAGCGTGTGTGAGCTGTAAACAAGTTCCCACCCCCCACCCACACCGCCACACACACACACACACACGCATACACACACACACACTCGGGCTGTATCTGGGCAAAAAGAGCTTTCTGAAACCATAAGCATCTGTCTTATCATATGATTGCTTTTTCGTATGTCACACGCTTGAATCACGGGGCACAGAAGGCTTCCCTTTCACACCTAGAGGAAGTCGACCAGAAACCAGAGCACATGTTAGAAGCGTAGAAAGAACAACTGTCCAGAAATGTGTGCAGAATACGAACATGAGCAATAACAAGGCAGCATGGCAGCTAAGCACTGAGGAAATGTAACACATGGCACTCTGTTATTCACTCCTTCCAACACTCTGGAGCTGTGAAAATACATGATGTATGATGTTTTTTTTTATTCTATTGTGTAGTTATTATTCTTGCATTACATCATTGAAGTGTCCCAATTTAATACTGGATACAAAGCATTCAACACCAGTACGTTTTTAATAAAAGTTAGAGTTAAAATTTTACTTTCATGCTGAATATATGTGGGAAAATTAGCTTTACAAGTACACTGTAAAGGAAAAAACTCGTATAACAAATATTATATGTTACATAACAGTGATATAGTGATGTTAGGTTTTATCCAGTTACAGACTATGTTCAATAACAAGGCTGCAGAATTAGATTTCATTAGACCTTTCAACACTCATTTTCAGAGACTTTTTAATGGATGCATGTCTGAGATGAAGGAACTATGTGAGGTGTCAAAGCTCAAGCTCAAGTGTGCTTAAATCATGTTAAGCAAATCAAACACACCCACTCTCGTGTGTACACTATTTTTAAAATCTCATTAGACCTGGTTTTAAGATATTTCACCCCTGCAGAGAGCTGCACCTGTACATAGTGCAAGATAAAAGCAAATTACTGATTGATGACACGTGAAGTGATGTTTACATCCCAACAGTCATGTCGACCGATGAAAAGCCTTCCGTCTTCGAGCTGGAGGATTCACAGCGAAAAAAGAGACAGTGAAAATATTTACTGTACTCGGAGTGAAAGGAGCGGGTGTTGACAGAATCCCAGGGTTAAAGCCATTCAGCATGAAGTGCTACGAGTGCAGAAGAGGTTTCTGATGTGTGGCGTGCAACAGCCTTTTTATATTATGTGAGCAATTCCACCTCTCCGTGTCTCCCCAGAGGCCTCTCTTCAACCCTGAAACGCAAAGCTAAGTTGATATACATCATTTTCAGTTTGATTGCCTCACCTGATGTGTGAAATGTGTGTTGGTGACTAACGGGAGGCAGCATCAATTATTAACACCTTAACGTACTGCATGTGCTCTCGAGGTATGGACTGTAAATCATTCATATCTTGGTGGCTTTTGACATATACAGACCCTGAACCTCGTCCGATAAAAACATCTGACTTATGGAGGAAACGAGACGGATGAGACACGTGATGTGAAGTTGCCTTAATTTGCCGGAACAACAAACAGGTGCACTTGCTCATGAATTACCTTGGTCCCCTGTTTGATAAACACACACTCCGATGTGTTGACAGATGGCATTCTCCATCCAGAAACATTCATCTGTGATACACTGGTAATCGCGATCGGAGGGTCCCCCAGGACGCCGTGCTGTCAGGCTGATGGACTCATTAGACACGCGTTAGTGTCTGTACAGGAGTGGGCCTGTTTCTGTCACCCCCGGGCTGTTTGCAACAGTTTCCCCATACTGAATGGAGAGCAGAAACGCTAATTAAGAGATGTTCTCTGGCTCCTGAGGTGTCACTGTGGTACCTAAAGCTAAATGCTCTCAGGGTTAGTTCCTCATTGACAAGTTGCAGCACAGGTAAAAACCTGCTGGGGAAACTTTCAAGGTAATCAATCCAGAGAAAGTGAGAAAAATGAAAGCACTTTCTAACAAGGCATTCTGCATCAAGGTTTAACTACTGGCTTTATTTATGGTTATTAATGTTTCATAGATCAGAAGTAAGACATTCATAACTAGTTTGGTTTGAGGAAAATCCCATTAAGTGGTGTATCACCTCCTCCTCCTCTTTTTCACTGGCCTTTTAATTCATCTTAATGGCTTATTAGAAAGTGAGAAAGCCATGACCTTTTTTTAATGACTTATTAACATTATTAACTGCAGACTTGATGGCTCATGAGAACGTGAGGATGTCATTAACAAAGAGTCATGAGCGTCTCGCACTCAGGCCTGCAGTTGTAAATGTTTATGCTGTTAATGAATAAATAAAATGTTAATAAAAAGATTTGGGATGAGATGCTTTGCAGCTGTGCAAGTGGTTAAACATTCAGTTCCTTTTTTGGAGGCATGGTGTAATTAAAGAGCTGAAAAGACTGAGCAAGTTATACTAGAGGTGGCTATACACCAGCCAAATTAATTTTTTTACAAGCTGGCAACCCAAACACTTTTTTTTCCCAAGTAGTTTTTGTGCTGTTATTGTGATGGTGACGTTAATGCGACGACAGGAAATCAGGCCAGAGAGGAGGGATGACATGCAAAAACATGGTTGATGTTTAGAACAAGTACCAAATTTTTTTTGTCAAACAGCTTTGAAAAAATAATTGAGATTATGTAACTTAAAAAAATATCACATTGTTGCTTTTATAACTTGAAGTCATAAGCTATCAAAGAAACATTTGCTCAATGCAGTACACGTTGCTGGTAGTTTGTGGTTGCTATATTGCTGTCAGCATGTGCGTGTATGACTCATCTTACAACTCTTCTCTCATGCAACTGTTACACTATATTTCCTACTATATTTCCCCAAAATGTCAAACTATATCTTTAACCTAAGATGCACTTATTGAGTTCTCCCAGTCGTCATTTCAATTTTCTGCTAAAACCTAATTTCATGTAAGACTGAACGTCCACACTCAATTTTAAGAGCTGCTTGGATTAATCTTGTCTGTCATACTCTGCTTGGTGAGACATTAATATGTTAGTAGTTTAAACTGAATTTGCCTGTTTTGATCCATCAGTTTAATCAAATGAAGCGTAAAATTCACAAGGTCGCACGGCTGGCATCCTACTCAAAGGTCTCGTACTCAGTGACCTGACTGGTTTCACTCACCGGAGTAACAAAGTCAGTGACATTCCTGAGGTGGATTTCCCCTGCCCAGCATGACAACACATACCAGGAATGCTGTGATGCCCTGGCTTAGTTCCCTGTGCACCTCTGATGGTCATTGTTGTCCTGTCTGGACTGTGGCCTTTCCTTTGAAACCCCCCCTGATACGTGCACACGGGCGATGTTTATGAACTGCAGGTGGCTGCTGAGGGGTCACAGGGGTCCTGGAGTGAGACCACAGAGGAGCTGCTTAGGGCATGACATCATTTAATCCTGATGTGTCGACGCCTCGATCGCCACATGTGTGTGCGTGGGAGGTGATCCTGATGTCATTGTTTGCCTCCATCGCTGCCCCAAAGGCCTGTCCGCCCACCTAAAAGAGGGGCGACAGTTTTTGCAGCTATTTTTGTCCACCCGCATGCCTCTCCCCTGACTTTCTACTGAGCAAACATTCACTTCCTCCGCTAAATCAGGGCGAGGACTTCAAAGCCATCACTCAAAAAAAAATCCCAGTCTGACAGCCGGTATGGCTTTTTAGGAAAAAAGAAGTCAGCTTGTGGACGTTGCGGCAGTCTTTAATGTCCAGTGCGGACAGATGAGGTTCACTTCTGGGAATGTAGCTGCCCTGTAAGAGCTCTACGACCAACATTATCAAACCAAACTAAAAATAACACCAAGGTCACTTTAAAATTATATTTGAGAAATGAGAAGGATTGTGAATGAACCAGCTTTTTGGGGGTTTGCTAATGAACACTGTGAGAAAAGCTGACTTAGAGATAAAGGTTAAACATGGCGAACTTTTACTCCCAGTTGAAATCAACCAAGCGCAACATAAAAACACGTTCAAGATTTTAATGAGGTTTTTACAGCAGGTACTGCAATTAACCTCTGAAAGTACAAAAGCAGAAATGTATTTTTCTCACTTCCTCACAAGAATGTGTGATGGAAGTGCAAAGACAACAGCTTGTCCTTTACACTGTTGGATGATGACTCGTTATAGCTAGAAATAATGTCAGTGCACACTTTTGCTTTCATTTGAGAGAGTAAGAAATTATACAGCTATTATTTGTGCAGATTGAGTAACTACGTTGAGGCAAAGGTTTCTTGTCTCATCCTGTGCCACTGGACATGGTCACACAAAGAAGGTCAAAGGTCAAATGATGCATGTGAGAGCTCCCAATCCTCCTTCAGTGTTTGACCCATACTTGTGACTTAAGTCGTGGACTTATGGGGATCAAAGGAGGTTAAATGGATGGCAGAATCCTCCATACAGTGAGACATTTCATGATGAGCTACTTACTACATTGGTAATCCATGTTTGTTTAATTCTTTATTAAACATTTTACTGGCTTTACTCTAAAAAATGCTGCTCAGTAACGGCAGCTGGATCCATCATCTGGATCCATGGCTGTACATCCCTGCACAGTGGCAACAAGCAATACGGGGTCTTTGTGTAAACGACACTGTAATTAAGTGATGGTGTCATCCGTAACCTAACCCTTTTCATGGGTTGTTTACAAGACTTCTTTTGATCCCACACCAGTTGTGCGACCAGACGTGGCAGTGGTGCTCGCAGGGAGGGGTGAGGCACACGCTTATTCAGAGAGACTCAGCAGACGAACAATAAGGAAAATCATTCAAGTAACAGTATGCAAAATGAGCAATGAAGGTTGCAGCGTGACTGCTACTGAAACCAAGCCAATGTCAGTTTTTTCAGTTCTTACCATCATGTGTGGCATGAACTGGCATGATATGGATAATGATTTTAAAAACCATTGCTTAGGAGACAAGTTGGCTCCCGGGTGTTATTTTTCATGACACGCATAAAATTCAGTCATGACATTAAATCTGTTGATGTTATGTTCTGTAGGCTACAGAATCCCTGGACCTAAATTTAATTATCGTTCCTAATAACGTTTAAAAAACAGAACTTTGGCCTTTTTTCCATTTAATTTTGTCCTATGTTCTTTCCTTATTATAGATTTTCATATAGTGATTCAAACACAAAGAATCCAGTTTTCATTACTACAAAATTCAAAATTGGGTCATTTTAAAGCATCCTTGTCATCAAAAGGTGAACTAGAAGCTTTCATATCATAATCAATTAGTCAACAATTAAAATAAGACAGTGCCCAATTCACACTATAGAGAGCAAACTAGTGAATGCACACCATCAGGACACATCCAGTTAAATGTTTGTTTCTATGGTAAAAATAGCTACATTCATATTTATCAAATTGATCATATGAATAACTGTCCAGCTGTTAATAGTCTGAACATTATTTCTAGACACGGGGTTCCTTATCAAGAAAATTTAGCAAAACAATAATATATCGCATAATAACAGAATTTCAAACCTTTTTCTATAAATTGTATTTCATCTTTGAAAATACATTGATAACCTTTTCTTTTTTAAATTGAGTGACCAAACATTTATTTATTTATTTTAAAAGCCCTTAATCTACAGCTCTGACATATACTCTTTGCAGGAACATGTTTATATATAGTAATGTGCCTTACAGGAACATACTGTATGATTCATTTTTAGCACAAGTAGAAAGACTATTCAACTGTTCACTCATGCAAGAAGTAAAAATCAAACTTACTGTATTTGTACTTTTGCGCAATTTCTCCATGTCTGATGTAAATTTAAACATGCATCATGTGTCTGTGTAATGTTTTATCTTAATGATAACTTTTAGGGCCAACATAGAAAGTCCCCAAAACTCCTTAAACCACACAGGAAATGAGGTCATCTCCTCTGCCGAGTCTTCTTACCGGCTACCGAACACATGACATCATTGTGGGTTTGGTTACACTTGGCTCCCTTGCAGTGTGCGAGTGTGTGTGTGTTTCAGATAATTAGGTCTTTGAGATGTCAGGAAGGTCATGGACAAACTGAGATATGAGACAAAAAAAATCTATGTATTCTAAATTATGATATGATGACTTGAGAAAAACATCCTTTACTAATGCTCCGGTGTTTGTTTACAGCTGTATCTCTGTGTTCAAGGGAAAATGTCACAGTGAAACAGTCACAGATAACTATCCATATTTTCTGTATGTGACTCATACTGTTCTTGTTATCTTTTGTCTGCGGAAAACACTTTAAATTCTTCATCACAGTTTTTGCTTCAGAGACAACTCTGCATATCTCCCGCTCGTTGTAGCACACAAGACACATTGAGATATCTTTCCAAGAGCTTTTCACTCTGTCCTTATCGCACCCAGATCTGTACTTCCATTCCTTCACTGCTAAAAAGCGGAGGCAGTCATGCTGACAGTTGCCTCTCTTCAAAGCCTCTTTAATGGCACGTCAATTCCTGCTTCCCCTGGGACGGTGACTGGGGGAAGATGAGGAGACTGACTGTGACTGCCGGCTATGGAGGACCAGCCAGCTGCAGCTCATATCCACTATGCCAAAATCTATGCATCCTCTCTCAAGTAGGCACAGACATATTCGCCTCTGTGAACTCCTGAATTTAAGGCATAGCTGTCACGATGCTGTCTGAGTGTGTGAGTGCTCCCGGATGATGATCGTTTCATCCACACAAAAACGCCCTGAGCAGAAGACAATGTCTCCAGCCATTACTGCTAGTTAGGTACCTACCTGGTATACTCTATTATTAAAAAGGCAGAGGAGAGATCTCTCACAATTAAAAATACCTGCCATGGAAACATCTTCATAAATATTTGATGCAGTTTCTTGAAAATCCTTAGACAGGTCCTGAGAGCAGCTCATTAAGTCATCGTATTTCATGCTCAAGCTTTGAACACAAGTGGCATCTTCTCTTGACATTGATCTTTAGCTTTTATTAATGTGTATTTCTCCACTTTTTGTCCTTCAGATACATGTTAGCCTGAGGTGAAGTAACAAGTTCTTATCCAAACTAATGGTGTGGACCACTTTGGGTCAGACTGGAATATCTCACCAGGTTTTCGATGGACCGATGTGAAGTTTGGTGCAGTCGTTCATGTTCCCCTCAGGATGAATTATAATAACTTTGGGGATCCTTTGAAGTCCAGTTGAAATTAAACAGTATTTTCTTTGTCTGCTACAGCCTGACAAAAATAGGGAGAAATGTATATTTTATATTTAAAGATGGCGCTGTCTATTTCAAAATACCATTACTTTTCCCTCTACATAGATAAAAACTTGTTTTCAATAGCCTGCTACACAATACAAAAGTCAGATTAGCTTTTCTGCGATATGAACACACGTTTTGTTGTTCAGCAAGTGGCTCTACAAGTTCACTGCTAACGTCACTTTGAAGACTGGATATCTACGTAACTGTTCAACAGCACAAAAAGCTGCATATTAATGTATTTGCACATATAACTTTGGTCTGTTTAGATGCTAGTTTCGTACATATTCTTCAAAAGTTCTGCTAACAATACAATGTCTGTCCATGGCTTGTAAATGACAGCGCAAGTTTGTTCACCTTTTCTCTTGTTCCCCTGCCGGTGCTCAGCCTGCCAGACACCAAAAAAGCCCCTCCAACCAGCTGAGAGGAAAAGAAGCGTCTGATTTTTGGCCTAGTGCCATATAGCAATGCTAGCATGTTAACACGCTTTACATTAACATGGTTAACATTATACCTGCTAATAATTTATGTTAGCATTGTCATGCCATGTGACTATGTTAGCCAGAAATGTCCATTTAGCTCAAAGCACTGCTGTGCGTACGTTGAGCCTCACACAGCCACTAACATGGCTCTTGGCCTTGTTAATGTATTAGGGAATTTTTCAAATCTTTGTCCGAGCAATATTTAGAATGTGGTACAGGGTGGTTCCCCCCACACATACAGTGAATTCAGGACAGCCCATTAATTCCACTGACTGCAACCTGCAGGAATGTGCTAGTCGTCAAAAGCAGGTGGTCCCGGCCACAGGTGTGTTTGTCAAAGTCTCAGCCTGAAAAGCAGCCACATCTGTCGAAACAGTACAAGGGGTGTTCTGGTACCAATACCATCCTGGCGCACAGACTGCTAACATCTGCTGCCCATGTGCCGCATGCAGCGGTGACAGAAAGCTGTGTAAGGCTCAGTCACCCAAAAAGCAGAAGCCCCTGGGAGAAGAGGAAGGACGCCAGAGTAGAGACAGTAAAATTAATTTGCAGCTCAGTCATGCAGCCTCCTCCTTCTCTCTTAAATTGACCAGAAAATAGAATTTCGCAAGCATAAAATTCCTCTGTGGTAACTGGATCATTTCTTTACACTGATTGACAAATTTCTGCAAAGCTGCTGCTGAGGGGTACAAAATTGCATTCAGCATATTCTAACATTTGAGGTGTGAAGCATGGTGGGCGTTAGTTAAAATGCTTTGCACCACCACTCTAGTGTGCACTGACTGAGCTGCTGGATAATGGCTGTCTAATTAAGACAACCTTAAAATTATTCAACACATGCCCAGGACCGACTTGGTTACAGTATATCTGCCTTTTCCTCCTCGATATTCTCCAGCTCTTTATTTCCAGGAAGACGGTGGAACTCAGGGCTCACGCTGCGTGCCTGTGTGGCTCGCTCGAGTGCCACTGCTTTAATGTGAGGAGCGCTCGCGACTGACGATATGGGCAAAGTCTGGCCTCAGATCTTCAGAGGAGCCGGTAGATCAGAGGGCGGCTGTCACACCTCCAGGCAATCTGCAGCAGCACAGTGGAGATCCTTCAGAGCTGCTGACCCCCCTGAGATACACCAGGGCTGCCCAGGAAGCAGCACAAATGTGAGAGATTTAAAAGAACGGAGCAGCTGCTCAATTGGTTTCGGTTGCCGTATCTCTAAGCCATGTCAGAGAGGTGATGTTGTGAAATTCTTGTGGGTCTTTTATGTCTCCTAATCCAAGACAGGATAATTGATTTGGTTGATAAATGATTTTTTGGAAAAGTGGCTATGTAGGTCAGAGCTGAATGAATAAACGAGATGCAATTAAAGCTAAGTTCCCAGCATTAGTATAATTTAAAATTCTCTTTCCATGAGAAGTATATTCAGTTTTTAATTATACTGTAATAACATGCACTTGTGTCTTGCCATGTGTCAAGATGATAAGAACAAGACTAAGAAGTGTTTGGAAGCTTTATAGCCAAACATTATGGATCTCTTTTAATAAGGATGAATATTGCATATGTTAATCCTTTCCTTGGCATTTCCTGCTTAAGACATTATTTGCATGACAATACAACATCCTGTGGAATCAAAAGTAAGAGGAAGTGTTCAGAGGAAGAGAGAGGATTTTGCTGTTTATTCACAGATCTGTCCAACGTCTTTCATTTTTTTCCTGCTCACTCTGTCAGTCCTTTCCGGCGACGGTGATGTGCTTAAAATGCTGAATGCACACTGTTTTCATACAGACAATACCTTTATGCTTTATTTCCTGGAATTATTCCTCCTGGCTGTGAAGCTCGGCTCGATGCGCCACTGTATCCAATTAGCTTCAGACAGACAGCAGAGGCGATCCTCTACAGGCCAAACAAAAACACAGTTGAATAGTTCATTTCACGGATGAGCACAGTGTACCCCTGATCCCCCCCAGAAAACCAAGGATATGTAAATCTCTATAGCTTGGTGGGATGACGTAATACCCAACATAAAATCTTCAAAATCATGACACATATCGGTTTCCGAGAAGCAGCCAGACTGGTGAAAGATGGAGCCATGTATTGAAAGGGGGGATTTATGTTCCCCTACAACACAACTTTAAATTAGGTGAGTCATCGGATGCTCCAGGCCATTTGAAAAGGCCCTCAAGGGTTGTTTGTCTTGAAGTCATCCCCTCTGACATTAATGAGGCCTCAGCAAAGAGAAACTAAGATCGCCGACCTTTAAGTCAGATAAAGGTCTGTGCAGGAAATGAAAGAGTTTAGTGAGGACCCTGTTCCAGCAAGGTCGGCAGAATCTCTTGGGGTGCTGACAATTCACATTTCAACTTTGAGGATCAGACCTTCTATTTATTTTACAATATAAGGCTTGCAAGGCTTCCTTTAATCTCAAATGCACACACCGTGTAGACTGAGCTCCCACAAGCTCATATTCATCTTGACAATAAGTATATGGTAGAAACTCACATCTAAGATTTCACAAAAGTACGTGTCCCTGTGAGAAATCCTCTTGTGATGACTGCTAAACGCAATGTGATCTTTATCTCATAATTCCTCAGGCTACCAGGGACCCAGGGGACTCCTATTAGCAATTCATTTGGGGAACAAAGTCAGCTTCTATAATATACAGCAGAGCATGCATACTGAATAATCCAATGCATATGCACATCTGCATGCAGGGAATATGTAGAGGGGCACAAGTAACAACATAAGGTACAAGTCTCATTTTAACCAGGGGACTGTTGACACTCCTGAGCAAGAAATGGTTCAACATTTTGGGGAATATGCGGATTCACTTTCATGCCAAGAGTTATATGAGATGATTGATACCACTCCCATGTCCGCACAATAAATATGAAGCTACCACCAGCAGCCGGTTAGCTTAGCCTAGCATAAAGACTGGAAACGGTGGAAACAGCTAGCCTGGCTCTGTCTCTGTAACAAGTGAGGTCTCATTTGTCAAGTAAATACCATAATGATGGTTATATGACACACTATGTCTTGGCTGGGAGCAGTGACTTCCTTGAGTCACAGGCATGCTCAAGAGACACCACTGAACAAACAATATAGTATTAATAATGAATTCATAATATTATTAGTGAGCTTTAGAGCTGTGTTATCTTGTTACTCCAACCCCTAAGCAAGAAAGTGGAAAAATGGATTTCTGAAAAAGTGGAACTCTTCTTCTCTTGAATTACTCTTAGTTGTCAGTTCAGACAGAAAGCAAATGTTCGCAAATGTTTACGAATTTTTGCCCTCATGCAGATTTGGCCACTAGTTTGTGTTTATTCGCCCCAAACACAGATATTAGCCTGAAAGCAGCTAATCTTATATGTCAGTAAAGTCTGTGGAAGTGTGCTTGTATGCTTTGTTCAGCTCAGCTTCTGACTGATCTCAGAACTCTTCAGGAACTCTAGTCCTTCCTGTTATTTCTCTCCAGTCTCACAGTGGGTTTCACTGCAGGGCTGTTGTGTTAGACTGCAGCAGTTTTACCTGTGTGAACCAAACAAACTGTCAGTTGAGTGCATGAGTAAAACCTTTGACATCACCTCCAACCAAAGACACATTTCTTTCACCGCAGCTGCCTTTGACTCATTCATATCTTGACTTCTGCATCGCATGCAACGAGTGATACTTCCTTCATTTCATTACATGAAAAACACTTTGTGGCAGGTTTGATAAAGTGTATTGTACCGTCGCTAAAGAGCTTGAAAACGCTTATTAGCTGCAAATAACAATTTAAAATGAAACACTCAGTGCAGAATAAATAACACAGTGCAGCATTTATTGTTGAAAGGGAAAATAAATTCTCTAATATAGATTCATCCACCAACCCGAGTAAACTAATTTGTTAGGGAGCTATGAACAATTTCTGTGTTGGATGGTAATGTTGTTTTTTCTAATCATAGCAGTATAATGTTCCTGCCTGAGCGAGCTCTTGCCTGCAGTTATGTTAAATTAGGCAGTATGCATGGCATGCTCGATTCGCAGAATTATTTGAGTCCTTCTCTACCCCCCAAATCATTAACTATTCAATGTGAACTCCTGATCCTGCAGGGTATTGACATTAATTCCCCACACTGCTGGAGCAAGCAGTTTGGAATATTTAAAAAGACTCTGCAGACCAGGCTGTCCTCAAAAAGCTAAATTTTTCAAAACAAACTAACCATTTGCTAATTCGAGTCTTGCAACTTGCCCGCAAGAGCAGCCCTGTCGAATGCTGCATTATTAAGTGAAAAGCTAATTACGCCTTTCACTGGCCCGTGTCCATTACAAGCAACACAATAACAAGCTCATCAGCAGCGACAACGGGAAGAGCACTTGTGTTGTTTAACAAGTTGTTGATCACAGGCTTTAATCCCGCGCTGACATGATGAGGTAGACTTGTTACTAGGATCTTGTTCTGCTCCTGCTTGTCTAAACCAATCCCATTTCAGAGGCGCAGTCTTTGCCTTGACCTTGGGCAGTGGATTTCCTTGAGGGCAGGGTGGCCACTCTGAAAGTTGAACGAACTGGCTGAGAGTGGAGGAAAAAAAGCGAGCGGCTTAGTGCTGAGGCAGGCAGAGAAAATGTATGAATGACTGCAAAGAGGAGTGCATCAGGCCAATCAGAACAAAGAGGAAACACGGGAGCCAATCAGAGAGAGATTTTCTTCTCTCCCTGCAGCGTCTCCCTGACTTCTTCTCCTGACTGTTACCAGGTCACTGTGCCTGCTCGCGCCTCTGAATCATCTGTTTCATTGGGTCAGTGTGCCTCTCGCAACGCGCCTGACTGGCTGGTCGGGCATACGCGGTTGCTAGGGATCTCAGCCAATCGCAGCAAGGCGGAAGTTTCCTCTCGGTTTCTAGGCAGGTTTCACGTGCTGTGGATGTTTTGGCGGGAGAGCGAGTGAGCAGGAGAGGAAGGAAGGGAGGGAGGGAGGGAGGGAGGAGCGGCTGCAGGGTGAAGTGGAGCATGTGATTGTGTGTGCATGCATGTGTGTGTGAGAGCAGGCGGGTGTGTGCATGCATGTGGTTGTGAGAGCGAGCAAGCGAGTGCGTGTGTGTGAGAGCGAGCGAGTGTTTGTGTGTGTTCAAGTTGACTGTGCACGTTTGCAGGCGTGTGCACATTTTGCCCTGCCTCTTGCTTTCTGATGCAACATCGAACTGTGTCTCCTGGGCTACTAGGGGACCTTGTTATGTTTTTTTTTTTCTTCCTGTCCTCGCAGGAAACGAGAACCAATTGCTGTGCTGTTGCCATCGGAGCGGGGAGGTTTGTTTTCCCTCCACTTTCATCCCTGGTACCTCCCCGTCGACAGTTACCGTAGAAACAAGAGCAACTCCGACTCTATTTCCATCCATGTCTCCTTCCTTCAATGATTTATCATTGCTTTCTTTTTTTAATCCACTGCACAGCACCTACCTACCAACACTTTAGCAGCCAATGAAGTATTTAGAAATTTGTGTGACATCTCTGAAGAGGAGCTGTATAAAAGCAGAGATGAAGAACTGCTTGAGCACATGCTGGGGTACGTCTTGTACAGTTGGCACCTGAACTTTTGAGCTCAAAACACGTCAAGATTGGCGAGGTAACGAGATCAACAGCCTCTGTGTTTCGTGGAATAGCTTCGGTCTCCCCCGCCCTAAAAAACAAACTCAGACATATCTATCGCCAACATGTTATCTCCCCCACCCCCCTTGAACCCTCTGTTAACAGGGGGAGGCAGTTCATCACATCTGACATGGGCTTCCCAAAATCCCATTATTGCCACTTGAGTGCACACTGAGTTACAAGAATTAAAGTGGAGTGCAAGTGAGTGGACGGATGACCACTGTGCATCCACTTCATTCTCCCTCGAAACAACAAGGAAGGGTTGAGCAACTTCAAAATGACATGCTCGCTCAAGTGTATCACAATCTCTAGTGCTGATTTTAGGAGCTAATTTGTTCTTCTAATAGATGCAAAGATAAGTGATTGAGTGACCACATGACACATAACAACCAGAATTTGTTCTTCGTGTTTCTTATTTTCCGAGTTTTGGCCTTCGTTTTTATTGGTATGAATAATAATGTACTCACCAAGTTATTTGTTGAGATCTGGCAAGACAGCAACCTTACAAAAAAAGCAATCAGATGAGACAAAGTCAGACAATCAGACAACTATTATGTAAAATCCTGAGTAATGTTCCGTTTTTAATTCCAGTGCACGTTCCAAAACTTCCTCATTCAACTTTAACCTACTGTTTGTCATAGCTGTGCACATAGTTTTCCTACCAAATGAAGGATCATAATCAACATTTCCAGTGTGTTAACTTTCAGTTTTACTTCCAGAACTGGTTTAGATATCTATCAAAACTGTCCA
Source organism: Centropyge bicolor (assembly GCA_037975185.1). NCBI lineage: Eukaryota > Metazoa > Chordata > Actinopteri > Pomacanthidae > Centropyge > Centropyge bicolor. The sequence continues at coordinate 6,849,135 of JBBMOC010000006.1, forward strand.
TTTGGTTGTTTTGTTGCATGGGATTTTTTCACTGCAGGAAGGTTACCTAATCACAGCAATTACACTGGTGCGCAAGGTGATAAGAATGTCATAAGAAAACTACAGTCAAACTGGCCCAAACTACAAACATACAATCTAAAATGCCCTTTAAATTCCCAAACGTAGCTACGTGCTCCTGCACAAAGATCCGTGAACAGCTGCTCCTGGAACAGTTGTGGACAGTCTTATACTTTGTTCAAGAGTAATTTGTCTCAGGTTATTCAAAAAGGTGCCTGTTCTGGTCATTTACCTGCAAGACCAACCCAATGACTCAGAGTAGTTTTGGAACAGTTTGCGCACATGATTGACATGTCCCTGATTCCAAGAAACACTGTGCAGAACATAAATAAAACCAGACCAAACTGTGTTGCCTGACAACAGTTTTACAAAGTCTTCCTGAACACATATAGTAATCTCCTTCATGTGTTTGACAAACCTCTCTCCATCCTTGCTTATGAACGACTAAGCCTTACCAGGATGAATGCTTCACACCCAATCATGATCCTTTCACCTGTTACCAATGAACCTGTTTACCTGTGGACTGATCCAAACAGGTGTTTTTGAGTCTTTTGTTGCTCCTGTCCCAACTTGATTGAAACATGTTGCTGCCATCAAATTCAGAATAAACAGATATTTTCAAAAGACAATGAAGTGAGCTTAAGAATTAAATGTATTGTCTTTGTACTGTTTTCAATCTAGTTTACGCCAAAAAGGATTAGCAATTTATCACATAATGCTTTATTTATGTTTCACACAGTGTCCCAACTTTTTCGTAATCGGAGTTGTATAAAGAGTCTTAGTCATCTAATTCATAAGATTTCTTGGGCTTGTGAGTCAATCAGTTCTGACTGATGAAGTGTTGAAGCCTGTTGGATGAGTGTTGAATTATCTTCAAGAGCAAACAAGTCTGGTTGACTCACAGCTCCCAGATAGATCACTTATACAAGTGTGTTATGTGATCAAATCGAATCCCAAGAAAAGAAAAGTCACTGAGTTTCAAGTAATAATAGGTAACAGTAACAGTAATGATATGTGGCCACACAGCAGCGTGAGGACACCTGCAAATTGGATCAAGGAAGTGTTTGGGTGTTGCACAGGTGTCATCAGGCTGCCAGACAAATGGTTTGTTTACCACCTGAGCTGCCGCCGCTACTCAGAGATCATTAAGTGTTTTTTTTTTTACTTTGACTTGCCATCGCAGCTGGAAACAAGCTTAGACAAACTGAAAGACACAATGCAACAAATTCATTTCCATATAACACTTCATCCAAAACATGCCCAATTTTACTTCAGTGCTGTGTTACATTTAATTCATGGCATTACAGTGGTGTCAAAATACGCATAATCATAAGGAAGTGTTTCCCCTGGGGTGGTTCTGGGCTTCAAATGTGTTACCTTTGGATGAACTCTGGGAGAGCTGCGTTCATTGGCTGAGCCCCCGCTGTACCTGTGGTTAAAATCAAGAGGTGTTGACAGAACAGGCAGGGGGAGGAGGGGGTGGAGGCGGACAGAGGTTTCCAATAACCTGTGAAAACTTGGCGTCTCTGTCATGAAATTTCAAAATCAATTTATGTGAAAAACAGCCTCCTAAAACAGGGATTTGGGTAGATAATTAAATGGCAAAGGGATGGAAAGCATAAAATTGTGCATGTAGTACAGACACAAACACTGATGGAGTTGTTTGGGTGTGGAACGGATTGAAGATTGAAGACAAAGCGTCTGGACGTCAGGCACCATTAGGGAAAAAAGGCACAAAGCAAATTGTATCATTATGCAGTGAACTTTGAAAAATTTCAACATGCACAGCCTTATCACCTCTGCTGGCAGCACGTAGTCAGAAATAACTCACTGTGGATAATTTTTGACTGCGTCACTGGGGAAAATTGCTCGAATAAAAATGGGCTGGGACACATTGTCTGCCACTGCAGCTGACACATGAGAGGTACTGGAAGTTTCAGTTTAGATGACAAGTTCTGAGTTCAGCGCCAGCACAAAGGCTGTTTTCCCTCTTCAAAGGGGTTGATGCTGTGCACTTGAAAGCAAAAGACAGCAAAATGACTTAAAACAGCGGATGAGATTGCACAACGCGTGACGTTCGTGTTTCTGAATCTCGTTGCATTGACAGTGCATCAAGTTATGTCGTCTGCCGAAAAACAGAGAACAAATCCGATTTGCAACACAAATGCGGTTAACAGCGCTGCGTTCAAAAAGACTTCACCAAAACCGCAGTTTAACTGATGAAAAACGACTGTATTCTCCAGAGTCCACTGGCAATGAGATAACTGACTGTGATTGAAACGCACTATTCTTGGAGCTGTTGTTTGGCAACATTAATTAGTTATTGATAAAGGGAACTCGGGGGAGAAAAAAAGCACTGAAATGCTTATGGGCGATTCGATTTTTTTTTTCACTTCTTTGTTTTTCGAACGCAGCACACAGTGGACTAATTAATTTTTGAACGGTTCCACCTCTGAAAAGTAGCTCTAAATGTCTGAATACCACATCAAACTAGTGCAAAACCGGTGTTTTAAACTTTTTAATTCCAGTGAGGTTTTGTTGTTTTGATTCAGCTTTTTTATTCTTCAAAAGGTTCTGTAATGATGGGATGTTTATTAGTTATTATTCACGTAACGCAGCCTTCAAATCATACAAATCTAAACATCAGTCGACAACAGACAAAATATTATAGAATTTCCTGCCAGCATAAAATTTGGGTCCATTTAAAGTTGCTTACTATATATGAGCTTCTGACACCTTCGTGACTCTTGATGTTGCAGCCATGAAACAAACTATCTCAGCTTGAATGCTAGTACAACTGGGTCAGAAATGCAGGTGAAGACAATAATATTTATACAAGCAATGAGTCAGTAGGTTGACTTTTCCATTTTTACTATTTTAGTGCAAAATGGAAAGAGCTTTGACACTTGATAGGTTGTGGTGATTTAGAGCAAAATTACTAGGAAATAATGTTATTTCTGTTCATTCCTGTGTATGAAATCTGCTTGAATGTTCAGTGACTGACAACTAACGGGCACACACAAAGAGAGGGAGAACGAGAGAGTGAGCAACACAAAAACAACCACCATCTGATGTCTTCTTCCAAAATTTGGGTGGGGTCCCTTTCGTGGCAGGATTGGAGTTGGAGAGGGGGGGTTGGTGTGGATGGGGGGTTGGGAGCCGTCAGGCGGCAGCTCAAACAGGGCTGAGCAGGGGTTGTTTGTTGGTGTGCCAGTAAACTGTGCATGGGAATTTTGTGACAAGTTGAGAAAATCACACTTCACACATTACCAGCTGTACAATAAAGGAGTGGGACAGTGTGAAAACATAACATCCTGCACGGGCTGACCAACGCTCCACGCAAAAAACTACAGCATCTGCTTTCATCCAGAAATTGTCTCCTGGGAAAAATCTGACTCACGCGATGGATCAAATAGTCTTACTCTTCTTGCCTTTGCACTCAGTAACCCCTTTTTGCAGATAAGGCTTGATTTCACTGTACTTTTTTTTACCCCCTCCTCTTTTGAGTGATGCTCTGGGTGGGCGTGCCCCCACCCTGCAAATGAGGGTCACCAGCCACGGCTGCTGTTTATTCCACTGTCACTGTGGATCCGTCAGATGAGGACACCATGTACAACAATGGGTGCCCCAAGGGGCTGAACTGAAAATGGCTCAAATGCTCATATCAATACATTGATGTGGCTGTTATCAAGTAAGGATGCATTTAAAGACATCTGTACGTTCCTGTGTTATGTTATGTTATGCTGTGTTTTGTTATGTTATGTTGTGTTCATTCATATTTATATTGTGTATTTAAAGTATCAAAAGTAAAAGCATGCATTATGCAGAAGGCCCCCTCCAGATTGTTTTAAATATTACATTTTTGCAATACTACTACTGATTTCATAGTAATACAACAGCAGTCATTTCATAGTAGATCAAAGTGTAATTTGAACAGCTTTATATATGTGTTTTGGTATAGATGATGGGCAGTTTCATCAGTAACAGTGCATCATATTTTATGAACTGGTCACAGGCTTTGTATACGAAATCTTTATCTGCAAAGGTTCCAGCAACTAAGGCTGAAAGATAAATGTAGTCAAATTAAAAGTAATGTATTTTCTTATTTAATAAATGTAACTAGTCATATTAAACCAATGGTCAAATTATGTCTCTTTAATACTGTTTGCATGAGATGCTGAGAGATAAAAACACAGGCATTCATGTGTGACTGTTCAGTGTGTGTGTGTGTGTGTGTGTGTGTGTGTGTGTGTGTGTGTGTATGTGTGTTGTCCTGACAGCACACACAGCTCTTCATCACTCTCAGTATCTGGGTGGGTTCAATCACTCTATCAGGCAGCAGCTCCCAATCAGCTGAGCAGAGCTGAAGCAGAGTCTCATGTCTGATCTGGGTTTGTGTTTTTTCCCCTCCACGTGTCAAGATACACGAAGAAGAAGGCGGGACCAAAACAAACCATCTGATTGGTCCAGCGCGTGTCACCAGCTTATGGTCGCGAGGAGGACTGTTCTCTTAAAGGGCCAGTGACGTTCTTTTATTTATATATTTATTTATTTTATTTCACCTCAACAACAAAATAGCATGAGCTCAAAATCTTCTGCAGGACGCCAATTTGCAATCTGCAGCTTTAGCATCTTTTTATTTTGAAGACAGCTCAAGTTGTTGTCAAGACATAAACATCCAAATGGAAAATGATGGATTCATTTTACAAAAGATGGCGTCAACCCATATGCAATGGTAGGGAAACGACTACATATAAATTTGAGGTAGTATTTGAGTATATGCATCTAATACTTTATGCTTTTATGCCTCTACAATTCAGAGGAAAAGACTGTACTTTTCTCTAGTTTATTGGACAGATATATTTAGGCTACTGCTAATTAAGATGTAGACAAAGCAGAGCTTACATGACCCATTGTTTTCTTAAAATGCCCATATATAGAGAGAGATTTTAAGTATATAAAATACTTCAAATCAGAGCCCCCTTGTTCAGCTGCAACGGTAATAATGTTACTTGCACATTGTGAGCAAAACAAATAAGGGCCATATTTCTGCATTGAGTGCTTTTACTTTTTTGTCTTCAAGTGCATTTCACTAAAAATGCTTTTACTTTTTACTTTTGCACTTTGAGTGCTTTTACTGCGTCGCACTCCAAGGGCATTTTGCTACTCAAGCACAATTTCAGTGCAGGAATTTTACATGTAATTTAATGTTTTTATTGAGTGGCAGTACAACTTGAAGATTTTGCACAGAAAACAGAGCTTTGGGACCTACTATTTCATTGAAATACCCCAGAGGATATAAAATACTTGAATGTAGCAGCACCTTGATCAACTATAACAGTAAAATGTTGCTTACACATGTGCATTTGGCTACTCAAATAACATTTCACTGCAGGTATTTTACATATAATTGAGTATTCTTACAATGTGGTAGTACTACTTTTACGGCTTTTCTTTTGGTACTCCATGTGCATTTTGTTACTGAAGGAATCTTACCTGTAATTGAGTATTTTTGTTGTGTGACTGTGTGGCAGTACAACTTGAGAGCAGTACTAGTTCTGTTACATTGGCACTAGTAGCATTTCAAATGAGGCATTTCACTTGTCGTTGAGTATATTTTCTATGTGACAGTACAACTTAACTTGAAAATTTTGAAAACAGAGCTTACACGACCCTTTATTTTATTAAAATTCCCCAAAGTATATAAAACACTTGATCACCACCTTCCTCAATTGCAACTGTAACAGTAAAGTGATGCTAAGACATCTGCAGTTTACTACTCAAGCACAATTTCAATGCAGGAATCTTATTTGTGATCGAGTATTTTTGCAATTTGGTAGTACTACTTTTATTTAAGTAAACACCACATCAACTTATGGGGAAAGATTATGCTTTTTATTTAACTCATTCACTAATACCCAAAAGTATATAAAGTATGAACTTTCACACTGTGATCAAAACAAATTGGGGTAATACTTCTGCACTGAGTGTTTTTACAATATTTTACTAAGATTCCTTTTCTAAGTAACATTTCAATGCAGGGGTTTTACTTGTAATCAAGTAGTTTTACTGTGGCAGTACTAATGCTTTCACTTTTTGGTACTTCATTTTGCTACTAAAGCACAATTTTAATGCAGGGCTCTTACTTGTAATTGAGTATTTTTACTATGTGGTGGTACTACTTGAGAGTAATAACAGTTCTATTACTTTTGGTACTTCAAGTGCATTTTACTGAAACTTCTTTTCCTGCACTTCTACCCAAGTAACATTTCAATGCAGGATTCTTACTGATGATCATGTTTGTTTGTTTTTTACTGTGTCTTAGTCCTAATGCTTTTGCTTCTCGTGCTTCAAGTGCATTTTACTGCAAATACTTGTCTTGCACTTTTACTCAAGTAACATTTCAATGCATGGATATTATTTGTAGTTGTAGAGTGTTTTTACTATGTTTTGATACAACTTGAGAGAAATTGAGTAGTTATACTGTTGGCAGTACTAATGCTTTTACTTTTGTGCTTCAAGTGCATTTTGCTACTCAAGCACAATTTCAATGCAGGGCTCTTACTTGTAATGGAGTATTATTACTCTGTGTCAATACTTCTTTTAAGTAAATGGATGAATTTTTTGCTGCACCACTGACCATTTGCTAAAACACAACTGTAAATGGGTTTTTGGAGCAATAAGTGCATTGTACATCCTGTCGGTGCGTTCGAGGCTATTTTGCATAACACAGTGTGATGAAGGGGCGGGTCTCAGTCATCGGGGCGGACCGATCTGACACAGAGGGGGAAAAAAACAAGCCTCTCTCCAGTCAGCAAACATCTCTGAGTGGTTGTAATGCAAAGAGGGACAGGAGCCGCTTCAACACAGTCTGTAGGAAACAAGGTAACAGCCAGGTGTCAAGATACCACCGATCACCACGGAAAACGCGTTTGCTGGCGGTGAGTGTTGAGTCGGGTTTGAGGATAGTCGTGGTGCGTTCACGGCGCGGCGGTTTTGCGGGAGTTTGTCAACAAATGTGCGGGCATGTCCGGGCAGAGAGGAGCCGGAGCTTTGGCATATGACAGAGAGGTTTTATAGATGTGTTTTCAACCCTCATCTTCATATCAGTGAGGTTTGCTTCTCTTGATTCACCGGAGGAGACGAATGAAAGACGAGTGGCTGGTTTTGTTCATCACATCTCGGGCGTGAAATGTGAACCATCCCGGCTGCTGTTGTCCGGTGTTTGACACACAAACGACGGTCTGTTGTTTTTTAAATCCATCATTGCAAAATTACAGCTAATTATCACAACCCATTGTAGAGACTTGTCCTGCTTGTGTTAGCGGCTCATGTGCGCTTGTTTATCTCGCGTGTGTTTGTTGTGATGAAGACAATGTATCAACAGAGGATAATGGGAGACACATTGTCATATATTATTGTTAGATGTAACTTAAATTTGATGATTTTTAAGAAGTCTTGCTTCTTTGTTGCAACTTATCATTAGTAAAAAAAAAAATCAACAAAGATCCAGGTTAAAGCTGAACTTTTATTTTAAAGCGAGAAATAAAATGTGAGAAAACCCTTAAGTTGAATCCACAACTTCAGCTGTTATTATTTTTATTAGCATCGTGTGAGTCAGCATCTTGTTTCTGCACTGGAAGGTGTTGGCTGGATGTTGTGTTTGCAGCGGTGAGCGGTCGGACCACCGGTGTTTGCGGCTGAGCTGCCCGGGGCATCGCGCTCCTGATGCGGGTAAAGATGCAGCACAGCCCCGGTGGTCCTCCGGAGCCCACTTATGAACAATTTGAAAGATCTCGATGAATTTTCTAGTTGTGCACATAGAGTAGCATTGCAGATAAGTTGTAACATCAACAATAATATCATTCAACATACAGATAGAAAACATGTAGCCGGTCTTGCTCTGTTGATAAAAATGTGGTTCATGAGTTCACAGGAGCCTGTCACTTGCACGCTGATACTCCCAGGATATGTTTTCCTGGTTACATGCAGTAGGACAAATAGCTCACCTTGCATGCACCCCCCCCACCCGGAGCGGTGCATGGAGGAGAGCCCGGTGCACAGATGGTGCAGCAGAGGGAGCCACTTTCTGCTGCAGCTTTGAGCCTCTGACCAGCACTGTGGTGGCTGCCAGGCCTCCCTGCTGCCCCAGGCACTCTGTGTGTGTGTGTATGAGTGTGTGCATGTTTGTTGGGTCTTTCTGTGTGTCTCCCTGTCTATGTTTGTTTTTTGTGTGTCTGACACTATGGTTATCTTGCCAGTCCTCTGTTGACTGCCAGTGGAAATTCAAGACAGGGCTCGCATTGCCACTGACACACAACAACACAAGTGCACATTTGATCTGGGTGAAACTTGCGGCACACTGGCAGAGAAGCCCTCACTGCTTGCATAGCATTAATTACTGTACTACTACATTTGCCTGGAGGAGAATAGGAGACACAGATTAGGGCTGTTTTGAATTTCTGCAATGCACAACTAATTAGTGTGCATCAACGAAACTAATTCCACTCTTTAATTCCCTTGGAGCAACAGAGGCCAGAGGAGTGTGGGTCAATGTGTTTTTTTTCTGATTCAGAGACACACATCTTCCACTAATAGTGTGGACTGACTTATCAGACAGTGTTTTTCCACAGCTGTTCAAAATGTAGTTTCCTCCTTTGACTCCATATGATATGACATCATGCAGAGGGACACTTTCACAAAGAGCTATATGACTGGGGCCGCCTCGCTCGGTAAACACAATACCAGTATATCCAGTTTCAACTTTTGCATTTGCCAGTCAACCCGGCCCATTTGTCTCCACTTACACAAGAAAAGCAATAGACAGTCACCCTTGACAAAAAAAAAAAAGATGAAACAGTAGTTCAGATAGTGGCATGTGGCCAAGGAGGAAGAGGGTGTGAGTGTTTGTGTTCAGCAGACACAGTTGAGGATGGAGTGAAACTCGTTATCTCCCTCATGAAACGGCTGCTGTACGCAGCACATGACAGTCTCGCCAGAACTTTGGTTTCACTGAGGTTTCACTCACACACACCACCCGCTGTTGTGTGTGTGTGTGAGTGATAGTGTAGACAGGCAGCCATCCAGTGATTGTGTGGTTGAGAGAGAGAAGGGGAGGGGAGGGGGGGGGGGGGACAATGAGCATAGGTCTTAATGTTGAGTCGTAGAAATTGTGCAGGAGGAAGTTAATCCCCTGACTGTGCTCTGCTCTGTGGCACACTGTTCCAGATTAAGGTAATACTAAGGGGGGAAAAGACTCTTCAGTGGATCTTTTGGCACTTGGTTACAATTTGGCGCGTTATCAGGAACAGCTTGGCAAAATCTGCTGCGGGAGGGTGGCAAATCTGGCGTAGCATTTTCAGCCGCCCACTGGGTCCCCCTACACAGGGTGTTTCCATACGTTTGGCTCCTGTTGCTACTCCTCACTATATTATAAGAGATAATCGCTTTAGCTACAGCTGGCCTCTTGTATGTTTATTATATTTCCTTACGTAGAATTTTACATTGGCAGATCCATCTGTGCTTCTGAGACTATCCATTCATGTCCTCCTGTTTGTTTTCACTATTACCTCACACAACATCAACCTCTTGATGTAATGACTAATGATTTATTTCCATTTGACGAAGACAGGGTGAGATCATTTCTATCTGCCAAGGGGCAAAGTTTACACTGATAACAGGATGCTATTTGGCACATTTTGTTTGGTCTTGAAACAAATCACGCCCAAATTACTCGCAAGCTTAAGCCCATAAACACACATTTAATATTAATGCAACCAAACTTTCAAACACACACATACTTATGTCATTCTAAAGTTTCCATCTCATGTCCCCCTCTCGTCTCCAGGGAGTTTACCGCTGAGGCGTCGGATGGATGATGAGGAGGAGGACATGTCACGGCCCATCTCGCAGCTCTGGGGAACGCCCTTTAGGGACGTCAAATACGAAGACCGAGCCACACAGATCGCGGCTGGACAGGCCCTGGCTGCCGTCACCGCTGCCGTGCCCACGTCGCAGAGCCACAACAACAACAGCATCGGCATCAACGCTCTGCCCTGCGGCTTGTACAGGCCGCCTCGCATACCCTTTCACGGTAAGGAGGGGCCGGATAGTGCAAGGCTGCTGAAAGCGATGCGGGCTTTAAGAGCGCACAGCATTGAATGTTGTGCATGTAGTGCAAACCTCACACAATTAGTTATTCCTTTTATCTGGTAGATAACTAATTGGGAGCCGTCCTCAAAGAGCCAGGTGATTAAAACTGTCAGTCTGATTTGATAAGTGTCAGATCAAATAAGAGAGAGTGAGACTGGTGCTTTGTTTTTTTCTTGGGCTATTACACAAACTGAGCTCCATTTTCCATTACAGCAAAACAAACAGGAAAGCCCAGGAATTAATTTTCCTTGTAGCTGGGAGATTCCCCTTCTCCTATTATACACTAACAACTTGCAAAACATGTCATTCTAAGATGTCATCCTTGTTTTCTGTGCAGATTAGCATTTTTCTATGTTACATACACCATTACTAATAATATGCCATTAACCTAAATCTGATAAGAGATGATCACATTCCAGCCAATTTCTTTCTCTTTTACTTGAATTGACTTTTCCTCAAAACTATAAAAACACAACCCCAATTTCATACATACATAAAGACACATACCCGCACTAATATGCCCATCAGTTTTAATCCAATATCGTTTTCCCATTTCTAATCAAATCAGTGTGACATCACCCTAATCGAATTGAGCGAATGTCGAAGAAGAATGTTGTTTGTTTGTCGACTCAGTGTCAGCGTGTGAGAGCTACATTGTCCCGGGGTTTAAAGTCATCAATACATAAACACCACTGACTGCTATTACCTTGTCATTCATTGTAATCTAACCAGTAATGCATGTCATGCACTTGGCCCGGTGCCAAACGCGGTCCGGGGCGCTCAGTCTCTTAGAGTTATTATAGTCGCCTGTGAGGCAGAATAACAGGACATTCTGCGCACATGATAACATAAAAAAATTGTTTTCCCTCTAAGTGGCATGACTGCAGAAGCGCATGCTAGAGGTGATGAGTAAACTCAGTGACACGGAAAGATTGCAGTTCACTGAGGCCGTTGTTGATCTAATAAGGTGTTTGAGTTTTTCACCAACCAACACACTCTCTCTCTCTTTCTTCTTTGTGGATTCTTCAGTTGTACCTCGAGTGCCTACCTTGTAATTTGCCCATCTGTGAAACCTGTTTTAAAAAGCAACATAGCAGCAGCAGCAGTGCAAAATAGATATTGTGTATTAGACATAGCCTCTCAGACACAGCTGTGTTTGAGGCTATTAATAGTAATCAAGATAGTTGCGCTTATCTTAAGACTGTCTGCTGAGTGTTTTCTGAGGTTTCTCACTGTCTAGTGGTTGTACTGAACTGATGTCAGTCTCTTAGCCTCAACTTCATCTTGGCCATGACACTGATGATCTGATCAAAGATCCAAAGGCAACACAAGTTTTTAAGAAGCTTGATGTTTTCCTTTCAGGCAACGCTGGATTACGATCGCATTTCCCCGCTCAGTTTGAGCCAATGGAGGACCGGGGAGAGATTCAGATTGAAGAGGAGGAGGAAGAGGGCAGAGGGGAGGAAGACGACGGGATGGCGGAGGGGCCGGCGGAGCAGGCGGGGGTGAGCATCGAGGCGCAAATTGGTCGCAAACTGCGGGAGATCGGAGACAAGTTCCAACAGGATCACGTCGAACTGGTAAGCATCGACCCCCAAGCGACGAAGCTGGATCCTGAAATGACCTCTCATTTCAAACAACCATCTGCAGGGCCTGCACGCGCTTTTTAACTTGTAAACATTGTGAGCGCGAGCGGACTTACGCTGCCCCAAAGACGAAATGGATATTACCTAACTAATTGTTTTGTTTGCCTGTTGAACATGTGTTTATTGGGAGCAGCATGGGACAGTGGGTCTTAGCTGGGCTGCTTGGACATAAACTATATTTTGTCGACGTGAAAAAGTTGGTGTGTTACATGTGAACTATTTATGCATGTCAGCCTTTACTTGATTAGAGACAGAAAGATACCTTGTGCCAATTTGTGGCTCACTCTTGGGAAGAAAGGGGCTGAACATTTTGCCAGCCGGATTGGCCACAACCCACAGTAGATAAAAATAGCCTGTGCAGTGATTCAAGCGTTTTCTTGGCCACGCTGAAGGAAAAATCCTAAATCACTAATGAGGCAGCGTTCAGTAACTTCATACAGGATGCTTAACCTACAAAACTAATACATTCAGCCAGTGTCTCTGCTACACTGTGACAACTAATACAGTCATGGAAACCCACTTTCCCCCCCTGTCGATATCTAAGCATTGGTTCTTAGTTTGGCACTGTGGTTAAGGCCATCTTTGTCTTCTCAGCCACTGAAACAGCACCTCAGTCTGAGCGGAGGATTATAGACTACGCTGCCAATACTGTGTCACTGGCAATGATACCATGTCATTACAGTCAATAGGAATATTAGGGATACGTTTCCTGGTCCACAAAGCCAGAAGAAACCAATGCCCCTCGTCACATGCTTTTTAGAAAGAGCAGATTAAGTGACACCCTCTCATTTCTAAACCACTACTCCTTTATCCTTTTTGCCTGTCATTAAAAAAACAGAGTCAACCTTCTTTGTACTTGTGCCCTTTCCCTGAAAGTAGACAGGCCCCGTTGTCCTCAAATGAGTTCTTTATGCAGAGTATGAAGCGTGAAACAATTTGGGACTTGTGATGATGAAGTGGAATTGAGCGTGGAGCCTCGCTGTTTGCAAAGCTCCCGAGGGAACGGTTAAGCACACATACCACGTGTACTTCATGATATGTGGTTAATTGCGCGTGTCAAGAAATAAAATCTGCACGGGAACATGTGTCACAGATGTCTTAATACTTTTTGAAGACAGTGTGTTCCAGCCACAATCTGTGCTTTCTGGTCTCCTTTGGCACGGTGTGGTATCACAGTGTGTTTGATAACAGGTCAGGTCAGTCACTTGTATCAGTGTTTGTGAAGCAGTTACTGGTTACTGACTGCGAGGTTAGTCACATGACCGTGAACTTAGTTAATAAGTACAGATAGACTTGGATGGGTTTTCTTATCTGCTGCTGTGGCTGTTTTTGCCGTGAGGGAGAAGAAAGAAAAAAAGAGTAATTGAGAAACAGAGAGTGAGAGAAAGAATGAAATGAAAGTGAGATTTTGACAAAAGATTGAGACAGAGCAGGTGAGATCGATGTGACTGTCACAAACAAGAGTGAGACGCACGTCTGTGTCTGGGTAGACTTGGCCGGCTGTTTATACGCTCGTCTAAAAATAGAGTCTGACTCACGGCTACCCACAATACCTCAGTTGTCCCGCTGACTGCCTCGGCGTGCGTGCGTGCATGTGTGTCTCTGTGTGTTTTGGTGAGTGTGTGTAACTGTGCGACAGAGAGATAAGAGTGAACATTTTCTTTTTTTTTTTTTTTTGTCTGCTGTCTGCGCTCGAGTTGGCTTTATCCTGCAGGATCTGATACTGCTGTTGCAGGAATATTCCAAAGGGAGAGAATAATCACAAGTGATCCTTTATGATATCCACTCACTTCTCTGTATTGTCTCTTCTGCTATTGTTAGACTTCCTCACTTGCTTCTCCGAGCAGAAGTTGCCGGTGTGGGCTAATGTGTGGGTTTCTGTTTATGTGGAGTAGAGTGTATTAGTGGGTTTGAGTCAGCTTTGTCTACTTTTGTGGCCAATAAAATGCTAATGCTTACAGGGAGATGTCAGGGGGGGAAAAGGTGAATCCAGCTTGAAGGAGCAAACACATTATGAGTTTTCTTAATTGTTTGTGCATTAACCTTAAAAAAGGGCAAACAAAATACACACTATTCTCAACTACACATGCAAATGACAGCACAAAGATGAGCCTCCTGCGGAACAAACCAGGGCACTGTTTAAATACGCTCAGCAGTGTAGAATTAAAGCAATTAAGGACAATTAGGGTTACATTTAGCGGTGCTGGTTCAATTCAGTTCATCCCGCTCAGTTCTGCATCAAATAGCCTGTGGCGGACTCTGATTGCAAGGCTGGTAGAGACCTTGATGGAGCGAGAGCCGGGAGAGAGATCGTAAGAAGAGCGCTTATGCAACAGGCTGCAATATCTGAGCGCGGCTGTTCAGAGAGCCGGTGGGGAGCTGTGCGGGATCAGAGATGAGGAGGGGGTGAGAGAGAGAGCAAGAGAGAGAGAGAGAAGGGATGGCAGGAGCCCCCTTCATCTGTCTGTAGTAGAACATGACAGAGGTGGGAGGAGGCAGCTCCATAGGAGGGAGAAGTTTCTGTTTCCTCGCCTTTTGTTTTTGATAATTATTCAGCTGACTTTACGAGGGAGCTGTGATGAAATAGGCAGCGTGTTCTGTTCAAGCATTTCGCTTTGTGTTGGGAGCGAACAGTGCAACTTTCACTGGGAGGGGCTGTCTCAAACCTGAGGGAGGAGGATGGAGTCGTATAAATAGATAAGCTGGGGCTTAAAAATAAAAATTTTTATAAGGTAATTTTCATGCTTTCTGCAACTTTTTGACTGAAGAAAACAACTAAATTAGGCATTATAATTATGGCTTCTGTCCGGGCGTGAGAGTCCCTAAGAAACCTGAGATCCGCTGCAGCAGATACTGTATATTCTGCAGAAGTATCAGGCAGGATGTGCGTGTGACAGATGTGTTTTCTAGACACAAGCTAATGTTGTGGAAACATCCAGTCGACCTGGTCATATGGTTTATGGGGTTTACCACAGTTCACAGTTTACCTCCCTGTTTGTGATGAAATCAGAGGCCGTGTAGTCGTTTTCATTACTGAAATGATTTAACAAGCTCTCCCTCAGGATAATGAGCTAATGTGCTTTTTTTTCTCCTCTCTTTTCTCACAGTTCATGAGGCATCACAGACAAAACCTGCCCGCCTGGATGCGCCTTACGATGGCCCTGTTCGGCTTTCTGTTTCCCAGAGAGGCTCTCTTCCCCCGCCTGAGAGGAGAGCAGAGATGAAGGGACTTCCTGCTGGTCCTCGCCTCAGCCCTTGTTTCCCCCAATTCCCAACTCTCCCTCCTCCCTCCCACTGGGGGGACAAGGGACCAGACTTTAAGAGATGGCACTGTAAGATGGAACACGGGTTCGGATTTTGTTTTCTAATTGAACATGAAGACGAGATGAAGAAAACACTGGTCACCGCTGGACGGAGACTGATTACAATTTTTTCATTTGTTTGCTTTATTTTCGTTTTCGTTTTTTTCGTCTTTTTCAAGAAGGAGCCATTGCGTTTGAAGAGATATTTTCGAAATATTTGTAAGATTACCTATTTTGTACAGTAAACTGCTCTTTTTATTTGGGTGTTTCAAGTCTTGTAGGACCTCCATCAGTCCAGGGAATGCCTTATTCTCTCCTGCCACAGTACGTCTTTTTTTTTTTTTGCATCGAGGAAACCATAAGAGAGAGATCAGTTTTAAGATTAGGCCACTTTCTTGGCAAACAAACTGTGGACGTGGACATTTCTGTGCTGAAGTTACTGACTTAAAAACCTTTCGAGGACTCGAGGCACATTTCTAATTTATTCTCAGAAAAAAAAAAAACAATAAGCCCTGTACTTTTCCTTTACTGTTCCACACTGGCAAAGTTGAAAAAATGGTTGTCACAACGTTGTTGCAGTGTTACACACCGGTGTTACACTGTCGGTCAGTTCAATACGTGTTTTACCAGCTTCCACTGTAGACGTAGGGACGTTATATCAACCTGTGTCATCCATCAGCATCCTCGCCTCCAGTACCACTCATGTCGTCAAAGTGGCCTGACGACCCACTGTGTAGATTCAGATCCTGTCGATGTCGAGGATAAACACATGTATACTTGAATTTAGGCGTACTGGAGATAGATGGCGCTCTCAATTTGTGATCATGTGTATGTAGGAGTGTGTGCTTAGTGTTTCCCAAAATCTGCAGTAATTGTGAAGCCAAATAAGCACAAAGAAAGTCGAGCTAATCTCCTGTGCGGGATTACGATCAGGGAACTGGAAAACAATCAGACGCCTGAAAATCTTTGGATAGATTTCATCATTTTCTAAAGCTTTTCAGGATTTCTTTCTCTGGGTTGGATTGACAATCGCAACTTTGCCCTTTGCTGCATTGAGGGTTGAGAGAGAGAGAGAGAGAGAGAAGACGTTTGTCAGCATTTTTAGAGGCGAGCAATATTCAAGCCAGTGGAAGGAAGTCAAATCTTAGGGATCTGTTGCATTTGCAATCAAACTGACAACACGTAGGAGGACGTTTCCCAGAACACGTTCTCTTTGTTACAGAAACATTTTTGGGTTCAAGTTACAGAGATGCATTTTTATTTTATTTCACTCCAGGTTTAAATCTAAATGTCTCGAGCACTGTTTCAATCCCGACGTGCTGATACATGTAGGTATCAACTCAACCTTTCATTCAAGTGCTTTCTTTCACCATACTGCCGGTGGTACATTGAGCTTCACTGAGAACTTTGTGAGAACAGCTTCTGTACAGTTCAGAAAAAAAAAAAAAGATTTTTTTTTTACTAGTCACACAGACACGTTTGGGTACAGGAGAACGTTTATACACCCTTGTGCGACAACTGCGACGTTAGCATTTTTTTTGCGACGGCACAGCCACTGTTTCTCAATAATGTTGAGGTTTATCAAGGAAAATGTCTGTAAGGACTTTAAATAAGATGTTAAAAATTCCTCATTTGATGTATTATTTCAGTCTGTTGTAGATTCATGATATGAACATTTGAAGACACTGATGGGTTTTTTTCTGCTTTATGTTTTCTTCAGGGAGTAGTTAATAACCGTGTTAATTACCTGATGCTTACTATGAGCTGCGTTTGCTAAAAATCTGCCTTTGAGGACTCCACGCGTCGACGCTGTTAAGTCTTTGATTGATGTAGTAGACGGCGCTGAACAAGCAAAGACGTTTCTTTCTTCTGTTTTTTTTATGTTTTCCAAATCATTTTCACTCAACTTTAATGTGGAAGCGTGTTACAGATTGTTAAGAGGTTGCTTTTTTTTTCGTTCTGTAACTACACGAGGAGCTGAACCAAACGTTTTGTTTCCTGCAAACACTGAACGCTGAGCCAATTCAGACAGTTGTGATGCGCTCGTCAGTCCAAAGTTTCACGCTCTCTTTCACGGAACGTCATGCTTAACTACTCCCTGTCCTTACTGAGAACAAGTTTCATTTTGTTTCTTTTTTTTTTCTCGATAATTTATTCTAATTTATTTTGTGTATATTTGCTCAGTGCTACTGTATAGATGCTATCTCAGTGTGTACAGTCCTTTTCTTCTCATTGTTGATGTGCATTCAGTTAG
This sequence comes from Centropyge bicolor, assembly GCA_037975185.1. Lineage (NCBI taxonomy): Eukaryota > Metazoa > Chordata > Actinopteri > Pomacanthidae > Centropyge > Centropyge bicolor. The sequence continues at coordinate 6,866,546 of JBBMOC010000006.1, forward strand.
TTGTGTGTTTGATGCCTGTGTGTGTGGGGAGGTTGGACTAAAGCCATGTGCCTCGTGCGTTCTCACACGAATGAGTGTGAGTCTTCTACAAATCACGTGAACAACAAGACAATCAAATGTACAAAAACGTGCCTTGTGAGTAACAGACCTGCCACATCATCATCAACAACTCGGCATAATTACCCAAAGTCACTGGTCACAGCTCTCGTTTCACTCGGGCTCTGTGAGATCGACGCGCCTCTGATACAAGAGAGTCGGCACAAGCAGTACAGCGTGTTCGTTGTTGTGCCTTGAGACGAAAAGAAAAAAACCTAGGTTTGATTCTTCACATCAGCTCACGAGGCACAGGCTCAACCTTTGACATCTCTCAGCACGAACGGCGAGTTTCACCACGCAAAAACCTTCTCAATATCAGAGACGACTGTTTGCAATCAATGTGCACTGTAAAAAAAAACAACAACAAGTTTTTTACCTGTATACTGTATTTTGCGCCTCTCTCTATTTCTACTCCTGTGCTGAACTTCCCCTCTAGATTCCTGAAACTTTTTGAGATCTGTAATATGCTGGATCGGCCCGGCTCGTCTGGGTTCTTGTGCTTTATTATCTACAATCTAGTAGGGCTGTGGGTTTACATTTGAAGGAGGAATGAGCCACCATGGTGCCCAGTATTATTTGTATGTGAGATGGGTTGAACAGCCACTCAGTCGGTGCAGTGTTGATCTGAGCCCGTCGTTACCAACCACTGTTGCAACCCCGACTCAAGCGAAACATTTTTTTAATTATTCGTTCAGCCTTCAGTGTCTTTATTATCAAATTTATTCGGTCCGTTTTTTGAATATCGGAGGAAGAGTGCATCTTTACTGTCAAGTGCTGTGATTTGGTGTTTTTATACATTAGACATGAATTTGACACAGCTGTTGTCGCTGTCTTTTTAAAAATTTTTAGCAAAAAATTTTTCCATATCTTTTTGTAAGAAGACGAAGAAAGAACTACAACAACTCGACTTTTTTGCTTTTCTATGATTGCTTTTTTTTTTTTTTTTTTCAATGTTGTGGCATTTTTAATTTTGGATATTGCCAAGTCTGCTGTGTCACTCTCAGTTCAAGGGCTTTTTTCGATATATGTAAATGGAGTAAAAATGCATGTCCAACATTCCTGAAAAAAATCTGTATCTTAAGGGTTTGAATGTAATTTAATGGAGTGAAAACCACAATATCTCTTTTAATACATGAACTGAACAGTGGAACTTATTTCAGACTCCTGTGCTGTTGCGCGCGTGGAGTTTGTATTGTCTTCACATTGCTTTCTTTACGTTCAGAGTGGTCTCAAGGATTTCACATTCATGTGTCCTTTGAAGTGAGACCCAGGCCAGATGTAGCAGTTTTTGTTCAAGCATTGGCTGTGTTATCGTTGGGACTGCTCTGTGTCTAATGCACAGTTTTCAAACGGCGCAGGACATGGAGCGATGGAGGGAACGGAGGAGGACGGGGGATGTTTGTTCTTTTTCTAGTGCAATATGCTGTACATAAGAGCTTGGCTCTCGAAAATCTTACAATTTCTCTTAATTTCTTTTGTTGTTAAATGGGTACATTGCTGTTTTTTTTTTCATTAAAACTTTATGGACAATTGAAATGGGTTGCGCTTCATTTCTTTGACTAAACATAAACAGTAAAAATTAGAAGGTGTTTTTTTAAGCCCACACACGGTTTTACTCTCAATGACAGCATGAAAACCACATTAGTTATCATTTAAAGAGACACACAGACTGTCTTGACTATGAAACATGTTTGTCAATGGAAGACAATGATGCCTGCAACTGATACGTGGGTTTTTAGAACTGGTTACTTTAACTAGTTGTAGGTATTTGGCTAGTCTACCCATTCATTTCAAATTCACAGAAATGTTGTGAAAATGATTCTGGACTGGTTTGCACATGTAAACATCAAATGCTAGTGTCAGAAATGTGGTGTACTTTCATAGAAACCGTGGTCTCAAAATCCAGGTTTCTGATCATTCTCTGCCATGTTTGTAGGTGTCACCTTGAGTCCTGAAGTAATTTGTTTGATAGACATCAAGTAACAAGAGAGTAGACTTAAGAGTCAGCTGTGCCTTGAGTTATATGCACATGGAGCACACAACAGTTGAGAGTGATGGGAATGTCACCACAGAAGAAGAAGAAGAAGAAAATCCAAGAGATCACACATGAGTCCTGAGTCGGGGCATGAATGTCTGCAAAATTTTAGTTTTCAAGATATTTCAGTGAGAACCACAAACCTGAACCCCACAGTGGCACTGGAGAAGATCACTAAAGTCAGGAGGATTCATCTCTCTGGGAACCATGAGTGTCTGTAGAATAATTTGTCCCAATCTGTGCAGTTTGCATGTCGAGCTTTTTCTCAGAATACATTAAAATGCGGGACCTGTTAGTAGGAAAAGTCATGAGATCAGCAAAGTCACGATGGTTCATTCTCCAGGGACCATGAATGTTTGTGCAAAAGGTTCATCTGAACCCATCCTGCAGTGGTTCAGATATGTCAGTGTGGGGGGACTTTGCCATGCACAGTCATGCTGCTAAAAATCACATGGGATGGTGTTAATCAGTCATGAGTGCATCACCTCACAATCTTCTGCTGCCGCAATCAGCAACAATCCCAAAACTCACAGTCACTGAATAAAAACCTCTTCTGTGACTAGACATCAGTGATTTTACCTCACTGAAAGTCCCATAAAAGTTAATTTAACCTGAACAATAGAGGCATTTCATAAGCCCTGGAGGCGATGTTGAAGCTCAGCACATTTCTTCTTTTTCACATGCCCTTACCTCTGCATGGTAAAGGTGCAGCCTTACATAAACTGTGATTCACTTTTCTGTCACCAGGTTTTTAAAGTGATCTCCCTCAGGCAGCTGCTTTGTGTAGACAGGGGAAGGAGTTAAAGGAGTGTATATATGTGTATGTGTGTGTGTGCATGTGTGTGTGGTTGGGGCGTGCAGAAACACATGGCCTCGGGAAAATCGAGAATTCATTCCTGACCTGAACCTCATAAAGATTAACACATTGCAGTGGGTTGTGCTGCAGGGCAAACTGATATCAGTTTGTGTATTAATGTTTCAAAGCAGTTACAGCTGTCACCTTTAGGGCATTTTTCTGTTTTCACTCCTCACACAAAGTAAGAAAGTACATGCTTGTTTCTGCTTTTTGCAAACAGTGCGTCGAGGTAAGTGAGAGTCGGTGTGTGTTTAAACACAGGCGCTCGACACAGATTGCTTGCAGACAGGCTGCCTGCCCTTTATTTGCAAAGAGCAAGTCGTCTAAGAACATTTGGAGACAAATGACTAATTTTGGATTGTCAAGTTACTTCAAAGGCTAATGCCATATTGTTTGAATTCCCTGAAGTCCTCGGAGTACACCACACTGTACATGGCCCTAATGAGATGCTGACATGTTTTCATTCTCTTTTCTAATACCAGAATAATTTGAAGTCCTGATTTATGTGAAACACTGTCATTTTGCCCGAGCAGTAAATAAACCAGGGCTCATTCAAAAAGACATGTCAGTTTTGTTTTTCTCTTCTTTTTTTTTTGTTTTGTTTTTCTTGAGCGCTCTTGGCAAAAATTTCACTGTGAAAATTGCAAGCAGACCAGTAAACACAGAGTTTGTTGCGCAGGGAAAAAAAAACAAAACACAAGTTATTTTAATCCTCATAATGGTTTGGAGATGAAGAGCAGACGTCTTTTGCCAGGCGGGATGACATTTCTCTCAAAGTCGATTTAGCTGCAAACCCAGAAACTCTTTGCAGCAGGTTATATTCAAGCTTAAAGATGCATCCCAGAATGCAACGCTAAAACGTATCCAGTTTTAACCACAAAACAGGCTCTGTGTACCCCTCCTCAACCTCCCACCAGCTGAAGCGAAGCCCCGTCCCCTGGGAGCGCTGGTAAATACAGACGAGTGTGTGTATAAGCATTTGTGTGTGTCTTCAGGGAGAAAGAAAAAAAAAACATGGGGGAGGGAGGGGGAGGGGGGGGTGAGGGCCTGCTTGGCTCAGCACTTTTTCGCACACAGCCCCGACAAAGGCCTCTCTGTTCTCCTGGCCAGTCACTCAGGGAGACGCCCTCATGATAGCCCGGTGCCTATCTCACGGGTCACGCCTTGACTTCAGCGGCAGAGAGAAGCTCCAGTCCCTTTTTGTTTACTTCTGCCTCTCTGCCTGGGAGTGCCGCAAATTAACCCTTCAGTTTCTCTCTCTGGCTCTGTGGTGCAATGCTGCCAATGAGGAAAGGCTAGTTTTGTCATGTTTGTATCACATCAGTTTATCAGTTTGCTTTATGTCTGGTTAGACCATAATCTCATGCTTTAAACACCCGATTCCTTTGTTCAGTTCTTCCCTGTTTTCCCATCTGTTGTGTGTTGCTCGAGAAAAATGAGCTTTTACAACGTCTGCCTGGTTTATGGGTCTGCAGACCAATCCCATGAGATGTATGACAGAGTGATGACATTTCAATTATCACCTTCCAAAAGCTATCTGTGACTTAGAGTTGCTGTCAGGGGAGCAGGTCAACGGAGGCGCATCTTCCTGATTGTCAGTGACATCCATTTTTAGTGCAAGAAATAATCGATCTGCAATCTGCGCAGAAGCCGCGCTCAGTTTTTATTCATGCATATACAGATATATTGAACTCTCGGCTGCGATAGGCTGCACAAGATGGAAGTTCAGCAAGTGCAAAATAACATAACAGAAACAGAAATAGGCTGCGTTTAGGGGGGAAAAAAATAATAATATGGCGTTATAAAATTCAATAGGTGTGGCTCCATCCTCTGAGGAAATGAACTTCCTGTCCGCAGAGAATAGGTCCCGCCGCTCTGAAAGGGCACACATGTCAGGTGTAGCACTACAGCGGGGTGTTGGGTGAAAACACGTTGGTGCAGCTGCAGCTGAGGAGCGGCTCTGGGGAATAACGCGACTTCCTTCATAGATGAGCCTCTGCTCCGTCGACCATATTATAATAACTCTAATAAATCCTCCAGATTATGCAGCATTGGATATAAAGTGGTATCAAGCATTTGGGATTTAAGACCAGAACAGTCAGAAAAGATCAAAATACGGTTTGTTGTGAAAACGGTTTTCCAATGCCAGAAAAGCGGTGACCGCATATCTGGCAGAAATTGAGCGGAATCTGCCTTTTTGGCCTCTCATTCACCGTATTAAAATGCATTATGCCGTAGAAATGCACAATTCTTTTGTGAAAACAGCATGTAAAATTTGCAGTGACTACAAAACAGATCTAAAAACCAAACACCACAATTGCTGCTCTGTGGCTTGTGGGCTCCTGACACCCACAGCTGAATGTGCTGCTCTCTGTCTCAGAGAGAAACTGCTGCTGCACAAAGACAGTTAAATCTAGTGAAAGCTAGTTGGTGAGGTTGACATAGCCAACCTTAGTTTAAGTCCAATTTAACTCTCGTTCTCTTTTTATTTGAACGATATCAGTTTTAATGAACTGACATGTTGATAAGTCATGACAGTAGCTAAGCTCTGCTGACTCAAATAGAGTTTATGAAATTTGTCATGTGTAAGTTAGCCACATATTTAAATGTATTAAATTGCTAACGTTTTTTTGTATCGGTTTCAATATGAATTGTTAAAGTAGGTAAACAGAAAGGCATGTAGTCAAAGAGAAACACAACAATCCCTTTGAACTATGACTGCTGATCAAGATTTTTCTTTATTTTTTGTTGTTGAAATAAACCAGTTAAAATGGAGAAGAAATTTGTCTTGTTGTAGATTGTACAATTTCCTTTTAAAGATTACCCAAAGTCCTTTTTACAGATGCTGTCTATTTAGTTTAAAACAGAACTTGATCAAACCCTTTTTTCTCAACCTCTTTACTTTTTTTTTTACTCTTCTCTGCATGTTTTAGGTTAAAATAAATGATTGAAATCACAAGACTATGCACCAAAAATATCACAGAAAAAAAATTTTTTTTGCAGCTGAAGCTCAATAGAATTCACTTGCACACAGCGTGGTAGATGTTTGCCAACACTGGATCAGGGTTCCCCTCACCCTCTCACCCTACTGCTTCACAAACGCACTCGTGACCTTTTTCCAAACTCAAACCTGCAGGAACACACGTTACTGTATCATGACAAAACTGAGCAAACTAAAAAAAAACAAAAAAACAAGCCAAAGAAAATTAGCCATGAGTCACGGTTTCTTGGAGAACAGCTTTTGCAAATTGGTGGCAGGGCTCCTCAGTTACCTGGCTCCGCTCAGACTGAGCCACGCTGCCTTCACTTTACAACCACAGCCCCTTGTATACACACACCGCACCGCCAAATAAGGGTGGGGAGCAGCCAATCCATCTCCTTGGGTAATAAAAGTTAAATGCAGTCCGTGAGTCGAGACATGCCTCCAGGGGGGACTTGGTGAAATGGGCGTCCGCTGTTGTCTCTGTCATCTCGGGCCTGTATCAGGGGAGGATAAAATACTGAGATGATAAGTGGGTATTTATATGGTGGTGACTGCTGTCTAATTCAAGACAGATGAGAGGTAAAGGACTGCAGCAGTTGGTCAAACAGTCTGTGGAGACTGAAGAACAACTTTTCTCTCTCTCTCTGTCTCTGTCTCGTGGTAATGATAATAGATTTTATACACTGTGTTGCACAATACCATCAGACTGTGTCCATTAACATTCAAAATCAAATTGGTTTCAGACTTGGAGAAGTGATTAAATGTTTTGAACCTAATATTGAATATCAGGAGATTGTTCAGTTTTTGCATTTTCCTAAAGATTTGTCAAGTCAAGCATAACAACTACAACTTGATATTTTGCTAATTAGCATTAAACACTGAATCATATCACAATTCATTCATCTTGTTGTTGAGATAAGTCTGGACCAAAGACACAGACCAACATCATCATGACCAGAGCCACACCTCTTGCACTAGAGTTGTTATCTCCTGCCTAACTGTGACATTTATACATCTTAGACTGTGACATAAACAGCAAACAAGGGCTGTTTTGAATTTTGAATATTGTGGACTGTGGTGTCTCTCTGCTCATCGCTGAACAAACAGGCCAACACAGAGTCCTGCCATAGTAAAATATCCTATTGGTCGGTTTTTAAATATTTAAATACATTCACTTTCCAAGATCATTACATTTCCATTTCACTCATTTCGAGTGTCCAATCACAGGCTTCTCTTTGATGCAGAATTTGCATGTCTCACCGCCACTTTCTGATGTTATCTTAAGGAGGCCCTTTTTCGACTCTGATGCTTGTAGCAAATCTTGGGTGTGTTCCGGAAGGTTTTTGTTTGTGACAGTTTACCCGTTGGATGAGGGTCAAACTCTGATGATTGTGTTTGCTGACTCTGCAAATAACAAGTACTTCCAGACACCTGAGTTGGCGGCATTATGGGTTTACACAGTCACGTAATGACCCGGTGACACGACGCCTTGCGTGTCAGGTACATGTGTGATATGTAACTAATTATGTAAGAAGAACGGAGTTACACTATCCAGCCTGCTGTCAGCCTTTGAATCATGGATGTGGTGATCAACTTTGAAAAAGACAGAAAACAATTGTGTGTGTGTGTGTGTGTGTGTGTGTGTGTGTGTGTGTGTGTGTGTGTGTGTGTGTGTGTGTGTTCGCAGAGATGAATTATGCACAGGCAGTGTAAACACCACATAGGTTTTGCGGTACATGTAGACAGACAAGATATTTATAGAAAGCATAAGCCTCATGGAGAGGATGGAGAATGGGATTGGAACAAAGGCGCTGACTACTTGACTTATTGCAGGGAAGCAAAAAAAAGAAAAACACTGATTCTCTTTGTAGTATATGATAAAGCTTTTCATGATTGTCCTCCACTCCAGTACACAGCACATTAAAAGCATGTAGTCATTTTGTATGAACTTTTTTATTATTATTTATAACTTTACTAACTACTTTTTTAATAGTATATGTACAAATTGGAAAGGGGGAATTTTAAAGATGTGGCTTTTTATCCGAAAGAGTGGGACATAAAGTCAGGACATCTTTTCCTCTGCTGCTTTGATTTTGACCTTTTTTTGGGGTAGTCAGTCTCGAGTCTTCTAACTTTTTAGGAGAAAAATGTTAAATCCTAGTCCTACCTTTCTAATAATGTAATATCTAACCCAGACAACAATGGGAAGGACAAAACTGCATCAAAACAACTTTATAAAATTATAAGATTTATAATGTTTGTATTTGTTGTACAGCAATTCTGGTTACATTAAATTATGCTGGTGTTTATGATAATGTGTCCATTTTCTGTAGATGCTCAGGGTCTCAGTCATGGTTTATCTAAGGGCTGAGGTTAAATGAGGCCAAGTCATCATCACGTTATATAATCTACAGAGATGCATCCAATGTGCAAGGTAAACTCATTATGTGCCATGAGGGACTTAATCCTCCTGGGTAACAACGAATATGTCACCCTGTCACCTGATGCATTACGTAGGGTCTGTGCCTTTTCTCAGCACGTGGGAGGGATGAATCAAATCAAGTTGGCTCAATACACAGCGAAAATCAATCTGAGAAAAGTCATCATCAAGTGAATTTTGCTCTTTTCTGATCAGCGATATAGTTGATGTTTTTGCACATAATGGACAAATGAATTAAAAGCAGAGATCAGATCAGTTCACGGACACAGGGAAAATGGCAGGAGACGCTGGAGGCATTAAAAGATAATAAAATCTGTAAGCCTTTGAAATAGAGCCCAGACGAGATTTCAGATGTTCTGACATTTACCATCATGAATATCTTAACGATTGTTTTGTGTTTTAACTGGATTGACTTCTCGATTGTTATTTCTTACCATACATCTGTCCTCCTCTGCCAACTGGAACAAGAGGTCTATTAATACTGTATTATGATGTGAAGGGCAAGAGACGTGAGCAGCTATTATGTCTTTCCTTAAAACACAGATCCTTTTCCTTCCAGTGTTTTCATTTCAATTACTCAGCCCGAGTATAATTTCCTCCGAGTGCCCTGAAAAAGCTGAGGTCCCTGCATTAACTGTGGCCTTAAGTAGTCCATTGTAAACTCAGAAGAAAATGAATTGGACTCTCTCCTCTTTTAGCGTAATAAACGGATATGAGATGTGACTTCAGGTCTCAGGGGAACGTGGAGAAAAGGGAGCTAAAGAGTCTGGGAGGAGTAACTGGGAAAAGCTCGAGCCAAGTTATTGTGCTTTTATCAGTGTTTATATAGCAGGGTGGTTGAATGTAGCAGTCGTCTATGGTAGCAGTGGGTGATGAAAGGGTACATTAATAGAAAATAAAATTTCACTCAAGATAAATATTTATATGTGTGAAACATCTTAGAAACTAAGGGCATCATTTTGGCATTTGGGACAATCACAGCTATATGTTAACTATCCCATCATACATTGGTGTAATATTGAAATACAATTCAATAGGCTGACATAAACAAACAAAACATTATGAGCTTCACAAAGAAGGTAATTTTGCTTTCTGTGCATTTGACTGTGCTACATTTCAGTTCCCTTTAAACTAGAGTGATATATCTCACTCCAATTATAGTAACCTCAGTATCAACATCATGCTGACACAGATTCTGAAACTCACAAGTTACTCTTTAACTTTGCCTGAGAGTCAAAACTAGAGAAAGTGGAAAAAAGGTTAAAAGGTCACACATACTGTTATTAACACCGGCTCGCTCCCCCGATCACAAGCGGCTATCTTGGATGTTGTGCGTGTTGGCCCCCTCCAGCAGTTGCTGCCCAGCTCTGCAGCTGGAAGACCACGGGATAGAGGCATTGTTTTGTATGTTAACACAGTCTATCCCGCCGAGGTAAAAATAGTTCCCAGCTCTATTCTCTAGCAGCAGAGCCAGCGATGGCTCAGCCAAAAACAATATTTGGACATGGCAGCAGATGTCCCCAAACAAGCCCAGGAGGACAGGCCTGCGAGGGGAACTTTTGGCATGGGCCGACTCCAGGGAGAGAGGAGAATAAGCTGGAAACAATGTGGTTTATGAGGACACTTGAGGGAGAGCATAAGTGCTAGGTTGTATCACAACTCCAGACACTCAATGGGAGGCTCAGATTTATAGATGATGAAGAACCTGCCTCTTTAAATGAAGTGTGGTTCGCGGAGTTTGCCAGCTTATTCCCAGCTGTATGTGTCTGCACTCAGTCAAGGAACTTTTTCTTTGATTCAGGGGCCGAGGGAGAGGTCTCTTCATCTTTCTTCTGCCTTTGTGATCGGTCTGGTTTTTATGTGTTGTGATGTCTGTGTGCTGAAACAGAAACTTACAGGAAATGTACACTAATGCTTGCCTTTAAGACACAGATCTGTCTGTCAGATTTCCCAGGCAAGTCTTTCACCACCTTTTTTTTAAAGCTAATTTATCCGTCTTCTTAAGAGCTGCGTTTGCAAAGGTGTTTGTCTTGCAGAAGATCGTTGAATAGTGTAGCATTACATCCCAAAACTACTCCACAGGTTTCATGGAAAAACTATGTGGAGCCAAGACAGACTCCCAAACCTGGAGGATCTGAAAAGTAAATCTCTTTCATATATGGAAAGTATCATAAATTACACACACACACACACTTTTGTCCCAGATACACTGATCACTGCTTCATCTGATGTTAATATACTGTATATTATCAAGACTCACCTTCCTTTCAGCACATGACCACTACCACCACCACTACCAAAAAACAGCGTCTAATGTAACGTGCCAATAAGTGAGGCTGCACATTTTATTATTTGAAACACAACTGTGTCTTGGATTATGTTCAGTGGTAACATTCACCGAGCTAAGGAAATGATACATTCTTGTATCGTATCCTGAGTTGAGCTTGTGGTTCAGTTTAGGCGTCAAAAGCACTTTGGTAGTGAAAGATCACGGTTTCAGTTTTTTGTCTCTTTTGACTATTGACCAAGACCACATTATTTCCCTAACCTTAACCAAGTGCTATTAGTCCCCAAACCTAACCATAAACACATTTTTATTCATGCTTTAGTTGCTACAAGCGGATATGGTTATGCATGAAAGGATATTGTAGGAAAACAAATGAAAGGCAATTGCGACAGTTCATTGACAACATGTGCACATAATAAAAAAAAAATGCAATCTGTGCGACATTATTTTTCTCTCCAAATGCCTTGTCTGTTGCAAATTAGTTTTATATAAATGTAAATTCAAGTATGTTTTATCAGGTATGATTTTTTGGGGGGGTGTTGATCTTGGTCAGATTTCAAATTTTCCACAGGGGACAAAACTGTGACCTTGGAGGATTTGTAGTGTGGGTAGAAAAAAACAAACACTCCTGCTGTATCTGATCTGATAGTGATTTTATTCATAGAGAGCTTTTTCTAGATTAACACTTACTCTTTATACAAGGAAAAACAAAGCAGTAAGTTAATCAGTATTCAACTGAAAAGTAATTGGTTTCTCATAATCTGGTCTTAAACACACCACACAAAGGCCTTGCTTTATGTACACGAAACCAAACTTAGTGTTACATGCCAACACATAAACTGTGCACGTTCAATAGATAAGAGAAAACGAGCCAGATCCTTCTTTATGTATAGCTTCATCCACCATTTGTCACAACCTTTCTCATGACTTCAGGAGACACTTCAACACCCCTAAGAGCTGCGATGCCGATTTTCCATCTCAATCAGCAGTATCAGCGAGAGACAGAAACCTACACCACCTCCGGAGACCCTCAGACAATGGCCCTCACATCGGCTTCTACTCCCCCCCTCCTCAACCGGGCTAACAAACTGTGACCTGGACCTGGCGCTCTGACATGGAGGCGAGTCAAATCAGCGAGCTAAGAGACACGAGTGCTACATGATCCTGTTGTATTCTGGCAAGCTTATAATGCCTCCAACGCCGCAGCCAAAATGCAGAGACGGCACGGGAGCGCAGGTTTCTTTCACTGGAGCCATTAAAGACACATAATATCTAATGTCTTTTTGTCATGCGCAGCGTTCAGGGCTTTTGTTAGTCATAGAATAAACACATTAATCGTGCCGCTCTCTTTTACTAATCTGTTTACACGTCATGTTAATGCTGTGTGTTCGACCTATTCAACCAGTCTGTAATCAAACAAGTGAATTTTCCAGGACACTCGGGGCTGTCTGAAAAGCCCTTGTTGTTACAGATGCAATTAAAACACCTGATTGTGTAACTTCTGGCACTAAGAGAGCCAGTTTTGTAATGTGTGTGACATGACAACAAGTTTTAAAAGTCATCAACAGGTCGAACCAGCTCGACCAGAATCAGCTGTCTGCTTTAATATTTTGGTCAATATGACATAACGTTGCACAACGATCTCGTCGGGCAAGATGACGAGTGCAAGTACCAGCATAGGTGGGTTCACTCCACAGTTAATTATACAGCTTAAAGAACGGAAGTCGAAACGCAATGCGGTCTCGCCCCACAGCTGCGTCCTACAGGAGAAAGCGAGGGAGCTGGGGGAAGGAAGAAAGGCGACGGAGCAGCTCTCATTGTCACCGCGCCTGGTTATTGTTCACACTCCTCCACATGCGAACCCTCCGCCTCGGGCTTTTTTATCATGCTGTGGCACGTGAGCTACAGCTGAGAGCTCCTTTCTCTATCTGAGGAAAAGGCCACTTGGCTGCCGCTGAGAGAAGGTGAGGAAGGAAACGGTGACAGAACGGTCATGCGTTGGACTTCCTTTAGATAAAGCTGACTGCGTATTAAGACATTTAAGGAAACATGTGTATTAGACTCATTCTGCTTCAATTGAAATGTAGAGACTGTTCTGAAAGAGGCCACATCGCTGAGAATAAATCCTTGTTATGATCTCTACAAGTTCCATTTACAATAAGTCACCAGACGAAGTCAAAGCCGTCCAACCACTGGCCTTGAGTTTGACAGTCATACAGCACATCACAGGCTCTGGTTTGTTTCAGAGGAGACACAGTAGTTTGGCCCGCCTCCAAGGAAACAACATCTGGATTTTGGCTCTTAATGGGCTCCTCTTAACGGTTACAGCACCGAGTGTGATGGACTGTGTCTTCGTGAAAATCCAAATCTTACTTTAGCGGACATCGTCTGAGATAACAGTGAAGTTCTCCAGAGTTTTTTAGATCGGATATGCAGTAATAAGTTGTTAAACACATTCATTTGTTGGATACCAGTGTAACACTTTGGGTTTTTCTGTCCAACCACATGGCTTCTCTCAGCGGTTAGTTGTCTCTCAGAGGGTTGAAAGGCCACCAGTCGAAAACTCATGTCTCTCATTATTCAAACTGCTGTTGTTTTAGTTTGGGATTATACTGCAGTTTAACAGCCAAGATGAGCAGGAACCAACTGCAGCTGAGGAGAAAAGTAGAAAAAGTGTAAAAAATCTAGTCTATCAAAAATGGCAAAATTGGTCATATAAGTCCATCGCTGTGCACGATCTTTGAAAAATATGGATCACTGAAAATCTTCCCTACTTTACTGTTTAATGAACCATGCCAATTAATTCCTAGTTGCACCAGTATTTATTAAAAACAGAGCAGCTGTGGAGTTAAAGGTTACTATAATATTGCTTTGAATTTCACTGCATGAAGAGAGAGAACAAGAGCTCGGAGTTCAAGCTGTATAAAAACTTCTCTAATCAATATTTTGATATTAAAAAATGAGTCAAATTTCAATGTGTAATGATAAACTGATGAACCCACGAGAGTATTTTATCATCTTCAGCTCATGTTTTACTTTTTAACTTGACGGTTACCTTTCACTCAGTTCGGCAGTTCTTCTCGCTGAGGCAGACAGCTGTTATAAGCAAAAAAAAACCCCTCTATTAGCCCTTTATAGGTCAAGTGACTATTTTTGGGAAATTTCCGCACCATTTACAAAAGTGAAAAATTGCGAAAAATTTTACAACTGAAGTAAAGTTTTCTTATGTCCTCCAATAACACTATAAGGTTAAATTAGTATTTCAATGAGTGCCCTATAAAGGGTTAAACACACTGTACATTGCCTGGCAGACAAAGTTATTAATTTGCTGGTGAACTTAGTGGAGCATTTAGCAGCTGAAGAGCCAGGTTTTTCCCTCAGGAGCTAGTGGAGACCAAACACAGAGCTAAAATGAAATCTAATGTCATTCCATATATGTTGCATTTGTACATAGGCAACTTTTAACTAACACTTTTCCATGATCGTTGTTTATAATGTGATAATGTGTCAAATTTTACAGCTTGTCGGATGGCTCCAAGAGGCAAATATAATGAGACCATTAGCCTCAATCCAGACCTGCTAACCACTGCCTAACTCAAACATTTTGATGTTGCTCTAATAAACCATTGATTCCTTGTTTGATGAGTCAGTCTTTCAACTAGGCTGAAACAAATCCTGACCAAAATGACCAATTGCTTAACCAACAAAAAGTAGGGTAGGGTCTCAGGGTACAATGTTGTCCTTATGGGAAATGTTTGAATTACTAGAAAAACTAGACACTTTGACACAACCATGAAAAGTCTTTGGAGAGAACTAAATAGTAAAATTGTTGTGTGATTATCAACTCTAAATGACAGATTAACCTACTCATGTTAAGTCTCATTTCTACTGATCTTCTCTTTACCATGACCAGAAAATGTCAACAGACACGTTGTTCAGTCTCATCTGTGATTGTAATGATCTATGATACACAGTCTCTTTCACAATGTGTATGTGCTGTCATCACTTTCCCACAGCCTGACAGACATCGCAACCTCGTGTCAGACACTGATCGCCTCTGATAACGTTGTGGTTTCAGACATTAGCGTTTACGGGGATATCAACAGATAAGGTCAAAATAAACTCGCACGCGACGCTCATGTTTGTCGCACATGCTGTTCTGAGCTTTTTCACACAGAGAGCGTTAACAAACAACACACACACACACACACTGGTTTCATCACAGTAGGTCCTTTGTTTTTGTGCGTGTTCCAGGGATTGTTTTGTTTCTGTTTGGTGAATGTTCCTTCTTCGGTTCTGGCCCATTAGATCTTCAAATTTGCCAAGAGCCATGCGTTGTATATAAAGCAAATTATGTTGAATAGTGAGATGTAAAATTAAGCTTCAGGGCTTAATTAATATGAATGAAACAGCATCAAACTATAACTGGCACAACACGTCTGGCCTAATATCTAGTCCACTGTATAGATTACCATGTGACATTCATGGTGCCCAGAGGATAAATCCTTATGGCTTTGATGATCTACTCACCTTCCCTCTAGCGCCACCAGCAGGTGAACATTTGTGGTTTAGAGTGAAATCTCTTTGCAGCTGTTGGATGGATCAAAAAGCATTGTCGCTGCAGACATTCTCAGTCTTTGTGAACTCCAACATTCTTCATCTCATGCCATCGTCAATTTAAGATTTCAATTTGTTCCGTGCTTTGGTTTCTCTTCCCAACACTTCTTTTGTTGATTTTGACAATGAGCATTGCAGCCTCACACACATTTTTCACATGAAACTTTTGCTCTTTTTTTTGACAAAACAAATTTAGTGTGTGTGTGTGTGTGTGTGTGTGTGTGTGTGTTTAAAGTGTAAATTCACCCAATTTACTTTTGTTACTACAATCATTATAACCACTGAGTCCTTCCAGGACGAACCTTTCATACCCAATTATGACAACTATCACCTGTTACCAATGAACCTGTTTACCTGTGGAATGATCCAAACAGGTGTTTTTGGATCACTCCACAACATTCACAGTCTTTTGTTGCTCCTGTCCCAACTTGTTAGAAACATGTTGCTGCCATCAAATTCAGAATAAGCTTTACAAAAATCAATGAAATTGATGAAGTCAAACTTTAAATATATTGTCTTTGTACTGTTTTCAATTGAGCATATGTCAAAAAAGGATGTGCAAATCATCATTCTGTTTAATGTATGTATTACACATGCAGTGTCATAACTTCTTTAGAATCTGTGTTGTATATTGAAACAAGGAAGTCTCTCTGTCCATCTGTGGAATACAGTGAAATCACCTGCAGAAGTTTGTGGTCACCACGTGCGTCATTGTGGATGTGCAATAAGAACACAAGATGCAAACAAAATGGCAATCCACTCATGAAGACATTGCTCCATAAGACCACAGAAGGTCAAAACTTCACAGTGTACCTGTATGGTTATATTTCAAAACCACTTGCTTATGAAATGGTTGCGATTTCTGTATCTATTATTTTCATCTGCACTACATGAACCTCACACTTTTTCCATTGCAAACTGTCAAGACGTTCCCAAGGTCATAAACAGTCTTGTCACAACCAAAAATCGTCCCCATAATGTAACATTTTAAAAGCCCTATGTGACTTTCTTTGACAGCTGACTAACACAGCTCTGATGTCTACAATACGCCCAAGCCAACTTTTCCCAATTTAAATAGACCTTATTAAAAAAATGCCCCGACTGTCACGACACTGAGTGATGGGGAGTTTGTCCATTTTGGCGCAAACTTAATTTCGTGTGGAGGACATTAAAACTTCTGGTCGCCCAGCAGTGCACAGGGAAACAGCCTTTGGCTCCACAGACACTTACACAAGGCCAAAAGGGGAGCTGAGCAGAGCACACGCAAACATAAGTAATGACATCCAGCTGCTGGCGTGCGCACACACACACACACACACACACACACACACACACACACACACACACACACACACACACTCTCTCTCTCTCTCTCTCTCTCTCTTTCTCTCTCTCTCTCTCTCCCAGTCACTGCTAGTAAAACAACACAATTCAGTAGATTCAAGAATCAACATTATGAGAGCTTCAGAGATTAAAGTGACTTCTGTGTGACAACACTGACTTTTGCTTTCCGTCATATGCATTATGTGACAAGAGGTAATCACATACCCAATACACACCTTTCTAACCTTTATTTTCCCACACTCACTCGCAGAGTTTGTGCATGAAAGGATATCTGCAAATGCAAATGCCACAGCCTTCCTCATCTGGTTGAAAGATGTGGGCGATGAGGTTTTCGTGTAGAACGCTGTTGGGCTCCTGTCGTGGTTGCTAATGATCACACTCACAGATATGAGACATTGAACCGTTGCGTCGATGACGTGGGCTTCTTTCATTGTTTTCGCACAGAGGTCTTAAAAGAAGTTAAGCGCTTAAAAAGTATGCGAGCAAATTTCATTGCAAGGAAGCAGCAACCCATTTGATTATGTGTACGTGCATTTCTGCAAACTTTAGGATCGTTTGCATGCAAAAGATGACCACAAACAGGAGTACGAGGGCTTCACTTGATAAGAAATCTTCACCGGTTTTTGAAATGAGCTTGGACAGTCACGCACAGGGGACTTTCCAGGCTCTTATCTAACACTTGGAGAGGTGACATAACGGTTCGTACACAGTCCTTGTTATGAGCTTGCCACAGTCTTAAATGTTAACCTCTCATATATTAACCTGCTTATGCTTTTTAAAAGGGACATATTGAGCTTAACGTGTTGATCAGTTTGGGAGTTATTCACCTATTTTTGTCTGTTATGACAAATCTGAATAATAAAGTTTAACTCATGACCTCTGGTAGGATTTGGGAAAGACCGACTCCAGCATCAATGGTGTCGATTGATGCAAGCTGTGTGAGTCTCCTATGGCTTTAGAAGTCCAACAACAACAACAAAAAAATCACTTTGTCAACTTGAGTAAACACATAAAGTAGTCCCCTGGAAATCCCTGTAGCTGTTGTAGAAAACTGCACAACATAAAGAAGCGGCTTCTTGGAATATTTATGCACGCAT
Organism: Centropyge bicolor; assembly: GCA_037975185.1. Lineage (NCBI taxonomy): Eukaryota > Metazoa > Chordata > Actinopteri > Pomacanthidae > Centropyge > Centropyge bicolor. The sequence continues at coordinate 6,884,301 of JBBMOC010000006.1, forward strand.
GCTGGTTTGATTAAATTAGTGTGTGGCCGTGGGTGACTTTCAATATAGCCTGTGTGCATGTTAGAGGAATAACAGCAAACCAAGAAACCCCAGAAACAGAGCTGGGATGTGAGACAATTTTAGCTCGGTGCCACAGTTGGAACTGCAGGTCACGTGACGCCCACCTTCCCAGAAGACATTTCAGCCCGTCATTATAAAAGAGATGTCTGTGAAAGAATGGCAAACAATGGATTTTAGCCATTGGGTCAAATAAGAATTCAGAATTTGAATATGATTCAAATTGAAAATGAAAGTGTTTGAGCTTCTCACCTCCACCTGGTCAATTGCTGCGTGACATGGGTGTGATTGATGGCTTCATGGTTAAGTTACAGATATAGTTGGATGCAGCTCACCCAATTTCAGCATCTTCAATGACGTAATGTCACAGTTATGCCAGTCAGGCTTCTGTTTTTGTGTTAGTTCTGGTCAGCCTTATTTTTTTGTTCTATGCACACTCTGCCTGGCGTGTTTTTGTTCAGCACTGGTTGTGTCCGGCCATGTTGTGTCTTAGTTCTGTGTCTTAGTTTGATGTCTGAGTTCATGTCTTAATTTTTCAGTCCTGTCAGTCTTATCTTGCCATAGTCTTGTCATGTTGTAGTCTTGTTGTGCCTTAGTCTTGTCATGCCCTTGTCTTGTCTAAGTTCTGTCTGACACTATTCACCTGCCATAGCCTCTCATCTCAGGTCTCTGTACTTTCCTTATCACCCCGCCTCTGCCTCACCTCATCTCCCAGCTACTCCCACCTCATCCTATCACCTGTGTTCCCAGATGCAGCTAATCACCTATCAGGATCCTATATAAGTCAGTTCATTTCAGTTTGCCCTTGCCGGATTGTTGCCTTCATGTTCATGTTCCTGTCGTCTTGTTCCATTCATGTCGTACCTATTCTTCCATGTCATGTCATGCCATGCCATGCCATGCCCATTGCTGAAGTTTTTGTGTTTGAATTTTTTTTTACATTCCTGGACCCAACCTTGCCATGAGTTTTTGTTAAGATTTCTCGTTTTCATTAAAGATTTTTCTAGCCGATGACTTTTCTAGTGTGATGCATTTGAGTCCTCACCCACCCAACCTGACACGTAACTGAACAGACACACGCTGCTTCATTTTCCTTTAATGCCTCTGCACAATAAACAGAGAGTCCAATCGCAGCAAACTGCCGTGGAAAAGCTATGTAGTTCAGTGAAACAGCTACAGTGACTCCCAGGGGGACTACTCTCTCCTCGAACACTGCTGTTCAACAAGATCCTTTCTCTGGAATTAAAGTTTTGTGGAAAGCTATAAGAGACTGTTCTTGCAAGAGTCTTTCTCAAATCTTCACAACAGAGCTGAACTGAAAGACTGAAACTCACAGGAAAAAAAATTATTGAATTTCGCCTAAGTGTTGCAGGCACGAATCTATAACAGCTTGGATTTGTTCAAAGGCAAGAAAAGCCCTTGGTGAGGCCAGCGGTTCATCACAGGACACATCATCCTCTTGGTTGTATATCAGCTTTAAGTGCCAGCGACAAGGCCAAAGCCTCCATGTATCATTATTTGATTGTGCTCGTGCTCTGTTTTCTTGAAGTATTTACAGTATTTACAGTACATCCAGCATGTTCAGGACTGGGTTTTGTTTAGATAATGTAATCTCCTCTATCTGTACAGTGAAAAAATATGGGAGTCAGGCGGGAGCAGCTGTCAAATTCCACAAAGCTATAGTGCTAAATGTATAAACAACATACTTATGGGACTGTCACCAAACTGTGTTCATGATTTGCATTTAAAAAGCACTTTGATTCTGCAGCTCATTTAAAAAGGCTGTGGCAGGTTATAATTTCAGTGCCAGCTGAGGGAAACACTTTGGGGTTTGGGGGGGGGGCACCAGCTGTGTCTCCCCGTCCAGGCCAAAGTCTCAGCTGGGAATTTTTCTCTTTTACAAAGCTGACAGGAAAACATAGAGTCACCGTAACCCGAGATGAGAGATGGAGGGAGCTAGATGGAGGGAACGTAGAAAAACAAATCCTTTCAATGCTGCCAGTGTGAGTTAAAGAGAGAGGGATGGATTAGTGCAGGGCGAGGTGCTGGAGCATCCCTCCCCCCTCCTTGACAGATAACTCCACTCTCACTCAGAGAGAGAGAGAGAGAGAGAGAGAGAGAGAGAGACAAAGGAGGAGGGAGGAGGTGCAATAAGGAGAGAAGAAACATGCCATGATGATAAAAACACATAATTACACATCACAGAAACGAAACCTCAAAATGGGCTGAAACAAAATAACTGATGTGATTTCTCGTAATGTCAGGGAACATTGTGGTGCCTCGACTGTTCGGCCTGTCTGCGTTATGAAAGTATGATGAGGGCTTCAAGCTTGAAAAACTAAAACCAAACTCATTCACTCATGATGAGTGTTTAGATGCGTATGATAGACAGCAGCATCTCGACATGAATCAACTAACAATTATATGACTTACTTATAACCATGAAGATACTTGGATAAGTAATGTCTATATTCAACAGATTTTTCTTATAATTCATGCAAAAAAAGCAAATGAGCATATTTTTCCAGAATGTTAAAGTATTTCTTTAATTGCCAACAAAGCTTTGTGTGATGTAGCTGAACACTTGCCAACAGTAGGCAGTGCAACCACCAATGGGGAATCCAGGAAATCACAGGTTTAAGAAAGACCATGTGACCAGATATGAGAATTAGATGATGGGAATTACAACAGCATGTAAACAAACACAAAGTTGCAAAGATCGACAACAGCGTCTCATGATGCCTACTGATTCCTCTACACTCACTTAAACTTTGTATTTCTGTAAACATACTGACCTATTGATTCCTCAAAAACCTATTATCAAGATAAAGATGTTTATTTCTCATTTACTGACAGCACTGGTTCCATCACTGCTATGAGACTGTCAGCTCGAGGACTTTCTCTGTATGACTGTGTAGACATCGAGAGCACCAGCTGCAACCTCACGCTTGACCCCAATAACCCTCTGACCCACATCCCACTATGCAGAAAAGACAGGGTGAAAAGAAAATGGAACAAAATGTGACTTTATGACATGGCCCATCACTATCACCAAGAAAGCTAATACAAAACAAAAACACATTGTCGGTGCGGCAGATGAAAAAGATTACAAATGTGTTCTGCGTGAACACAAAACAGCTAAGACCAAACCAAAACAAAGGGGGATATCCTGTTTTTCCAGAGCCCACTCCTCCCAGAATAGCACAGCATGGCAGGGAGGTTGTTATCGCTCTTATCACAGCCTGCATTATAACATGGCAAGGAAACATCCCTTATTGTTTTCTCGCAGGCTTCCTTTCAGACTTGGGGTTGAAGTGGCCACGCACTAATGGTATCACTGTCGTTCTCCTCCTGCACCGCCCGCCTCATTAAGACATATCTCCATCAGTGTTTTTGACTTCGCACAGACCCTCCCCCAACCTTATCTAAAGCTGTACAAACATGTACAGACACACACTTCTCATATCATCTCCTGCTTATACCAGTACAGTAACACACACATGACAATATCTGCTATGGTTACACAACATCTAAACACTGACAACCAGTGTGCTTGAGTTGTGTCAGCAGTATTTCAGGAGCTATAAGTAAATAGCTCTGTGCTACATGAACTGACATGCCCCTTGTGCACATGCAGTGCATATCTCAGTAAGAATCCCATGCATCTATATGCACTGCACATTGCTTACCCTCGGCTATGGTTTGTGTATCATAAACACACACACACACACACACGAGACACATTCTCACATCGGCTACACCCATATCTGTGTCACTCCCCTGAGCGTGCCACTTCTCGTGTACACACTCACTGATGGTTTGGTATGTGAAAGTATCACAGGCTCATAACAAGCAGCTTTGCACAGCAGCTGCCGCTCTGCTGGCGCACCTTCCTCCATAAGTAAACCCACGCTCCAGGTATTCCCGGCATGCGATCCGGCCCAAGCCAGGGGCATTGTGCACTTGTGCGGGGGGTCAAGGCAAACTTCAGCAGAGGTCAAAAAGTCAGCAATTTGCACACCAAGGTTAAAGCTGTCAGTTGGAGAGCAGCTCGGGCAGCGGGTTTGGGATGGGATGGTGCTGCGGCTTCATTCCTTCCCAGCGGAGGAGCTTCTCTGTCTTAACCAGTGTGTGCTGCCAAGGTGAAGATGTGTTTGTGAGTTTGTTGTAAAGTTTGCTCTGGTGGGACAATAGAGGCTCTGCTGTGTGCTCCATTTGGCTCATGGTACATTTTCTATTTCTGGTCTTACAATATCTGCCCTCTGGTCTTGTAGACCCGCTGATGCCAAACTGGATTGTTTCCAGCGTGCGTATACACAGTGTCCTCTAACCCTACACGCAGACATTTACGGCAGAAACACACCGCAAACCACAAGTCAAAGTGTCCAAGTATCACTTGAATTTCAAAAACACTTTGTTTTGCTTCAGGTTGGGCCTTGATGGGGCTACTTGCATCACTGCAACACAGACAAAAAAAAAAATAGGACAGGATTCTGTTTTCCAGCCAGATGCACCAAGTCATGGCTGCAGAGCTTTTATTTTTTTATTTCAAATAGCTTTCAATGACGGTTGGTAATTCGATTTGTGGTAATGTGTTTGAGCTACAAATGTCTGAACACACAGTGACACCTCACCTCATCATATCCATTGAGTTACGGCAAATACAGGAACAGGCTTAATAATCCTTGTTATATTTATCCTTAAGGGCAAAACTTAAGATCCAGACAAAACACACAGTGACAGTGAGTGAACGCCTCCACGTTCAGACTCTGTCCAAACAGACTGCTGTAACCATAGGCTTGCACCGACTCCTGTAATTTTCCAATGTAAACATGAGTCAATTTAATGTTTGCGCCTGTAAACAGAGTGGTCCTCCACGTCCACTCGTGAGTCAAGGTCACTGTGGTGGAGCGGCGCTGACACCGGATAGTGAAAGACGTGCACCTGTCTCGCAAACTGTCGTGGCCAACTGTCGAGGACAGACGCTCGTGGGAAAACTCGGAGCGTGCTGCGCTATGATGTTTTGTTAGGCTGTCTCAGCTGAGGCAAGAGATGATTTGCCAGCTTAGGGACATAAGCTATATTTACAGTGCAGTGGAGCACTTGACTTGCCAAATGTGCAAGAATTATATTGTAATCTACAGAGTGTATTTTTAGAACAGCTAATTTAATCAAAGAAGTGCATTAACACAGACTTACTGATAAGCACATAGTGTCTTTACAAGTGTTTTTGTCCACAGAAGATCAGATTATGATTGTAGGGATCATATAACTCTGGACTGAAAACACTGTTTGCCACCTTTATAAAACAGGAGAGGCCAAATAGAAAAGGTATTTTATTACCATAGAACTGAAAAAAACAATTGATTATTAGCTTGTTGAGTTAAGGTTTTCTGCACTTTTTAATGTCAAGAAACCATTTTGAGATTCATAATAAATGATTTTTATAAATAATGATTAATGATAATAAAATTATTGAAATGTATGCTATGCAGAAATTGTGCAACTTGTGTTCGATGTGAAGTATTGTCTTTGCTGGTTCAGAGGGAGGACAGCTGACACAGTTTGGCACACCGCGTCTCACACATCACCCACACTGTCTGAACTTGGCCGGTGCAGTGAGAGGTGTCTGTCTCCAGACCGAGTTTGGCTGCACGTGGTCCATCACGCTTTTTCGAGTGAATTGTTTACATCTCAGCAGTGACGTGGTTTGAGGAACTCGAGAAATTTTTAAGAGGCTTTCACGTTAGGCAACAGCGGCATGCACATGATGGTGTGCGATGTGTGTGTTTTTAAAGGGAAGTAGCTGATTGTGTGGTCAGCTTTGTGTGGTCATGCAGGGTTATGTATCTTTTAACACACTCAACGCTGCATTCTCTCTCTCACATTACACAACAAGTTATATACATTCCTCTGTCTCAAAGGATTATGTTTCTGCAGTGTGTTCGCTTACCCGACCCCCTTACGGTTGCTGTGCATGACAAGGTTTCAGTTCTCGTGTGTGGTTTAAACTGATTGACCATTGAACTTCAAAGTAAAACGTCAAACAAGGGCTCCTTAATTACAAATGGCAGAAGACAAAAGAGCTTCTAATTTTTCAGACAACCCTTGAATTTGCTGGCTGAAATGATGTAATGAAATGAAATGAAAATTCTGTAAAAGGGTCCTCAAATAATATGGCTACATATATTTTATCATGCTAAAAGGTTAAAGCTACATTCCCCAAGTCATTTGCAGGTTGCACGCCATCCTCACCAGTTTATGATATATGTAGTATCAAGTATGATGAGAAAAAAATGCAGGACTGTTTACCTGCTTATGTCACATACTTGTCTAGTATGAATCCACTGTTTTAAAGATGGGGACTAACAGATGAGCATCCAGGAGCAGCTTCAGTGAGGAAATATTACACTGTGGATGTGCTGTATGTTTACCCATAATCCCACAAACTCATCAAGCTAATGATGTGCTCCTCAGTCATGGAAGTAATGCTGTTAGTACTGTAGGTAGTGGCCAGCAGACGTGTGCAGCAAAAAAACACACCTTTGAATTCATTCTTATACTATGACTCTTACACCTGAATCTATTTATGTGACTTTTTGTTCTGTCAGGTCAATTCACAAATCACAATGAGTCAACAAGTCAGTTTTGGCACGAACAAGGTGAGAATGTGAATAAGTATGTAAATGGCTTCATTAACACCAGTTCTCTCCACGGATTGGACTGAAATAGTTTAATCATCAGAACCAAAGGTTATCACTGTGACGTGGCTTCAGACTTTCTTTTCTTTTTTTTCTTTTCTTTTTTTTGACAGTAGCCTATCTCTTAATTGGTCAGGGTGCTGTGCCAAGACTCAATGTGAGAGTGAAGAAGTGAAGAGATGCCAGCAGAATAGCCAGGCCACAGGAGGAAGGAGTATTGTTCTTGGCATGGATCGAAGCGACCGAATCCAAGCACCCAGATGGACTCCAACAGGCTCCAGCAATAACACACACACCGAGAGAGAATGGAGGTCACCTCAGGATACACACACAATAAATCCATTGTGACTGGCTGTCTCTTTTCAGAGATATTTCACTGCTCGCGAACCTTATCTACCTCAGCACACCGAGGAGAGCTACTTGGTGAACAATAAGTTTAAAATCTAAACAGAGACCAGCCACTTGAAAACAGCACAAGTGGAGGTTTGAAAGTGTATGGTGAGTGTATGCAGAGCTTCGAGTGGTCTGATTTCTTTTAAACCTGCACCGCAATCGCACAAAAACCTCTGCATTTAGGAAATCTGCTGCCTTCTTTTACTGCGTGTAAGCATTATTGAGATTCAGTCATTGTTAGGCTCTTGTCCAAGATCTACTTCAGTGCCTCTCGCTAAAATTCATTATGTAAGTGCACTAGCACTGCACTGTTTGAACTGTGCACTATTAAAGGAACTGGTGCATTAAAGAGTCTGGAAAAAAAAACCTAAAATTGCACGCGCCAATTTGAGTGTATTTTCTGTTGGAAATGAATGATGGCAACCAGTTTAACATGCAGATCTGACTGTCTGACTGTTGCCACTGTGAAAAGAAAAACTGGTTTTAGCTCATAGCTTTGCAATTGCTGCAGGTATAAAGCCAACAACGGGTGGCAACAGGACACCTTCCTGCTTCTAATGTGCATCTATACAAGTAGGACATGATGCAAACCCTTAACAGGTTGCTCTTTTCACAAATAGCATGTGTACATCAACACATTGGCAGATTAATGTGCAGTTATGATAATATTGATAATAAGCCTTGTTTATATAACACATTTCAAAGCACAGTTACAAAGTGCTTTACAATAAAACAGAACACATTCAAAACACAGAGAGAATAAAATGGACCAAGAGTCCACTTTAAAATGAGGATTTTGAATGATTTAAAAGATGGGACAGAGTTTGCTGCACTGATCTCTGCAGGCTCATCCAGGAAACCAAACACAAAGGCTCTATCACCTTCCTGTATTAATCTGGACCTTGGAACAACAACTAATGACGCATCCGAGGACAGGGCAATAAAAGAGCTATTAAATAACTGGACGAGGCCACTCAGGGCTTTACATGTAATCATTAACAGCCTGAACGTGTTGAAGTTGAGGTTGTGATCAAAAATGACACCAAGATTTCTATGAGTTATTGAATGGGACAGAGAACCAAGGCTGTATTTGAGTATATGCGCTATCTTGACCTATGATAGCTGTAGGAAATTTTGTGACATCATGACACAAGTTTACTAGATTAACTGTGTTAAGCCACCAACTTTTCTCTTCCAAGTTCTCTGGACTCCCTCCCTTCTCTCTCTCTGTAATATCAGCTATGCCACCAGAAACCCAAGTCTCAACCTACTGCTACTTATGTATGATTCTACTGGAGTGTTGTTAATAATCCCTTAAACATTTTTCCTTCATCTGTGTCTCGCTCCTGGATCCAGTTCAGCAACAACCTCAAACCATCACAGTTACATATATGAATGAGGTGACCAAGAGGGAGCATAGAAATGAACAAGAGGAGTGGACCGAGCACTGAGCCTTGGGTAACCCCAGATGAAACACCTGTTACATCATCAGTGAGAACCTGGATACTTTTATTTATCCATGGCCTCGAGAGACAACTAGAGTTTTTGTTTTTGAAGTTACATTACCTTGACTTGTATTGCTTGCAGGGGAAAAGTAGCCTTGAATACATTACGACTAGCAGAGGCAATGTGCAGTGAGCAGTGTAGTGTAGTGGGCACCTCAGAGGTGAAAGAAAGTTCATAATAGAGAATGAGTCGGGTGGAAATTTTATGATCGGGAAAACTGGCACTCACAACTCCCCTTCAGGCATTTGAAATAACCCCTCTGTAACATCAACTGTAAAAAATTTCCAGTAATTTCCTTATCAGAGGCTACTGTAAGCTTCATGGGTGATATGGACCCAATGCAAATCAGATGCTGCAATGCTACTGTGGGCTTCATGGATGACTCTATTGCAACTGACTTTTTCCATATTCAGTGAGCTAACTTGGAATTACCTGATTCTTCTACATCTCAGAAGAGACAAGAGAGTAAAGTGTTGAAGCTCAAATCTGGCCCATCTGAGGGTTCTGTCAGTCATACTTGATATGGGATTGTATATACTTGATATATACAATCCCATATCAAGTATAAGACAATATAGATACAGGCATCTGTACATTTGACATGAGGAATCTTTATAGCATGGGATAAGATTAGATCAAACGTATGGCCTTTTGAGTGAGTAGATCCAGAGAGAGCACATGATAAGTTAAAAGACTCCATAAGGGTTTAAAAACTCCAGGCAAAGGGGTTCATCGAGGATCAGCAGCTTATCAAACCTAGACAGAGTTAAGGACAGCAAATTCACTGATAAGCAAAGCAGTAAAATCGCTGATAAAAATATTACAGTTCCCACAGTATCTATTTGTGGTAATAATGTCTAGACAAACGCCATCAGTCAGACAGACACTTAGATGCAAATATAAACAAATATGCATGTGCAAACCGCAAAATACGAAAGGTGCAAACTCCACCCACAGAAAGTCACACATTTATCCGCACGCTATCCTCAAATGTAACTTTCACATTCATGCAAGCCAACACAGAACCTGCTATAATTTAAATTTAACTGTGCATACCTATATTAAGAGTGCGTGTGTATTTAGCCTATGCAAGCTCTACTTGTCTGACTGAGGCAAATGTTTTTCCTCTCCCTCCATTTCTCTGTCACTCCGTCTCCAGGTTGAAAACAAAAAAATGCAGCAGCCATAGCGACAGAGAGCAAAGGAAGACCTGGTCCGGGCCTGTCACCTTTGCAGAGTCCTGATTGGTGGAGGCCTGCTGTGTGAGCTTTGTTGCTGTGTGGACGGCGAAGGCAGGCAGTTCTCTGAGCGCCGCTGTGGACTCAGCTATCTCAGCAGTCCTGTCAGGGCGGATTTACACCGCAGGCTCAGAGCTGATCTTTTCACTCCTCTGACACAGTTTGCGGCTGGATGGAAAGAAAACCTCAGTACAACAGTTCTTATTAATATCACTGACAGGAACCAAAGATTTGCTGACTTATTGGCTGTTTATTGATTGAAAGTAGAGGGAAATTAGACAGCCTTATGTTTTGTTTGGCTTTGTTTTTTCTCTTAAAAATTCAGTGTGTTGTGACATGAGAGAAATAGTTTTGAATTATGTACTTATACATTTGTATAAACTTAATGAAATGTAAATATTCATACCTTTATACTTATTTAGGAAGTATACTCAAGATAATGATGAGTCACAATCACACACATACAAACAGTAAATTATTGTTAGCATTATTAGCAGGTAATGCTGCTTCTGAGGAATGACTCTATTAAGTTTAGGTGTCAGTTTGTTTCATTTACCCATTAAGCCCCCTTGAATTACTGTATGTTTCAGATTTTTCCTCATTTGGAAAAAAAACTATCAGAGCTTTTTAGGTAGGATTAAAAATGGGGACATCATCTTTCTATGCCATATCAAGAAAAGAATTTATTGCCATAAAAATGCCTAAGCAGCTGTACATGTTCTTATAAGGCACCTTCCAGAAACAGCTATCAAATACAGCATATTTTATCAACTTGAAAGCATAAGCATGTTACGGTTGTGACATTCATTTCACAAGTGTTTTCATATCCAAACCAACATATGGTGAATCTAATAATCACTCCACCTTTTAGCTCTGTTGTTGTTCTCCACCAGCTCTTGAGAGAAATATCTGCCTCTTTGGCCTCAAATTGCTCCACTGTTCACTGACTAGTTTGACGGCAGTGCACAGTGGGTTTATTAGAACTATTTCACAGAAAACAGCTGTCTGTTGGTGAAGAGCTGTGAGACTGAACCCAGCCTGTAAAGTTGCAGGAAATTAAAACCACAGAGATGGGTGATGATTCTCTGTGGGTTTGTCGATACAAGTGACACTGAGGTCAATGAGGTCTGATGCTTGTGTATACTCTCATACATCCATTTTTCCATACCTGTTTGTGGAGGATGTTGGTGTCAATCCCAGCATGCACTGTGTCATCAGTTCATCACAGTGCCGTCTTTTATGCCGCAGATGCGAATCCGCTTTGGTTGCCATTGTTAGTCACCCTACCCTCGTTTGTTATTGCCCTGTGGCGCGGTGTTGAGAGATGAGGTGAAAATACAGTGAATAACTACTGACAGTTGTTTCCTCCATAGGAAGAAGACGTACAATGAGTCCTCTGATTTCTGTTGTTCCCAGACTGGATCCAGATTGAGGTGATGACTTCCTATGACTCCTGTGACTCACTCGTGTCTGCACCGTGGATTCGCAGTATGTCGATCCAGACCCCATGCGTCTGTCACAAACAAGTCTGGATGAAGTGAGAAGAAAATTCCGAACCCTCGCCATGTTTTCACAGTTTTTTTCATTTTAAACACGGCAGGTGAGACTGATGTTTGCTAAAAAAAAAAAAAAAAAAAAACAGCTGCTAAGTTTATTGCAAATCTTTACTAGAAATTCAGAGACGACATGGCTGATCGAGATCTTACGTTAAATCGATCGAATGGAGCTTTAAAAGGTGTTTCAAAGTCTTCCTTCCTCTGTAATCAATGCCCTTATTTAAACTACGTTGAAGACAAAGGTAAAGAGAACCAACAGGGCACACAAAACAGGATCATATGGTGAAGTGAGTAATCCCACTCCAGCTTGACAGACAAAGCCAAACATGACAAGAACTGAATGTGCAACATGAAGGCATTATCAGACAACACCTCTCCTCTTACCTTTCTTATCAAAGACCGCAAATTACATGTGCACCACTCAAGAGCGTATCTCATTTAAACAACAGATATGGCCACAAATAGTGTTCGCGTATGTGCCTTTGACACATTTCTTTTTATTCACAGATCAGAATGCACACACACACACAACCGATCTTACATCCACAGTCTAACAACTCTATTCACGGCCACTTTGATAAATGCACGTGTAATTGTGTGTTTTTGTCTGCATGCCTAGGCATGTTTCATACAGCTGCAGAGTGTATGGCCTGTAATTACCTGCTAATGTGTCACAGCATTAGACAGAACTGTGACCCTTCGTGGTTGTTATATTTCCCCAGAGAACAGCCCGAGGCATTCTCACCCTGCATCAGCTCACATCAGTGACACAAAGGATAATAGCCACACACACACACACAACCTAGACGCACACACACACACACTCTACATATAGACTTCACAAAGAGTCACAAGCACCTGCGCGCAAAACTTCTAACAATACGACAACTGGCGATAACTTGCTTTGACCACTGGGGGGCAGCAGAAACAAGTTGTGTTCCTGTTGTTTCTGGCCATCTGGCAAATGTCATTCACTGTCTTTTACCACTGTTTTTGGTCTCTACCAACGTCTGAGGGAAATGTCTGTCTCTTTAGCTGATAAATGCTCCACTACGTTCAACTTTTTCGTTGAAAATAGCTGCCAGCCGAAAGGATGCTATGAGAGTGGTGAGAGAGAAACTCCACATTCATCTTTAAAAAACAGTTTTTTTCACATAATGAGTGTCACAAATGTAAAATCCGGTCTCTTGTGGCCAGCTGGTGACTTGCCAGAAAAAAAATGGATTTAACACAAAAATCAGGGAATAATATCACCTTTTTTAAAAAAAAATCTTACTACTACTTTAATCTAATAATGGTGTGTTAATGGTTCTGTAATATTCATCCAGAGCAGGTAGTCTGACCTGATTTATGTTTGGACTACTGTCAACCTAATGAAGGAATTCCCCACTGAAGTTCCCTAAAATTGATTAAGCTATAGAAGATTCCCGGGACTTCTCCCTGGGGGGATTTCTTCATGAACACGAGACCAGAATAAAAGAATAAGAGGCATGACAGAGACATGCCGTACTTCTATATGATGAGATCCTGTTGTGTAGAAGTGACTTTTTATAACGAGATTAGAGAAAATGTCAGAGCATATCAAAGAGATAATGGGAAATATTAAAGTTTGCAAAAAGCGACACGTGCTGTCAGTTTGAGGATGCCAGACTAATGAATTATTTTTAAATGTGTCATCAAAAATAAAAAGGATTCAGAGCACAGTTATTCTGTGATCAGAAATTATTTAAAGCCCTGACAGATTTGAAGTTGTATCTGTTCATTTGGCTGAGAGAAATGTCTCTTTCCTGTGAAACCGTAATTTCTGCTGTTCGTAATGAGCGTTTGAAATAATCACCCGCTATTTAAAAGCCTGTTAAAACCATGACCTCCATCAGGAAGTCAGTTTCACATTTGATTAGAAATCCGACTAAACGGCAAGTTATTAAATCAACTCTCCCCGTTTTCTTTATTCCTATTTCCTCGCGTGTCGGAGTGGGGAAAAAAAAGAAGCACTTCTATGTCATCAGACTCTGTTCCTCATCATTTAGCACCTGTAATCTCCCGAGGCTTGTCTAACCCTTTGAGATAATCCAGCTCCTCGGCGTTCGCCTCCCTTCTCCCAGCCGTCAGGTGTAGTGTGTCCGACAGCTTTATTCATGCAGTAACACCAGCAGTGAAGTTCACGCAAAGGTAATTAATCTGGAAACCGAAGGCTGCTCCCCATTCACAGCGCACTCGCCTGATAATTATAGCTACAGGCCTTTGGGGGTGCAAGGGCAATGAAAGTGCTGAAAGACAGGCTTAAATGAGAGGCTGCAAAGTTATATTTAAAGTTTTTTTTTTTTTGTTTTTTCCTTCAGAGTTTCATTTGCTCCTTTAACCAGCTGCCCTTTGGGGAATAGGGAATTATCATACTATGAGGGAAGAATGTAATGAGAAAGCACTAAATGAAATTTTTTTTAAATTGTACTTTTAAAAAAAGAAGCAGAACATAAAATCAATTTTTAGAATCCTTACAAAGAAGCTAATCACCATATTCCTCCTCCTATCTTTACCGAGAGGGAGGCTCGTGTTGGTGCGTGTGTGGAGCTGTGTAAATAATGGTGCTGATAGATGAGTAGAGAGGACAAAGGTCAAAGGTCGAGCCTGGAGGCAATGACGGTGAAATGACCTTTTTTTTTTAACAAACTTTTTTTGTGGACAGTCCGTGACATCTGTGAGGTTCCAGATGAGCTTAAATCCATCCAGGCCTCTTCTAATTGCTGCTCAGGTAATTGCTGGACTTGTCTTGTCATTAAGCCATTTTTTCCCAAAGAACACAGAGCAGATGTGTATCGATCTGCAGCCCTTGCAGCCTTCCCAGCATCCCTCTGTCTGCATCAGCATGTGTGCAGTGCCCACAGACTTATAATAAGGCCTGACAGGAGACGATCACTCCTAAACCACTACAAGGCTTTATTAGCTATAAATATTGAATGCATATCGCTCATCAAAAGCCCCTCAGTTGCACCAGAGGGTACATGTCAGTTTAACTGCATCATGTGGGTTTTTTACATGGTCATGTGCCTACTTGTGGCCACTATGTTAAATGCTTTTTATTATTACAAGTGGCTAATGTGCTGTAATGTGGGGGAGAGAAATGCATCATTATTTAAGTGAATGCATAATTTATAGGCAACTTCTGAATACATGTGTTACCGCTGAGTGATCTGAGAAATATTTTAAAACACTGTTTATAATGATAAGTACAAATGCTTATTGTATTACTAGCAAGGTGATCGCTGCATTCATGCACACAGTAGCATCAGAGCAGCACTGAGTGTGTAAGTGAGTCAAGGTGGCCAAAACGTGATCAAGTGTGAGACAGATCCTTTTTTTGGTAACAATTCTACTGAAGGCCCCGGTCGATACTCAAAACAAGACCTCAGTGTTGATGCTTTAGATTCAGATCCGCTCACCACCTGTAAACACGTGAACATGATTGCAGCTTTCTGAAAGACAAAAATGACTGTAACTCTTTTTCTGGTGAGTGCATTCGTTCAGTCTTCACGGATGGATGGATTACAGCAGCCTATAGTTAAGTGTATAGTATAGTTTAAATTTGATATACATGATAGGCTGTAATATTTTGGCACAAAACTTTGCATTTTGAGATGATTATGAAGAGAGAAAAATAGCTCAATATTTATTTGTTTGTGGCTTTTTCTACAAAAGTGATACCATATGCCGCTCAGTGTGCATTTACAGTTTGAATACTAGAAACTGCTCAGCGGTTTTGGAAGTTACGAAAATGTCTCTGTGTATTTAGAGTGAGTCACTCACAGTGAGAAAACTTCACACCCACGACCTGCCTAAATGAATATTTCCTGTTGCAGGGAAAAGTCCTTCATGTGGGTGTAAGTGCACCTCCATGTGATTTAGTATTCAGAGCATTACAGGTCAGGATGATCAAGATCAGCTGCAAATAAAACACATGTTTCAGGACATAATACACCTGTCAGAAGATGATTAACCCTTCGATTGGAAACCTGTAATAACAATAATAATAATAATGAGTCTTTTGCCAAACCAGAAAACAAGGGTCGTGTTGAACTTGGATGACCAAGCCAAGAAAAATTTGACTCCACACCTTTAACCATGAACTGACACATAATGAACTGTCTTACAGCTTAATAATGTCATCTCATATATTCAAAAGTAACATGTTAATTATTATAAGATTTTCATTGAATATCATATCTCAACATTCATGGAGGAGATTAGTCTTATCAACACCGGTGATAAACGAGCTCTGCGGGGTGTCTCATTGTGAAACTTCTGCCTCCTTTGGTCCTCTGATGAAAAGCACTGCGCGGCATCCTGCTAATACTCTAATTAAAGCCAAACAGCCGCGCAGCTTGCTCCGCCACATAATCAGTCAACCCCTTCACCGAGATTCATTTTCACAATGGCAAGCATTATCTCCCTTTTTCTGTCTTTATGAGAAGATTATTAGTTAAAATAGCCTGAACGTGATGTGCGTGATGTGATGTAGGAGGAGGGGGGGGGGGGGGAAGAAAGGCTTTGTTCACAAAGGTCAAAGAAAACCATTGGCTTGATGTTTACTGGAAAGATATAGCAGCTCTTCAGGAACAATCCCGATAGCGACACAAGATGATGATGTCGTTGGAATATATATATAAGAGCCTGATCTCAGACTCTTATTTTGTGTAATTTTGTGAAATATTAGGAACCTCAGGACCAAATGTCAGGCCCTTAGACGAATAAAAGTGCCATTGAAAGCTACAGTAAGTGAGCACAGCGAGAGAAGGGAGAGGGTTGAACCTCTTTGCAAACAAAGAGACTCCACATATGTTGTCTATTCAAAACGGGAAAATGCACTTGTTGAAGCCAAGCAGCTGCAAATGCAATCAGCGGAGGTTGTTACACGACTCGCTGAGGCGTGCCAAGGTTTTTTAACAGGCTTCAGCTGAAAAACTGTCTTGAGTAGCTGCAAACTAAACCTGTCATAGCCATTAACTGAGACTGCAGCGTATCTTCAGCAAAATGCTCGAGTAACGGCAAGTCAGGCTTGTGTTGTGTCGAGACCGGGGTCAAAGCTTGTCCCAGAGAGGAGAGCATGCGGAAAGGTAATACACTTAATGTTGTAACATATCAGAGGCGATCACTCTGGGTCTTTTGCAATGCATGTAATTATCCTCAGACATGCAATAACAAGGTCATAAGGTTCTTTAAAAACAAGTTGAAGCATCAGCTGAGAAGAGGGCATTCACACCATGCACGAACCCAAATGCTGCAAATTTTGTTTTATATTTTTAGAAAAAGCAATAAAACCTGTGAAAACCACGTGGTGAGCTATAACCCAGAGGACTCCATCTCCACGCATCTAGATCAGAAAGGCTCTTGTGCTCTGGTTCTGTTTTGACCTACTGCATTGATAGAACCTGCTGTCATCAACCAAGATGATACTTCACTATCAAATGGTTCGTGGTAAACTACAGCCTGACTGTTCACATCTTCACACAGCAGCAGTAGAAAGACAAACATCTGACTGTGTACAGCATGTGGATGATATGTAAAAATGTGGTATTGTAAGTGTCTGGTTTCCCGTCAGGTCTCATTAACATGTGCACTTAAAATTACCAGAATTTTCACACCGTGTTTTTCCAGATAAACACAACAGATGCACCTGATGTTTTGTTTTTCTTTTCTTTTCACCACACTTGATGTGGGTTGTGTCTGTAACAACTAGCTTTCTCTTTCACAGTGGTGAGGATGTTACTCTGCACTGTTCTGCTCTCAGACATTGCATTTTGAATCTTACATACCTTTTTATTGAAGTCTACGCATTTACATTGTAAGAGCTGCTGCATGGTGAATTATCTCTTCTAAGAGCCTTCTGTCTGATGCACTTCTCACTGGTTATAGACTGCATGTGCTTGCATCTTCCCCAACAAACGAAAGTGTTGATCCATGACACATAATCTCTCCAAAAATGGTGGTGCAACGCATTTTTATTGGGCCTGCAGCGTCAACACAAGCCAAAGCAATAAAAAGAAAAACCACACATCTTGTGTGTGGAAAAAATGGTAAAACCAGAAAATCAGAAGGCTACATTTACTGCTCGATGACTGGAAACTTGCTCTGTAAACATCCAGGTAGCTGAAATGCTAAAGGAATAGTTATGCTTTTCGCTGAGAGCTGCCAGGAGCATCAAACTCTCAGCAACAAAGCAAATTTCCATAAATATCAAAATTCTTCCATTAGAAATAAAAAGCTGTTTTCTCAGTGTTATCAAGAATCGGTCACATCAGTACATAAAAATTGCATTCGACCGATGTCCTCATATGATCCAGTAAAAGCCTTTATTCTCTGCACTCAGATCATTACGACATTAAAGAAGAGACAATGCGGGTTTGTTCTAAACAACCAGCTCATATCTCTTGAAGAAGCAACCAAAACATATCCAGTCTGTGTGGGTGGTTGGTGTGTGTAAAAAAAAAAAAAAATAGGAAGAAGGTTCATACGGATACAAACAAAACATTCAGTCCTCAGAAATGATGCCGCTCTCCTGAGGGCCAATTAATAAATTTCACATATCACAAAGTTTCCATTACAGACTGCGGTTCAGAGTTCACAAAGTTCCTTAACGTATCACTTTTCAGGTTCTTTAATTCTCTGAACATGCTGTTAAACATGAACACAAACCTTGACCTGCACTCCTACACAACACAGAGATTGATATTTGAAAATGTTTCCAGCTGTGTAACCCGGACTCATCCAGACTCGGGAGCCTGCGCTGACCCACCAAATCCCTCCACTGAACCTCCAGCAGGCTTTGGCAACAGTGATTAGGCCAGCTGTGAATCTTAGCAGGCTTTCACTTCCTCGCCAGACTAATGAGTGAAAGCTTCATCACTCAAACATTGTGAATCAAAACTAGGTTAACCCCTTAGCATCTGGGTGTATTCAAATCTTGTCCTCGGTCAACCTTTCAGAATTTCCTGATTTAAGTTAATTTGAAAGTTCAAGGAAATATAGACGTTGTTGCACACTTGGCTGATGCAAACAAAACATTGATTGCACTTGGGATTGATTGCATGTTTTTTGTCAGTGCAGCAAAACCAAAAATGCGACTGGAGTTTTTCTCACGTCCCCTCTGTCTCACTCTCTCGCTATCTCTGCAGAAAATCAGAGCAGCCGTTCAGCTGAGTGACTCCCTAAGCCTGCGAGTCTTCCTTTCTGTGTGTGTGTGATATGAAAATGTGATTGTGTGTCGACACACAGCTGCAGCAGCTTCATTCATACAGGTGTCATCTCGTCCAGGAAAGCCTGTATCGGGTTTCTGGACATTGTCAGAGCAGGTGCAATGAATTATCTTCCTGTGCATGTCTTTGTTAAAGGCTTTTTTTCCTGTAATCTTCTACCTCTCCATCCTTTCTTTCCCCTCTTTGCAGCCTCAAGGTAAGATCTTGACTTATCCAAACTGTAACATAACACTAAAAGAGTACTACTTACCCTAATGGTGGGCACGTTTCAGAGGAAGGAAAGAGCAGCCCCTCACTGTGTCTCTGGGTCAGTGGACCTGGGGCAGGACTATCGTCATTGCGGCACATGCGGTTGAAGAATTCGCGGAAGTTTATCAGCTGATTCAGAACTGAAGAGTCTTACTTTATGACAACATTTCGCAGAAAAGGGAAGTACAATTACCACAGTCCTCCACACTGTAGGTGTGGGGTAGACCGATGCCAGCCGCAGGACGGCGGATTTGCGGTCACGTACATGCACACGGGGCAGATGGTGCAGTTGCAGTTGGACTTACTCGAATTTCTCAGAAGTGTTTTTCACACTCTTATCTTGTGTTCTACTACTGGTCTTTTTGCAAAATTTCCATGCAAATGAGATATGTGTTACCGGGAACATTTCAAATGCTGTAACACTGAAAGCTATAGTGCAAAAAAAAAAGTACAGAGAGAGAGGTACTTAATATTTTGGGAAAAAAATAAAAACGTTTTAGAAAAGAATATTTGGCCAGGAGTGACAAAGTGGGCAAAATAAGAAGTAGCATTTGAAGCAGTCATATACCAGGGCATCCAGATTAAGTTTGCTGTAGGTTGTGAAGTGTTGCACCATCATCCTGTCTTGCTTTTCTTGCAAACTACATTAGATAAACATATACTATTGCAACACATACAAAGCTGCACAGATACATACACATATACACACAGGGACCTGCTCATTAAAGCATTGCCCTGAAACACCAATGTTCAAGAACTACACATCATATCTTTAACTTTAGATTTACATGTTTGTTTGCTGTCATTTTCTTTCCATTATGATATAGCAGCAAGACTTGTTGTGATATAGGTGGAAATGACAAACAGCATTCAGCTGTGGCCTGGCACTTGTTAAAGGAGTAATTCAACATTTTGGGAAAACATCAATCTCATGCCTCTGTATTAAGCCCAGAGCCGGAGCTGGGTAATGGTTGGTCTCACTTAGTGTAAAGCAACTGTAAGCAAGCACTGTGTCCAAAGTTCAAAAACACAACTTCCAACAGCGAATTGACACGCTGTATCTTGTTCATCTAATCTGTGCTCAAAAGGTGACGTAAAGACAACAGTTTGTGGTTTTATAGGGAGTCATTTGCTGTAACCGTTTCTCGACAAATACCAGATTATCTAGGTGGTCAGTCTGCACGCCATCTTCAGCTACAGCGTGGGTTGCAAAATACCGTTGGTAAGCTAAGACTTACACATTGGCTATAAAGTCCACCGAGTGACATCAGACCATTGGTGGAGCAGCAGATTCAGTCCAGTGTCAGTGTTTTGGCAGCACTCACACAATCACTGTCGTTACCATACATGAGTGAAACCTAAGAAAACTGTTAGATTAATTAAAATCGAACCGTCGAACGCACAAGAGATGGACGACTGAAAAATGTAGCATTTGCAGACGAGCCATAAATCAGCACCCTCTAGAGGCACGACAATAGCAAACATGGCAACCTCACGATGACGAGAAGAAGAACTCTGAGCGACTGTCATCGCAGCTGATATTTGTGGCTTAGATAATGGTTTATATACATCAAGCATAGACCAAAACCACACAGTAAAGTTGTACATGTGATACTCTGGAGGAGAAATATGCAGCAGTGTGCACCACCATGCCTCAGAACATGCAGCAGGACCGAGTGGATGCATGTGATGGTGCAGCACAAGGGCTGTTTTGTCTCTGCTGATGGATGTTGTTGCAATGGCATTGTTACACAGATTGCTGGAGAGGTCCTTCCTCTCCCTTGATCCACTTCAACAATAGCGCAATGAGCAACAGTGAGATGGTGCAACTTTCTGCCCTGAGTTGACTTTGTTTCTACCACACTTTGTAGTTTCTGTTAGGGCTGTAGAGACAGATAGAAACATGCACACCCACAAACTAATCTACTCCTGTTTCCCCAAAGGTAAGTGGAAACTACAGTATTTGTGGTGCGGATGACAAATTACTGAAGTGACCGTTAGGCCTCGAAATGCATGCGAAGTTTCCCAGCAACTCAATTTTTCGAAAAACAAGTGCTCATCACACTGGTACAATAGTGATCGTTTTACTGGAAATAATAAAAAATTAGTTTTCATATATATGTTAAAGAAGGATTGTGGAGGTTCTTATATAACTGAGACACAAGATGAGGCATCATGACATGGTGAAAAAAGATCAAATTGATGTTTCTAAACATTTAACAACTCATGCATCAGCATTGATGTTGTGAACAAAGCAGACAGAGAAACGGAGCAGACGGTGGCGGCGGCGAGTGTGTGTGAGGCTTGTCTAGACGGCGAGCAAGATCCTTCCCGTCATTGTTGGTTGGCATTGAGGGGCTGCAAAACAGGAAATAATCTCTGAGGGAAAACATACAGTGATGTACATTAGAAAGTCAAACAGGCATGCTGTGAAATAAAGCACTGAAACATTAATTAGATTAGATTTACATTGTGTTACACAGAGCATAAGCTGGGCTGGTTCACACCTTTCCTTCCCTGTTAGTTTGTTTTACAGGTACCACCTTAGTGCTTTTTATGTGACCTATTACTTTGTTTGACATACAGCACCTAAATGCTTTTTATGACACCTATTAAATTGTGACTGTCCATGAGGGATGAGGATCAACATCTATGATATCGGTTTAACAGAATCAGCACTGTAATATTACAACTCTAATCCCTCAGGTCTGTATTTTGTTTACCAATCTGTTTTTCAAACTACAGTTGAGTTCACATTTCGAATGGCCCGTCAGTGATTCCAGATTTAGTTTTCTGAATCAGTTTTGGTCATTGTTTACTGGAGTAAATTCCATTACTGGACCATGACAGGTCCTGCTGGTGGGATTTTGTTCCAACACTGGTGTCTTCTTAAAGGCCTTTTGCGCCATCTGGTGGATTGAAATGATCCAGTATCAATGAAATGTTTGTTTTCCTTTCTGCCCAAAAAGAAATGTTAACAAATCTGACAGGTAATGTAAAGTTTTTTGTGCCTCCAGATTCTCAACAGATTCAGATGCAATGCATTTTCATTTCATACATACAAATAATACAATACAAACATAAAGATCTCTGCATCATTTGAGTTAGATATCTCTGTTTTACCATAAACATCACACATTCTTTCCTCATAAGGATGGTGAGAATCTTTTTTTTAAAAATCTTGAAAAGCACTGTTAGCAACTGGTAAACTGCCATTCAATTAGAGTCAGACAAAATACCACTTGCATTCAAGCTGTAGCAGCAGGTTTACAATATATAAAGACTGCTTTGTTTGCTGACAACAATCAATTATTGTTGGTGATTTTGCATTGTTCATCCAGTTTTCATTTTCTATTGCATTCTGTGGATCTTCCTGTTTTGTTTTGTTTTGTTTTTTTTGCTGCTGCAATCACTGGCTCTTGTATACATATGTTGTTTCATACTTTTATGTTGTGTGAAATTGATTCCTGATGAAGGTCTATGACAGAAATTACACATTTTTTTATGAACTTATTGTAATGCTGAGATATGAGCTAATGTTCAAAATATTCAATTGTAAATTGGGAATATAGTCCAAAATCGCACTGCTGAGAGACAATAATGTCATATGTTAAAGGACAGATAGTTTTGTCTCTGGTTTGCTCCTGCTCAGCATTAGCAAAAACTAAGTCTATCATTTTTAGTAATAAGGAAAATAAATGTCAGGGTTTGCTTATGTATAGACATGCAATTGAGATTGTAAAAAAAAGTCAAACTCTTAGGACTTCTCTTTGATGAAAGACTAACAGGGAAAAAAATAATATAGACAGAGTTGTGACTCAGTTGTGAGAATAATAAATGTAATGTGGTCTGAGTCATGCAGTACACGGGGTGCTGGGCAGGATACACAATTAATGATTTACAGAACAATGATAAGATCAAGATTAGACCATGGGTGTTTATGTTATAGAACAGCAGCCAAATCAGGTCTCATAAGATTGGATATAGTGTGAGCAAAGGCACTGAGAATATGTGTGGCCTTTCATGCCTTTTCTATATTAAGGGAGAGAGATAATGTTATGACTAGACTGAGACTGGGACACTATGAGCTGGCATGAAGATGGACTGTGTTGCAGAGAAAAACAAACACTGAAGCATTGGTTCATGCATTGAAACTGGCTTAATGCCACAGGCCAGTGAATCTAAGTCCTTGAATTCTTTACTGCAACAGTATCACACCTATTCAAATATAATCACTCTGAACTGCAATCCACTCTTCATCTGCAGGGAACAGCAACGTGCCATAAGACACGACCAGAAGAAGACGAAGAAGAAGCTGAAGTCCATGGTTGGCCAGCTTCATCAACCACGTGATCATACGTCATATTCGTCCCTGCTGTTTAGCGGTTAGCGGTGTAGCTGGAAAAACAGTCGTTACTTTTATACGTTTTCTATTTATACAAAACGACAAGCATGGAGATCGGCACAGAGATCAGCAAGAAAATAAGAGTGAGTAACATTATGGGCTGAATATGAGTCATTTGCCCTGGATGTAAAGCCTGAATCACGTCGGTGTAGCGTAGAGGTTGCTAGATAGCATTAGCTGCTAGCTACATTTGTCAATTGCAGATGGCAGAATGGGAACACGGTTTTTATTTACAAGACCGGCAACGGGGTTGCTTCATCGCTCATGACGGAGCCAGCAATCATGTTTGCACATGTGTTAGTAGATTTTATTTAATGTGCGAGGTCACAATACCTAAGTGGTTGTTGGCTAACTGTGATTCTGCTCATGAATGATAGTACAGCCCGTCCTTGATTTGGTTAACTGGAAAATCATCTACACTGTCCTTTTCGTCTTTTTCAGGCTGCTATCAAGGGCAAGCTTCAAGAGCTCGGTGCATATATTGGTAAGTGAATAAAATGGAGGCCTTGTTGCTGCTTGGTGCTCCAATCCAACATAACATGCTGTTTGTGTTTCCTCTCTAGATGAAGAGCTTCCTGACTATATAATGGTGATGGTTGCCAACAAGAAAACCTCCCAGCAGATGGCTGACGATCTCTCCCTTTTCCTTGGAAATAATACTATTAAATTCACAGCCTGGTACGATCAACGTTGTTTTCTACCTGTAACACTTTACAGTTATTCTCAACACAACTCTCTTCTGCCATAACATGGGTTTGTTTGATTGATTTTAGGCTACAGGGTGTCCTGGAGAAGTTAAGATCTGTTGCAGTCGGTAAGTAAGATTTTTTTTGGTGAGCCTTTTTGATCTGCTTTGCTTTCCATTCTTTATAAAGCTGAACAGATTTCATAAGGTCTTTGGTATTTGACTGTTTAGCAAGATCTTCTGTGATATTATGTGTATGGTGATATATGTGTGTAATATATTTATATACGATTATGACAGACTCATCAAGTTTGTTCTTTTATTCATCAAAGTGAAGATCGATCAGATGTACAAGTTTTTCGCCACCTGAAGGGAGAACTGTTTTATACTTTTTAAATTAATGTGACCTATGGTTTCAGTGTCTCAGACAAGGTAATGTTTTCTTTCTCCAATTGTCTACATGGCTGTTACAGAGCCTGCTTCCCTCAGACACCAGCTCCAGTCTGACAGTGGCGCTGTGGCTGGAAAGAGCCGTTCGTCTCTGAGTGAAGACAGCAGAGCAGAGGAAGCGAAAGTACTGACAGTGTCCAGCTCACGCTCTGATAGGACTGAAGCACGCGTGTCCAGTTCTGCTCATGAAAGCAGGTGCCTGATGCAAAGCTACAATTTCATTGTCTTGAACAGAACACGTGCTAGAACCTGCAAATGTGAAAACACCTCCTCTGTTTGTTATCAGGAGAGGCCCCACGGAGAAGAGTTCCTCTCGACTTACCTCTACTGTAAAACCCCTCATGGAGCTGCTTCCCTCAGAGGCCGTTATTGACATCAAACCAGAAATGGATGATGACCTCATCGCTGAGGACCCTGTAGAAATAGGCACCAACCACAATCGAACACGCGGCGCCGCCAGTAGGCCCACAGCTGAAATCTACAGAGCAGGTCAGAGCAAGTTCACATCGGTAAGCCCTGTGGACACGTTTCGACCCACAGAAGGATCCTCTCACAGCAGGCAGCAGGACAGCAGAGGCAGCAGATCCTCCAGAACAGGAGCTAGTAAAGTAAGATTTTAATGAGACAATAACACAAAAACAATAATTGCCTTTACCTTGCCATAATACACAAATTGCCATTGCTTAACATTCTGTTAACAAAGTGTCAGAAATGTGTAGCTAAGGGTCCATAACATTCGTTTTCTGCTGTCTTTGTTCAGCAAGAGGAGTTGTCACGGAAGCGTAAGGCGCCAGTAGCAAGTTCAGTGGTGAGAGTGAACAGAGCAGCAGACGAGGACAGCGATGACATGGAAGAGGAGGATATAAGCTATGGAGGAAGAGGCCTGTCCAGCAGAGTGTCCCTACCCTCTAAACCAGAGCGCAAGTCAGTGTTAACATGTCATGTGATATTTGGGATCAGAGAGAGATCACTGCTATTGGGCTTGAACATTACTGCGGTTTCTTTTATTTCAGACCTACTCTCCCTCCAGCTAAGCAGGCCAATAGGAATCTGATACTGAAGGCCATCTCTGAGGCTCAGGACTCAATCACCAAAACCACAGCCTACCCCACAAGTATGTTTTAATGTGTTACCAACATCTCACTTCTCATAATCACTTTCTTATGCTAAAAAAAAAATAAACAATTGACTCCACTCCTGATGTCCTGAGTTTGCTACTGCAGAGTCATTTGACCCTGTAATGAATGCTGATTGTACCCTTTCCCACTAAAGACAAAAGCCAGATGTTAGTGGGTTTCTTTGACCAGTGTGAAAGAAGTATTACATTGACCTCTTTTCCTTCCCCCAGTACCACAGAGGCAGACTGTTCCTGTGGCCCCTCGTACTCGCTTGGCCAGCAACGAAGAGATGACTGCGGCGATCCAGCTGGTCCAGGAGCACTTTCACAGCCTGGCCCCCAGAGTTCAGGCCTACACCTCCTCCGGACTACCTCCTTCCAGAACACCTGGTATGTGAGGAGTATAATTCATAATAATCTAATGCATGGGTAGACTGACTGTGTCGTAATAGAAGAAAATAGAATGAGTCATCATTGTGATGTTTTTTAAATTGGATTTTTTTTGGATTAGAAATTAACTACTGGACGTCTAGTATTATTTATGTTTGTGTTGTTTTGTTTCTTTTTTGATGTTTGATGGTAAATTTTCCTCCCAGTTCCAGCGAGATCTTTAGCTTCACGCCTTCAGTTGGACTTAGCGGAGAGCAGTGATGGTGGAGAGCAGAGTGACAATGGTGAGTCTTTTTGATCCACTTTGCTTTTCTGGGGCAACACAAGACTCAGTGTAGATAATATTTAAAAGATGCATTAAACTGTGATATCTGCGTTTGTGTTTCACCTCTAGGTGCTGAGGTCTCTGCAGGCAGTGAGGCAAAAACGTTCGACACTCGCTCCTTCATAGTGAGTCGACCACCACTCAGAGAAACTCAAGAAACTCCAGCCAGGAGCCTGCAGCGTCTTCTGGGCAAAGAGGAAGTCCTCTCTGCTTTTCCACGCACTGTCCAGGCCAGGTACACACACACACACGCATTAAAAGAGATGCTCTCAGAACTTCCCATTTATATGTATGCATTCAGCGTGTGCCATTGTTGATTTTTCATGTTTTATTGTCTCCTTTCTGCTCTGTGGATTTTCTCTCTCACTCTAGTAAGGAGAGGGGCGACACTGCCAGCCCCAAGTTCATAGTGACATTAGATGGGGTACCAAGCCCACTGGGAAATTTTGCAGACAGTGAGAAGGAGCTGGACGATGTCAGACCACCCTCAAAGGTCACAGAGGCGACCGTCCATGTCAACACGGAGCCCAAAGTCAGCGTCCTTCACAGGCTACAAGGAAGAGTCGCATCATCTGAAGGTTTGGGACCTCAGCAGATACTACACATATTTACAATGTCTTTTAGTAAAGGGTTGTGTTTTTACATGATTAAGGCTTCTCGTCATATTCTTTTTACACTCTGTCCTCTTCTAACAGATGATGTGATGGACTTTGAGATGGCGGAAGAGGATGCTGTCCCTTTAAAGAAACAGAAGGTGATGGAGCGATGCAAGTTCTGGCCTGTTTGTAAAAGTGGAGATGAGTGTTTGTACCATCATCCTACGACACAGTGCAAGTGAGTATTTATGTTTACAAAAAACTGAAGAAATTATTGATTGCTCAGCATTTAGTAAATCATGTCTCATAATTTTTATGTGTTTTGTTTTTTTATTCTGAAGGACTTTTCCCAGCTGCAAGTTTGGGGATAAATGCCTTTTTGTCCATCCTAACTGCAAATACGACGCCAGGTGTAGCAAGCCAGACTGCCCCTTCACTCATGTCAGCCGCCGAAGCACAGCTGCTCCTCCACCCAGGCCAGGTACTCTGTCGCGAGCACACACTGTTCAGGCTCTCTCTGCCTGCCACACAGTTTGGAAGATAGTGCCTTTAACTTCACTCTTTGTGTTCACAGCCACGCAGCCGGTGCAAACCACCACCGTGTGTCGCTTCTTCCCAGACTGCAAGAAGATGGACTGTCCTTTTTATCATCCCAAGGTAAAACATTCTGAGGAGCAGACATGGAGCTTTGATTCTGTAAAGGTTGTTTTTTTAATGCATGTGGAATCTATGTGAAGGTGCCTTATTTGAAAGTTCATTTGCACTTCCAGTCAGAAAATTCTGCTCCAGCCTGAAGGTGCATTCTGACTTTTGAAATGTTCATTTTCATCGACAGCCTTGTCGCTTCGCGGGGCAGTGTAAACGAGCTGGATGTACCTTCTACCACCCGAACACATCTGTGCCTCCAAGACATGCCCTGAAGTGGACAAAAACACAGAGCAGGTGAACAAACATGGGTCAAACAAAGTGAATGATAATACTAATTTCCATATAGTTGAATTTTTTAGCCTGCTGATAAAAGTATAATATTGCATAATAGAATCTCCACTGAACACAATGATCAAGGAGAATTTCAACCAATATAACATTAAAAGATGTTACATAAAAGCCATTATTTTTGTAATATCATTTATATCTGATTTGATAATGAAGTTAATTTCTCATCCTTTTTATCTTTATCTCTCGCAGCTAAGAAAGTCCAGGCATTCTGACAGATTTCTGGTGAGGGCTAATACATGAAGCTATGGAAGATGCTCTGTATCTGTCTTCATGGATTTTCATTCTGAATTAACTGTTGTATCGTTTCATTTTAATGTATTGTTTGGATTTATTTTTAAGAGAAGTGTTTTGTAAGATGAACGGTCAGGTTTTTGCTGATGCTCTCAGAATATTAAAATACTGCGCAGTGAACTTTACATTTATCTCATCATCATTTGTGTCATGTTCTTAATAGTGTTGGTTCATGGAGATGTTCACCACTGACACGTGATTATTTTTAACAAGCTTTGATACAGTAACGATCAAGCCAATGAGAATGGTTGTTGCCTGTTTAGTTGAGCTTTTGTTCTTGACTCAAGGAGATGATCAGGTATAAGACAGATGCAGCAGCACAAAAATATCAACCTTCACAAATCTGCTTCCCTCTTTGTTTACACCACCTACACCTGGAGAACACCTACTACTACATTGACCACACTGAATACTTCTCATGGCGTCCTGCAGGTGGAGACAGTGAGCATCTTTCAGTTTTACTGTTGAAATGTGCTGTACAGAAAAGCATAACAAACGTCAGGCTTTTATTAGTGATTTAATGTTGATGGTTTGTTCTACTGATATGTGACACTGCAACAACCTTTAATCAATATTTACATGTCTGATATTCGATTATCAGAATTGCTTTATTTGCCGAATGTACACAGGATGTATCAATGGTACCATATGGTGATTGAGCGGGTGAGGACAGTTTAGATGGTGGTTCTGTAAATCTTAGTGGAAACACTGAACCTTTGCAACAGTCTGAGGATGGACATTCTGGTGTGATCATTTGATGACCGTCAAAGAGAAGCTCTCCCATGCCAGGTTGCTGGAAACTTCACAGTCCACCACCTGAAGTTGTGTTGTTCATGAGTAGTGGGAGGGTGTGAAGGTCAGTGTTTGTTATTACACCAGAATCAGAAGCTTGGTCTTGTGTGTGTTTCCATACTGGCTGTTCATATTCAATAGGTTCATTCAGTGATACAAAAGATGTACCAATACAATTTGATTTCACTTCTCCCCATGTGAAACCTTTATATCCAATGATTGTCCACCCCACCCTCCCTGGAATAGAGATGTGATCATTTGTAATCAGACTGACTGAAATTAGCGACTGGTGCGATCAGAAAGTTTGAATCCAGAATTTGTCTTTGGTGGTCCGGTTGTGGCACAACTACAGATTATAAACTCAGATTATCTGTGGATCAAATTCAAGGATGTTCTCAGTTGAGGAGGAAGTGTTGCTCCATATCTGGATTGACGCAACATGCAAAGAATACAACATTTTGGAATCACTCGTGTTAAATAATTTTAAAACACAGAACAACCTGAAGTGTATTTGTCAACCTAATATGAAACTGTGTAAGGGTGGGAATTTACCACCATGTTGTTTCCCAGATTAAGAGAAGACCACACAGGTGACATTTGTGGCCAACCACAAAATATGCAAATAGCAACAGAATTTCACAGTTATTGTTCAAATGTCTGAATATTACAGGCGTATGAAGGAACCAAACGGCATCCGAGGGATTGAAAATAACTTCAAATCAGCAAAACAGCCTGGCCTTGCTTTCCCTTTTTACAATTACTCATGAGTTGAGCATAATCAAGCTCAGAGCTATTTTTACGGTCATCAGAGTCAACACGATTCTGCACTTTCCCTCAATAATTCTGTGCTTATTAGAAACCTCCCACGGTCATTTCCAAGGAAGGGAGACCACAAATGAGGGCATCTCAGTTTGCTATCTAAATAAATGGCCCTTCAGGGGTTTTTCCGAGTAGAAGCGAGGCCTGAAGACAGAGGAGTCACTTCTGTTGAAAGCAGCACTTACAATTCATTTAAACTGTACGTCTTCTACATCTACGTCACCTCTGCCTATTCTTATGAGGATCTATGTCGGGTGACCATGTGTGTGAGATTCGAACTGTATTTTCCTTCGACAAGCTGCTATCAGGCCTGTGCTGTGAGATCTTGCTGCTTCTGTGACCTTGAATGAGCAAAAAATGCTGAAGAGATCTGTTTGATTAATTAATCAGCAACACAGCACAAATGCGTCCACGGTTGACTGAAAAATGTCATAATTAAATATAGAAACAAATAAAATCTATTCTTCTTTACTCATGTTGAAATGATCACAATCCACTCAGCATTTTTAAGTCTTTACCACCTTGAGGTCATTTCAGCTTTGGAAATAAACCGCGCTAAGTCAAAGCTTGATTTGTTTTTCTATATTTGTACTGTATTGTGTCTGCGTGCTGGTTAAAGCAGAATTTGACTAATCAGCTTTCCTCTGTGTTCTCGCCTTTCTTTTTTACAGTCTCAACTCTTTTTGGCCAGCGTTAAATGCCAAGCATTAGAAATGTCTGCCCTTGCCCAAGCTCTTCAAAATTCCTGTGATGGTAGAACATGTTTTTGTGTGGGAGGGCTGTTCTGCCAAGCAAAGCTGTTTTGGTCCTGATTCTTTTTTTTTTTTTTTCCTTTTTTTTTTCTCACAAGAAAATCTTGTTCCTGCATCACCAAATGCTACCTCGTGATGGGGGCAAACAAGAAAATAACACGAGAGCTCGCATATGCAGCTTCGCCGTCGGCACCCTCGACCTTAAGGTGGATTTTTATTGGACGTTAAATCTGCAGTATGTGTCAGACGCGCTGATATTTCTTTTTTAGACACTTTCTAAGGTCATAGGTTGAAAACGCAAATTTTTTATTAATTTCCAACATGTTCCCCCCAAACCACTGTGTGCATTCACTGACTTTGACCTCCTCAAGCTGTACATTTTCTTGAAGATCCCCCACACCTTCACAGAGTCATTTAGAGTCAAAGACAATGAGGGAATTCTAGGTGGGGTTTTGGGGAGCCCCTCGAGGATTTTCTCGATGCTCATAGTCCTTGACTTTGCTTCACCTTCTCGCAGCTGGTGTGTGGCAAAGCAAGAAAGCGTGATACAGTTCTGGAAATTACCACCGAGCTTGTGTGAGTCTTCGCGGAGCCAGTCATCCATGTGGACTTTTAGGATGTGCTGTCTCTTGAGGATTGAGTCGAAACATGAAATCATATGTGTGCCTGCTAAAAAAAGAGGAAGAGGGAATGTCCGTCTGAGACACTTGTACCCAGACATACCCCCCCCCGCCCCTACACAGACACAGACGTTTACAACACATAATCACAACTGGTATAAAAAAAGTTGCAGAAAATTAATATTTTGTCTTTTAGGGTAAAGTTATTTTTTTTAATTGTTCCGTTACCAATTTTTTTTTTCACTTAAAAATATTATTTATTTATGTTTATGTAGTCAGGTAAGTTCGTATGTGACACTCTCTCTGACATGATATTCACCTTATTCAAATATGTAAACCCTCAGTATGTTATTTTTCTGGAGTTTACAAGATTACCTTATATGCTTCAACTTTCCATCAGACATGTGACTTCCAGTCTAATGCAACTTACCCAGATTCTTACCAGAAGCCACATCAGATACAGCTAATTAAGTAGACAGCTAGTCTTGTAGTGTGTGTGTGTGTGTCAGAGAGAGAGAAAGAGAGAGAGAGAGATAAAGGAAGAGGGCGAGAGAGAGAGAGAGTGAAAGAGAAGGAGGAGTAACAGAAAGGAAAAGAAAAGAGGGAAGAAAGAGACTCATTAAGCCAAGTTCTTCTCAGCACTCGTTCTGCTACACGGACTCTCCCTCTCTTTCTTCTCTCTCTCTCTCTTTCTCTCTCTCTAACACACACAGCACACACACACATACTCAGGAACACAAAGCAGAAGTGGACAAAGACACGCGGTTTCAGTCGCCTCGGTTGGCTATGGCTCAGGGCTCTGACAGCAATGACACAAGTTACAAGTCTCCATCTCCTGGAAGCAGACCGGTAAGTGTTGCACCTCCATGTACTTTCTCAATAACGTGCCCAGTTTAAGTGGTTATTTTAACTGAGGTTATGTAGATGTATTCAGACATGAATACAGTTCCTGTGCATTAAATGCTCCATACTGTACATCTCCTACATCAGTGTTTGGATGCAGTGTTTGATGCATGTTTGGTGGGCACACCGCTTCTGCCTTTGCTGGCTCTTTTTCACAGTTTTTCTGTGAGTGAGTGTTTCAAATGCACACATGGGCTGC
Organism: Centropyge bicolor; assembly: GCA_037975185.1. Lineage (NCBI taxonomy): Eukaryota > Metazoa > Chordata > Actinopteri > Pomacanthidae > Centropyge > Centropyge bicolor. The sequence continues at coordinate 6,916,594 of JBBMOC010000006.1, forward strand.
AGGCATGACTCGCTTCAAGTGTAGGCTTTTGTGAATTGCAAAAAAAAAAAAAAAAATGTATCACTTATCCAAGTCGTGGGAATCCTTTGTTTCTGCAAGTCCTCGAACTGTGAATGATTAGTGAGCTGTCGGGAACAGACAGCGTGGTAAATACAGGACGTGCTGTACTGTTTCTGTGCATGTGAGACTCATCATCCTCAGTGCTGAGTGGTTTCACGTGTTTCAGTGCTCTAACACACTGTTGCTCCTTTTTCTTCATCATCAGCATCGTGGTAATCAAAATGCTGTTTTTTTTGTGAGCCTCACTTAAAGCAGACGAAGAGGTTTCCAGCTACATCGGTTGTTGTGGTTTTTCCAGTAATGTGTTAACAGACGTTAGATAATTAATTTCTTATCTCTTTGATGTGCAACTGACTCAGCATTTTGAAAAATGAGATTAGTTATTACGATACCAAGACAATCGAGGGTTCAGGACGTGAAACAGGGTGTGAGATGCACAGAACCGTTTGAGTCAGCCACTCCTCGACCCTGCCCTTCTCATTAGGTGTTAGGTTGATCCATCCTCATCTGTCAAACTGACACCACATCCACTTCACGTGTAAACCCACCAGCAGTCTGGTCTTAACCCATAAAAAAAACTGTCAACATCTGTATTTTCTCAGAGCTCCTCAGACGATGCGAAGAAGGTGATGCGGCGGGAGAAGAACCGGATCGCCGCTCAGAAGAGCAGGATGAGGCAAACTCAGAAAGCTGACAGCCTACACTTGGTGAGGAGACAACAGATCTGATACTCATACACCATAAAACAACACGACTGATTTCTGCTGCTTGAGACACGATCAAAAACAGAGAAGACTTTACAAGCAAAGATGGAAAGTTGAGGGATTGTTCTTGGTTGCAGATCAGATTATAGGTAGACTAAAGCAATACTTAGTGTATCCTGGCAAAAATACTGGAGTGAAATTTCCTCCTCCTATATTTAAAAAGAGGATTTGTCAATGATGTTGGTGCAGCCTGAAGGCTCTGCCAGCTGATCCACTTCCAATCCTAACTCTGTGACATAAGGACGTGAACTTAAGAGTAACTGTGCGTGATGCTTTCTCGTGCCTTGTTTGTACTATATTTACAAAATGCTACCTGAGCATGTGGCGCATGTGTCATGGCTTCTGTTGGGCTGCACACTTGGACGCTGCTCTGCCTGTTTGCAGAAGCTTAAGGAATAAATTAGCACGTGTGGGCAATCACTCCCTTTTCGCAGCAGAATCCAGCACCAGAGACTGCGGCGCTGAAATCGATCCGGGCCAGCAGCTTTTTGTTCTTTGCCCCTTATTGTTCTTTCACACGTCTCTTTTCATGTGATAGTTGGTCGTCGGTGGAAAGAAACACTCTGTCGTCTCAGCTTTTACTTTTTTTTGACTTGGCGTAAGATGATTTTCAGAAGTCAAAAGGTCAAAATTTCTGCCTCTGAACATCTGGACTTACAGGTTTGGATCAATGACAGGCTGCATGCTTTCAATTTCTTTTTCACTAGGGTCCTCCAACGTATTGGTTTCTCCAGTAATTGTGCAATAATGTCGTAAACCCTTCGTAGCTCTGCATGCTGCCTCCTCTTACATCAACACACGTTTCAACATACTGACCACATATCCACTCTGTGTCACTTCCTCCTTCGAGCCAGGATGATTTGTGCTGCACTGTACTGTGTGTCACCATGCTGTTTTCAGAGCAGCCGCTTCTGGGAACTTTATCAGAGACATTAGCGAGATTTTTGACCTTCAGAAAAGCCACATTGTAGGCTGTAGTAGATCCATCAGTTTGAGTATATGAGAAGCCTTCCAGTGAATTATGCTATCTCTCTCTGCTTTAAACCTTGTCGGAGTCACAGAGGAACACCAGGCGACCAGGTTTATTCTGTGGTTTTGCTTTCATCGTCTCGCTAGATAAACAGGAAGGCGAATTTTCCCTCTCTATGACACGGTCGCTTGTTTCCTGTTTCTTCAGTAGTATTTTTTTTTCTTCTGTGTAAATGAGCCTGACATTGTGCGTCGTGGGCAGGAGGGGAGAAAACGGCAGTCACTTCTTGTAAAGCGCTGATAGCAGTGGGCTGTATTTGGCTAAGTGACGCAAGTGCAGGGGTTTGCCCAAAAGGTTTAGTGACAGTAAGGACCCACAGCTCAGTGCGATGATCTTTCGGCCACGGTGCGATGACCTTTTCATTAAAGTGGAAGATTTCTCCCCCTGCTATTCCCACACCAAAGAGAAAAACATTTTGACGTAAAGTTTGCTCTACTTTTATTATCTCAGAGTTGATGATGAGCGCAAAAGATAGAAGACACGAGAGCTTGTTTTGGAAAATGAACTTACATCATCCAAGAGGTTGCAATGGCAACTTTTCAGATTGTGGCACTTAGTGAGGTGCAGGCAGTTTCTATTGTAACCTTTGTGTTTGAATCAGTATTCAGTGGCTGATGTTTCATGAATTTTTCACCTTCCAGTGAAGTAGTAAAGTTTTAGATTTTTGATGTTTTTATTAACTCCCTAGAAAAATTTGGTTTTCATTCATTTTAGTACGGAAAGAAGTTGAATACACTCAAAAGTTACAAGAGATAGAGACCTCTAAAAGAGTGAAAATAATCTACTTTTATTCCCTAAATTAAAGTTGGTAAATCTATGATTTCACCTGTATTATTATCAGCTGGTGTTAAGGTAACACTGAACAACAATAGTTTTCTATTGAACATATACCACACTTTTATTCAAATATAGTTTAATAGTTTGGACACATCTCCTCAATCAATCTTTATTTTTTATAGTTTTCTACAATGTAGGTTTATACTGAAGAGATGTAAACTGTGAACACATGTGGAATTATGGACCAAACCAAACAGTGTAAACACAGCGAAACATGTTTTATATTTTAGATTCTTCAAAGTAGCCACCATTTGCTTTGAGGACAGTTTTGCAGACTTGTTGGCATTACTCACCGGCTTCATGAGGTCGTCACCTGGAATCATTTTCCAACAGTCTGAAAGATTTTAACAAATATCCTGAGCACTTGTTGGCTGCTTTTCCTTAACTCTGCAGTCCAGTTCATCCCAAACCATCTCAGTTAGGTTCAGGTTGTGTGATTGTGATCACACTCCATCCCTCTCCTTCTTAGTCAAATAGCCCTTATAACAGTGTGTTTTGGGCCTTTGTGCTGCTGAAAACAAATGATGCTCCCATGAAGCTTAAATCAGATGGGATGGTATGTCTCTGCAGAATGCTGTGGTAGCCATGCTGCTTCAGCGTGCCTCGAATTTTGAATCAATCAACAGTGTCATCAGCAAAGCGCCCCCCCGACACCATCACACCTCCTCCTCCCGGCTTCACGGTTGGAACCACACACGCAGATCCGTTCACCTTCTGTGCACCTCACAAAAACACAACGGTTGGAACCAAAAATTTGGACCAAGGCACAGACTTCCACTGGTCTAATGTCCATTCCTTGTGTTTCTTTGCCCAAGCAGTTCTTCTTGATAACCTCCCTCAATCATGGTTTCTTTGCAGCAGTCTGAGCGTGAAGACCTGATTCACACAGTCTCCTCTGAACAGCTGAGGTTAACATGTATCTGCTGCTTGAATGCTGTGATGCCTTTATGTGATCTCTAATCTGAGATACCATTAATTGATGATTTCTGAGGCTGGCAAACTATAACCTATAACCTCTCCTCTGCAGCGGAGGTAACTGTTGATCTTCCTTTCACGGGGCTATCCCCATTAGAGCCTGTTTCATCATAGCGTTTGATGGATGTTGTGATTACAGTTGACGTTAGATTCAAAGTTCTTGAAATTTTCTAGGTGCCTCAAAGTAACGATAGGCTGTTGTTTTTCTTTACTTACTTGAGCAGGTCTTGCCATTGTATGGATTACTACAGTAGCCACATATTACCTATTAGTATCACCTACTCAAAAACATTAAAGTTCTTCTAATTAACTATTGACAAGCAGATATGATATTTGAGTGAAGCTGGTTATGAGAATGCCGACAGTGTTCAAAGCTGTCAAAAAAAGCAAATGGTGGCGACTTTGAAAAACATATTTTGCTTTCTTTGCATTTTATTGTTTACCATATAACTCTGCATGTGTTGTTTCATAGTTTTAATCTCTTTGGTGTTAATGTAGAAAGTAATAAAGATAAAGATAGGCCATTGAATGCATAGGTGTGCCCAAACTTTTAACAAGTACCGTAAATATACTTTTTTTTTCCTAGCTTGACAGCGATCATGTATCCAATAAAAAAATGACTTGCAATGACACAAGTCTAAAGCCAAAGACTAAGGCCAGCATGCTAACATACGTGCTTATCCGGCAGTAGTAACTTCACTATCACTTCTCAGTGTGTCAGCTAAGATTTGCTGATTAGCACTCGACTCAAAGTGCAGGTGAACGTCACTGCAGGTACTCAATCATAAACTATCGTAATGGACAGTTCTGACCTGATGAGGATACTCGAGGAAAAGACAGAGGTTATTACAGGGCATGCTAAAGGGGGCATGTACTTACCACATTTCATGGCACACACCACACAATAGTTATGGAGACAGTGCAGGTAAAACTATGTCAGCCTCATAATGGTGCTACATTAAATGTCAGGGGGGTCAACAAAGCTGGATTCAACCTCTGAGGACCATGATTGTGTGTATAAAATTTCATCCAATAGTTGTTAAGATATATCAATCTGGACCAAAGAGGTGGACAGACAGACATTTAAATAGATTTTAAAAAAATCAATCATGCTTTGGATCATAAACTAGACGTGGTTAAAGCATGATGTGGTTTTTCATTGATAACAGTTTTATGTCATCCAATCTGACAATAAAAGACTCACACTTCCTGTCCCTGTGCGTTTCCCAGGAGAGCGAGAACCTGGAGAAGGAGAACGCCGCCCTGAGGAAGGAGGTGAAGCAGCTGACCGAGGAGGCCAAGTACCTGTCGTCGGTGCTGAGCAGCCACGAACCCCTGTGCACCGGCCTGACCCCTCAGACCCCCGACCTCCTCTACCCTCCTCATCACGGCAGCTACCACCACCAGCACATCGCCGTACCACACTACCAGCACTGACCTGCATGACTACTGAAGACGTGCTGCGAACTGATGACTGACCTCAACGGAGAGAGAGAGAGAGAGACTGACTGGAGACGTGTCTATAAATGTCAACCATTGTTCCGAAACAGATCAAGGAGTAACATGACAGGCCAATATGTTGGCCACACAATGACAGTATGGGGCCCAAACATTCCGAATTGAAAACTATTTATTTTGCTTCCGCTCATCTGTTTGCTTTTATCTGACTACTATCAGTGATCTGTATGTGAACTTAAACGGCTTGATGAGTAGATTTATCAACCAGTCTATGTTTACATTGGGAGAAAAACAACCTACTGTATGTTCGGGTGACTCAGGCGATACAGTATTTTTGTAAATTTGCTTATTTCTCAGTGTCACAGAGAGCACCTCTGTCATCCTGTCATGTTTTGACTTTCTCGTGTTTGTTAATGTGTTTTGGCGTGTAAATGTGGATCGACGACGCTCAGGACCTTTTGACAGATTTGATTGTGGACAAACAAGAATGTAAAGTCAAGATCCTTTAAAAAAAAAAGAAAAGAAAAAAAGGATTTGATGTACCAAAAAAAGAAACAGCTGGCAGTGAAGAGTGGGCATTGAAGGGGTCTTGACTTGTGTATTGGTGGTGATGCTGGTGTATGACAAAGACCCAGCAAAGATATTTATTAAATGTGATGCCTTTTGGGTGATGACTTTTTTTCATGCCTTCATCTGACTCTCAACATGTTTTACATCTTTAATGAGGGGGGTCTCTAGATGGCACTGTTCACCATTATGAGAGTTACTGTAGTTTATGTGGCCCAGCACGAAAATAATCATTCATATCCTGCTCCATGTGAATATGAATTAAGCTGTCCTTGAACGCAACTGAGGCTTTTAAGTCATCCTTATTTTTGTAAACATTTTAATAATTTTAAAGACGAAAGGACAATAAATTATCTGTCACGTGCACAATATTTATAGCCTAGAAATTTAATTTGTAATTAAGTAGTTATGATCTGAACTGCACATACCAGGCTAAAAATGCAGACATGTTTTAGCTGTTACAAGCTGTAAAAAATTTTTTAAGAGATATCTCAGTGTTTCTGCTCGTTCAGATAACACAAAGAAAAAGTGCATGAAACTCCGCCCAAGAGCTGCGTGTTGACCGACTTGTTTCAAGCTCCAAAAGCGGTTTTCAGCTCCGGGTGGAGGGTCACAGCAGCGGCTCCCGCACGTGTCAACACTCGGAAAACCTCCACCTGAAAGAAAGGATCACAGTCATTCATGAAATTATCTGCAGCTCGTTTTTACACTGTGCAGGACTTCTGGCCGCAAGTTTGGCTCCTGAGCTGACTTCAACCCCCGGGAGGAAATGAGTGTGTGGACCCGAGAGAGCTGCGAGAATCTGGAGCCTCTGTTCGCTTATTATCCTATTATTTCCTCTGTTTGCTTATTATAACTCAACCTGAAAAAAATGCGTTCAGATTGAACTTCTGCTTTTCTACATGAAACATGAAGTTGGAGGCCTGAAAGAGACGCTCGATGACTTTTTCCAGCCACTTTCAGTTTAGTTTGCAGCCAAAAGTGAATTTTAATCCATGCATATGTTGAGGCGACTCGTTTAACATGAGTGAGAAACTTACAATAGAAGATCAGGCAAAGGAGGAATTGGAGAACCATGTCCAGCAGGAGGCGGGTGACGCGGCGCAGCACGCCGGCGATCAGAGTCGCCTGGACGGCCACGGCGCGCCGAGACCCACCCGCCTGTACAAGCGGCGCTGGATGATCGTCCTCCTGTTCAGCTCCTACTCTCTGTGCAACTCGTACCAGTGGATCCAGTACGGCATCATCAACAACATCTTCATGAAGTTCTACCAGGTGGACGCCTTCACCATAGACTGGATGTCCATGATCTACATGCTCACATACATCCCCTTCATCTTCCCGGTCACCTGGCTGCTGGATCGAAAGGGGCTCCGGGTCATCGCCCTGGTGGCCACCGCGCTCAACTGCGCCGGGACCTGGATCAAGGTGGCCAGCGCCAGGCCCAACCTGTTCCCCGTCACCTTCCTGGGCCAGTTCGCCACCTCCTTCGCGCAGGTGTTCATCCTCGGCATGCCGTCCCGCATCGCCTCGGTGTGGTTCGGCTCGGACGAGGTGTCCACCGCCTGCGCCATCGGAGTGTTTGGGAACCAGGTGGGCTGAGAAACACTCACACACACACACGTCAAGTTAACCCCTTCACCTACTCGATCACCCATTCAAACTATCTGCAGCGGGTCCATAATCGATCATTGATTATTTGGACAGCCCCTCATCCATTTGGCACGTGTGCGTAATTACGCACGGCGACCACAGTGTTCAAGACATAAGCCAGCAGGCTGAGGATGAGAGAGCGAGTGGACGGCAGCAGTATGCACATAAGAGCATACAAGAGACTTACATTTACAACTGTGCAGCCATCATGTAGCTTAATTTAGATGTGTGTAACCTTTCATGGAGGATTTGAATCTCAAAGCAATAGCAGACTAAAAACCTATATGAGTTAGAGATAAAACACTTTCTCTAATTATATTTTCATTTGGTAGGGAAACAGATCTCTATACACATTTAACCACTCAAATGCACCTGTCTTTCATTAAATATATGGATGAATCTCTGTGTTCCAAGAGGCTCATTTTTATAGACAGTAGCTCTGTCCAAGCTTCATCTACTTCCTCAGTTGTGCTCATAATAGTAACCACAGAATGAGTAATACTAGGAAAAAGACAGACTAATAAAGGATGCAAATTTGTGTTAATCACCAATATAATAGTGAGAGTTAAAAGGCATCAAGGGAGCAATGTATAACTGAATGCAGATGTGTCTTCTAAACAAATATGGAAAAGTAAAAGTTGGATGAAATGGAGTAGAAATTAATGTTCACTCGGTTTATGTCATTGTGCCAATTATGCCTAAGCGTATCTTGAAGCTGTGAGTGAGTTCAGATGCCCTCAGGCGTCAAAGCAGTTCTTCCAAAAATGTTGATCCTGGTCCAGGGACAAATTACAGGATGTGGAAGGTACATGAAACAGTAGCTTGTCTAATACGCCCTCAGGTAGTGACACTGTGTGATAGACAAACCAAGAATCAAGAGAGCATTAGCTGAAACACTAGTTTATACAATAGTCTGTATTAACTGCATGTACTCAAAACAAACAATACATTCAGGGTCATTATTTTGAAAGTGATAGACCATTTATTACATCTTGAAACCAACTTTGTTTTCTGGATCTCTGACTGTGACTTGTGATGTTTCATTTCCCACAACATACAGAATTCTTCACATACGACACTTATTTTACTTTTATGAAAAATACATAAACACACACACGACAGCTATTATTGTGCCGCTTTTGTTTTCTGTTGATCTCAATGAGTGGCCGCGGGGCATTTTAACATCCACGTGAGCAGCCAACAAAGCAGGCAGGAGTGCAAAGATCAGCATCGTGCCACTGTTCATATAAGCTCACAATCAGATTTAACACTTTAAGGTTTTGAACAAACAACACTTGAGTCAACTTACAGTCCATCGACTCCATTTAAATGTCACTGAAAAGTCATCGCTCGGTGATGGATCATTTTGCCGTGTGTAACCCAGAGCACGAGCTGGGTTTTTGGATGCAAGTAAGAACAAACATTTGCTGGCTTTCTGAGTTATGTTGTTGTTAACAAATATTCTGGTTTCACCATCCAGTCTTTGTGCATTTGATGCTTTGGTATTCAGACAGGTTAAACAGCTTTTTCAAACATTCCAACTATTCATGCTGACATCTGCATCGAGTCAGTGCAGATATCAGAGTTTGATCCTGTTATGTCAGAGGCTCTTTCCTCTCATTTGACAGCTGATTAGACCAGTAATCTGGCATCCATACAAAAAAGGCCTCATTTGGTCGTCATAGTTTCTTTTATTGCCTCTTAACTGCTTTTTTATCGGCACATCTCATCATATCACACCCTCATTTACAAGGAGGAAATCAGAGGCATATCTCAAAGACATAACACTGCAGGCTTTATGGCCTTGTCAATGTCATCTCATTTACACTGTCTTCAAGGGCTTGAATGGCGCAGTCAGCACTAACAACATAAAAAAATCAAGTAAAAAGTCTGTTGTAAAATTGAAATTTTAACCAGCATTTAAATGGATCAGAGGAATTGAATGTTCTAGATATTATCCTTAACAGTACAGGTATCTGTAGGTGATCAATAACAAAGACTTGGAAATATTAACCTATTGTAGGAACTCCAAAAAAAGTTAACCTTTACAGGAGACTTAAAATTCAACAGTGAATTTTGTCTGTTTTGTTGTCTTCTGTTATTTGGACCGTTAACTAAGGAGGTCACACGGGGTCTGAATCGGTGGGAGTGGTTTAGGTAGAATTGGAAGAATTCCTACATCAGCATCACATGATAGGACCAAAGATATGCATTGAGTTGTGAGTGGACGCCAGTATCTCCAGCCGTGCTCGCTCTCCGGCTTCTCTGAGGACAGCATCTCGGTTTGCACTCAGGACAGCAAGCGTTTAAGGACACCGGCTCAGACCTCTCACCTCTCACGTTCCGGGGGCCCGGTTGAAATGCCACAAAACGTTACTCTGAAAGACAACCGTGAAAATGCTGAACTCGGTGTCGGAGGGTGGCCGTGGTCCAAGGCTGCTGTGAAGGACCTCGCTCCGGGCCTGGCTTCGCTGCAGTGGAGTCCAGGACCTTTAGGCCGTGCCATCTCCGTCGGTTCACGGTTAGATGCTGAGGCTCTGCACGGGGACCAGACAAGCCTGGTCCCCAAGGCCGAGACCAGACTTTACCATCGTCGCTGGCTCATGCTGTTTCTCTTCAGCGCCGTCTCAGCCAGCAACTCCTTCATGTGGCTTCAGTACAGCATTATCAGCAACATATTCATGCGCTTCTACAACATTAACTCTCTGGCCATCGACTGGTTGTCCATGATCTACCTGCTCACTTACATCCCGCTCATTCTGCCCGTCCTGTGGCTGCTGGACAACAGGGGAATCCGAGATGTTGTCCTCGTAGGGTCAGCCTTTAACTGCATTGGCGCTTGGATAAAAATTGGTAGTGCCAGTCCCAGTATGTTCCCAGTCACCTTTTTTGGCCAGTTTGTGTGCTCGGTAGCCACGGTGTTCGTCCTTGGTATTCCTTCTTACCTTGCCTCAGTGTGGTTTGGAGAGAAAGAGGTTTCCACTGCTTGTTCTATAGGAGTTCTGGGAAACCAGGTTCGTCTGAATATCTAACTGATCACCAGTTCATTTGTTCTCCTGTAGCAGGGTCCATGCAGAAAGGCTGTCTGACCGCTGTCTGTAGATTATGCAGGGCAGCACTGGATGCCAGAGTCACATAAGACTTCTAGTGTCCTGGTGCGAGAGTCCTGAGAAAACTGTGTTAACTGTTCGCTGAAATCATGTCGTCACTCTTTGGCTGTTCAGCTGTTTGAATGTGAAAAAAAACTCTTTCCCAATTGTAAAATGCTGTGTTGGATTAGTCAGGTGACATAGAACTGCGACGCTTAGTTGATCGAAAAGAATATTAATCAGCAAATATTTTGATAATCGATTAATTGTCTCAGTCATTTCTAAAGCAAAAGTGTCAAACATCTCTTCTTGTTAAATATGAGATTTTCTGCTTTTCTTTGTCATTTATTATCATAAATGAAAGTTTTAGACTCTTGGTTGGACAAAAGAAGAAATTTGAAGATTTAAGCTGCGATGAGCATTTTTCACTTTTTTTTTTACTTTTCATAGACTAATTCAAGTAATAGTGAAAATAATTGGCAGATTAAGCAAAGTAAGAAAATAATCCTTAGTTGCAGCCGTAGACAGATGCCATTAACACACGTTCAAACAGCAACCAGATGTGGGAATAATAAGAGAATAACATAGCTGTCATGTGGGATGTTTCACTGGTGAGTGATATTGTAGCAGAGCTTTTTTTGAGGGTTTGAAAGTTGAAAAAGAATATATCATTCAAGGGTTAAAAATAACTTGAAATCATTTATTGTAATAGTTAAAAGGCTCCCGTCTATTTTTAAAAACAAAACAAAACAATAACAAGCAATAACTTTTGAACAGTTTTTCTTTAACTTGTGTTCTATGTGTTCTTGGTCTGACAGCTGGGTATTGCCATCGGGTTCCTGGTGCCTCCTATCCTGGTGCCTAACGTGGACGACATGGACGAGCTGGCTCACCACATCAGCGTCATGTTCTACATCACGGCAGGGGTGGCCACCTTACTCTTCATCCTCGTTGTCTTTGGTAAGATCTGTCACGTAGCACATGAAGGTTCAGTCCACCCCAATGACAGCCAGTTTTGGTTTTATAAGATAAGATAAGATAAACCTTTATTTGTTCCTAAGTTATGTGCCAAAGTTTCAAAGACATACATTTGTGAATTATCTCCTGCCACCTGGATTTGTTTTATGCTGCTCAAAGCATTGAAAAAAGTTTCCTCAATCGAAAGCAGTTCCAAAGAAAATGGTTCAAATTAAAGTCTGTTGATTATTCCCAGCAACCAGGACATTTTTTCTTGAGTAACATAGTATTGTTGTGCACTTTTTCAGATATAATTTCTCGGTCCGTTGTGCAGCTCCATCCTGTCAGAGGGGAGTATCCTCAGAGCCAGACATGTTAAAACCTCAGCAGATACAACCGAAACTTTCTGCATGGGTAGACACCGCAAATATGTTTTTTTGCAGTTTCGGCAGTTTTTGAATTTACATATACACAAAATGCAGATTAACTGTATTTAAATGCGATTGATTTTAGAAGTCATTTTACTGCAACCAATGATTTTTTTGTGAATGGATAAAGAGGTGAAGTGAAGCAGTCAAGCGAGAGAAATGATTTTGAATCGTCGCAAAACTCTTCTACTTGCCCTCAGAAACTTAGACTTTTTCACTCAAGCCGATGGGATTTTCTTGTTCATTTGATCTACCTGACCATGGTTTTAATTTACAGCAAGACAAGAAGCACCATTCAGTGTTCAAGAAAAGTGCTGACCTGCGTGTTTGAACAACACAAAACCTTCCCTGAAGGGGAGATTGACAGAAAAGATACCATTGTGGTACGAGTACGGTCTGGAGAAATGTCATGGGAGTGGGCTCAAAAGTAGAAGAGTGCTTCAGCATACTACTTTGTAAAGTATATGTTAGGTATAGGTATATTAGAAGTAGAAGACTGGTCATCACAAAAGGGCTGAATATTGTCTGGTAGAAGGAAGTGGCGTGGCTTCACATGACGAACAGGATGTGAGTCTTCAGGAAAAATGCTTAGTTGCAGTCTGCCTTATATCTGCTATCCATGCATTTTGGCCCTCTTTTTTCTATTGTTCCCTTATATATGTCAAAGTTTATATGGTTATTATTTAGATGCATTTAGCACTTCATATGTAGCATTTATTACATATATTACAGAGATAAATAGAAATGTATGCTGTGTCATTTTGAGAGGCCATAGATGAGTAAGACATGCAGTCAGTCAGAATACAGTAGGAAAGGACTGTGTTGTAAGTTTGCAGGACTCCTCGACAGAGAGCACGGGGCAGGGTGGATTCAGAGGAACAAGTGGGATGAAAAAGCTGTTGTCCTGTCGGGGCGGGTGGGGGGAGGAGAGGAGCGGGGGAGCTCGTAAACGTTCTGCATTCAGAAACACAAACGGATGCTTGTGGAGGAATTCCATAGTAGCACCAAGTACAACGTCCAGACTGACTAAGCTGACAGCGGTAGTATGTCGACTACAGTCTCCTGTTGTTCATAAAGCACCTTCAGATGCAGAGTTCAGCTCATTCTCTGCTCACTTAAACTAGTCGCAGGCTGTTTTGAATCTGAGGTTTGAGGGGTTTTTTTCGAGTTTGGCTCATAATTTATATCAGTGGTTTTGTTTTCTTTGTGATCCCTTAAAGTAATAGTTCACTTGGATTTTTGCTTTAGAGGAAGATGAGACAACTCTGCTCTCATATGTGTGTGGTAATTATAAACATGAACAGCCAGTAGATGGTTTGATAAGATCTTAGAGTTCAGACTGGAAACAAGGGGAACAGCCTCACTCTCTCCAAAGGTTACAAAATCCCCCTACCAGCATCTCCAATCTTGCTAATTAACACATTATACCACCAAAATGTAAAAATTAAAAAGTTAGGAAACAAGGGAATTATGTGATCATGTGAGATTATGAGTGGCCATACACAACGAAATATATTCAAATCAGGCATAACGTTGCACATGCATATTTACTACACAGACACAAGAGTGGGATTTAGCTTCTCAACTAACTCTCGGAAACAGGGCAAATTTATATTTATGTCAAGCTATTCCATCTACACAAAGTTCCCTGTGTGCATGTCTGTGACTTGTGGCTTTCATCAAAGAGGGTTTTTCCCCTCTCAGACCCTTTCATTTGAATAATGTTTGACACATGAAACAATAGTATTTCACAAAAAGAGAAAAGAAATTAAGTCAAATGTATTCCAGTGAACCTTTGCTTTTTCTTAACAGTAATCATGTTGTGATCCTTTATATTTATCCTGTTCTGGGAGACCAAGGCCCAATGTTGGGATTTGTTTTATGTCAAAATCAAACAAGTGCAATGAAAAGATAGGTCTGCTAAAGATAAGACTCAGAATTGACCACATCAGATCGACCCAGGTGCTGATTCAGTACAGGACGTCCAGACATTCCTCCTCTCTGAGCCATGTGGTGGATGATACTGGACACGGGACGTGACTTATGCTGCTCTTGGTTACTCCAGCGAGATAATTCACACCAGTTGGCCGCAGTAGTTTCATGATATGACACATATACTCACACACTTAGCACACACCCTCACGCATACATGCAAGATGCCATGTGTGAGGGTTGTCCTGCTGGCAGGGCCATCTGTAGCCCTGCAACAGGCCTGTGAGTCAGCAGGGCAGACAAGTCCCAGGATTCGGAGATTTGCATAAACTGTGTGCAAAGAGAGGTGAGAGAAGAACTTTGGCTGCTGCTTTCCTCTAAACAAATTGCCGGCCAACGTTCACCACAGAGAAAGTCTGCGTTAGGACCTAATGGGTCTGGTTGAGTGAATAAGGGGAATCCCTGGGGGTGTTTAAGGAAAATTAGCATGTGCAAATGTTTTTAAAAGGTGTCTTTATGAGAAAAAGGATTTGAATACGACTTTACATTACCTTTGAATAATAAGTAGTAAAATGCAGCTGAGATCGTTTTAACTTTTTTTTAATGTATTGCCAGAGCAGCTGTGAGAAAGAGCAGGTTAGTTTCATTGGATTAGTGAGAACCGGTCAGGTCAGCTGGCTCAGCTCCAGGAACCACAAAGACAGACATCTGTGTTTCCCCATGAGGCGCATGCTTTCACCCAGGAAAAAGACTGACTCAAGCAGGTCACATCACAATTATCACCCCCACAGATGACCCGTCCTCTGGGTCAGAGCCTGGCTGTCTGTCCCTGAGAACAGACAGTAGAAGGATCATGGATTATGTGGAGGTGTGTTGAGTGGACTGTACGTGTGTGGACCTGTCCAGCTGTGGAGCTGGATGTGTCCTGTGAAGTCTTCACAGTCTTGTTTGTTTGAGTGAAGAGGACAAACATGTCCAACCTCTGTTGTTTTAGCCGGTTAAACTGTAATGCCCCCAGCGTTTTCCTTAAATGTTCCTTGTCGTAAAAGTCACAAAGTTAGAATAAACTTTACATACAGAAATTTAGTTTCTTGCTCCTCCAAATTCAAACTTTAATACCCACCTAGTGACATTAAATATACTGACCCCCTCTCTTTCAGTTTGATGAACCAGACTGCAAAGGTTTACAAAGACTACAGAAAGTGTTATTGTATATCTATGCATATTGTATTATTATAGTATTTGTACATCTCAGCTCAAAGCCCTGTCTCTCTGTTCACCTGTAACTGACTTGTGTTTAACATTGATTTCACTCTCTCCATCCGTCAGTCTTCCAGGAGCGTCCTAAGCTTCCTCCGACTCAGGCCCAGGCCACAGCTCGGAGCATCCCACCAGAGCAGTACTCCTACACTGCCTCCATCCTCAGGCTGCTCCGCAACAGGTCCTTCATCCTCCTCGTCATTGCTTACGGTAGGTCATCACTTCTCTCCAAAGTGCTGTTTTCCCATATGGTCTAGCGGTTAGGATTCCTGGTTTTCACCCAGGCGGCCCGGGTTCGACTCCCGGTATGGGAACTAAGATTTTTGCCAATTTCCCGGAGGAAACCTCCCAAAGGGATTAATAAAGTACTCTGTCTGTCTGTCTGTCTGTTTTATTACATCTGAAAAGTCCTTTTGTAGATTATGTCAGTGCTTTAAAATAGTTTTTAATTTCAATTGATGCAAACATTTATATTTTAGGTTTTGATTTAATAGATTCTGCTTGAAAAAGTGGGGAAATTATTATGGTTGATTTTAATTGTCAGTACAAATCCTCTCAGTTATTACGTAATTGACCAGTCCGACTCAGATGTTCAGATATTCTCTGACACATCATCAGTCAGCGATCTTCCCGGATGACATATATCTGTAATATTACCAGGAAAACCACCATCAGACTTTCGATTTAGCCTCAACCCACTCCCTTTAAAGGATTAACTTGTCATTGAGGTTCGTACAAGTCAAAGCTCATAGAGATGTGAGTGTGTTTGTTCTGGATGAGGTTCAAAGTTTGTTCATGATTTAGCAATGTTTAACAAATCACTGGGGTATTAAGTTATATTCTTTACAGTCTGTCAGGTCAGGTTTGTCATGGCACAGCGACTCAGCAGTCAAACAGCTGCGAGCAGTTCATGTGACACAATTCATGTGACTAATTTTAGTGTGTGTGTGTGTGTGTGTGTGTGTCTCTGTCCTTCTGTCTTTCTGTGTATGATCGCTGGAGAACTATGCAGAGTTCACTCGGTTTCACATTTACCTGTGATGACCGCTCTCTGTCCTTGTCCCCGCTCCACCTGTCCCTGTCTGTTTAACTGAGCTGTGGCTGCCGTTCCTGAATGTCCAGTTACAGTCGACAAACAGGCTCATTTACACAGCAGTTATTTACAAATAGTATAATATAGAAAGGTATAAGAATTGCTATTTTCACATTTTGCTTCTTCATTAGATTTTTTAACTTAACTTCAAATGTTGTGACTGTTTAAAACATTTTTTTTTATACTTTGTACTTTATGTCTGAGTTATGACTTTATCTCAAACCTTTGTCCCAGGAAAAAAACTCAGTTCAGACCTTTTATCCTTTTATAGAAATCCTTAATGTGGGACAGCTCTCTGTTTAGGAAACTAGCCTGATTAGGTTCATTTGACACAAGTAAAACCCAAAACCCTTCCACTGCTCACTCTGCGATATTTCATGACTTGCTGAAGGTGTTTATCTCAGTGCTTCCTTAACAAAGTGAAAAGTTTCCTTCTAGGTGTTTTTGTCACACAGCGGTTTGTGGCGTGCAGACACTGACAATATTTTCCAATCCGCAGGTTTGAACGTGGGTTGTTTCTATGCTGTTAGCACCCTCCTGAACCGCATGATCATCGAGCATTACCCTGTAAGTCCTGCCTGCCGTGTCTGTAATGGATATTGGTACATGCAGTATTAAACTGTGTTTGCTTTCGTGCTTCTTCTGTATTGACTTCCAATAATGTCTGTTATCGAAAACCCTTATTACGCTTCACATAGTTTGACATTTCAGGGCTTGTAAAGTTGGCTTAGCTGCTATATTTCGCATTCACATACTGGCAGCTTCAACTGTAACCTTTAAAACCCGGAAATAATTTAACATAACATCAATAAAGTGCGCTGTGGTAATAGATTTAACATGGGTAAATCCAGGTTTCAGACAAAGCATTCACTTCATTCTCATTTTCAAGTTTCATTTAACACAGTTTTCCTATGGGACAAACAGACTGAATATGTGTATGATTATATGGAATAATGTTGCCTCTTTACTGGAGAAAGGGTCGATGTGACACCAGATTATAGAAACTTAAATTACTTTGCTGTAAAAGATGTCTGATATCTCTGAAAATGGCCTGTCCTTGGTATGTAAGGTCACATGGTCACTAATCTAAAGTCTTGTCTTCCTCTGACCCTTCAGGGAGAAGAGGTGAATGCTGGGAGGATTGGCCTCACCATTGTCATCGCTGGGATGGTCGGCTCCCTGATCTGTGGCATTTGGTTGGACAAAACTAAAACCTACAAGTGAGCGTCGCCTGTCCAAACTTTATGACTCCACTTTTCTTTTTTACCTGTATTTTTTATCAAGACTTTTCCAGTTGTGTTTATTGTCATTTGGCCTCTCATCTCAGCTGCAGATGTTAAGTGTTTATGTGTTGGCTGTCGGCTCTTTGTGTGTTTGTCCAGGTGCAACATGCTGATCTAACACTGATCTTTCTGACCTCCAGCCTCATGGCTCCTCTGGCTATGTAGTGACAGCAGTGTCCACCCAATGGGCGGCTTCACTCAACCCCCCACTGACTTATTTACAAAAGTCTTGGTCACCAAATGGGGGAATGCGGGTGTGTTTGTGGCATGCTTGCAGGGACACATTCAGTCCCACCTGGTTTTGTTCTGTAATTCAGATATGTTAATTACTCTCATACTAATGTAAATACTCTCACGCTCTAATTGCCCATTCTCAAATACTTGCAGTTCATCCGTTAACTTCAATATGAATATGAATGAGGATCCTACGCTGCACTTTTTTAATGAATCATACAAGATTAAAATAGATAGGACATGTTTTACCTTTCAAATTCTGTTTATTATAGATGTATGTTCATTTTTATTAATCCACTTATTTTCTTATGATCACTAAACCTCAAGATGTATGAACTTGTGTTTTTGTGGCACTCTCATGTGTATTTTCCCCAAACATGTCTCATGTAATAATAATTCAACAAGTGCCAGTTATTATGTCATGAGTTTTAAAAGGCCTCCAGTGGAGTTTTCTTGTCGACAAGCAAAAGCTCTCCTTGTGTCCAGTGCTACACATCAAAGTGCATTGTGTCTAACCTTGACATCTAACAAATATGTTGAACGCGTTTCCTTCCTCATGAAAATCTGCCAAAGGTCATTTTGAAACTGCACCAGTGAGTAATCTTCTTCACTGGGTTTGCTGCAGCATTTCTTGGCACAATACTGCCACCTGTGGATCAGTGGAACCATGTGAGAAATCGTTGGGGGAATGTGGATGTGCATCCTTTGCATTTGCACCAAACATCCTAAAAACAGTTCCACAGTGTTGCTAGTGGTCGAAAACTCTTCAAGCTACTCTGAGTTTATGATGATGATGATGATGATTATAATGTTCAACGTATATTTCCTGTGTGTTTCTGCAGGCAGACGACCCTGGCGGTCTACTTCATGTCTCTGGTGGGGATGATCGTCTATGCTGCTACACTCAATCTGGGATACCTCTGGGTGGTTTTCATCACCGCTGGATCTCTTGGGTAGTCTTTCATTCTTTTTGGGGGATGTATAGATAGCTAATGTGTGTGATTCAAAATATACTTCATTATTTCAGTCAAAAGATAGAAACCAAAATAATGTGCATGTAGAAATATATTTACTGCTGAATCACCAAAAATACTATCATTCAGTGTGGATTATGTCAGTAAGTAGGCAAGTATTTACACATGCCTCACACTGTGGCTGTGTCCCCTCCACTGAATTCAGCAGGTTAAATTTTTTTTGTTGACATTTGCATCAATAATTTACAGCTGTGTTTATTTACTTTTCAACTTTGGCTTGATAACCATTGACACATAGACTCTACATACAGTAGGAACCAAGGTAAAAATTTGCCATTGTACACACTGACCTAGTTATCAAAGTGAGGAAATGTAGAGCAGAGGTAATACAGTTTCCTGTTTTAGAAAAACACTTTTGTGGAATCATCTTAAATAGTTGACTTCATAGGCGAAAATGATCTACAGGGCTGCATATATGAGCACAGATTGGTCTTCCAGTTTGGGCTTGCCTGTAATGTAGGCACACCTATATAATGTACTATACATTCACACATGCATACCACACGGTATACATCATTCTTCTTATGGTTCAGCCTGAACTGTCAAATAACTCGCAGAAAGCCCGCTGGAATTCCTGCTATTCAGCTGATAAACTGTCTTTTTCCCCAGTGTTTACAACCATTATCTCAAGTATTTTACTCATTTACTCCCCCCTCTATTTCTGTATTTAAAAATTAATGATTATAATTTCTAGCTAATCCCGAAAAAAAACTTTTGCACACAATTATGAAGAAAAAACATTAAGCATAAAAAAAGCAACAACACACAAAGCATCATGTTTATTGCTCTTTGTTCTTAGCAAAGCATCTTCTATAGGCGCATGATGTCAAATAATTATGCCTGGAAACACAGTGTGTACTGACTCAGGTGTTTCCCTAACGTCGCCATGCAAGTAACCGGGTTTCACTTGTTGTCACTTCAGTGGAAGGACGATGCGCTGTTGAGTGAGAAAGTCCTCTGATGTCATCCGCTTTCAAGCAATAGACAAGGGCGGTAGGTGACAGGACATCCACTTGCGAGATGTCAGAGAGAGGGAGCGTCAAAACACTGGACTACTCAATCCTACACATGCAGCATCCAGGCTGTAAAAAGAGCTGAAATTAAACCAACCTGCTTTTCTTATACAATGTTTACTGTGTGTCTGCTCCAGGTTCTTCATGACGGGCTACCTGCCGCTGGGCTTTGAGTTTGCCGTCGAGCTGACGTACCCGGAGTCGGAGGGAACCTCGTCAGGACTCCTCAACTGCTCGGCACAGGTGCAGCTCATTGACCTGCAGGGTCACTGTCAACACAATGGGTGCATTAAAGTTCAGCGTGTCAGCAAAGAGATAACATGATAACAGATGTTTGCGTCTTTACTGGTTGTAAGAAAAAATGTGAGTCATTGACCTTCAGTTAGTTCAGTTTCAATCCAGGCTTCCAAGAAGAGTTGGCCACATTTGTACATTAAGACAAAACAAAGCTCAGCAACAAGAAGAGTCTGCAGAATCTGTCCAGTCAAATGTGCTAAAAACCTGATTTAACTTTGCATTTGAAGTAAGTGGATTAGTTTGTTTACAACATGAAAGCTGCAATTTACAGCATGAAAAACACCACAGTGATAAAAGTGGGGACAAGCACATTTTATTGCAGTTTTTTGTTGTGGCTGTGTGGCTGTTTCTATGTGTGTGTGTGCACGAAAATACCAACTTTATTTCGAACTATTCCATTTTGTGCATGCACAGGTGTTTGGCATTATATTCACCATCTGCCAGGGAAAGATCATCGACGGCTTCGGCACGCTGGCAGGAAACATATTCCTCTGCGTCTTTCTCCTAATCGGCACAATAATGACAGGTAAGGCTTTTTCTGACTGTGAAACATATGCTGCATGGAGTCATAGCAAGCTACTGATTTGATGTCACACATGGCGATGCCTAAGAATTGTCTTTGTCGCTGTTTCTATTATGAGTTTACTAAGGCTCCTGTGGGAAAATGCTCAATTCCAAGAATGAAAAAGGTTACTGTGTAAGTTGAAGGACTGTTTCAGGGTTGATTGTTGTGATACAGATAATTTCCGATACAATGACAAATGTGCTTTTTATTGTTGCATCTACTTAACAGGAGACACTTTCTCAGAGCAGTTCAGAGTTCTTAGAAATTCCTTCCTTTCCTTCGAAGGGTTAAAAAAAAACACAATGCTGTGCCACATTTAACTGAAGATTGTGTAACCACAGGTATTGTCTGGATCCACCCCCCTCACTCAAAAGTGAATGTTTTTCATTAAGCAAAGCTCCAAGTTTTGAGAAAAACAAGTCACAGGCTGGAGTGGTAAACATTTTGTTGTCTGACCAATTGACTTTTGCATCAATCTGAACATAATCATGTCAGAAATGCTGCTCATGCATACTGACACACAGTAGCATCTCAGTCAATGCAAAGCCACTTTAGGTTTATTTGCACGGGCCATTAAATTGTTCATGAGCAATAGGTAACTTTTTAAAAATGCTTTAGCCACCGAAGCGCTAAACTTTGTGCACACTCAAAAAAAACAATGCAAGACTACTTAATGAGACTTTTCTGCTCATAAAGGTCAGCAGAGTGACTCACTGTCTTTGTAACTTACTCAGCATTTAGACATATGAGTCTCCTTGTTGTGGGCATCACGCCAGTTTTTCAAAGGAGAAGAGCAGCTTTGTGAGAAACTCCCACTTCTTTGATTTGTCATGTACTGCAGAGTCCTATGTGAAGCTGCCATCTGAATGCAAGGACACTATCCACACTCTGTCATATATTCAGTTACAAAGGTTATAATTTGTTGTGAAACATTCTCCTTAAGTGGAAGCTGAGGTTAATGATTACGTTGTCTTCACGCTGTTTTCATAGCTTTGCCTTGCAAAGATTGAGGGTAAGTAAGGATGCATGACTGGAGACATATTTACTTAAGATTTGCATTTCTTGCCCGACAGTCTTGAAAAATACTGTAAAATGTGTTTCATAATTCAATAGACCCACTGTTAGGGTTGTAATGTGTCTGTGCACAGGCGCCATCTACTGGATTGTCAACTTTATTGCATCATGTCACCCACACTTTTATTTCTGAATTTAAAATTAATCTATACATGCCTTTAAGATGTATTTACAGTAGGACGGACCCTAAATAATATTTGTTCTCTTGTTGCTTTGTCTGTTCTTTGTCTATATTTCCCTGCAGGCTTAATAAAGTCTGATCTACGCAGGCAAAAAGCAAACCTGTTGGCCAAAGCAGAAGTAAGTGTTAAAGCTTAATCAAGCAATGTTGTGCTTTGTTGAGGATATATTGTAGGTGGTAGTGTAACGTGAAATAGGCCTTTTTTTCACAGAGGACATTTTGACACATCACAGCAGGAAAAGAACATGAGTAAATGATAAAAATGAATGACTTCTGTTTTGGTGCTTCGGTTTCAGGGTCCTGGTCACAGACTGTCACAACTTACTCGGACGTTTGAATAAAACAGAGCCATAGTTAACGTTATTAGTAACACATGCTTCTCCTAGTGTGACAAGTCAAAATGTCTGCTGTGAAAATTTTATTTACTTGTCATATGTTTCAATGGGATGCCTTCGATCGAAGTCACATGTGCGTCTCGTGCGGTTCCATATATAACTTACTGCACTTCCTGTTGTGTCTGCTTTCACCGTCTTGAGTCTGTCTGCATGTCTGTTCCAATTTTCCATAGCATGTTATTGAATTTGTTCAGATACTACTGTGCTGTCTCTGCTGCATGCTGAGCTGTGTCTTTCTCAGGTGTGTGCATGTTGTAAAACACAGCATGCGTCTGCTGGCATGTGCTTACATGTTAAGAAATGGGTGAACTCACAGATACCATAGGAGCCTATTGAGTTTGTTTTATTGCTGTGATTTGCCCTCCTGTTCTTATATTCTGCTGTTTGTAATGTGACAAAAATGAGGGTGACCATGGACAAGTCCTTCGTTGTTGATGCCAGGCTGGGTCTCCAAGCTCTGTGGTGAAGTTGCTGACGAGTGCAAACAGGAAATCGGTCAATTTTCTCACATCAGTTTCGGACGGAAGGTTAGAGAAGAAGATCAATACCACTCTCTCATCCACACATTAGATAGAGCGCAAGAGCCAAGAGGTGATTAGCTTAGCTTAGCATAAAGACTGGAAGCAGGGGGAAACAGCTAGCCTGGTTCTTTTTCTGCCTACAAGCATCTCTGAAGATCACCCATTAACACATTATATATCTCTTTTAGTCCATCCAAATACTGAAGTGTAAAAACAATTTACTTTTAAAATAGTTGAAATCTTTTTTTTTTTGGGCTGGGAGCCGAGTCAAGCTTCTGGTAGTAACCTTATATTTAACTGACAGATGAGAGGTAGAATATTATTGCTGCCCAAAAATTAACAAACCACTCTTTCCTCCTGATACTTTTTCGAACTTGACACATGTCAAATCTACACTGGTAAGTTTAGAAAAACTTGAAATGCTTGGTTTAAAGGTTCAGTCCAAGCAATGAGTGGTATCAATTTTCTCATCCAACTTTCTGTAATAAAGTGAGTAATCCTATTTCCCAAACCTATTTCTTAAAGCATAACATCCAAGCTGGATTTAGTTTGAACTTTGAGAATAACCCAAGTGACTTTAATCACTTGTGAAAAACAAACATAAAAGAGGGAATTTATTCAAATAAGAATTCAAGATGAGATTCAATGGCAGCACCTTCACCCCAGACTGGAGACCCACACTTCTGTAAATGGTGAATGAGAAGTGATCAGTAGCTGTTGTTTTAGGCGGAGAGACAGATGTCGGGACAAGACTACGGAGCCACGGCACTAATCTCCCAGCCGCGGACTCCTCCCTCTCAAGCCTGATCAATAAACCTTTCTCTGCTTCCACAAAAAAAAAAAATCTGCTTAAATCTTAGCTCGACACGCAGACGCGCAAAGGTAGGAGCAAATCAGCACACACTGTCGATGATCAGCAACACCTGCTGCACATCCTTCCACCTCTCACCGTCACACCTGCCTTTTCTGTGTCAGCTTCTCACAATCACGCCGAACAATATTCATGCAATCATGTGAATATAAAAAAAAAAAAAATCACCACGACTCTTTCAGTTTGTGATTTTCTCCAACTGTGCAACTCCATCTTAATTTAACTCATTTAGATAAACTAAGTGAGCTCAGGTAATAATCTCAACACAGCCCATGCACCTGATATGTATTTGACAATAATAAGCAAGTGTGTGTGTCACGTTTATACATACATTTCTCCCAGAGGATTAATTTACAATGTATATAACTGACTGACTTTGAAACTATAACTTTGAGTCTTTTTTATTCAAGCGTTTGTTTTGTTATATATCCATATACAGGCCCTTTTCACAGAAGACATTTTGACGTGTTAAACAAAGGTTTCAATGATAGATAATAAATATGATTATTAAAATGATTTCTGATGATAGAAAATAAACTGCAGTGCTTTATGCCAACGAGAATGTGAAGTTGCTGTTGTGCCTCGAAGTGCACAAACAGGAAACCTCTGTTAGCTGGTCAGAGGTCACATTTTATGAAGGCGATGGATGGTTTTGCACTGAAACTGCAGAAATCAGTTCCTGTTTGAAGCCAAGGCAGCTCATACTGTCAGTGTGTTTAAGTCATGTCTAATCAAGAAGTCTCTGTCCAAACTGATGGCTTTGGATGAAAAATGCATCACATGGTTAGGCTGACAATGTCTTTTAATGACCCAGTGTGGCTGATGAATAATACAGATTAAAACCTGTATTGACACCACACCACAGTCATAACTTTATATCCTGTGTGTTGCATATTTTAAGGAAACGGCAGGATTTTCAAACATGCTGATGCTATGAATAACTGGAATGAGTGCGTCTGTCTCTTAACAGGTGGCTTCTGTATATGGTTTGGGATGCACACAGATGGCATGTGATAAAAAAAAAAGTTTTGGAAATTTTTTCTAAATGCTGAAATGTCCATCAATAGGCTCTCATGACATTATGGAAACTTGTTTTTTTTTTTACCACACTTATGCACACTCATCGTTGATCCTTTGTAAAGTGGAAATCAATCTGTTGTACATGTTGACTAAAACCGGTGTCCTTCCTACTATAACAAGTCAAAATGTCTGCTGTGAAAAAGGCAGGTTGATAGGTTGAAGTAACATAAACACATAAGCAGGTATGTTTCCTCACCAAAGCTAAAAAAGCGGCCTCAATATTCCAGTTGAACTTTTTAGTCCTTTGCTGTGTTTTGGAACATAAAGTCTGTTATTAACCTGAAGCAACAGAACATCTAAATATGTAAGTTATGACAAGACATTGTGTACTGTTATGTTTAAGTGAATATGTGTTTTGGTTTGTATATGTTCGATCGATGTTTTTGATGAATTCAATGTCTCTTTAGGACGAAACTAGATCGGTATATTCAACAAACTGCTGAATTAACGTGCCTGTTTTGATCAATAGGGACCCTCTGACTGCCCCAATGGGAGCCTGGCTGCACCTCCTTTCATCAGAGAAGCCCGGTTATAGACACACACACACACACACACACACACACTAATAAACCCCTTGAAAATGACTCTGATCTCCTTCCTGTTACAGTGTGATGCACTGAGATAGAACAGCACAGTCAGGAAGTCTTTAGACCCACTTCCCTTCTAAGAAGAGTTAGATGTACAGTGTTGCATTAAATATTTAAATTAAAAAGTTTTAATCGGATATTTAATGCGCTGTTTTAAGCAGAACAATTAATTGTTGAAGTAATTTTTTTTATATGTTTTAATTTTAAATTAGTTTTAATTAAACGCTCTCACTAAAATCTGCAAGACAAATCTGTGAAATGTTTGCTTGTACCTCAACATTTTTACCTGTCAGTATTTTACTAGTGTGCTGCATTATACACAGTAGGTACTTTTGCCATAATCAACTGACACTAATTTTAACACATACGACAGTTAACTATGTAAAAAAAAAAAAAAAAAGACTATCCACTGTTTCACAAGGGATTTATTTTGGTAGAAGATCTGAATGAATTCATACAGCAGCCTATTAATGGCCTCTATGCAATGACAGTCCACAGTGAGGGATGAACTGCTGATGACACAGATGTATAATATTTGTAACACCATTCATGTTTTCTTATTTAACATGAAATAAAACTGTTTATTTTCTTCATTTGGTGTCATGCTTTACATTGCTGTGCGTCTTGTGGTGAAACTACTTGACTGAAAGTCAGTGAACCCAGATTCGCAAGAGTCAAAACAAATCAGGGATCAGGGACGTATTGTGTGTTACCATCTTACATTGAGTGTGACATTGACATTTGTATCACAGTAGACTGATGTCACTGCCATTGTCAGACATGTAAGATAAAAGCCTTGTTTTCTTTGAGAAGGTCTTGAAGATTTGGTTTTTGCAGGTAAATTTTGTCCATTTTTCTTGTTCTGTGGTGAAAAAAAACCTGCAAGCAAAATGTAGAGAATATCTGTCATTTGACTCTTTAGTGGTGATAATTGATAATACTGAACCAAGACACAGTTTACAGGAGGTGAAGTTAGAGGCCCATATGATAAAGAAAGGGTGATGGTAGTAGTTCTGATAAATTTTATTTTCAAAACCAGAATCACTAGATGCTTCATAAAATACACTTGTACAATATGTGCAAAGATAGTGAATAATAAATGAATAAAAATTGACGGAGAAAATGCCATAAAAAGAGGTGCTGCATGTTGTTTTCCCTCTTCTGAACTTCACCAGATAAAATTATGTATATATACCAGTTAAGAAAAGTAATTATGTACATTTACTCAAGTATTATTTAAAGACATTACACATTACTCGAGTATTTCATTCTTTTTACTATATACTTTTTCATACATTTCACATGGAAAACATTGTCCTTTTTATTCCACTACATTAACCCGCAGCTGTAGTTATTCTTCAAATTTTACATAAAAAAACACAAGCTTGAAAAAAAACTTGCAAAAAAGCAGTGTCTGCTTGAGCCCCTTGTCAGCGGTTTTATGAGTTGTTAGGAGTTCATTTCCCCTCTAAGTCTCTCACATGGTTTCATTTAGATAACTGTCTGTGGCTCACAGAGATAAATTATTAAAAGTATCATAAGTGAAGGATCTGAATGCTTCTTCCACTGATTCACACAGACATCTTTGCATGTCTGTTCATCCTGGAAGGGAGGTGCTCTTCCTGAGGTGTGTCCCTTATTTTTCCCATTACTTGGTTGAAGGGAGTGTTTCCTTTTCCAAATCAAGGCCTACAGATTGTTTTTCTTAGAATAAACATAACCCTGAAAGCTCAGCTGTGACCCCGCAGTGACACCATAACTTCATTCTAACTCATCATCTTGATCCTGTTTTTTTGCAGTTCTCTATAAATAAATACAGTGTTTGTACCGCTCTTGTCCACATGGTGGCAGCAGAAAACAACATTGGCTTCCCAAATGAACCAGGAGGCCCAGAAGGATTCAAGTGAGGAGCTCAAAAGGGAAAAAAAAAACATAATTAAAGTCCATTGTTGACATAGTTTGGGATCTCGGTGTCTTATTAATTGTTTATACTGTGGTTTCATCAACTTTAAACCACAGAGTAGCCTGAAAAAAACCCGAAGTGTTGGTCTGAAGAAATGACCACGTTAAACATCTCGTTGGCATAAATAGAGATAAAGTTGCCTCCAAGCTGCTCTGTTATGAGATCATCCTGACTTGAGGCCAGTACTCGGAGAGCAGCTCCCATCTGACTGATTCTCTGATGATCTCATTGTTCTCTAGTTAGCTAATGACTGATCCTTGGCATGGATTGGTTGTAAAAGTTTCTGTCATGACTTTTTCCTGGTGCTACAGGTTCATTAGCACATAGATCTGTGGAAATACTATCCATTGATGCAAAATCCAGCTGAGGGGAATGGCAGAAAAATGCACTTCTCTTTATTCTTATCTAACTCTCTGAGTGTTGTATAACAGCTGCTGCCAGTCATCAATCAAAGCATCATCAAATGCTTTTATTACTTCAACACTTTAAAAGAAAAGTAGGGTTAGAGGAGATGTAAAGAGAGAGAAGAAGAGATTTCTGTTTGCTACATGGTTGACATCATACTCATGCAACACTGCCCCTTTTAGTCATTTGTTGTGTCAACACTATTTATACAGTGCGCCACACAGCGGAGTTTCCTTCTTTTTATGACCTTTATTAATGTGGAATATATGAACTGTAGACAGGAAGGTCACAAAAGGATGGGGACGAGCAGGGTGTGACCTCAGGCTTGCTGACGGCCTACCCACCCCTGCGCAGAGATGGATGTTTGAATAAGGCCCCTTGTATACATATGACATTTCAGAGCTGGATGGAAGAAGTTACAAAAAGTTGGGTCACTTGGTTCTTACTTAGAGCTTTTGCTTGTTTGTCATTTCTATGGTTCCTTGATTTTTTTTTATTGGCTTTGAAACCAACCAAATGTTTCCTATTGCAGATAAAGTCAGAGCTACACGTGAAGGAAGTTTTTACTTCCTAACTTTTGTTCAAATAGGTCACGTGAAAATGACTTGTAGGTCTTCATTCACTCAATGCTGGTGTTGGTGCTGTACAGTAAAAACACACATCGCCATCTCTTGCTTTCATATGTGGGTAGTAGTAGACAACACAGATAAAAAGTTATTTCACAGTTTGTGCAAGTCTAAATTATCATACTGAAACATATTATGATACTATGGTGTTCTCTAACTGTGCAACAATTATAGATAAAATAACAAGTTGGAAATTGGAGAGATGATTTAAATGCCTGAGAAATTGAGGTAATTCATCACTATAAAGAAGTTATATATTTCCTCATTGGCCTAATTTAACAGGGATATTTTGATTTGGGCTGTATGAATCAATTGATTATTATTCTTACCATTTTAGGAAATATGCTTATCTACTTTCTTGCTGAGAGTTGGAGGGAAGAAGATTAATACCAATCTGATGTCTTTATAAGTTAAACCCAGTGAAAATTAACTTTAGCATGAGGACTGTTTTGTCCGAATGTAAGAAAAATAGTTGTTAATGGGAGTTATGAAGTGTAACTACTTCTTGATGAGCATAGTTTGTCTGTTTGAGCGGTAGAGAGAGTTAAAGTTCAGGCATGAGAGTGCTCTAACTCTTGACATTTCCCAAAATGTCAAACCATTCTTTTAAAGGACAGTTAACTCTGTATAACTTATGTGGCATTTCACAGCATCATCTAACAGTTTATATCATCACATCGCCCTCTCCTACGCATACGGCCATGCAGGAATGGCAGTGTGACAGATTACCAGTATGACCAGCATTACCGCAGTATGGGTGATGGTGTACCTCACTCTCATGGCGCTCGGCCCGTGTGCACAAATACTGAATGCTCTTCTGTGAGCATCCACAGCGCGATGATTTATCCAGCAATGCTGATGCATGATGGTCACGTACGTCATTGCCCTGAGCGTGGCTGATCCTATCTGCCTGCTGGCACTTCACAGATATTATCAAGCATCCACATCATGATCCATCCTGCACCCACAAACCCAAAAAAAAGCCAAATACACAGCTACTATATTTAGTTTGTTGAGAGAGTTGAGGAGGAAAACAGCGTTGTGCATCAGTTGCGTCAAATCAGGTTTAAGGACTAAATTGCAGGCCTTCACACAACCAGTTAAGAAAGTCGAAGTAAACCATCAATTTGCCAGTAACAGCATCAGTTAGTGTAGGAGTGCAGATAGCCATCAGACTCATAAAGCATGAAGTGGAGGGAGAAATGCGGAGGGAGGAGGCGAACACAGTATGACACAGTGCCTCCTGTTTGTGTTGACTGTTCAAACAGCACCAGAGATTGATGGTGCTGGCCACGTACAACACACACACACAGTAGTAAAGAGGCAGCTGTGTGCACCCGAGCACAGACACACCGAGGGCGGGAATAAGAGAAAAGAGATAAAGCTTTATAGCATTTCACAGAGATGAGAAAAGCAGAGACATTAGCGCGAAGAGGTGAGGAGGTCTAGCTGACAAGGAGGATGTCCAAACAAGCGAGAGTGAAACACAAGTAAGTGCGGGGAAGACTTTGTCATACACAGATGGCCGTGTGTTTTGGAGAGGCTGCCGAGCGAGCACCTCATCCGCGCACGTTCTGGAGGAAGGCAACTCGCTCGCAGATGGACGGCAGAGAAGGGAGGTGCTGCCATGAAGTCGAACTGTAAACTGAATCTTGATATTCAACGCTGGCTCGGCGCCAGGGGAGCTGTGCTTGGTACCAGTGTTTTCTTCTTCCTCACTCCACAGAGATGATAAAGACTCATTTTCTTCGTCCTTTTTTTGTGTGTGTCTGTGTGTGGCCTCCACCAATCGTTAGGTAATGAATGCATGAAACACCAAACACAGAAAGTGTTTGGTTTTCTGAACATATAAAAATTCCCGTCTCTTTGCTGTTGTCATTTGCTAATGATTGGAGTATCCTTATATCAAGTGGGCAGAAAATGCAAAAAGAAAATCCTCCAGTTGTGAACAAGAAGGAGCTGCTTCTCTTCTTCTGATGCACAAAAAAAGATATTGTTATATTACATCTCTGTCTCACAAAGATGATTGAGACTTTCAGCATCATCAAAAATGAATTCGACATTCAATAAATCTGTTATTTACTTAATCTCATTAAACACCCCTCCTCTTTAATTATCTAAAATTTTAAATAACTCTATGTCATGTCGAGCTTCGTGTGGTTTACCATGATTACAGCGCAAAAACCTTTGGGTGCCACGCTCGCACTCGCCGTCAGCTCTGTCACACGAAGAAGGGCGTCTGGATGTGTGTTGTGGCTGTGTTGATTAGCTACTGCACTCAGGGACTAATTTCTTCCAGTATTCCCCGAGGCTGATGTGTTGTTTTGGTTTTATTGTTCATGGGAAAAATGGCTCAGGCGGTAAAAATGGAAAAATCACTTAATTTTTCCTCCACTACCTACTTGCTACTGTTTTGGCTTTTAGAGCATAGTCCTCAGCACACGCAGCCCCTCAGAGACTGGATCTCTATTAAATGGTTTACGTTTATGGGCATGTGGAGGTAAAGGTGCTACCAAATCCTGTCAGGGACACACTGTAATAACCAACAGCACTGTAGCACATATGGAACATTTTATTACATCGCAGCACACTCTTAATGACAAGTGATGTATTCATGCAATAGGTTGCAGAAAAAAATGACTTTATTCACCTTGATTTACTTTATTTTTTTCTCGCGAGCAGGAGAGGCCTGGGTCGTAGCTTTCGAAGGAGGTTTCTCGGCGCGCCTCAGGTTTCAAAGCTGGCAGGCCGATCAGAGCGCAGAAGGTTTGTGAGCCTTGGCACCGACACACAGCACCAGGCTTTGAGGACCCAGATTAACCTGCACGGTAGTTAAATAAACACACATCCATGCGTGGCCGCATGAATGGACGTTTCATCACCGCTCGCCACATTTCCGTGATCGTGCCGGACTCACGCCCTGCTGCACTCCATGATGCAATTAAAAATAACAAGAACATATGTGAAATGGCAGAAAGTATAGGTATGGCTATAGCATGCTGGAGGGTGAAAACGTCCTCACTGACCTTCGCTTTTCCATGACTTTGTCTCTCACTATTTGATTTCGATGTTTGTTAGCTGTTAGCTCGCTTATCAAGCCTTGCATTGTGCTCTTTGGTCCCAGTAAAATTACCTCAAGACCAATTTTGGCTTCACACCAGTGTGTGTATGAGTGTGGCAGAGTGGGGGCTGACTTTCAGACAACCGCAGGACGGCAGCTTAGTGGGGTGTGAGGTAAACCCCCACGGCGGCGGGTCGCGTTAAAACAGCAGAGGTAAAAGGGGGGGTGCAGGACTTGTGTTTGTATACAGGGAACCCTGGGCAGCTCAGTAAAAAGAGGTTTATTATTTAGACCTCTGCCAAGCAGAGATGAGGGTGGAAAATACACAGGATCTCCGGAGCCAAGTCCCTCGCTCTTGGAAAATCCGCCCCAGAAAAGTCCAAGCGAAGGGCCTGGATTTAATCACCCACGGCCGCGTTTGTCCTCAGTCTGAAGAAAGAAAGCTACAATCAATCTACATCAATGTGACTCTCAAACCCTCCACCAGGACTCATATTAACAAGACATGTTCTCGATTATGTGAGTAACCCTCAATTTTAATTCTGGACACGAATTCAGACCCGAGTGATGGCTGGTAATAGAAACTGTCAAACTATTGCTTGTTCTGGCAAAAAAGCTGTATCTCTTTAACTTTATGTCCATTGATATCATACAGTGCGTCATAATGACATAATATTTACTGTGCTCTATACGAAGAGTTGTTTTGGCGCAACAGGCCCTGTAAAATACGTTATCTCAACTAAATGTTCTCAATTTTGAAGTTTTTTTTCCCTTTAAAGTTAAAACATTGGAAATACAGCAGCCGAGTGTTTCCCTTCTTTTAAACTGGGGTCTGGATCCAGTGAACCATAAGGATGTGTAATGTTGGAAATGGTCTGCATGGATCTCAGCTCTCAGACACATGAATCTGTCAATGTTCCCATTTGCTTTTGGACAAATCCAATAGGAGAGCATTCACTCAGAGCCAAAGTGCTCATTAGCGCAGAGGGATCTTGGACTTTCCATATTATAAAGTTCAATATCAGGGGTGATGTACAGTAATAAAAGAGTCAATAGATGGATAAATGGCATCAAGCCATATGTGTTGCATTTGCTGGGGTCATGGGTTTGTTTGGCAATGGAAACGTCATCACACATCAAACAAATAGCACCTTCAGTTTTTCATCTGACAGGCACTTTATACCACTCCTCTTAACCATAAACACATCATAAGTCAAACAACATGCATGAAAAAGTGTGGAAAACAGTACCTGACATTCTGTGAAAACCATTTCAAACTCCACTAGCTTTCAGGAAATGTTGTGCCAAGTGTAAAGTTGGTCAATAGCCTCCACCTCAGATTTGGATTCCCATGCTTTATAACATCATCACTTGGGTGCTTTGGTATTTTTGGGGCAGAAAAACATGATCACAAATATGAGGTCTGACCGGGGAAATCCTCAGACAGCTGTTTCTATTGTTTTCACACCCTGCCCACAGGCAAAGTCCTATCTGCTTCAAATCATCCACCTACACTCTTCTGCCCAGAAAAGACAAGGTTGCCTGCCTCCCTGACTCCAGGCCAGAGACGATGACCTCAGTCCTAATGAAGACCAGCGAGAGCCTGGTTTTATCCTCCACCAAATGTGACACCCACCCATCATTATTCGATTCTCTTCAGTTTGCCTGCCTTGTCAAAATGACTTGAACTGATCTGAACACTTACTTTGCCGCGACGTTGGTTGTTGTTCTCTGTTAAAAAAAAAATCCTCAGAGGTCTGATATCATTTCCGGTTATGAGCACGGCTACTATTCGATAACTTCAACATCTCACCACCCATGTCACCCTAACCTCGTAAACACTTGCTACAGTGCCAGCACCATAAATTTTAGAGCCGTTGTGGTAGAGAGAGACACCCAGCTATAATTCCAAAAATAGCTTCAGAGGTCAAGGCTTGTATCATTAGAGCAGGAAACACTTACTTGTCCACCAGAAACACTAATGCTTGCTGATGCTAACTACATATATAAGTTGTGTGGAAGAAAAAAAATATGATGTAAGACACAATTGTTCAGTGTCAGGCTCTTTTATCAGATCACTTACGTCATCCACATCACATGTACGACTGTTAATAAAGGGCTTCGACATCTTGAAGGACAATACATTCAAAGTCAAACTCAAAGTCAACTTTATCATCAACTTTTCCTTATGTAGAGGACATAGATGGATTGAAAGGCTGTTTCTCTCAGACCCCGGTGCAAACATGCAAGACAGAGATAAAAACAAAAAAGCAGAGACTATGAAACAAGCAACCGGTAGTGGGTAGTGCAAAGGACATTATAGTTACAGATGTAAACAGTGCAATATTGCAATATATCATAATTGTATAATTCATACCTTTCATTGACCATAAAACCTCTCTCACCTCTGCCAACTCACACTGAGCTCCTCTAACATCTGTATACACCTACAGTGTCCGCTCACACCTCCTCTGCTGCTTGATGCTATGAGTAAAAATTTTAATGGATGTAGGCAAAGAGCAATTTCAGATTTCGGAATCAATAAAAGATTACATTCTATCATTTAAGGAAACGCAATGATCCAAAGATCTGAATATCATCTAAACTATTAAGTCGGACTCTGACTTTGTTTTAGCCTTGTCTCTGCAATTACTTTGCTGAGCACAACAACGGATGGAAGCAATGGCGAAACCATAGAAAATAAGATCAAGGCTGTAATAAACCAGAAAATTGCCTCTGACATTGCACATGCTGTTCCCTATTCCAGAGATGATGCTGATTTATTGAGACCTTGATCTCTGAATTACGGCGCAGGTTTGCTTGTGTACAGCTCATTACAGAAAACATTGCTCTTGCTTCTACTTTCAGAAAACATGTCTACAAGCCCTAATAATCATGTCTCATTTTCCTTTTTATTCTCAGTCTAACTACATCATGCTACACTGTTCCAAAGCTCTGCTGGACACCAACGCCCACCAACATGTGTTCAAAGACAATCTCCTCTGAGACAAATACTCCTGAGACCAATCACCTGCCATCAAAAGGGCAAATTTAGCCCCGTCACCTCCACGTCCACTTTGATCCACCAAACAAGCTCTGAGATCACGAGAAAACCAAAATTCTTCAACTGACAATCATCGTCTGGATGAAGATGTTAGAGAGTTAAGGCACAGAGAGTTATATTCACAACACGCCCTGTTTGTGATTCGCCAAACAAACACAGCTGCTGTTGGCAGATAGCGCCCAGGCAGCCGTCCAGCCTCGACACTGTTGCATAGTACAGTAAGTACACCACAGAAAACACACAGCAATGCACTTTCTTCATCTCAACCTTGTCCATGTAACTTTAAGGCCCGATGATTTAATCATTCACTTTATTGATTACAGGTTTGTTTGTGCAGTTTTTGAGTTATGGATCACAATTAAGCATTTTACAGTGAGACAGTAAATGTTAATAGTTTCATACTCAAAATCAGTCCCAATGTTGGTGGTTGGTTTTGTGTATGTCTGCATCACAGCTTGGACAGTTTATTTATGATCTCATTCATTTTTGTTTTTGCGCATCTTCTTTTTTGTGCTGTCCGATCGTCTTTACCACAAGGCTGCATTAATGTGTTTTCATTTTCTGTTCATTAAATTGTGTAACATGAACTTGTCATATTTGTCACAATTGTGGGATGCTTGTTTAGTCATTTCCTGTTTTATTTTGACAACATCTTCCTCAGGTGTATTTCCTGTCTTTACTTCTAGTCTTTGTCTTTTTCCCTCCTTCAGGATTGTCAATTAGTTTCACCTGATGTGCTTAAGTCTGTCTGTTCTCCTCTCTCTTTGCACTTTGCTTCTTGTCAAGTTTTCAAGTCCTTGTGTGATTCTTTATCTATCTCCCCGTGTTTTGGATTTTTGTGTTACTCTGGACCTGGCTTGTTTTGGACTTGTTTTTGTCAGCTCCCTTTTGGATTTGTTTGCCACATTTAGCTTTGACCCTGCCTGCTTGATCACCAGTAAGTCTATCGATTTTTTTGTTAATGAAATATTGAACTGCTCCAATAGTGTCTGCGATGGTTTGATAAACTTTATAAAGTCATAATATGTTAATGTTGTGTTTACTGCTTGTAATGCTGCCCCCAAGAGGCCAAAACTCAATTATTAAACCCTTTTTCATATAAGTCACTTTGACATGCCACAGCAGGTAAGTAAAGGTGTAAATAAAATGACTGATGGCTGAATTTAGCTTCCTCAGTTTCAGGGTCTTGGTGTTGTGAATGCTGGTTCACAGCTCACTGAGACCTTGAGTAACACATGGGCTTTTTCTACTGTGGCCAAATGTGTGCTGTGAAAAAGGCTTGTAATAGTGAAACTGAAATTTAAAAAAAATATTTTCATCATCTTGACATGACATAAAACAAACGTATCTGTCTACTTCGGCATATACTATAATGTATGTTTGTCAGAATCAGCTGAGAATTTATTTTGCTTTTGGGGTAACAAGTATGTAAATCAACAAGAACAAAGAGGATTTACTGAAATAAATCTTTAAAGCACCTGCTGCTGTGGTTTATGGTGCACAGGCTTTGTCCTCCTTGATTTACTCTGCTTCAAAAACCTGCTGTTGAGTCATCGTCTGGCCCCCTCTGGATAAACTCGATCCAGGATCCTCTGGCCGGCTCTCGTTTGTTCGTTTCGCAATTGGACGAAGCAGGTGTATGAATCACCAGGCACATCTCCGATTTGCTACATCAGCTGTCTGTCTGTTTGCCTTTTTGCCCTCCTGGCTGAATATCGTGTAAGCTCTTTATGTTTGGATTTCAGTGAGGTAAGAAAGCGCCATTCCTCTGGAAACGATCCCTTGGCAAGAAAAGGTCAACTGCGAATGTGATCACTGAGAGCGAAAAGGGAAGTTACATCAGCCCCTCCAATAAGCCAGGTTAGTGAATTATGATCAATCATAGTCTAAGACTTCCACAAAGCCCAGCGAATGTGTAGCAAGAGCTGGCTTTGGCTTGGTTAAGTCAACTACCGAACCCACCGTCTCCGCAGCTTTGGATTTACTGGGAGAATTTATCAAAAAAGACATATTCCTAACACACCCAGTGTTTAGCTATCGAGCATGCATAGTGGAATCTCACTTAACAGCATTATACTTGGGTCAAGTGAGGATTTTTTTCTTGTGGGTAAGAATGTGTCTGCATGAATGCTTGTTTTTTTTTTTTTTTAAAAGCCTGCCACTAAATACAGAATAAGAGCTTACAGGCTTAAACAGGCAGCTGTTAAAGCCCATTTTTAAATCTGTGAACCCCCTTTATCCCAGTTTACCCTCTGCCTCAGCCTAAAGGAGGTTAAAGTTATTATTTTAATCCCACACAGTAATTACCCCTCGCTTTTGTCTCGGGCCTTTTTTGTGTTCCTTTCAAAGCATCAGTCATCGCACAAATATGCTTGAGTGATGCAACAGATATCCTTCTTAGAGAAATACAGGCTGATGCATCACATATAGCTGGTCGTCGGGGTCATCCCCCCCCCACACCCCCACCACCACCAATCACTGCTGGACTGGGAGCAAAAACGAAAGTTAATCACAAGCTAAAATGCAGCTTTAATGATCCGTGAGGGGAACTTTGGTTGCTCTATCAGCAAAAATCAAAAAGGATATAATATTAATAAAAAAAATTATGTGAATGGTCTGCACTTCTATGGCACATTTCCTAGCAGGGCAAAGCCTTCACAATGCTCCTCATTCACCCGTTCACACACACACACAGGCTTGCCGGAGGAGACTTTGACATCCGGCCAGGAGGGGCTGAGGATTGACCGCAAACCATGCAATTAATGGCATCTGCTATACCTCTTAAACTACAACTGAAAATTATGTAATATGTAAAATAAAATTAATAAGTATGTTGCAATACTACCTACAGCGTGTAGATGTGGAAAAAGTATAGTGAGATGACAATATAAATATGTGAGTGTGGAAATGAACCCCAGAAAAGATGACTAAGGGAAGAAAGCTGCTTACTTTAATACATCCAAAAAATGTCATGATTGGGGCCTATACCAAGTTCAATTTTATTCACCTTTCCAAATGTGAAAAAATATTTTGTCAGGATGATATTTATATGTAAAGTATAGTTATAAAACTTGAGGAAAATGGTGTCACAGCCCAATTTAAAACCCACTATTTCATAATAAACACTCTGTTGCCGCCTAATGTGAGCAAATTTAAATTCATTCACTTCAGTTTGGTCTTTTGGCACGAGCGTTAAATCCTTCCTGTGACTCCATTTCCTATAGCCTTGGCCACCATTGCTCTCTTGAGATGACGTAAAATGCTTTTGCTGGTTTAAAACTAATATTGTTGTATGGGATTTGCAAGGAAATTAGGGTTTCGCTCGAAGCCTACGGGGCCCTTCGGCAAGCTGTTCCCAGTGAAAAGTGATCTGATGGAAGCTCCGATCGTCTTTATGCCCTTTATAATGAACTCTAGTTTGTTATTCCAGGAAGAAGAGATTGATAGTTTAGGGAAAAAAACATACATATAAGAATGTCTGACTCAAGCAAAAAAGCTATCATGCACTGCAATCACGACATGACTGATTCGAAAACAACTGTATACGTCGGCAAAATAGATGTGAATCACATGGAGCAGATAGTTGCGGGCTTCATGTTGATGCATGGTGTCAGCGTTCAAAGTCACTAGTGGTTATATTCTTCATTTGCTCCTAAAACCACGCGTTATGGAGTGGCTGCTACTTGCATCGAGTCCTGGTATCTGTTTTCGCAACAGCACAAGAAAAACACTGCGCTGCCATGATCTCTCACTCTACTCTCCACATCAATTCCCCGTGTGGACTGCTGATGCCTCTCTCTCCCCATATGACTCTTATTAGTTTGATATGAAAACCCGGCTTCGTCTTTATTCTCATGGTCCAGAGCCATTCTCGCTGTGTGTGATTTTCAACATCCCATCTGTAGTCCTCAAATCAGTCCCTGACCAAGCGGCCGCAAAAAAGACTTATTTGTTTTGGATGTACAGTAGAGCGGTTTTGCACAACCCCTGATGTTCAAATAAAGCCTGTTTGATAGTTATAGTGTGAAACCTGGATCTGATTTGTGTCTATAATAGCAACAGTAAATTGAGATTTCGGAGGCCATTTACATTCAGGCCGTCGCCCCTTTTTCTCCGAGGTCAGAATTCCAGCTACATTACAGCAAACTGTCAATGGATGTTTCTCATAGCGCCTCCGTTAAACTGAATGACCTGCAAGTGCTTTTTGAAGTCTTTGTTGTGCTGGGAGCTGCTCAAGGAGCCATTGGGAGGGAGCTTTCTGGATAAGGTGTCCTTGCACTGTCAACACTTTAGGAAATCAAAGCCTCCTCGTCCCATCCTGTGTGAAAACGCCCTCATGTTTTCAATTTCCTAGCGAGTGGTGGACTTTTGACTCTTTTTGCACTTAAAAAAAAATCCCCTGATGGAGGAGTCTCAGGCGGTGTGTTCAAGCCCGCCGAGCTGCTGACATGCACCAGCTCACGTCACGCCGCCATCACTGGTGATTACTTAGCAGCGGGAGTGAAAGACCACTGTGGTGAACTTCTCTGTGGTGTCTTATCTGCCCGTAATCAAAGGCTGCTGTTGTGTCATTCGAGTTATAAAATAACTGAGGATGGCGAAAATATTTTTTATTGCATATAAATAGGTCTTGACTGTGTTTGCTCATTCAAGGAGTTCTGATACTCATGAGAGTTGTTTTCAGTTTGAGGTTTAACCTAGATGCTTTGCTTTTGTTTCACATTTCCAGAATCACTTTCAACAACTGATACTATGCACTTCCCATCCAGAAAAGTGACAGTTCAGCAGACGGATAACAATGCAATGGGGTGGTGTTTGAAACAGAAAAGGCCACAACTGACAGCAGGGTTCAGTAGTTTGAAAGTTCACATTAAGTATTAGCTACTGAAGATTCAAACCAGTGACTTTACTAAATCGGTTGGATCATTAAAGTGAAAGGAATGTCTTAGCTCATAAAGACTTATTGTCTAAATCACTTGCTTCGAAACATCTGTTGTGTGACCCGATCAAATGCAAAAGTCACTGCAGCATCATGAGCAAAAACAAGACCTCCAGTAAGTCAATAACAGATCATGTTTACATTTATACACATGTAGAAACATGTACGTTTCAAATCAATGTTCACTCTGTTTAGAATTAAGGGAAATGTCTGACTACAGTAACCCAATAAAACATTATTGGTATACGACTTTATATTTTGGAGCATATTGCATTACTTTTGTGAAATGTAATCTTTCCAGTTTATTGTTATTTAACAGCATTTTGACGTTTTGGGTCAGATACTTTTACTTCTCTCTACCCAGTCATGTATTAGCTATGCTAGTTTTGCAGGTACATGAGGCAGTAGCAGTTCACCTCTACATAAAAGCTAGTTTGTTGTGGTGTGACCCATTTTATTGTGGTGATGTGCAAATCTCCGTTTTCTAGGCCATGTTCAAACTTGTGAACAGCTGAAGCAACCTGCTCACTGCATTGCACCATGGTCTATTTCCACTACTGTCAAAGGATAAATCAGTGTTGCTTCTAATGGATTTCTTTATGTGTGATGCTCATTGTTTTGATATAATATTGACACACCGATGTTTAGTAAGGGAATAACTTTCTTCTTCTCCTGTTAGATTTAATTAAATTCACTGTGGGTTTAATGCTTGCCCAGTAATCTGCATGAATACAAACAACCACCATACAACTACAAATTAACCCTTAAATACAAAGTATAACTGTTATCATGACACTTTTATTTACTAATCCCTAGAACATACAGGATTAGTGATGCTTAATTCTTAATGTGCTTTTGTCAACACACACACAACAAACCAATAAAACATCTTCACCCTGTGGTTTCGACTCATGCAAAAACTTAATAACTGCTAGATGCTCCCTCCCTAGAATATTTAACAGCAATGCGTCTGATGCTGAATATTCTTTACCATGACCGGTGCAACTGCCCACATCTCCTCCACACTTTAATATCTTGTCTGCGCAGCTTCACAAGGACCACATGGCCGCGTGGTTGCTGTGTGATACGCATCCAGGCTGAAGGTGACCATTTGAAGTTGCCCCTATATCCGTACCAGATGCAGACCTCACGGCTGTCGACTTTGCTCGCGTGCGTGCAATTTGCAAGCGAGACATTTCAGAATGAGAATGATGGATGTGTTTTCCCCGCTGATGCTTAATGTGACACAACTGTTTAAAAAAAGTGACTGCAGACCCACAGCGTCAGGCAGAATCACAACATATCTCTGGTGAACTTATTAACATATTGTGAACTTTGTGAAGACAGTGTAGAGGATGTGTGCTTTGTAGGCTGATCACTCTCCCTATGATTCATGCTTCATAAAAAGTATTGCTAAAGAGAGCCGAGGATTAAAGTCAGCCCGAGGAGAAAGGTGATGCTGAAAGGTGACTCTGTGTGTGTGGTCTCCCCGTATCAGATGCCCTTTCGGGAGACATGCATGCACCATGTTGATATTCAAAAGCCTTGGATGTTTGTTTAAAGTGAGTAATTGATACTTGCCACTGGAAGAATTTCCCCCAATTTGGCACCGAGTGTGAGAACAAGGAGAGTCCAGTTTGCCATGTCTGCCTGCTGTCGGCATGTGTTATGCTACGGGAAATACGCTGGCCCTGGTCCTCCTGCTGCTTCGGAGTTCACTGCAATGGCAGCACCAGACCACACATACTGCCACTTTTATGGTTTTCGGCTGAGGATTCCTACTGTCGCTGCCAAATTGCCTATTATTGAAACTTTCAATAAACAAGCAAAGAAATGTAATGCCTTTGTTTGGTTTGGAACTGCAGCTGAAACACTTTAAGACCAGTTTTTAGGACACCAAAGAGCGAACTATTTGAGGAGAGTGCAGACATCTTGAATTGAAAATATGAGCTCTTACTGGAAGGCCCTGGAAGATTTAGTAGCATTCCCATGAAATGCTCCCTAACTGAATTACTTTGTGAATTCGTCTTTTGAATCACTCGCCACCGCCGCCGCTCCTCCAGAGACCGACTCGGCCTATTGAGAAATTTGTTGATGGCCGCTCCATTTGAAGAGAAGCCGAAGTGGCCACGGGTTTCTTTGATCTCAGCCTCTTTGACACCTTAAAAACGCGACATGAAAAAGCGCACTAAAGCGGCTTAACCACAGCGGGATTCCACCTCAGCTGTTATCTTTGCCAGCCAACGGCGCCGCCTCAGAAAAGGGAGGATCTTTGCACTTTGTTGTGATTGCCGCTACTTACACCGCCAGCATCTCCTCTCATGCGCAAAATGGTGCTTGAATATCATTTCGATCATTTCATTCTTCTCCTTTCAGCTGCCCTCATTCTTGTGTCAGTACAAAGTGTGGGCCCTAATCCTTTAATGAATGTCTTCTTCTGGGCCTTCACATGGCAGCACATTCCAACCCCGGGACAGTGAACAGCTGGATGACTGCAGCACAAGGGTGTTTTATTTTATCCCGCATTGTCAGATGTTCATGTTTGCAAAGCACACAATTTATCTTCGTACATATCGAGGATGACAGCTGGAGTGGGGATGAATGGAAGAAGCAAAGCGGAGCCTCGCACACGAGCAAAATGAAATCAATTACTGGGCGGGCATCAGTTTAGCAACTCTCTCATTTCTGATCGTAAAAACCTACACTGGAAACTTCCTTGTAGTTTTTATTTGTGGTTCTGGGTGACTTAAAAGATGGTTGACAGTTTCATTTGAGAGTGGACAGGCCTTTATTTGAAGATTTGGTTTGATTAATGCAGGCTGAGTTGGAAAAAAAAAAAAAGTACCATCATATTCTACTCATGTTGAATAATTGCTTCCCCAGTTACATGGACACAAGTCAGGGTAAAAGTCATTGCCTAGAACAGTACTGCAGTAAATGTAACTCATTTGTGTAAAATGTTTTTTTTTTTATTAGGAACCCCATTACACTTCAGCGGCCGCAAATCATTTTGGGGTCAAGCGGTTTAGTTTTTTGAATATTTCAACAGAATTTTTTATTTGAAAACAGCCTTTGAAAATACTTTGATGCAAGTTTTTTGAAGTATTTCATTCTTACTCACGTCAACAAAGCTCGAGTAGCAATTTTGAAAGTCCAGAATAAATGCTTTACTTCATGATCTCACTGTACTGACTAATACA
The DNA here is from genome assembly GCA_037975185.1 of Centropyge bicolor. NCBI lineage: Eukaryota > Metazoa > Chordata > Actinopteri > Pomacanthidae > Centropyge > Centropyge bicolor. The sequence goes on from JBBMOC010000006.1 coordinate 6,959,090, forward strand.
AGAATATAATAGAATATTCTGTTCAAGAAAAATAAGGTACAGTATAGACTATAATTTAAAATCCAGGACAGTACACCACCTAATTAATGCTGTAAATATTTCCATGTACACATTAAAACATGAAGTAGTGACTTACTGAGAGCGACTATCCTGATTTTCTCTCTGCGCTCTGACCAAGATTTTTATGTTCTTTCCCTCCACACAGGTGCAAAAACAAACAATGTTTGCCATAACCACCAGGGAGGACGTCTTTTCCACATTCTTCTCGTGCTTCTGAACACGCAACCCTGAAATTAGTGGTCCTCAAGGTCATTTATTCTGTGAAAACCAGCTATATTTTCATTTCCAAGTTTCCTCTCCAACTGTCTTCTCTCTTTCCTGTATCACCCATTCATGCAGCATGTGTCCGTGTTGCCTCCTCATGATGGAGGCCTCTTACAGACTCGGCCACGAGGATAAAACTGCAATCAATTACATCATCCTCACGGGTTAAAGAGGCCAGATAATTGTCCCCTCACTGCAAAATTTCAGCCCAATAATAGCTCCCAAGGTAGCGCTAGCGATGCCAAACAACACAATCGTAGCCTCGCGGAGTCCAGAGGGGCACGCATGTTGTGTTTGTTCAGTTTCGCTTGTAGATAAGACGGTGGGAAATTCATGGTGCGTGGATGAGGTTAGAAACACAGCAGATTGCTAATGGCAGCCGTCCCCGGTGTTTAATAAGACCTCATCAGAAATACGAGAGCGTCAGGACATCATAACATTTCTGCGGCCATCTGAACAAACTCATCTGACCCCTGCCTTAAATCATAATGAATTGTCCTAGGCTGTATTGTATGTATTCCATAGCTTGTTGATTTATGCACTCCTCTCTGTGTGGTTTGCATTTATTTGAACTACATTTTAAATCATACTCATTGGATTTCCCCAGACTGTGACAGCTTACGGACAATTAAGGCCAAAATGGACGTTCCAGCCGTCACAGAGGCTATGGACACTATATATAGGAGTCTGCATGGACGTGATTGGCTGTTCTGTTTTTTTTTTTTTCTTTCTTTCTTTTTATTCATGTCAGTGGATGTATCGGTCAGGGCTACACTTATTCTTAAAGAAAAGAAATGAGTAAGTATTAAACCCCTAATGAAGTCATAATAGCTTTGTTTCACTGTAATGTATGTATTTATATACAATGCAAAGAAATGCATTCATAGCATTCACATCACTTTTGCCTAAAATTAAGATAATTTAAAACTTAATCAATCTTTAAATTAAGCATTATAGCAACAAGAGTAAACTACAGAGTGTTTGAAGTAAATGATCAAATGAGGGGGAGGCTTCAGATTTCTGATTTCCTTTATTCATTTTTATGCTCTACATAAAAAAGACTTTATGAATAATAATAAAAAAGAGGTTCTCTGTTCTCTAGTTTATTCATTTTACAAGACAATCAGCAGTGGTTTGATTATAAATGCTACAAGGCAGCTGTGAACATTCAGGATTATCTGGATATTATGACTTTACAAAGAGCCCTGACTTACATCCCAGTGTAAAAAAAAGAGAGGAGCAAACGGGAGACACCAACATTTCTTTTTCCAACATTAACCTCTTGACCTCAGAAAGCTGTGCTGGCTTCCTCCTCCAGCATTCCTTTTCTCTGATACCTCCATCATGACTGCTTGCACCTGTGAGACGCCCACCAATTCACCACTAAATAGGCCCACTGAGTAATTGTCATGCTACCGGCGTTTTAGTTTCACCACTGACAGATGTGTAGAATACAGCAGCCATGCTTAGTGTAACACTGGCTCTTTAAATTACATCTCCAGCTCTCGATTCTTAGAAGCGCTGCTATCTAAGTCTTGGCTTCTTGACCAAGCTGGAGTGAGATTTTCTTTGTGTTGAATCACATATGCTGCAATTTAAAGACAATTATTTTTCCATTTCCACAATAATACCTGCACAAACTAACCCTTTACAGTTTGTTCCACCTGCACTGTTCTGCTCTATAAAGATGTAAATCTTGACCACGGGAGCAGTGAACAGTCACTCTCAGATGCACAATGAATCCAAACCAGCGAGACGCTAAACTCGGACGGCTTCTGTAAAAGTCAGCGGTTTGAATGAGCTCTATCAAAATCCCGTCCGGCTTCAGACGGCATGTTATTTGCTGTAAAACGATAATGGAGAGAACAGAAGTACATGCTCCGTCTCTTCCGTTATCAATCTGTCATCTCATTGTCCTCCAGCCCATCCATGTCTTTACCAGTTAACCATGCAGTCATTTTTTTCCCCCCTCCCCGGTGAATTATCGCTTTACATTTACTGTGTGGTATCTCAGAGACATCATGGAAACTTGATGCGGAAGCCGACGGGGAGGAGAGGGTTAGAGAGACAGAGAGATACAAAGACAATTTTACAGCTGGTCAGGGCAGATTGCCTTTAGTGAGACGTTTTAAGAACCATGTCTCCCAATCTTAGACCCCCAGTCTACAATAACCAGTCATTCCCAGAGTGCTATATATCCTGTTTCGATTAGCTCATGAGCCATAAAGATATTTTCCTGGTCTAAAAGTCAGCTATATGAAAGGCAGACTTGTAGCTTGAGGAGGAATACGAGCAGTTTTATAATCTATTCTTCTGTCTGATGTTGATCGTATCAGTAGTGGTGGTAAAAAAAAAAAAAAAAAAAAAAAAAGCCAAACACTCCTCTGGCACGATGCTGTGAAATGAAAAACTTCTTTAGCCTGACATCCACGATAAGATATGATTCAACGCGCTGCCCTTATTGATGTCATGTTACCGAAAATATATCTTCTCTGCCCCTCCAGCCAAGTGGAGATCATCACCAGGGCCAATGTTTTCTTTGCTCTTCAGGCTCGCAGCCAATATAGTGCAGTGTAACGGCAGTGGGTTTCTAGGCAGGCATCTTAATGACCTTCTATAACGGCATTCATTCTTGAGAAAAGACAGAAGGAGCATCAAAGCAAAAAAGCCCCTCTATCTTGTATCTTCTCCATGTGGAATAAAGTTGAACCAGCGTGTTTCGGCCATAACCCCGCAGCTTCCTGGACTGAAACTGTAGCTTTACAGGCCCAGCCACAATAATGACCTCTCCCAGTGAGCTTATTCTGAGATGTCTATACTCCCGCTGGGATGCCAACATTTAACTGGCAAATTAACAATGGGAAGATCAACTTTCCTTGTAATTAATTTCTGAGGCATTTTAACGGGCACTTACTTTTGGGTATTGGGTCACAGTTAGTAAAACTTAAAGGTAAGTGTAATAGTCTCTGAGGGGTCTTTAGCGAGGGGGGAAAAAACTGATATAATCTTTGGAGATGGAAAGTTTTTAAATCGTTGCTCAGCTTCTTGGTTTTGTTTGTTTTTCCTTCCCTCAAAAGTGTCTATATCTGGACTCTGAACCCATATTTACTTTTGTATTTCGGGTATTTATCTGGTCATTCTATCTACCACAAGTTGTAATTTGCAGAATAAGCTTAAAATCATAGATTGCAACGTATTACATGGAATAAAAGGCATGCAGTGTAATGCTCAAAGGCGCAGTGGCCATAATAGATGCGAAACATATTACTTGGTCTCGAGAACGGATTGTGCAAGAGGAGGGAATAGAAAAAGCAAAAATGTGGGATGAGACCTTGGTCGGTATTTGTGGGTAATATTAGGTCAGTCACTTATGATCACAAAGGATCCAATAATGCAGTAAATTCAAGAAAAGAGTCCTATAAAATGACCAATGAGATGAAAAATCCATGAGTAAGTCCAATATCACTTTTTCCTACCTGTTGGAATTTACAACCTTTTCTTTTAATGTTTCACAGTAGTCGGAAAAGGTATGACTCCAAGTGTTTTCAGGTAGGACCTACAAAAGGATCAATCGCAAATCTGCTGTTTGGCAAATATTCCTACTATTCATAGAAAAGGGAGTCCACTGTATGAAGCAGTAAATGCTTTTGCAGACTCTTTCAGATCTATGCTTATTACCTTTTTTTCTGAGAATTAGAAGAGTAGATCAATTCCACTACGTCTGTAAGTATGTAGATAGAGCCAGCATGGGAAAACGGCTAGTTTGCTAAAGTTAAAAAATCCACCTGCCAACACTTCTTAAACTCTCTTATATGAATTAAACAATTAGACATAAAGTGTTGATTATGTCAAAACAACTGACTCTCCGTTCTAGCTTTAATGCACGGAGCAAAAGAGCAAATAAGCATTTCCCAAAAATGCTATTTTTAATAGTGAGATTATGGTTTGGTGCATCATAGCAAACCCTGCATTATTGTACATGTGCATATAAAGCTTTACACAACCACTTGGACTCTTTTCTCCCTCATCTTTTCAGTCTTTGATTCATGAGACTAATCCCATCCTTTTCACAGCGATATTTTTTTTAAAAGCACATTTCGTTTCTCGGGGTAATGGCTGAGTTTAAGATTAACATCTAATCTGATTTCAGCTGAAGAATCCTAACACGAGTCTGTTATAAATCTGTTCTCCGACCACATCTGTAGATATACTTGATCATAATAGAGAGGCTTCAATGGGTCTGCCATGTGGAGCTAACCAACAACATACCTGAACAACCTCCAAATTTCCCTGGTGGCTATTTTTAACTCGAGGTCTTTCTGGATGTACTTTTGCAAAAAGTAATTTTTGGAACATATGGTACAATTTAGAATTGGGATCATAGGACCGTTTGAAAATGGGAGTGCAAGCAGTAAATTTGGCCGTAGTTAGCACGAAATACTTTTAGTTTCTGTTGTATCAGATTTAAGAACTTTACTCTCGGAGCAAAACTCATCTTTGTGCATCAAAGGTTCAGTTGGGGGGAAAAACAATCCATTAAGAGTGAAGACACTGAGTGAGGGGCTCAGATTATGATGAAACTACGAAACGGGAGAAAAATGGATAATTTCTCATCGGGTTATTCTTAGTTCCTCAAAGCAATACATTAATCATGTGTCCTGTCACATAATCCTGTACAGTTGACTTTTATATACAGTAATAGATCTTTTGTGAAGAAGAAAGCTGGACATGAAATTCAATTCTTTTTCCTTTTCTTTGTTGTAAATTCTTGGCAGTGAGCAGTGATTAAATTGGCAATTGCATGGTTGAGCTCATGTAACCTCCTTTAAGTGAACGCATCCAAAATGCTGACAATCCAAAAGCTAATTGAGAAGCTGAAATGAGAAAAGAAATGAGTGCTCAAAAAAAAAAAAACCTTTCCCACCTTCATTCTGGCAAATCAGAGCCAGATGAGAGGCTACGCACCCCCCGATCCCCCCAAGGTAAGACAACCCTGGTTATGGTTAGCACCAGTGGAGGAAGTATTCAGATCCTTTACTTCAGTAGAAAGTAAGAGTAAAATTAAGTAAAACTATGAAAGTATGTTGTTATAATCAGTGATTGTATTTGAAGTATTGAAAGTAAAACTGATTATACTACTACTACTACATATACTACCACTATACTACTATACTGATACTCATATGCATTATGTAACTGGATTGTTATTAGTCACCTATTAATATAAAAGTGGGATTTACTGTTATAGTTGAGCTAATTTTGAACTATTTTGTTATTATGGATTAATTGGCTGATCATTTTCTCTATTAATAGATTGATTGTTTGGCTTGTATGTAAATGTCATAACATTTACCCAGAGGCCCCAGTGACACCTTCACAGTGTTTGTTTTGTCCAACTTTCAGCCAACTTAAAGATGATTAAAAACACATTAAAATTATTAAAGTAATTAAAAGGAAAATCAGTGAATTCTCACATTTGTGAAGCTGGAACCATGAAATGTTTTTACATAAAACATGACTTCAACCATTGTGAAAGTAGTTGTCAACTTTCTATCAATTGATGAATCGACTAATAGTTTCAGGTGAACTTTCAGATGTTTTCTGTGCAAGAATCAGAATCTGTGAAGTTACTAGTAACTAAAAGTGTAAAACAGCATTGGAGTCAAAAGCACAATATTTAGAGTTGTGTTTTAGAAGTAGAAAGTGACATGAGAAGAAAATACTCAAGTACTTCAAATTTGTACTTAAGTAAAGTACTTGAGTACATTTACTTAATTACATTCCACCACTGGTGAGCAGCTGCACGCTAATGACTGCTCAGCGACTTTGCTAGACGGTCTGCAGGAGCCATTATTCTGCACAGAGACAAACCTGCACCTCCACACTCACTGTTTCTCAGGCCCGGGCAACAACTTTAGCAGATTCTGCTCCCAGCAGCTCTGGCACGGAGCTCCATAATTGTCAATGTCTCAGTCTGAAGCTGCAGTCTTTATGTGGGATCCACTCCCAGTTGCATTTGAATAGCTGTGACTGATCAGTGCTGAGGGGCCGCGATTATGTAAGACAGTGGTTTTATTTTCTTTGATACTTTAGCTCGTATTAGCAGGATGACACATTTTTGACTCGAGCGAATCAGCAAAACCGCACCATGTTTGCATTTGATCGCCTCCGAGCGCAGCGATCTCCGTGTGAGGCCCCCACGATTGGAAGAGAAGTCGTGCCTGGGGATTAATTTATCACACTCGTCTGATAAATGTTGTTTGATAGCAACAGTAAGCAAACTATCAGCGGAGCAGCAGACGCCTGAATGTCACAGCCACCCAGCACGTATGGGACACCTACCACTGCTGGGAAATTCATTACAGATACTGTTTACTTTCTGACTCATGCTTTACAATGTGTGGGGTGCGGCCTGCTGTTATTCAGCCGCTTCTACATCTATAGATTAAAGAGTTAAAATAAAGTCTTCGCTGGTTTTCTTTAAGAAGGGGTCTGGCTTTATCATTCGTGAAATAACAGAGTGATTTGGATCAGTTTTAAAATGAGGCACCGGCCTCTTTCACCGTACAGTAAGTTTGTAATTTTCTCCCTGTTTGATGGTTGACCTGCTGGCTCCATAGTTTGGAGAATCAGCGTGTGCAGCCGTGTGTGTTGGCTCCTCCTGAGTGGAGGTATAGATGAAGCCCGAACCCCCACATTATAACATTATGTCGTTAAAAGTAATAAATGATAACAGATGTTCTTGCAGCCCCCTCAAGAGAGTGGGCACAGAGCGCCGTAGAGATTCAGGCGAGGAGAGGTTCAAACAGTTCAAACAGAGATCTCGATTTTGGTGTAAAGTCAAACACTAACTCTAAGGAGTAGCAGATTTCAGTAGCAACATGGTTTCACACTTATGTCCCCTATTATTGTTTGCAAAATCATAAGATGAGAACATCTTACCTTAAAGCATTTCTTGGCATCAGACAAGTGATTTTTAGATATACTGAAGGGGCAGGGGGGATTCTTCTCTGGAAATCCCCTCATACTTCACTCTAAAGTCATTTTTTAAGCGTCTCTTGACAGTTTTATTTCCTGAAAAGAGGGAGGACTGCCCTTAGATCTCCATCTTTTGTTTAGTAGCCCTGAATTCTTATCAGATTGTAATGGATGGAGTGAAATCTAAGCCAGAAATAGAGATTATGGCCGTCATGGGACTTTAAAATTGTCAGACCCCGGGGTTCCTGCCTACATTTACAGCACTGATGAAAGAGCCGAGCCCGTATGACCGATGTGATGTAATCAAGGGAGACAAGGTGTAATGGTCAAGACTGAAAAGAAAATCCCGCTCGAGCACGAGTGAGGTTTCTTTACTCGAATGTTGCAGGAGAACGTGAAATAGAGCTGTCTTTAAAATGCATTCATGGAGACGTCTCCCGGTGGCAGTCGCAATTATCCAAACCGTCAAAAAACACCTAAAAGACGACGCTTTGGGCAGAGTTAATTGCAAGTGTACAGTAAACCAAGTATAATAACGGAAAGTAAATCAACAAAAACAGAGACGTTGTGAGAGTGTGGTGGATAATGGAAGGTTCTGTGCTGTGTTATGGAAAACACACTGGCTTAAGTCTGAGCTACCGTAAACTTTCCTGATTCTTCAAAACGCCCAGTTAGATTTGCAAATGTTTCATAGATGATGCCCAGGAGCCATGATGTAATCTGTCATAAACATCTCAACTTTATAAGGTGTGTGTATGTGTGAATGCACCAAGCATACAGTATTGAACAATATCTGCTGCATATGGCTTCTTTACATCACCAACAAACTGCTGCTGGTTACAATGGAGTCCTCGCATATTCATTGTAGACAAACTCCTTCTGCTGTTTGACTTACTGTGACAAAGTGTTGCTTATCTTCAGCGGCGTACGCGGTGGCATATATTTTCTCTTTGACGCCTCACGTACAAACTCAAATGAACTGTTGCGAGACCATAAATACACTGTGGGAGAGTGGGCAGGGAGCGGAGAGGCCGCTGGTGTGTAAACTTGAAACTTGTGAGACGGTTTAGTGATCGAGTCACGTATTGGAAAAAATGGAATAAACCAAGCAAATTCAAAACTCCTGATAGCAAAATCTGGCAAGGTAAACTGCTGCAGATATGAATCATGAGTTCTGAATATTGTTTTCTAATTATTGATGAATTCTTTTGCTGGAATTGCTGTGGGTGGATTTTTAATGATTTAAATCAATAAAACACACAAAAATGAACGTGTGCCTAAATAACTTTCCACCATTAAAAAACCTTAAAATGAATAAGGTTGAAGAAAGATCATCATAAAAGCGAGTAGTCTTTACTTTCTCACACTGACCCAGTTATAAGCAGTGGGTTAGTGGGTGGGTTAATTAGCATAGCCAAAGGGACAAGACAGCTTAAAATATCACAAGACAAGAAAACTATTTGTATTATATATCTTCTGACTTGGTGTTGCTGAAAAATGGAGTCAAGCTCTATGGCACCAGGTTCGGAGTCTCGGCATCAACACAGCCAAATGCGTTTAAACAGGGTCTTTGTTGCAGCCACTAGTAGCTCAGCCATCGCCTGTAAGAGCTTCTATTGTTCCAAAATACCCACCCAGCGAGCTACAACTGGAAAGATACAAACATGTCCTGCTGCTGGGAAAATAATAGTTTGGCCCCTGTTGTATTGTTATTATCATAGATCAATTTGATGGGGCTGCCGCTAGAAGAAATCCTATCGCATCAACACGCTCAGTAGGTTTGCACATTTGTGTGCACATTTGGCAAAAGCGTGTTCTCGAGGTTAATGGATCCTATGTAAATGTGCCAAAGGGTAAGTGAAAACACAGTGCTGTAAAAAATAAAATTACTGACTTGAGAAATTAAAATAGCTGAATTACTCAATAAAGCTCCTCAAGTGGAACTGTTATTTGTTATTTCATCTTTGGAAGTTTTAATAGCGAAGCGATTGTTTTCTAACGCGGGGTGGGTTTCTGTTTGCTATTACACTGATTATGTTTGCGGTGCTGAAAAGATAAAACTGAATTTGAATCCTAATCCGAGTAATAAAAGAAACATGTTAGTCAGTGGGCTGGAGAGGTGGACCGTTGGACGGCCCGCAGCTTGACTACGAGGATGTTTGTTATTTGCCTTTTTGCAAACATAACTAAACACAGCTGATCAGTTCAGTTTACAGCCACAGCGAAACCGCTATTTCATTTGGATGGGAGCACAAAGGGAAATCGGATTGGAGTCTGGAGACAGAGGGGTGAACGGCGGTGACAGAGGAGGAAGACTTCTCATTTTGTATGTTTACAGATCCCATTTGGCCATCTGGACAAATTAGATTTTCTGAGCTCTGGAGAGCAGAGAAACCGAACCAACAACAGTTTGTTTGGAGGCATTTAATTTCATTGGAAACACCTTCATAAGACCAAAGAACACTACCAGTTTAGCTCCTTGTGAGGCCATCAGGACATCAGGACTGTATTTAAGAGGGCACTTTGCCAAGTCCAAAACTTATTGTGGTGTGTTGGAACATGTAGTGGGAATGCGAGAGGGGACTGCCCATATTAGTTTTTGTTTACAGTGACGACAGGATGTGGCTTGAAAGCTATGCAATGTTTGTTTAAATATCATCGTGACTTACAGATTATAAATCCTACATGCGTGAGCCAAAGGATCACTCTCACACACGGCAATTTTATCTAATTACGCTACCACATGACTGAGAAAAAGCTCCAGTCGGCCCACTGTTCTTGTGTCGGGGCGTAAATTATAGAGGAGAATCCAGGCTGTAGGTGGAAGTAGGACATGTAGACACACCTCATTTGTAAACCAACGTATGGCACTGGGATGTATGTGAAGAATTTTACGAGGAAATCTGTGCAGCAGCTCTTCTATAACCACTTGAATATATAGCCATCAGATGCTGTTAAAACAAAGGTTATAATCTACAAAACAACCAGACAGCTTTTGTGGCAGCAGAGCACAAGCATCTGCTCCATGAAAAAAAAAAAAAAATCACTCTCATAAATCTCCATTAAGTCCTCATGTTTCGGTCATATTCTTGGTGGCTTACCAATAACGGACTAACCATGGACCGCTAAGGGCCGAGAGATATATCTACTCTGGACCTCTATGTTGAGCCGCCTCCTCACTGTTGTTGTTGTTGCTCGGTATTTCAAAATCCACTTTTACAGTAGTCATGTGTTTACAACTTTTTATTAAATAATTACAAAGCAAGAATTCATTTTGAAAAGGTTAAATAACATGGGAGCAAGAAATTCCTGCTACTGTTCAATCAGCCAGATCAAGTCAGACTGTAGATGTCAGAGAGAAACGTATGTTAAAAGTTTCCCAAAGTCTTTGTCATAATTCATTTCAGACTAGAGTCTAACACATTCACCCAAACATCTCTTTGTTCGTGTTGATGTGGTCAGTTCCCTGCCATCGCAGTAACACACATCAGCTGGATCCATCTATTCTATACAAACAGTTTTTGACGTATAGAATAGTGTTGTTATTATAGTTGTTTTTATTATCATGTGGATGTAGGCTCACTATAAATGAAACTGAAGGCCCAAACACTAATAACTTATCCACATACTCATATATAAGCACAACCTCCATAGAGGGTTTTAGGCCTCCTGTATATTACGACACACACACACACACACACACTCACACACATTGTGCGAGACACAGAGCAGCCAGTCGCCTATGGAGCGCTGCCAGCCAAAGGAGTCATGAGGTCTCGTGCAGATTAATGGGGAGGCACAAACCAAACATGTTTCTCATTGACTCTGTGGATGAACAGCATGTCTTTGCTTCTGCTGGTTACTTGGCAACAGCCAGGCTGAAATATCCTGTTACTAATAGAAGAGTAATTACAGCGCTATTAGAGATGTACAAATTTTACTTTTTCCACTTCTGTTGAGTAATGTTGGCATTAAGTTGCATATGTTAATGGACAAAAGTCCAGCAGTGCTGTTTCCTGTATCCAGTAACTGACAGTTATATCATGTTTGAAGCAGCTAACAGTTAGGAACAGTTAGGTTATTGTTAAAGCTGAAATACTTTTGCTCGCTTGGGAAACTGCAGCGCATGTCGAAGTCGCTTTTGTCAAAGTGCACCGGACCAAAGATACATTGCGAGTTCATTGCAGTGATTCATCATCACTGGTAGTCTGATGTCTGAACAAACCATTATTGTTCCTTATTTAAAGGCCAAATCCTTGATTGGTGCGGAGGCTTCTGTTAAAACTGCGGCATCTACGGTCCAGTAACAAGCCGTGCAGTTGAATGTCCAAATTTAAATGTAAACCATGAGACTGGAAAAGGGCTTCAAACTTCAGCTGCATCTGGAGAATATTATGCATATTATATTAAGTTTTATAACTAAGGCGCAGCACGTACAGTGGTAAAAAACCTCTGCTGAAGGCACCTGTTTAAAGGTTTTTTTTTTACGGAAATAGTTTTCATTTGTTAGCATATGAAACACCTGCAGACCCTCATTTCTATTGACCAACATTAGGTGCAATCCATTTTAACGACCTGTAACGACACACAGCGCAGCACTATACTGTATCTTGGTATTTCCAGTGTTTTCTAAGACGAGGTTTGCAGTTTTAACATCTGCCTCTTGCCTCTCATTGACTCGGTTGACTTTCAGCCTTTGTGTTCTTTAGCCTTTGTCCAAGTGGTATAAATCTCCTGTTCTTTGTGGAGAAACCACTGCGGAGCTGTTTTCAACCAGTCCGATCCCCCAGCGACTGTGAGAACATACAGTATGCCCAGACAGGCACAAAGATAATAAACTTAGCAAAAAAAAAGCACTTAAGTCCTCATTGTGGAGCTTGTGCGGGAGAAAGCGCCCTGCTGACACTGTCTCCATTACCTGTTTGAGTGGAAGCAGCTGCATAAGAGGCTGTTAAAGATATGACCTCCCTCATCAATCTGGTTTGCACTTGTGGGATGAGTACCGGGGAGAAAGCCGGTATTACCATTACCTAGAGGGTAATCTAAGCAGAATTACCGCTCAGGTGTCCACATGATTTAAGATTCTCTTTTTCTCACATCCCGTATATATATATATGTGTGCGCTGAACATACTGTTCATGCAGCATGCTTTAAATGCCACACAGACGTCCCACTTTATCCCCAGTCCTCATGTTTCTCGCAGAGTTTATATAGTAGTAGGTAAAGCATCAGGACCTATAACTTGGTGTAAATGGAGAAGGTGTTTACAACGAGAGAGAGACAAAATAAATGAGCGAGAGGAAACCTAAACCCCAGCTCTGGCAGTGTTACACAGACTCCTTAAACAAAGAAGTGCTTTTCATCGCTTTATCCTCAGGATGTTGCACAGTTTGTGTATGTGACCGTGTCTTCCTGTGTGTCTCATCATGTGAGCGGCCTACTTCTAGTTTCTATAGGATTGAAAGCTGTTAAAGGACAATATTGTATTCTGGATGCATGTCATAAAAGACAACCCCTCCCTGACATTACATTTATATACTAGCAGGACTGTGACACCGGAGACCAGGGTTCACAGTCTGCGTCCCACATGTGGTCGGGGTTCGTGCAGCAAAAACACTTTGCATAAGGTCAAGAAAAGATGTTCTGTTGATTTAAATATTGAGAAGAGGAAACACGTGCTTCCAGTCTGTCTTGTCTTTTTTTGTAATTTAACCAAGATCACTATCTTTCTCTCACCTTAACCCAACTGAGTACGGAGTGTCAGAGCAGCCATTTTAATATAACAGGCCTTCTATGAATGTAATTTCTTGGAGACGGGGCTGGACCACAAGTGACAATTCTAAATAGTTGCCAGTATAGCCAGTACATAAGTTGATGGTCATGCCACACCAAGTAGAGGCAGGGGGCTTGTTGTGTAAGGTACCAGTGAGACGTTGAGGTATGATCCATTAAGTTTAGTATGAGTGATGACAGATTAATGTGTTTAAATCCTTATCGTTATTTGTGCTATTCAGACAGGCTATTACAACTCTTCAAATCTATCTATTTGATCTTTCATTACAACAACCATGAGGCAAACACTATAAATACACTGTTGATCAAACCAGTCAGACGATGTCAAATCTGCAGCAAAAGTTAAGCCAGGTTCATCTTTTTTTCGCTGAGAGTTTTTTTTTTTTTTGTCGTTGGCATCCCCCCACTGTGTCGACGAGACCGGCTGAATTGAAATGAATGAGAGGGCTGTGTTGTTTTCACACTGGGCTCAAGTGGGTCTGAACGAGGCCTGAGTGTATTCAATTCACAAAAGTCGACCATTCTTTCAGTGCACACACTTTGAGGGCCACAGTTTTGCATTTCTGGCATTAACTCATCTTTTTTTTAATTTCTCTATCTCTAAGTCAGCGGGCGTTTATGTACTTCAAATGTGTGAACTTGGCTCTTCCTCACAGAGAAATAAATTTAGCATAATGGTGTATCCTGACTTAAAGGGTGTGCGAAATTATAATCTCACACTGTCTGTCTCTCTTTGTCACACAGTTTCTATTTTCCCTCCCTCACTCTCCACATGCGCACACCATCCCTCTATTATTGGAATACTGTCACGGAAACACACACTCTGCTGTAATATAATGCTGTAGTTTGATCCAGACCTCCCATTCATTTGTTTAGCTATAAAGGTCTATGAAGTTGATATGTGTTTACATATTTGTTCACCCCTTCACTCTTTTCCAGTAACTATGGCCGCCGGCTTGACTTGTATATGTATGTGTGTGTGTGTGAGCGAGTGTGTGTGTGTGTATGCTCTTCCCATTGCTGAATTACACAACTCTTTCCACCCTGGGTCCTGAGAACTGGTCTGATGTGACCTGATGATTTTATTGCAGCAGCAGTCCTTTTGAGGGCTCTCTCTCTCTCTCTCTCTCTCACTCTCTCTCTCACACACACACACTTACTTTCCCTCTCTGTCTATGTCTCTCACTTCCCCCTCTCAATTCTTTTTTTTTCACCCTCCACATCTGTTAATCTGCTCAGGGAATAGCAGCAGACTGGGTTTTCCAAACCTCTGTGCATTTACGTGTCATGCAATTCATCACTGGTAAATCTTGGAAGAGCACAAGTTCTGAGAAAGTCAGACTCCAACCCAGAAATGGACCCTGAACTCCAATCAGATTACGGCTTGCTCATCCAGTAGCCGGGAGCTGGAAATAGGTTTATTGCAGGTTTGGGGTTGAGGTGGTCAGCTTGTCCCCAAAAGAAGCAAACACTGTTCTTATCTGCATCTTCAAACCGTCCTTGAGTGTCCATCTGCTGGAAAAAGGAAAAGTCCTGACTCAGCAGAATCCAGATCTGTTTTCACTCCCTTTTTTCCCCCAGTATTCAATAATTTTCATAAGATGCATGCTATTAAAGAAGAGAAGCAAGATGAGATACAATAACACAGGTTACACCTTGATAGAACCAACAACTGATTATTAAGACAAATGCTCTCGTCCCATCACTGCAGCGTCTCACACTGGGAGCACTTCACTGTCTGTGTGGTGTTGTTGCTGAACAATGTGGCCGGCCCCTCCGCCAGCCAAATGACTCCTTGCATGAATAGAAAGACCCAAGCCAAGCTACTGCCTCTGCTAAGAGAGGCCTCGCCATCGCTAACCCCTCAGCCTGCTTCCATTACGCCGACATGGGAAAAGATACTCTGGAAGAATCGGCTATATTATTTTAATCTCGTTGGGAGTCCACCCAGTGAGAGACCAATCAGTTTCAGTTGCTGACCTGAAGATGTAAACAGTGATATTGTTGCAGAGCAGTTGGTTCATGTGATACTAAACTTGTGAGAGAAACTTGCAGACTTATATGCAACAAAGTGGCACGACCCCTCCTTTGCTTTTGCTGAAGGTTAAAAGTCAATCATGCATGGGCCACGGCTGCTCTTTACCAGCAGTGTGTGTTTGTTAGTACAGGGCTGTCTGCAAAGCCATTAAAGCCCCGACCCCTGTTCTGAGACCTCGTCATGCCCTCTGGTCTTTGTGTTTCCATCATGGTTCATCTCGGATTGATTGTGACAGGGAACAATAACGGGCACACAGAGAAAGGGAATTCTCTCTGGCTACTTGTCAGTCCATATTAGCTCAACCCAACCAACCCCCAAATCTGGTGATTGCCAGTAAAGTAGCAGGAGATGACACAAAAATGCTGCCAGTTATAAAAAGCCCCCGTCAATACAGGCTTTATAATGTGTGAGTCATGGTTTAATTAATAAAACAGTTAATAGATACATGATTATTAAGAAGAACTTTTGGATTAAAGTTAGTCAGGAGAAGGCTGTTTTTGTTTTTCATTAATAAAGATTAGCATAAGTCATCAATTCTGCAGTTGCAAATGTTAATAAAAGTAGGGCTTCTTGATTTTCTCACTTTCAAAAATATGTCGAGTTTGCAGTTTTGGGTTAGTAATATATGAATAAAGTGCAATGGGTTTAACTTTCAGCAAATCTAGTTTCAAATGCTAATAAGCTAAGTTAAACTTTTTCAGAAAGTCACAGGGTCCATGGGAGTGGTCTTTGTGATGAATTAAAGAGCTAAGATGACAGATGAATTGTCACGCTGGAGGAACATAAATGCACAGATGGCGATACCAAATGTAAAACACGTTTCTCGCGCTTTATGTGTGATTTATACGAACCATTTTATGTACAATAAGAGAATAAAGAGATGTCTGCACATTAATATGTACTGAAAAAATGAGTAATTGCTTTTTGCCTGGGAAAGCTGTTAAGCAACAATCCATGAGAAAGAGAAGTTGAATTTATTGCTCTGGTAGAAAAAAAAAGCCTCTGCATGTGCCTGCAGGAAACAGGTGGGACTGGTGAGACTCAAGTAAGAAAAATTATGTTCGTATGGAACCAAAACATTATGAGAAAATAGCATTTTAAATGGCATTTCAACATGGCAGACAAGACCAGCGGGTAAATTCATCATTTCCTAATTTGAAGTTAAGTGTTTTAACAGATCTATTACATTTGATTATTTAATGAGCGCCTTTGCAATCGCTGGATGTGATTGGCGAGATTTAAAGAGGGGCTCGTACAGGTTTTGCATGTTGTGTTTTTAATAATAATCAACAAGTCAACCAAACAATATCACTGCCAAAAAATCGTCACCTAAGTGTCATCTAAAGGCGAGATGACCGGGCAAATGTCAAACAGTACAGGGATTCAGAATCCTTCTCCTGACTCGGAGAAAAGTGAGGTCTAACTGTACATCCAGCCACTATGACTTTTTCCCCTCCCTCTTCATTTTTTTTTCTTTTTTGTTCCATTAGGGCTTCACACTGTAAAAGAGCACCAAAACAAACAGAGACGGAGCAGAGGGAATGAAAGACTACAGTGTTTTGGGAACACCACAGTCCTGACTACACATGCGATTCCTTGTCAGACGGCTGGAGTGACGGGCGACAGGTGAGCTGATAGGAGAGTGGGATGAAAAAAAAGAAGAAGTAAACAGCTGCATTTTAAATTACAAGATATTTCCTGTTATTGCTGGAGAAAAGTGCTCTGATTTAACAGTCTGGGAAAAGTCACCTTTTAATACAATGAGACATTTACTGGATCACATACAACAGGTCAAACTAAATTGTATACGGACACAGAAGTTGCCTATTCCAAATCACAAAAAAACGTAACAGTAGCGTAACATAAAAGTGTTTCCACTGTGAGATAACAGAGATAAAAGGTCGATTTTTATCCCAGTGAGTGAAACAATCACCATATCATAAGTTGCATAACAGACCAAATCTGCTATTAATGTAAAAGAAATCTCATAAAAACCTGTTGCGTAACACGTGTTCTTTTCCAGTATATTCTTTGATGTCCCAGAAATAATTTGAACCTGTTAGGGATGAGGACTTCCAGTGAATGGCAGTGTGCTCATGGCTAGTTTCCATCGCGTTCTTCCCTTCCATACAGGTCCCTTCTTCTTCTTCTTCCATTCATTCTAATAGATGCACCGCATAATAAAAAAAAAAAGGCCATTGCTGCTGGCTGGCCAAAAAAAGAAAAGCTTGGCTCAACTTCTTTGTTCATTCACTTTCCATTGCAAATCCAACAGGCATTCTCTCAGCTCTCCTTTTCCCTGACCACAGCTATGGCTTTGGATACAGCAGCGAGTCTGTCCTTTCTCCTTTTGTGTTTGAAGATAATGTCCACTGTTTGAAGGCAAGGGAACTTAAGTTCAAGGTAAAATCCAGCCTGAAAGGACTCGTGGACCATTCAGAGCACAGTCTATATTTGTGACTATTAACAATGTCATCACAAGGTCAGAAACAGGGAAGCTGCTCCACAGACAATGTAGAGACTGTGACTTTGTGGAAAATGTACCATAAAGTCTCTGTCGTTCATTCTCCATGAAGCAGCTCCTGCTTGTTTTTTTCCTCTTTGTACAGAACTCTCTGCAATCTAGCTTTAGGAATGTGTCCACCTTCACAAATCTCGAAGGAAATGGTTTCAAATCATACTTTGTGAGTTTGGCTTGGGTTGAACTTTTTAAGGTGAAAATAACTACTTGTCATCCAGAGCTGACTGAGTGGGAGGGAAAAAAAACAAAACAAGAAAAAAAATCACGAAAACAAGTCTTTAAGAAAATGTGCATCCTTAAAAAAATGCGTGGCCTCCAGAGTGGTGTTCAGATCTAAGCCGAGAGGCCGCAGGGTCAGTTTAAGTATTTGTCACAGCTAAGAGTCCAAGAGTCAACGAGCATGGGGTTCGTCAGTACCTAGTAAAATCCTGCCATACTACCTCGCTTTTCGTGTCTTCTCAGCTACACTTGCAAGACTTGACGATCATGTTGGAGAGTTGCTCCACTTTGGGGGTTCGTCCAGAGTAGTAGAGTATAGTGAGGGGTTCCAGGTCTTGAGGGACGCAGCAGGGGGAGGCCGATGCCTCCGGGTTCAGAGTGTTGTACAGGCTCAGCAGCTAATGGAAAGCACACAGGAGACATAAAAACTCACTTTCAAATAGTGTTTGTCTTGTGTTATATCCAGTGTCTAATTATTTGCTGGCTTTGACATTTTGAAATCAGTGTAATAGTTTGTGACTGATAAATCAAGCAAAGCCACATCTTTGAGAATTTTCCATGGCAATTCATCAGTGATCAAATAAACAATTTGCCAAATTCTAATGTTTTTTCACATTTTCTGGGAGATTAAGTTCTGTAAAATGTTGTCTGCTCATCTAAAAAGTAGTTGTGCATGTTATGGGCTCAGGAACCAAAACTTGAAGCGAAGAGAAGCTAAAAGTTAACATCAAGTAAAAACTTCACACTCAACATTATCACGGTTTGTATGGGGACTATTTCTTCAGTCGAAAGTAGTTTGAAAGAAAACTGTTCACAGAGAGGTATGTGGATTATCCAGTATCCAGGACATTACTTATGGAAAGACAGACTGCTCTTGTCAATACATCTAATACCCAAGCAGATTAAAGTGGACTTGCTTTGTGATCACATGATGCATCATCAGTGTGAAGCACAGTGTAAGCTTGTTTTTTGGAGGCACGTCATTCTGTTCCCAGTGTCGATCTTCCCTCTCTATTTAGGTGTGTGTGGGTCGACCTTTGGTGCCATTTTTGGATCTGCTCACTTTGTTTTGTATATTATTTTATCTCTGTCAGGTTCAGGTAGGTTTTCTCTAGTAGAGTCCAAAGTTTTGGTCCCGTGAAGACCTCTAGGTGGAGACATATCTCCTCAGATATCTGGTCATAAAATCTATCAGCATGTCTATTTACCACTGGAACAAAAGAGAAACAGATTTGTTTGGTTATAAGTTTCACTATAGGAAAACTGGGGCCTTCTTACCGAGCTGTGTGTTGTGTCTGAGCTCCTCAGGTAAGGGCAGGGCCCGGAGCAGTAGTTAGCATCGTAGCCACTGGGCTCATGGATCCACTTCCAGTCCAAGTCACGCCGGAAATCGATGTAGAGCCGGCGAACACAGCAGCTCTCCTCTGTGTTTCTGCAACGAGGACGACAAACAAAAGTTTGTGTGATGTGATAATTAATACCTTCTTGATCGATCACATGTGGGGGATGCCAGATGTTGGATATTATGTTATGTGTAGAAGCTGATGCATGTGAATCACATATGGCATTAATAACTTCTAGAAATGAGTATGTATGATTAATGCATCCCTTACGAGAAACAGTAGTTGGTGTCCAGCGCTCTCTTGCGTCTGCGTGTGGACTGAGTGTCCAGGCGGTGGGGTGGGATCATCATGAGGATAAGGTGAGGCAGGGACTGCTCCTTTTTCTTGCTCAGGTGATCCAGATCCAAGCGTTTGTGCTCGTCATCTCCATCCACGCCTTAATTACAGACACGATCGAGGCACACTTAAACCAACCATGTGGATGTGGCTTTTTTTTCCTTTCACAATTTCCCTCAATCTGAGCATACAATTTACGAAATTATTGACTGTAAAACTGCCATCGCTGTAACTCTCTCTCAAAATGTAGACATGAAGCCGACCAGAAAACAGAGCAAATTGAAAAAACAAAAAAAGTCTTTTTGCCTGCCAAACAAATAAAATCTATATTTATTCTTTGTTCTCTGAGGAAAAAGATGCAACAACAGTTCAATAGTTCAATTTCAGCAGCAGTTCACTTTCAGTATAGAGACAATCATCAGTTCTTATTAAACCATATTGTACCAAACTACCCACAATGAGAAATATATAAATTAGCTGTGATTATTTCCCAGAATGATGGCAGATTTTTAAATTTGTATAGAGACGGCATGAAGACATTACCATTTGCAGACATTAGAAAAAAGAGATTAGAAAGAGAATGTTGTTGAAGCCCACCTTTAAACTTCACCTCCAGCACCTCGTTCTCATTGTCAATGATGTCACCATTTGGGTTGAAGGTGTGGCAGGGACAGTGAACACTGATTTCCAAACCCAGATTTGTTCCTAAGGGCAAATAATTATGGAAAAAAGATTGTCAATTTATTTTTCTTTTTAAACAGGAAGCCCAAGTCAACGGCTTTAAAAATGAAAACATGGAGGAGAAATGCGAGTTAAGCTCCTGAGTTCAAACATGGGATTAATGATATGAATATGTGATGATGATGATTAATGATTTTAGACGCGACAGTGACCTCTGTCTCACCTCTGTTCATCAGCCACTCTCGCACTGTTTCCGTCACATCGAAGGAGACCCACTCTTGAGTACCTTTGGTCAGAACATTCTTGGCTCCAATGTAGCGTTGTTTCCTAATGTGTTCGTTTGGCCTGACAATCTGCAAAGCAATAACAAACGGTCGCTCTCAAAAGTTTTCTCTCAATAATGAAGCAGAACGAAATCTCACAGAGAACAGGGCAAACATTAGACAGGAGTTTGGTTTGAGAAGAAGCTGTTATTTGTTAAACTAATGCCCTGTTTTTTCGATCACTTGTAATTATTTTATAAGCCAGTAATTACTTGAGAACGCAAACAGATCATATATAGAATAACTAAGCAAGACTGTGGCATATACAGTAAGTGATATTTGACTCAATGAGGTGACTAAGAGACAAGACTAAGAGTCTGAAGTCATGTTTTTGTGAGGCCAAACTTGAAACTGTCTGAGAACTAAAACGCTGATTAAAATTCCACTAAAATTAGAGTTTCACTGACTAAATCTTGACCAAAACAAAACTAAAAAGGCTGAAATTTGACTTTAAGCCAACTCCAATTTTCAGTAAGCAACAAAGGCTAATTTTTTTACTTTTTAACTTAACTCAACTTTTTTAAACAAATGTTGACCTCATGGTGGTACTGATAAAAAGAAAAGAAAGGGATCACCAAAGTCAATAGGATTCATCCTCTGGGGAATATGAATATCTGTATAAAAATGGAAAATGACAAATCTATCCAATAGCGAGATCTTTCAGTCGGGACCAAAGGGCTGGACCAACCAGGTGACAGACAGAAGGGCCTGCACCCCCATCACAGGTGATTTCGCCTATTTTGATCTCTTCTTAGGACTGTGAGCTTCCACCTTCATCATTCTGATTGGCTCATGGAGCCACAAACTATGCCTGCCTTCAACCTGAGCAGAGGACTAATCAGCCTAAATAATGGGAACCACCTGGTGGATGTAGGACCTTCAGACCTGCATGGCTTTTTAAACTCATTTTGGCCATTTGAGAAGAGCAACTTCACAGTAAACACATAGACTGTGCATGTTGACATGTTAGGAATCAACTGCCTATATACACATCCAGCAGACATTGAGCAACACTAGCATTCAATTAGAGTCCTGTTGATCCACCTGATGAATGTAAGTCCAATATTCACTGTTTCTCTCCTGAGGGAAATATCTGGCTCTTTAGTTTACTTTGTTTGTTAGCCTTGTCTGTATGTTGTTTATTGGCCAAGTTTAGTTTATCAAAGATGGTTTGCTTTTTGTTTGTGCAAACAAGGTAGTTGACAGTGGTAATATTCAACCATACAGTGAACTTGTGGTGTAAGAACAAAACAATAAACTAAAGGCTCAAAAAGTTATAGCTGCAGAACTGGATGTTATTTCTCTGTGGGTTTGTCACTGCAAGTAAGCTCAAGTCATGTTCCCCATAATCTGTTCATTCTTTAAGAAGATAAAAATATTGATACTTATAGATATGATGTATAAATATTTACACCTGTTGGCAAAAAGTGTTGATGTTAAATTAAAAGTGAAGCTCCTGACCCGTCTCTATGCCATCCCCTTGTCTCTCAGTAAAATGATGCACATTTATGCTCCTCATATATTTGAATGTAAAACACTGATGTCCTTTATTTCTCATGAAAAATCTCATATGACCCTACTCGACAGCCACGAAAATGTTTAGCTTTAGTAGAATGAGAATGGATCCATTACAACCCTGTGACAGGGACCTGATAAAACTCACTACAACTGAGGAAAAAAAAAGCTCAGCAGCCACCTTTTTAACAGCTGAATAAACTTTGCATACTGTTTGAGGACTGAATGTTAAAGGCTTCACGTAACCAAAATGAGGACCATATTGGATCTGGGCTGCCAGCGCTGCACTGACAGGACCACTGTCCCGGTTCTGCAAACATTCTGCAGGCCTGTGGAGCTTGTTTGGCTTTTGGTCTGGCTGTTACCCACGCCTGCCACCACAATCTGATTATTGTTGGCTCTCGTTGTCTATTAGGGCTTGAAACCATGCGCTGAACGACTAACCAGCTTATGTAAGATTCTCGAATTGAGGAATCCAGTAAGAAATATTACATTAGAGAAAAAGCTCCTTGTTGCCTTGACTCTGAGTTTGGCCTTTTGATCTTGGTAGAAGGACGAGGAAACGGTACCTTTACGCACCTGGTAGAGCTCAATCCGCTGTTCATTCCTCTTGGCGCTCAAGTTTGGCACTCGCAGAGCTCGAAACTCGGCTCTGAAGAGGTTGGTCGAGTTCCTTTCCATGGCGGAGACGTTGAAGCGGAAAACCTTGGAGGTGATGCCTTTTGGGCAGTAGAGCAGATCGTCTGGAGAGAATGAAATAAAGGTTTTGGAGAGAAGACGCTTAGAGTTTTATCAGGACCTGATGCAGTACAAGTAGTTTATGTCCAAACAATCACCTTTGGAAAAAATAATCACTAAATCTTGCTTTGTGCTCTCCGTCGCATGATAGCTGTAGTTGAAATGTAAAGTTCTCAGGTTGGCCTTTTCCACAGCAGACAGACACTTAGACTTGCCATGCTACTGTGATATGGCAAAAAGTCTTCTATGGAAATTTAGTAAATCAAGTACATGTAAAAACATAAGTTATGATTGTTTTCATTATTGATTAATCCACCAATTATTTCTGATAATGAACCATCTTTTTGTTTACTGAATGTCAGAATAGAGTGGAAAAAAACATATATCCAAATTTCCTAAAGCCAAATTAATCAAACTGCCTGTAGTGACAGACCAACACTCCAACCAGAAAATGTTAATTTTACTATCAAATAAGACAAAAGAAAAGTAGCAGATGTGAATAAGGCTAATAAGCCTTAATCAACTGAATAACAGAAACTTGAATTTTTAGGCATTTTTGCTCAAAAATTCCTTAAACCATTAATTGATAATGAAACTATTGAACTATTGAAAATAGTTCTTCTCTCTTCTAATTCTTCTCTGGTTCGAGTAATCAATTGACGACTCACAGTTAATAAGACTCACTGTTTTAGCTCCATTAACAACATAATTTTGAAAAACACTTTTCTGTCTGAGTGAGTTGGCAGCATATGAAGAAACTTCAAACTCTACATGGCAATGCGATGTGTACTTTTTCCCTTTTCTGGTGTATTGTTTCAGATGCTGTGATATAAACCAATACTTAAGTATAAAAGTGATGGCATAGTGTTACAGTAAGTATCATTTTTCATATACTAGAGGACACATTCACACCTAAAATATGACGCTGTGTTTACCGACTCCTTAATGGCTGGCACTAAGTTTATCAGCCCACAGTGAATGATTAGTATGGTTTCCTGCCTTATCAAAATTCCTCAATGTTTCTCTAACACATTTTGTCTATATTTGGAGGAAATGAAAATGCTGTAATTGAAATAGCAATATTATTGAGCTTAGCATGACTTCACCTCCCTGGTATCTGCATATCAAAAACCCTGCTATCCTCAGTCCCACTGACAACTTTTTGGACCCGAACCCCTTTTCTGACGATGATGGCTTCTCCACAACCCGACCTCCATCATTGACATATGCCAGATTCTGTATGCGTACCATGCTATAAAAGGAAATCTTTCCGATGTTTGCCGTCCAGCCTCTTAATGCAGTAATTTACCAGTGCTCAGGCAGCTTTCTGCTTCATTTGCACCTGTCACGGATTTGGGTTGGTTCACAGTGCTGCCTCAGATCCACCAAAGGTCAACAGTTTACCTTCAAAAGCTGTCAAACGGTGACTGTGTTTGCCCATATTGACCAAGGGAAAGAGAGTGATGTCTCTGGCTCAGAGTCTAAAATTTGTTCCACAAAGCCAGACTTCTGGTCCTGTTCCACCACAAGGGACAAGACCTCAAGGTGTGTCTTCATAACACCTGCTTCCCTCGCTTCACTTAGATGGGAACATTGATATCACTCAAGTCAGGATGGTAAATATGAAGCTTCAGACATCAGCCAGTTGGTTTAGCTTAGCATAAAGACTGGGAGCAGGGGGAAACAGCTAGCATGGCTCTGTCCAAAGGTAACAAAGTCGGCCTACCAGCACCTGGTGTTTGCACCTGGCGCTTGGCAAAGAAGACTGAATATCGTCACACCTTTAATGTCTTTCCTAAAGTCCTTCGTCTCTAATGTCAAGCAGGGACTGTTACCAAAACATCCATTTGGATTGCTGAATACTGTTAATTAGATCAACAGCATCAGTCATTTCAGCAAAGAAAAACCTAAATGACTTGTGTTTACGCTCAAGTGACATGGCCCATATTAATTCTGACAGGCGCAAAGGAGAAGTGAGGAAGCCAGGGAGGATGAATGGATCAACAAAACACTGGAGTCAGTCAACATTTTTTTAAAGAATGACCTGGATCATTTCCTGACCTCAACCAAGTATTCATTTTGACCATCACAGCAAAGCTTCCCCGACCATTAGCAAAGTAACCCTTTGAACCCAAATCACAATGTTTCCCAACCTTAAAGTATTTTACTTTGTGCCTACACCAAAACTTAGTCCGAACACTATCACGTCAAAAAACTGATTTATCCTTTAACTGAAAATTGTAAAACTACTTTTGCAAGAGAGAAAATAAGTGTTGGATCAGCCATCGTGTTTTGTTGTTGAAAAGACTGAAAGCAGCACAAAACAGAATTTGTATGTAAAAGTGCACCTGTCGTCAAGGTGATTTTCCCACCCACACTAATTTAAAAGACTCTCATAGAGTTTTGATGAGAAAAGTAAGGAAACTTTTAGAACCTTATTTACTTTACAAACTTGGAAAACATACACAACATTTAGAAAGTCTTGTATCCATAATATATTGTGTTAGTCTGCTGGTAGGTTGTTTCTCCTTATTACCATTTAACTGAAGAAAATTGTCCCTGCCAGAGTAGAATGAGACTTGAGCACAACGAATCTATAAAATTGTTCATCTTGCCTGCGCCAGCATATGAAAATCACATTACCCAGTCTCCGTGAGCAGGCTCGGTGTATGCATGTGGATATACAGGGTATTGACAAAATGCATATTTCCAAGTATGAGATCATGTTGGACACATATAAAAACACACTGCCATGCCAATACCACAGTTTTAGGATTGACAAAATAAAAACTGGAGGATATTATGAGCTTGTCGACATTTTAAGTATCTGAGAAGTGGAGATGTTGACTAGGGCTCACATATGCAGGTATTCGTGTGTCAGTACAGCAGTTATGCTGTTACACTGACGTTCTGCCATTTTCCCTTTGTTTTTCAGCTAATCACATCAGAATCGGGCATAAAGACCATAAGATTAAAGTAAAGCAAACACTGGTCTTCACCCAGCTGTGCACATGTAAATCTGTCTTTTTATCCAAATCCCATTTGTTGCTCTGAATCTACCACAGCAACCGGAGGCACCCACTTGCCTGGCGTTTTTTTTTTTTTTGTCAAAAACCATTTTGCGAGATTCAAAACAGAACATTGCTGAGAGAAAAATAGGTCTTTTGAGAAACACCTGTTGATTTCAAAGGGACTGTGATGCAATGGTCTTGGCTTCGCTTTAGACCATGAGGCCCTCGTTGGCTCTTCCACACGCACACCATTTATCCTATTCTACTTTCTCAGTAATCCACACTCAGTCGAACCACATGCTGTACGAATCTCCCTCAAGTGCTGACACATGTCCCTCTCAGCGCAGGTTTTCCACTTCCACTTCATAGCTTTTAATTCTATGAGGGGAAGCAGTTGTGCCAAATGCAGGTTTAGCACAAATCGCTTGGAGTAACAACAATGTGAGCCTCACAGGCCTTGTGCTAATAATCTCAACAAATATTTCACAAACAAAATAAAGCTCGTTATTGAGCAAGCAGCGCTGCGAAATGTTAGCGGCAATAAAATGACGGCACAGTGGAATCATTTGGGTTTAAGGGGATGAATGCTGCCTCAGTTTCACACTCAATTTAGCAAAGTTAAACCTTAGCAGCGCAGTGAGTGATCTCATGCTCGTGGGCCACCCCAGTGGGTGATTCACCGGGGTCCACTCTAAGCTCCATCTCCGTGTGGAGGTGGGTGGTGGTGGTGGGTCAGTGCATGCAAGGGCTTCTTGGGACCCCACGCCTCCTCCTGGGGCGAGCGGGATCCCTCTATCCAGACTAACGGGGAGGTCCTTCCATCATCTAACTTTTCCTGTCCACCTCTGTTAACTTTTCCTACTCCTTCTCCTAAAGGCATCCCCATCCGCCTGGGCAGATGTCCCTCTCATTTGGGCCTGACTGGAAAGGAAGTGGGAACATCTGGGGAGAAGGACAGGATCCATGGAGGAAAAAAACAAGAGGAGGAAGAGCGGAGTCAGGAGGAGGAGGAGGAGGAGAGCGACTTTCCTGGAACACTGCTGCTGTGTTTAAACAGGTTGGTGAGTGCGACGGCAGCAAAGCACATCCTCCAAAGTGCATGGCAAGTTCACCTTTCAAAACCCCAAAAGAGCTCTGACACGTCTGGGTTGTTTAAAAGAGGATGCCTAAAGTGTTGGTTCACAGATATTTATATATTAAAAGTCCACCATGGCTCAAAAATGTGTTCTGCTTCTTGTTAATTCACTTGGATGTTCGAGCCTCACTGTGCAGAGTGATGTATGTGCAGATGCTCGAAGGCTGTTTTCACTTCCCTCAGAGTTTAACACGTGTACATACAAGATGATTATGTGACATTACAACCAATCTGGAAGTCAGCTGCGGTGCAAACAGCTTCAAACAAGTGTGATGGAAAACTTGAAGACTCCAGTGCACAGACACTGAGGATGGAGTTTACATTAGAGTAGGAGACATCTTGTGTCTAGCAGTAAAACATTTGAAAAGAATTATATTAATATACTTATAGATAATGTGTTTTTCAATAAGAGAGCAGGAGTGGATGTACTTTTATGACTTCTTTTAAACTAGGTTATTGAAGTTTTTGTGGAAAAACCGTATGAGATTTTAATGTCTTCAGACATGTCTGGATGGGATCTTGAATGTGCAACACACCCAAATATGTGTGATAAACAGAGTTGGTGAAGCAATAGTCTACCACTGGTATTTCTCAATGACACAGGGTCCAGCTGTGGGTTTGAGACTGGTGCGTCCGGCTGGCACGAGCTCTCCGTTCCGTGCGTAATTACGCACGAGGAACCTACTGGTTTGCGCCATTAAAAGAGGACAGAAAGAGAAAGTGAGCTGCAGAGAAAGACTTGTGATACTCACTGCTTTCTGGCGGCCCGTAGACCATGTTGAATTTGTATATCTCTTTGGCATAGTACTCAGTCTCTGTGTTGTCCTGACCGCAACTCTGCTGCCGGTCCCTGCGGAGCTCCTCCAGCAGCTCCTTGGTGCTGTTATACAACGCCTGGATCTGATAGGGGATCTTGCTCGGTCCCAGGGAGTGCGGAGGACTGGTGAGCCGGAGCTTGCTCAGGATCTGACCTCGGATCGCCTCGACCCGCTTCCTCTTCACATGGTCGATGTCCACGGTGGCACAAGTGGACAGAGAGGAGCTCAGAGTGGCGCAGTTGAGGAGGAGGACGAACAGTAAAGCTTTGCCCAGATGCATCTTTCTGTGCGCATCTGGAGTGGAAATGTGCAGATTCTTTTTTTTTCTTTAGCGCCAATGAGCCTTCAAATAACAGCCTATAAGAGCTGAAAACCTCCTCGCTTGGTTCGCTTTCTCGTGGCAGTCCCCTTTTGTGATGAGCAGAAATCCAAGTTTGTCCATTAGACAGAACTCAAATCAAAGTCTCCCCAGCAACAGAATGAGATGTATCCGGAAACAAACACACATCTGTGGGAATAAAAAGACTTCTCTTTTGCATTCTCGGGCGCAAATCCGGCAGATTTAAGTGCTCCAGCAGTTTGGCATGTCTCTCCTCTTCTGTGTCTCATTAAGGTCTGGTTGGTGCCTGTGCGTTGTTTTGTCAGGTTCAAAGGTGTGTGAGGCTCTGAGCGCTCTGCATGGCCTCACATGTGTTTTATAGCACTGCTTTCTGACGTTTGACGGAGGAGGGACCAGGACCTACTGGGATGCACCAGACACCAGCTGAGACACAGGAAACATGTCAAACACAGCCTCATGTTTTATTATCTGACCATGTCAAGCAGATGAAGTTGGGGAGTTTTGGCTTTAGTACTTTTTTTTCTCTATTAAGGCTTCTGATGTGGAGTAAATATCTGGTCCTGTGGTCACTGTTTGGTACTAGAAAGGATTTTAAAAGAGCCATCAATTGCGATCTTATAGAGTTTATTCTAGTTGACTGTAGGTATGTTAATGGCCTGGGTCGTGCGCCCTCTAGCGGCTTGTTGTTGTACTCGCAAGTGCCTTATTTATCTGACAGAAGGAGTTGAAGAAATTCTCCTTTTATTCCTACTTTTTTATCAATTAAATTCTTCTCAGAGTCTTATGATAATGCACATTTTCTTTTCAATGACATTATATTGCTAAGATGTATTCTCTTCTAAAACATAAAAGATGAATGTCAGCCTTTGAGGCTGATTCAAGGACAGATGTTTAAAGGCAAATAAAGACCAACAAAGGCCAAATCTAACTCTAGGAGTCATTAAGAATAATCAAGTTTTAATTTTAATGTTAACATCGTGCCTTAAGCTTGCCTTGGACAAAGGAGAATTTAAAATCTAATGCAAACATGCTATTTTCTGTGGTATCAACAATATAAAGAACAACAACTGGGTTTATAGGTTTTGCACATGCACAAAATCCATAGAGCTAATTTGTGATAATCCATAGTGGGGTCCTTTGTCTGCTCTTCGTTTGCTGGAGCCTGCTTACAAAGACCCACACATCCTGTTGTCAGAAGCTGCTCTCAAGTTACAGAAATCCTTTCAGACTTCACATTCTGGCGACATGATTGCATTACTGTTCAAAAGGACCAATGTTTCTTCTGTCGGTGCAGATTTTCCCATGCCCTCTGCAAACCGCCATCCACACTAAATTCATTTTTCTGCACTGATGTCTGGAGGTTTATTTGCAGGCCCTTTAAGTTATTTCATCTTTTTTGATTTTTTCCCCCCACTCTCAGTCTGTTTTATCTCTATTCATAGAGCATATCCACATTCTCAGACCTATTTTAGGTCAAAGCTCACTCAACCACTGGAGGCCCCATACCCAAACATGGGGTCTGGCATTTCACTATGTTGCTTTTGCCCACCAGTTTGCATAGCAAGAATGATTTCGTTGAATGTCCAAACTTGGTAAATATTTGGCTTTGAGTCATGAATCATATGCCCAGGTGCTTTTGTGTACTATACACAAACATGCTTGATTTATTTTGCTAGTTTGGTGTTGGAGAAAAATATGAGCTATATATTTACAAATGTTGTCGTTTTCTCAACTCACTGTGACACTTAGAAGAATGAACATCAATCCTTAAACAGTACACTTACATATCTTACACTGTCATTTACAGTTGTATGAAAACTGCACATTCAGAAAATATCAGGGCAACAGTAAAAGCTCTGTTGTTGATTAATAATCGAGCTCCTCTGTATCTGTTGTCTTTAATGCTTTGCTCATAGGAACAGTGTTGCGTTTCTGTTTATTGTTTGGAAATCGGTTACCAGTAACGTCGCTCCAAGCTCTGGCTGAAACGTCTTCATTCATAACTTTGGCTCAGCGATGTGCAGGCGATCCAAACCCAAAATGGGTGTTGGGGATTTTTTTTGCACGATCCAAAAATGAGCAGAGAACAAGATGTCTTCGTAGCCATTGTGAAACTATTTTAGGACAAGCACACAGGTCATTGGTAGCCCTCAGCCACTGACCACAATCATACATGCCGACTTTGTTGCATTGCATTGTAGCTTATCTCAAAGGTTCCAAAGAGCCGACAAGCACAAAGTGATTTCTGATGTGTAACACTTTTGTGTTTGATCTTTATTCTTGAGGATGGTTCATGATTGATGCAGCTCATTTAGATTTTCTTTCTATTTGCAGGTTATAGCAGGTCACATCCAACTGTAAACTGGATATTTGGTTGTTTTAGTAGCATTAAAGAGATTCTTTGTTCAGCATGTGTGTTGCTGCTGTTTCTACCTCATCCTTTGGCGTTTACTTTAATGTTGGCAGTTCTCCATTAAGCCAGCAGGTGATGCTGCTTAACAACGTGTGTCTGTACAGAGAAGGGAAGATCAACATCATCAGGATAATGTTTTCTAAAAATATAAACTCAGTGAGCACTTACAGCTCAACCATAATTTCCACCTTTACAAAGATGATAATATTCAGTTTTGATTGACACAGTGGTATCAATGTAACTTTGTTTACATGTACAAAGTGGGCAGGTAGTGTAAAATACTAAAGTGAGATTTTAGAAATTCTACTACAGTGTTTGTAAGCAAACACAATTTGCCAATATATCATTCATAAGGAAAAAGAAAATAAGTATATTTTTGTGAATTTATATGGAAGATTATTTCTGCCAAATGAATGAATGAGTCAATGAGTAAACTAAAATAGAGTAATGTGATATTGTAAATTTGGAAACCTATATCTGAACTCCTCTTCATCCTCATGGTGTGGAGAGATTCAGTAATGGTTCCTTCATCAGGAGGCCGCACATACACCATCACATGAACTTTATCTGTTGCACAGAAATTATGTCATCACACACACACCAGCATGCGCACGCACGCGCACACACACACACACACACACACACACACACACATTGCACTATACTGTCTGGGGATTCCTAGACATGATCCCAGACATCACCGTCAAAGTTCACTTTTACTCCAAGCGTCCACCAGTGATTACCTCACTGCTGGGTCAGGTTTTAGTGAGTCATTCTCCGGCAATCTCTCCGTCTCGCACAACACACGGAAAAGGAATGCAGCTACAGACCAGAGGATGAAAACAAAAACACATGCTGGTAGTCATACGGATGAATATGTCCCCTTTTTCCCCTGTAAAGTAGGTTACATTCCTGCTGACTGTACTTGTCGGAGCAGTCACCCAAAACTTAAACTCTTCTAGCAGCATGGAGATTAAGCAACTCTTGTCTTTGCAGTGTTTTTTAGGACGTTATCGTGATTCCATAGACAGACTTCACCATCTGATTCGACCACATACACACAGTCGGACTGCTTAATACTGGCTAGACGGAGTCAGACAAACTCCCAATACTAAGCAGCATCCTGCCAGATTTCCCTACTACAGCACACTGACAAGCCAGCACAGTAAAGTCTGCTCCGTCTGAGGGGTAACAAGCCTATGAGTCATACTTGGGAGTTGGTTGGATAGGAATGCCAACAGGAGACCCCTAAAACCCACACCAGCGGAGACAATGATGTGTATATGTCATAGCCATACAACTCAAATGACTCATTTGATTCGTCCACCATCTGTGTTAGTCATCGGTTGTCTTAATACATGTACATAGGGAAGGAATACCGCGCCGGCTAGACGATGACTTAAGGTGAGATCACGTGGATCTGGCAAAAGCTTCTTTGTCACTTTGTCATTGTTGTGTCTGAGGTTTTATGTTCTTGTCTTGCTGCAGTCTTCCAGTTAATAATGTTGGAATTGATTACAAGGCAATTATCTGCGCAGTTCAAGGCTTGTCTGGGTTGTGCTAAAGTTTGAGGCAGTGGGCAACTTCGCTTGTTGGCAGCTCCGAATGGCTTCAAAGTGATTAATGGTTGAAAAATTTGAATGTTGGTATACTCACAGTCTTTGCGGTTGCTGGTCTCAGTCAAAGCTCTTCTCTTTTCTGAAGTCTGAACAGCAGAGCTACTACCCATCTTCTGCTGCACGATGAAAACCAGCCTTTCCAGACTGCACCTAAACACGTCATGCCAAACAAACTGTAAAGCCAAAGTATGTAACTTTTAAAAGAAGAAAAAATATATTTATCTTGACAAATTAAGTGTTGTTCAATTCCACCCTCTCAAAGGTGTTGCTGTTGCATCCTTGCTTGGTCTTGTATGACAAGTATGGTTCTAAAAGTTAGCAAATGTTCACAAACTTTAGTTATAACAGATATTTGTAACTCTGTTTCTTCACTTTGACTCTTCTTGTCACATCAGACAACACTGCATACTGTTAGTTAAATAGTCTTGCCTTAATTATCCTCTAGCGCAAAAGCATTTAATCAGTCTTTATGACAGCATCTGCAAAATGAACATTTAAATGTAATCTGCATTTTCCATATTACCACTGTTGACAAATCTATCTTAAAATTGTGTTTTGGCCACTAAGTTCAATTTTGTTTTTTGCATTTGTTTTGATTTCCACCAACTCCTTAGAGAAATCTTTAACTCTTAAAATATCTTAAAATAATCTGAAAATATTGATTAATGTAGCTTTAAAGAAAAGTGCTGAAACATACTTTTGTCCCTGAATATTTAAATATATATATTTAAAAGTTGTTAGTTCATCAGCTTTGTCATTTGTTCCTTCCTGTTTTTTTTTTTGGCCACCATGATGGCCGCCGTGCTCTTTGGCAGGCCTCTGTGACGGCTCGCTCCCATAAGACAGCATATTGTGTCACCGAGGTGAAGACTGTTCACTTTACATCTGGGTCTAAAGGGGTGCTGATCTGCTGAGTTAAGGCCTTTTCGGAAAGCAGAGGACGAGGTGTCATTGGGCCTCTGCATGAATATGAAATAGTCGGTGATGTTGATTCACACTCCAGACAAATACTGTCAAAGCTAAGGCTAAACACACTTAGCATTTTTTGATTAGCACTCAGCGTGAGTAAGGCGGGACAAAGTTGCTGTGCTCAGTGATGTTTGTTGTGATTACTAATGGCAAGTGATTGATGGCGAGAGGCTGTCAGCGATTCTGGTTATGATTCAGCTCAGTTTAATCATGTTGGCAAACCATGATCTCCTCAGTTTCAGTGTTGTTTTTGTGGTCCAGTACACAGCTTTCTCTCTCTCTCATATTTACTGTTGTTGAGCTGATCAGCTGTATTTCGGAAGAAGAGAGAATAAGAAAAGGAAACAAGAGCCTTTCAACCCGTCTCTAGCTCATCCTTGATCTTTGTATGGAATTTCAGAGAAAACCACATCAGGCCTTTTTTCCACTTCCCTCCAAATTTAACCCTCCACACCCCCACCTCTGTATTCCCGTAAGTGCTGCAAGTTGGATAATGAGGAAATTGGCTTTTGGAATAGCGGCGGCATTGGCACGCGTGGCAGAGAAAGTGTCAAAATAACAGAGAAAACAAAAAGGAGCTTTACTGGATATTGTCCAATTAAAAGCAGACATTGGACAGTAGATATGGAAGGTCAGAGGTTAATGTCTGCTTTCTGGTTTGGACGAGCACAATGATAGTGTGCAGCCGCTCTCTCTCTACGACTCAGATACAATGCCTGCTTGTGCTCACACATGCATGTGCACACAAACACAATGGCAATGTGCATGTATGCATACACACACACACACACACACACACACACACACTCACTCACAGCACCGGCCAGGTTAGTGCTGGCCTCCTCATGCAGAGTCTAGACAGGAAGCTGGTCCATGCCAGGTTAGGGATTTTCTCCCTCACACCCTCACACCAATACACACACACAGGCATGCACGCACGCACACACACGGTTACACTGCTGACAGTCATCTTCTTTCAATATGTCTGTGTGTATTGTGCGCTTGGATGTGTGTCAGACAGAGGGAAAAAAGAGGAGAAAGGGAGATAAAAACAGAGACTTGGCGATTGAGCCCTGTGTGTACGTAGATTTGTGTGTTTATGTGCTTGTCTGCCTTTGTTTGAACAAGTCCCACACAATATAAAAAAAAGCAACTCAACCACAAAGAAACAGATTCCGTGTCAAAGGCTTTTTTTTTTTTTTGGTGACTCTATTACTCATTTTTCCTCGACTTTCCACCCATTGAAATGATGAGTCTGAGGCACAGTGTGAAAAGTTCAACTTGTCCTTCCCAGGTACAGGGGCGCGCTGCATCCTGTAGTGCTTAGCTAAATTAAACCGAGCCCCTACTGTTCTCATCTGCTCACCTGTAGCCCCTGCCAGGCCCGGCCATGACCTTTGAACCCACACAGATGGGTCTGCATAATAAGACATGGGCACACACGGCTAAGTGCCATCTTGGACATGTTTGATGGGTGGCTATATAGGACTAAGAAAGTCTGAATTCTGTATGTATTGGAATGCTAATGCGTTGACCTTTCTGAGCAGGTGAGGGCGTGTGTGAATGTGTGTGTTTCTATATTTCTGTGTGGGTCTGGCAGAGATTTTAAGTGTAAATACAGATGCTAATAGAAGTGTGTGTGCTTACTGTACACAATCTCTGTCTCTCTGTGCGTTGTTGGCCTGAGGCCAGTGGCCCCTGTGCCCTGTGTATGGCAGGCTGGGCTGTACTTTTCACTCTAACTGTATGAATATGCATGGCCTCCTGGCTTGTTAGACGTGGCTCTATAGACGTGGATTATGAAAAGCTTTTTGAAAAATTTTACATATAGCTGAAACTGCACACCTGGCCTCCAAAATGTATTTAATTTGTCGTTGTCAAAGGAGGAGAAACAATAATTTTCCTTTCAGAAATGGTTCAGTTTGGGGTGAATTTGACTGTTTTTACGATATACCTTTTCATGACCCTGCGTTCAGTTTGAATGTATGTTGAACTCCTGTTTTTAGGAGGAGCTGCTGTTTGATCCCATAGACTTCTATGAATTCAAATGAGCAAAAAAAAAAGGATCTCTATAAGTTGTTCTGACACCAAATAAGTAAGAAACAAAACAGTGAAATCAACAGTAAATTTTCCCCAAACTGAACCCCTTTGGTCTGTCACTTCAGAAGATTGCTGCTATGAAAAATAAATAATATAGATATGTTTTTTAATCCACCTGCATTCCACCTGAGGGTATGAAATATTTGATGTTGACACAAAGCAATCCAAATGCTTTTTTCATTATATAAGGTTTAAAGTGCTATTTTTAGATGGTAGTCATCTCCACCCAAGTCCTTCTGTTCGACACCGCCTGAATATATGAGCATATTTACACCTTGTCTTCGAGAATATATGACATATGTGCACTGGCCACTGCTGCATTAACAGTATATTTCATCCCCTTCTTGGTTCAGTCTGTGAAATGGTCCTCTTCATTTCCCACATGAGTGGTTTTCTTATCATCCAGGCCCCCTCTCGCCTGCCCCAGGTGCTGAGTTAAAGTCGATAAAACACCCAAATATTCTGTTAAACATGGGCGGCCTCTGCCATGTGGCTGCTCCCTGCAATGCCTCCTGGGTAATTATGGTAATAACTCAGCCGTCAGAGGCGAGGCCAGAGGCCCCGGGATGACGAGGTCAGACCGGAGAGCCTGAGACGAGAAGAGGAGCGGTGGCGGAGGAAGCGGGGCCATCGGGGTCAAGGTGAAGCGGGGCGGGGCTCTCTCACGTCGCCATCCCATAAACCCTCGCTGTCACATCAGAGGCCGCTGGATGTATGTGGACATTGCCTCTGATCGGTCCTCCTCAACAATCAAGATGCTGATGAGGGATGATGACAAGTGTTTGAGTAGCTCGGTTATTTGTGCGGCCTTGACTGACAGACGCCTGGTCTTGTGGTCGGTGGGAAGGTCAAAATGTGCCTCTGTTAGAACTGTGGGTCTTTTTGAAAGTAGAGATTACTAATCATTGTGAGACTTTTTGCTGCAATGGCAAATATTGATGTGGTTTGGTGAAAAGCAGATTGGCCAGTCCACCATATTATTATTATTGTTATTTTTTTTCCCTTTATTGAGACGGTCAGAAAATTGAGAACAACACAGGACAAAATGTTCTGGTGGAATCTGATCCATTATGGGTACATGTGGTCCCAGAGACGGAGGTGTACACCATCACTTTCAGAAATTAAAATCGACTTCTTTGTATTCTCTGTATTGTCTGACCGCTTGCACACTCTGACGACAATCTTTTATAGGATGAATAATTGAGAACGAAACGGAATAGACCCGACTTTTGCACCGGGAGATTCATCTGTTCATGTTCTGCTTTGAAAGATGATTCAAATACAATGTAAATACATATAATAATCAGAATCATCTATTTCTTCTACTTTATTTACCTTATAGTTTTTATACACATTAATGAAGTGAGGGTTTCAGAAGTCATTGTTTTACTACTTCTAATTTTCTTTTACATTGTGATATAATTCTTTGTCTGAAACAGTCTTATTTTGAAAGGTAGAAGGGCTCAAAATAGAAACATCATTATAGAGTAAAAGCAGACAGTGACTCACTTGCTGTGTTCTGTGTGTGTTTCTGTGCGTGTACGCTTGCGTGTGTGGCCCCGACTCTTTCTTACATAACCTATATTTAGACTCCACGTTATGCTAGATGAACAATGACAGAAACACAATATTCCCCCAGATTCTGTCCATATTCTGGTCGGGGGAGGGGGGGGAGACCACAGGAAAATGTTACCATTCAATCACCATTTTGGCTTCTTCAGCATTTCTTCATTTCCTTGAACCTTAAATTTTCCCCTTCTTGTGCTACTCCTTCATCACCCCAGCCAAGGCTTTGTCTAGGTCATTCCAGTCTCTTTGCATAGAAATATCCCCTCTGAAGTATAAATTTGATAGGAAGTGGAATGAAGTGACAAGTGTAATAATTTCCAGTGACACACATCTCCATTCAGACCGAAGTTTAATGTAAAAGTGATCAGCGCCAGGGCTATTATCACAGGCATCCAGATGTCAGGGAAAATGAGAAAGCTGCATTCAGGGAAAGTGTGAGTAAAAATCTAACACCACATTGCAATGAATAACCCCATGAGGCACCAGGAAGCTCTCCACTTGAAGCCTGACCAGTATTAGTATTGATAGATATGATCTCAACCTTAATTTGCTCCGTGGATAATAATTCTCAGCTATATTTTTCTGTTTTAAAGCGTGAACAAGTGCCAAGCGCCTTTAAATAAAAGCCACCGGTTTATTCCTGCCCTGCTTTATTGAACCCTTATTCCTGCTTATGCAGTTACATACTGTAGTTTATTCACTGCCATCCACCCCGCGCTTCATTGAGACCCCTGACCTGCAAACAACTATAAATATTTATTTGCGTCGGCTTGTCTAAAAATAACTGTATTACAATGGAGTGTCCTGGAAGAGGTCCAGGAGCGTTGTGCAGCGAGCAGTAGTCAGCATTCAGAGTCCGGCCTGCGTGTCCAGAGAGAGACAGGGCAGTGTCAAGAGGCAGACATATTGATAGCTTTGTGGTCAACAGGAAAAAAAGTCACTTAGCCGGGGATCCTTTGGGTCCAAGGATGTATTTCTGGAACACGCAGACGGAAGCGAGGAGCATTTTGGAGTGATGCACCGCGGTTCTCCAGTGACATCCATAAACACTATCCCTGTCCTTTTTTACAACATCAAAGTCCTGAATTTTAAATGAAAGCAGCGATTCCAAGGTTATAAATATTATAAACGGTGTGACAGCCCAAGTGTGGACAAAATAGACTCAAGATACCCACACTCTATATGGATGGTCCTGGCAGTTCAACACCAGCAGCTTAATAGAAGAACAACCCAGCCACACATTAATATGCAAAAGTCATCATGTTATGTTTTGATAAAGCTGCTAAATATGAGATGTCAAATAAAGTAGAATTAAAAAAAAAATCGAAGCAACATAAAAGCAAATAGGCATGTGGGGAATTGCTAAAAGAAAGTGTTGATGCAGACATATAATTTGTGGCCACTTGTTGTCCTTTTCTGCACCGGCATTACTGACACAATAAGTGTTATACTGGATAAATACTAACAAGCCTCATTCATCAAGCTTCACAGTGAAGACATACTGATCCATGATCCATTTTTTTTAATTAAATTAAACAGTAGAGGAGGTCCAATCAGTGATTTACCCTCTTTCAGACTTGTTATATTAACAGGTTTTGTAAAATCCAAACTTGATGAGGTGAAGTGAGTGCAAACCTTAAGTCGGTCTTGTGGATGAAAGCAAAAGCAAATTCAATGAAAAAGAAACAATATTCAAATAAAAAAATGCTTCCTTTTTATCTAGAAAACTATCCAGCAAATGTTGTTGTTAAATGTTGTCTCAGAAAAGACATGCATGTATTTCTAAGCAACACACAAATAAAATATATTTGCAATTTCTGATAATAAACCTGTGCTAAATACAATATATAAAGAAAGGACTGTTCAATAACTTATGATGGTCAATGCTGGATACATTGACATGTGAGGAGTTAAGCGATCCCAGAGCAACAGACTGAAGCACGGTCGGCCCAGAGGCGAACCGATTCAAACTCAGCTCTGTGGCGGATAATTCTATTGCCGCTTATTGTCTTCATCCTTTGTGCCAGAGCTGTATGCCAGTCAATATCAAACTGTCTGCCAGTCTGCTTCAGTATGAGACACAAGTCTCACTCCGCAACTTGTGCCTCTCCTCCCCAATCCCTCCTTCACCCCCAGAATGCAATAAATGTCCGGCCATCATTTATTTTAATTCACTCCCCTCTTGCACAGATGAAATGGATTCGTAACCTTGTAGGACAAGGACGTGCATGCCGTCTGCCGTCAGTTGCTGAGTTATTCTCTATTCTTCTAGCATAGAGAAAGGGAGAGAGGGGGAGAAGGAGAGAGCGAGAAAGAGGCCCAATGATGAAGAGAAATAGTCTGGCATGCAAATTGCCGGCTGCCATGTCCAATGAGGAGGCCTGGTGGAGATTGTCACCGTCGAAACTCTGGACAGGGTTAACGAGGCTGAGGGAGAGACGGGGTTTTAAAAAGACAGCGGCAGTGGCGGAGGAAGGGAAAAAGAGTCTGAAAAAACTCTGTGTGATTTATTTGCCAAATCAAGGCACGATGAGTGGATTATGGCTAGCCTAATGAGAAAGAGTGTTTAGGGGATAGCTAATTGGACGTGACCAAGGAGGAGAATGCAAAGAGCAGGCAGAGATGGGGATTGGGTGGTGTGTGTCATTCGGGTGACAGCGGTTGAACTCAGAGCCAGGAAGTAAAAGAGTGAAGTGCGTACAGGTGTGTAGGGCTGCGACGAATGGCCGGTTAATCTACGGATCATTTTCTCGATTAATCGTTTGGTCCATGAAATGTCGAAAAATGACATTCACACTTCAATTTGCTTGTTTTGCCTGATGGACAGTATAAAACTTACAGATGATCAGTTTACTCTGTTATAAGACAAAGAAAAACAGCAAATATTCACATGTGAGAAGCTGGTGTTTATGCTTTAAAATTGAATGACAAAATTATTCAATTATCAAAAGTTGACAACAGATTTTCCATCTATCGATAATGGTTGCCGTTCTACAGGTGTGTACACCTCGACAGACAACCCTCATTTGAGCAGGTCAGGCTTTTTCAGTCCTCCTGCACAGTGTCCTTTGGAGGATTTGACTTCTCGAATAAACGGCTGAATTTTTAGTTTGTGCCTTGTTATTCAGAACTGAATTGTCAAAATCAGTCTCACAGGAACGTTTAAAAAAAAAAAGTTAATCGTTTCCAGCACAGCACATATTTGATACGTGACTCTTCTTCCATCAGTGGGTTTTTCGCATTTTTATCAAATTCACTTCAACTATTTGTGTAATCACTTTTGAAATTCTGCGCAGATCAGCATCGTTTGCATCTGTGCTCTCCGGGAGACTCGGGATTGAGTGAGTTCAGATTAAAGGCTGACTCATAAACCTCAGCAGTGATCATATTTCTGATTTCTGCATTTGTTCCAAATTGTTTTTGAATTGAAGAAAACAAGGAAGTCAAGAAATAACCATCCTCCCTTTTGTGGTAATCAAATACAGCCTGTGCTTCCTCCACTTGGGTCATGACTAGACAGCCAGCATTGTTGTGACGCCCACTAGAGGGTAGTATTTAACTACAGGCAGCATTTAATATTTATTCATACTTTCTGCTATGTATGCTCTATCCATTGCCTGCATGTCTGACTTTACGGTTTTGTTAAGTTAAAATTTCTGTCTCCACGGGTCCATAGAGCTGTGGTCACGATTTGTTTGAGTTTAAATGATTTGATAAACAGAAGGACCCCAACTTTTTCCTTTTCACTCATCCCTAATGTTTTGAGCGTAGTGGCTCCTAATCGAGTCAAAGTTTTTATCGTCTCAGCTTAAAATGATGTCCAGTAAACAAGAGTGGAGCAGTGCACGGTTCTCCGTTGTATATTTATTGTAATCCTCAAGCCATCTGCGCGAGGGATGTGCATATTTTCTTCTCCTGATCGCATCACAAAAAGCCATGTTTTTTTGTTAACACCCCAACATAAACTTACAGAATTGAAAATAATGTGGTTCTGTAATTTAAAAGATTACTTCCATTTTAAAATTAAGTGCTTGGATTTGGAAGGATTTATTTAATTGGAAGTCACAATTTGTTTTTAGTATTTTAAAACGCACAATACAACTAATTGTGTCACCACCTGCTGCTGCTGCTGTTTAAGATTTTTCTGTTTGTTCCCGTATTAGTATAGTATTAATTTGTCCAAAATAATACACACTTTGTTGTTTAATAAACATTATTTCTACTTACACCTAAATTATACAAGAGCATTTTGAATTTTATTCGACATTTAATTTCCACATATAGGGTTTATTAAATCAACCTCTCATTGCTCCACATTTTAGAGGCATCTATTTCTTCTCTTTTCCTTGAATGCAGATTCTCTAAGTGATGACATTTCCTTTGTGTGTCCACTGAAGTCCTTGGAAATGTTTGTGTTGCATCCATTCGATCACCGCGGCGTCTCTCTCATTTCATGAGTGCAGCGGCATGCACATTTGAAATGGGATAGGACACAAATGGGATTAATGCTTGCAAGACATCTCCTAAAGCGTTTCCACCTGTAATGTTGTTTGCAGATGCACTAAATGAGACGTCTCAGCGGGAGCGAGCGTCTCCGTATGCAGAGCTAACGGAAGGGAGGCCTGCACCAGGCTGCACTGTGACCCCCCCGATGCAGCTCCTGCATTCTGGCTCCAATTTCGACAGGACGTAGCATATAGGGAAAGAGACAACATTGGAAATGTGATTACACGGTTGCCTAATATAAGGGAATCTCATTTGTTTTGTCTGCCGTTTGATTGTTCCTTTCTGCGCTGGCAAATTCAGGAAAGCACAATGCAGATGTGTATGAGAGCGAGCAGTCGCTGTTGCCACCCAATCTGAGGAAGTGTAGTTTGACTTTGAAACCCTTCAGCTTATGTTTGTATAAGATGTGGGGGAGAAACAATTATTTTAACTAAAGCTTCTATATAGCTTTATTTGGGATCATGTAAACACACACATTTGTCTGAAACTGTAGCAAGTTAGAGATTCTTTTCTTAGACACTGCAAAAATACATCATGCTCTAAACATAACTCTAACAAAAAAATCTGAAAACTGGTCTGAGAGAGTGCAGACTGTGGCCAGAATGCAGGATCATGACGTAAGATGTCTATTAAAGGAAAAGACTTTCCTAACCAAGATGAATGAGTGATATCGAGCTCTGGCATGACAAACGAGGGCTGAAGTGTCGCAAGTGTTTTATGAC
Organism: Centropyge bicolor; assembly: GCA_037975185.1. Classification (NCBI taxonomy): domain Eukaryota; kingdom Metazoa; phylum Chordata; class Actinopteri; family Pomacanthidae; genus Centropyge; species Centropyge bicolor. The sequence goes on from JBBMOC010000006.1 coordinate 7,001,101, forward strand.
GGTCCCTAGGGTCTTTATCTCCCATAACCCCTGACCCCTCGACCTTTTTAAACCACAAGGGTGATTACAAGTGGCCGGCCACTGCTACAGAATACTGTTTCACACAACCTCACGCTGTGGTGGAGACAGTAGCTACTTCATGCAGAATTATGGGATTTGTTTCATAAGTAAATTGAGAGGAAAGGAAAAGACAAAACGGTGCATTGAAATTGACATTGAAATGCATAAAGTGAATCTATGATGCATTGTTTTACAGAGAGTGAAAAGACAAACTTGGTCATTATCTAATTTTCCAACATGACAAGATATATCTATTATCAGCAGACCTGAGGTGTTTATGCATGCAGCAGCAGAGTAGCATGCACAGCACACGCCGTCTGCTGCCACCTTAACCGGTCAGCAGAGTGATGAGCAGAGGTCTCACTCACTGCTCATCCGCCACACCTGTCATGTAACCGACTATGATATCTGTTCCCCATGGGACGCATAACTGTGTGACACTGGCATTTTTCACCACAGGCTCTGACAGCAACAGCAGCACTGACCGTTAAAGCCCCGGGGCAGGTAGTAGTTTATCGAACACCACTGAGGGGGTGAAAGAGCAGCTGAGTAAAGCAGAGCAGAGATGAGTGGATTTTTCCAGCGGTTGGGTATAATTTTTAAGAAACATTTAAGAGTGCTATACAAGTGGTGAATGTGTGATCTCATCGCCACAAAAGAAATAAATAAGCTGAGTTGACTTTTGCCCTCCTGCAGAATTTGATTAGTTGTTTGTTTACTGACAGGATGGATTTTGGGGTGAGGACAGGTAATTGATGTACACACGTGCGAGTCTAACTGGCTACTGGAGATGTACATCATTTTCGGTAACATTGCAGTCTGAGATTAGTGCAGGGGTCCCAGGGGTCTCGCTCGTCACTCCATTTCCTAAATTGACAGCTGGAGAAACTCTATTCCACCGGACGTGATAAACGACACGGGGCGTCGGAGGAGTGTGTCGCAGAAGAGAGAAAGGAGTGATAAATGGGGGAGGTTGGGAGGAATCAGGGCACATGAAAGTTGTTGGGCACTGAGAAATGACTGACAGCTCATTATGAAAATCCAACAAGGGAGTCTAACTTGTTCAGCCGAACGGTTTTCTGTACTTTCCTTTCTTTCTGCCGATCTCAAACACACTGAATACGGACACAAACGTACAGTAATATTCTTCTTTTTAGCTGTTGAAAGTAAGAGAAATTTTAATGCAAGAATAACAAAAAAATCAAGAAATTACAAGATGGGAACAAAAGCTGAAATGCAAATCCATTTAAACAGGCTGCAAAATACAAGATACAAGAAGCACTGGATTCATCAAAGCTGTTCCCCGTTTATGTTCCGAGTGTGTGTCTGGTTTTCTGCTGTTCATAAAACCAGCCGTGCAGTAATATCATGGAGACGGTGTGGCTGCGTAAAAGTAGTTTTGCAAATTATTCTTTTAATTCGTAGAAGTAGATTGAAGTTTTGTGAAGCAGTTATTGTTTGTGGCAACAGCTGTAGTTTGGTTTTGGGTTTGTTTTAATGGAGCAACTTCACCTTGTGAAGTTCTATATTTGACCAGCAGCATCTTTGCACTGGACATAGGTTACTATTTTGGCATGACATCTCAGTTTTTGTTCATTTTTTTCCTCATTCTCTAAAGTATAACCCCTTTGTCATTTACATTTAGAGCGTATACAAAGCTATAAGTCACCCATCAGGACATTAGAAAGCTCAAGGAAACCCTCGAGATTGCCAGTTGGCATTGCTTTATTGGGTATTTTCCCTCAGTACTCTTACTAGCTTCTTGCAACCTCACTCAATTTAGTTGTTTTAGCCCCCGATGGCCGTGTTGCTGATTTTGAATAAGTGCTCAGGGCAAGAGGGGTCAGCTGCAATTTCAGCCGTAGCTAAACTGGTCTATTCTAATGTGAGATCTGAGGTGACTTTGACTTTTGATTAATGACAGTTCTCCAAAGGACATATCACCAGGAAAACTTTCCACAGCATGAAAATCACTTCCAGTAAAAGACGAAAACATCTATAGCTTTATGCATACAGAATTCGGCGCTGACTGACTGCATTCACTGTGAAATAATACCCAGGTGCCGTTACAGGAGGCAAACACTGAAAGTGTTTGTTATTAAAATATTTGTACTTCTTGGGCCCCAAAGGCCCACTATGCCTTTTCTCACTTATGCATATTTCCATTATAGTGACATCAAGCAAACAGAGAAATGCTGCTGCCGCCTCTCTGCTGTTCTCTCTCCTTCTCTCTCGAGTGCTTCTCTCACAGGCTGTGAAAACAGCAGCCCCAGGGAGTATTCGTATCCCATGAGCCCTTGGGGCAGAAGGCCCGAGGACACGCTATAGGGATGTATTGAGGGGTGTTGGGGGGGAAAGGAGAGCTGCACATCTCAATATGAATACTATAGATAAATGTAAAGAAGATAGTGGTTGAATAGAATTGGCCCATTTGGGAATTTAGGAAAGAGATTTAGAGATAATGAGAAAAAGCAGCTAGTATGAAAACCAGGACCACAAACAGATGAGCTACTAGAGTTTGACTGATGTAGACAAATGAAAACAGTCCCGAAAAAATGGAAAACGGAAAATCTCTCCTTCTTCATACTTATAATTTTAATGGTAGTTGACAAACTACGACCACTGTGATCTGTAACGAGTGGAGATGAACAGACAGTTTTACACATTTGATTTCTGCCATGCATCAGATTCAAATGTCCCATGATGAAGCTTTTAGTTTATTTTAGCTTTTAGTTTAAATTGTATATTGCACTAATATTGTGTACTGTACTGTGAGTATCGTGCCATGTACTGTTCTCATATCAATCAGCTGCTTTTAGAATGATTCATAAATTCAGACACATGCTCTCGGGAATATACACAAATGTTCTTTGCTGGAAAAAGGTCATGAAAGTGTAGTGAAGGCAGCTAGGAAATAAAACATGGCTTGATATTAATAATAAATATTACAATTACATATTTGCAAAATGTATTGCAGCTGTCAGGTTTTGACAACCAGTGAGTTCTTCTGAGGTCAGAAGAAAAGCTTCATCTCAAAATTTCATTCATAAATCAAGAGATACTAAATTCTAAATATTTCATCTGCATTCACTTCCTGTCAGGTGTATCCATGCTGTACTCGCTGTGTGGTGTTTGTGATGCAGACCAGGAGCTTTACCAGAAGTAAGACTGTTGGATTGTGGGACAAAGGTCTCTGTGTCTGTACTCTCCTGTATGATCTTATTATCTGTCAGCCAATTTAACAGAGAGGCCTTTGGGGAGTGACAATGAGGATGTAGGAGAGGAGGAGGGGACACCATCACTCACACACACACACACACACACACAAACACACCTCTGCTCTAATTCACACTGACCTCTGTGGCCTCTCCACAATGCCTGTTTTCGTATTTGATAGAAAAATCGATAGCCTTGCTGGCAGAGAACAACCTCCATGAAGAATTAAAACAAGGAAAGCGTTGGTAGCGGTCAATCATTTTTCTGTCCACTAACACAACACTTACTGATGCGGAGATGAATAAATGTTGTTTCCTTTCTGAAACTTGCTGGCATCATGAAGCGGGGTGAGAGATGATAATATTCACATCAAAACTGGAAGTATTGATGTATAAAGGCAGAAGAATAAAAACATGTTTTTGTTGAAATATATGACATTTAAAAGAAATGTTGAGCAGTTAATTTAACACATTATTTTAAATTAAAAGTATTAAAGTATTAAATTGAAGGTATTTTTTCAATATGGCTTTATAATAAATCTGCTAATCTTCTATTCAAAGGCATGAATTATCCACATCAAACCATGTAAGCTAGTTAGAGAAACAACATGTGATTACAATAATATTTCCATCTTGTTATGCAGATGATACTCACCTGTACACTCGGACATTAATACTGGATTCTCCCTTTTTTCCCCCTTCATTTTTCTTTCTAACGGACTCCTCAATTCAGAATGCGCTTAGATATCTTATACTAAATGATAACCGATACACTTCCAGTCGTGACAACATATTTGAGTCTATCTTAGTTTTTGGTGGACAGTGATTATGTAAGAAATACAACATAAATTAAGATGATGTTGTATGATATTTGTGCCTTAAATTTTTTCGAGAACTGCTATAACTCTTTAGACTCTTTACACAGCCTTCGGTTGCACAGCTCTCTTATGTTGTCTCATACAGTTTAATCTATCCTGCATTTATAACGCATTTTCGAAATGTGCTTTATGAATTATACCTGACCAATACTGGAGTTTTGTTTAGGTTTTCCCAGTGTGCAGACCGACACAGATATACAGTATCTGCAACAAGTTTTTATAATATATAATAATATATAATCTAATATATGAGATTTATTTTGATTACAGTCAATAATTTTAAAAATAAGAAAAATGTTTGTCATGTTTGGACTTCATACAACATCAGCTAGCAATAACTGTGGTAACAGTTTTTTTTCCCAAATGTGGCCGTTGATCCAAGGTCAAGCAGCGTAGACAGGCCTCTCTCATGCCAGTCTTGAGGCCATTCTGAACAGATGTTGGCACAGCCAGCTGGACATGGCGACCTTGAGTAAATCTCATAGGGGTCTTCTTTGGCAGTGTGGGCACCCAACACTCCCCCCTGGCAATGGAGACCCAGTGCAGCAGGGTATAAGCAAGCAATATATGTGTGTGTGTGTGTGAGAGAGAGTGTGTGTGTGTGTGTGAACGTCTACAAACCAGCATTGTGTGTCATTCAAGCTTCAGTGAAAAGGTACCAGTGAATCAATCACATGCCCTGTGTAACACCACACTAAATGAAATTCAATGGACTGATTGAGTGAGTGATGGATGATTCACATACATACAGCCAGAATTAAGTGATGGAGAAACACTCAGAAGGAGAGTGGAGGAGGTGAGGGTTGGTTAGACCTCTGAGGACTGCATGTGGTGTGTGTGTGTGTGTGTGTGTGTGTGCGTGCGCACGTACGTGTTGCTCTGTGAGAGTGTGTATGGAAGGAAAAAATTGTAGACGTAGAGTGTATAGACTCTGAAGGCTGAGCGCCCTGAGGAGCGGCTGTGTTCGTACCCCACATCTGCCATCCCAGGATGCAGCAGAATGTGTGTGTGTGTGTATGTATTTACTTGTGTGTGCTCAAGAGTGTGTGTGGTTACCATCTGGGCAGAACATCAGGGGCACGCCTGGACTGCACGGTGAGCCAGTCCACTTTTAATCTGCCCAGCGCCCTCTCCCCACCAAGGAAGGTCAACGCCTCGGCAAGGACAGCACTGTCACCCCCGTAACACCAACAGTGGGGGTCGGCACTGGCTATCCATAATAGATGGCAGCTGGCTTTAGTGTACGTCTTCACTTTGCCTGGGGCAGCGGTGTTAGCCCATCTTTCATTCCCACTACTCCGCCGAGCTAATGTGCTGTGTTAATGCTTGTGTGAATCAGGAGGAGTGCTCAGTCGTGTGTCTCCCCTGTAGCTACCGAGCGCTCATGTCATTGCCAAAATAGGACAGAAGGTGCTTCAACAAAGGAAACATTCATCTGGAGGTATCACAGCACGACAACAACATCAACCTTCATACATTAAGAGTTCACAACGCTAGTTAGTAAGAGAAATGGGATGGGATGAACTTTTATGGGACAGCATGCCTTTGCTGCCATGCAGGTCCAGTTTACAGAACTTCACACCATCAAGGCTTCCTGTTAGTTTAGTGCTCTAATGATGCTTATTTCTTCTCTTTTATATTAAAACCACAAGCATCTTTTAATGCATAAAATAGTTCAAAATGTACAGTTTTGGTCTGTGACGCTTCACACAAAATGCATCAACCCCAATTTCATAGGCTTTTACGTGAAGTGGCTGTTCAGTCCGACTCGTCCATCAAGCATGATTTCCAAGAGCATGTTTTTTTTTTTTCAACTTGCCAGAGAGACCAAAACCATTTTAAATGCAAATGACCTAAATAAGATTAGCGAGGTAGGCAGTCCGCTCCCTGTTAATTATCACACGCAGTAGTCAATTAACAGCGCTAACGATGGGACACTTAGTGAGCGTTAACCCAATTTACCACGGCTAAGAGCCGGGTGGACACAGTTGCAAGGGGTAACTTAAGGTGGGATCTGGAGGGGGGAGCGGGGGGCAGGGGGTGTCCACATTTTTATTGAGCTCCATCCGTGTTACAGAAGCACAAGAGGTTAGACAGCCTTTTACAATGAAATTTATAAGAAGTAGAAAGTGTTCAGTGGATCTTTATGCCCTCCTCGTCCCACCATGATGTGGAGCTGGGCACCATGTGTGCAGCAGGGGGAGCGGTACCCTTTCTGGGGTAATTAGAGCCACCCAGGATGTGTTAGCCGAGATGCTGCTCTACAGTTAACAGCATTAGCCATGGCAGGGATGAAGGCGTGCTCTGATTTAACAGTTGTCACTAGACCTTGGCTTTGAGAGGCATGGGTGACTGACAGGTCGAAACGAGGGTCTCGTTTGTGTGTCGAGGTGTGTGTGCATGTGTGATATGTCTTCACCTCTGTGTATGTGCACTGGAGCAGGTGTTGGTTGCACCGATGCGAGAAAAGTATGGGAAGAGTTATTGTGAATTTTGTCACTGTCGCTTCTGCCAGTCTCTGTTTGTTTAACCTTGTAAACAAGGAACCAAAGTGTTTTGTTGTAACAGACATTAGGTGACATAAACTACACTTTACAGCAAGTGCATGACACCAATTCACGCATGCAGTGGTACACAAGTTTTTATACAAGTGAGATCACTGCTGCAAAACACAGGTGTTTTTTGGGTTCACAGCAGAGCAGTAGCTTAGTAGCTTTTCTAGTGTTACACATCAAATGATATAAACAATTTTACATATATAAACATTGCAATGAAATAAAGTGAAATGACTGTGACATATGGCGTTCGCTCTTAGCCACTGATGGACCTGTGAAATGTGTATGCCTCTGAATCAGTCAATAAAAATGGATCAAATTAAAAGGCATTATTTTTGCTGTTCTATGAATTATCTAGTTTTAAAAAGATGAAAGATAATGTTGGTGTAAAAGTTCAGACACAAATTGAGATTAGTGCCAGTTAGTGGGAGTAAAAAAGTGCCCTTTGTTTGAAAATGCCCAAACACCTAAAACCACACATTTCTCTTTTTCTCGTTTTTGTCATTTTATCATCTTTCCAACTCCAAATAATTCATCTGAAATCTTGTGCAGCACAGACACATTTTCACATCTTCCAAGAAAAAAAAAAACCCTACAGTGGAGAAATTCTATAACACAGACTGTGATGAAGATACTACAGTATATTTGTAATCTATAGTGATAAAATATCATCCATGTTACTGCAGGGAAATGATCTATTGCCTTGTTCTTGGTTTGCCCGGCCAGTTTGATATTGATTTTGATCTTCTTTTTTTTTGCTATCTTTCCCCTTCAGTTATTGCAACCACTTCACTGTAGTGTCTGTAGAGAAGAGATTTTGGCCTGCAACAACACACTTTGGCTTGAATATTAATAATTACTTGCCATTACTTGTGAGATAGACCAAATTAAGCCTTTAAATACTTCTTTTTTTGTCAGATATTCAACCTCTCTGGTGCCCAATTCTACTCTAAATTGATGATTTTTCTTTTGGATTTTAGATGACAAATTTAATGTGGACATCCAGTTTAATGTCTACAGCACTTTTACTCACAGCACTGAAGCCTCTTTTCCTCTTGTTTTTAACTGTTGTCTAATTTAAAGTAATATATAATATAATAATATTGAGGTGTAATATAAAGGCATAAAACAAAAAAAATTAGATACTAAAATAAAAAGGCGTTCAAGTTCCCACTCTGTTGCGTCCTGCTGTCCTGTTGTCCCTAATCCTCTTTATCTGAATGATCTGATTCTGATTCATGCAAACTGATGAGGTCTTACTGATCCTGCTGCCATGTTTACAAAATCGGATCCTAGGTTGTCTTATGAGTCAATCTGTGCTTAGATAGTGAGATGGTATTGCTGATGAATAGTGGGCGTTTACTCCCACCTAGCAGCAAGATCTGTGTGTGTGGCCTCACAAAATCATGGTAAAATCAAATGAACCCAGTTACAGAAGTGTTTAATACACACATGTAAAGTGTTGAAATATGGGACCTTTAAAAAGAAACCATCGCTCAAAAGCAGCTGAAAATACTCCTTAATTTATTTCCTTGTGAGTTTGTTCCACTTTCTGGAAGTCGTGATTTGTACCAGTAGCTCTTATTATCAGACCGGTCCGTTGGTATGAATGTTAAAATACTCACTCACTGTCCAGGCGGTGACATTCAACCGTGTCTATCAGACAGTCCCTCTCCAAAATGAAACATCTGCCGCGCTAACATAAATCATCATCACGCTCTGGCCCTGCCCACCCATTTTCATCTGTGTAACCAGAGCTCCGAGCCGCAGCAGGAAGTGTATTGGTGAGAGCGGCCTATTGATCATTGATCTGGCGCCATCGATCCAAACCTTGCTTCTGTTCCCTCCCACCCTTACTCCCTCTCTCCCTCGCAGGCTGTAGGAGTGTAATCTGTTCGGATTCACAGGGACACTCCTGTTCATCTTTTGACTTCTATCTCCCCATGGAATATGCACATAAGCTCAGATAATGAGAGTAAATGGCAGTTCTGACGGCTCCTGGTATTTCTGCATGTTTGATTTATCACCTATAATCAATATTTTTGACTTTAGGAGCAGGAATCACCTTGTGATGCTGCAGAAATTGCCCTTTTTTGTCTCTGAGTGTGATTTTAAGTCAGTAAAAATGTAGAGACACGCAGTACTCAAATACTGGAAGGATAAAGCCTAAATGGTCAGTAAAATGTGCAACAGACTTGACTTGATTTTTTGTATTAATAATGAACTTGCAATCTGTCAACATTTTGAAATGCTTCTCACAAGACAAATTTGATTATTATTTTTTTTAAGTAATCCAATGATAAAGTGCCTTTTCTTGATTATCTACACCAGGGTTTCCCAAACTTTGAGAAATTTGTTGTCTACTCAGAACCCAAACTTGCAACAATACATCATGAATTGCTATAACAGCTCATTTCCTGAGAATGCTTTGTTTGAAGATGCCCGTCCAATTTGTTCTTCTTTTTTTTTTTACTCTCATTACTGAGCACATCCCCACACAAAAGGCTAATCTGCACAAGAAATTGAAACGTTACTTCATGAATAGTGTATAAATATCTGGATAATCCCTTGTGATGTCAGAAAATACCTCAAGATTTATATTAGAGTTCAGTCCTTATCTCTTTATCAGTGGCACAAATGGCCGACGGTAAAAGCCACAACTGTATGATGAGCAAATCAATATACACGTAATTTACAAACTACAGGGCAGGTAATCAATGAGTATAAAAGTGTATGAAATATACATTACAGGAATCCTGCTGTTGCACTGACCACAGGCTTTGATAAATAGTCAAGCCATTTATTTTTGTCAGTATTGATTATTCAATCCGGAGAGTTCACCAGAATCGTCCGTCTTCTCTTCTCCTTTTCACTCGATCTTCTCTCGAAAGCTGATTTATGATCTATCGGGTCAGATGAGCAGCTGATGGATAAAACACCTCGGAGATGAATAAAAGTGATTCGAAGTAAAGAGGCTTTAATGTGATTTTGAAAAGTGGCTCGCCTTGATTGAAATGTGGCTTTATCTGGCTTATATTTGCTTTAATTTCAGCACTCAGAGAGATTGCTTTTGTGTATTATTTGTGTAGATTGATGTTACATTGTGCTCCAGCATGCAATATGGGCCCTGTCATCCTTTTCGTTTTTAGTTGACTGTGTTACCACTTCGCATGAAAAGACGTCTCTTACAAGCATCAAACACGAACAATAATGACTAAAACTGTCAAAAGTCTCCGTCTCCGAGTCATTCCTCCTGAAGACCTTTCCCAGTTTTCACTTTTTTCAGTTTAGTTCTCTCACGGTTTAGGATCTCGTGGCTATTGCTTGTCATTAGAATAACAAATGCACTGTGGCTCCTGATTTAGTGTGCCGCTCTGGCCCCTGATGTATATTAATACTACAACACTGCACCTCTTACCTAGGGTTCATCATTCATCCGGGTAAAAGAGGTGGAATTGAAAAGCAGTCCTTGTTTTTGCTGGAACCTGGATCACAGTCATTTATTGTGTCACGAGACAGGGCGGCCCCTCTGCACGTCCTTCACCTCCACGTGCAATGCCAGCTCCTATTAGATGCTAAAGTATGTGTGTGTGTGTGTTGTTTTGTGAAACACACATTGTTAACATGAGATATGACTGTTTGTGGGAAAGGCAGAATAAGAGTCAAATGTAGTATCAGTAAATGTTGTTGCTCCTTGTTGTCTGATTTTCTATACTAGTGATTTTTGGTCGAATTGTGTCCATTGTCTTATATTCAGATTTTTGAGCCCAACACTCAAGTAAAAGAGTGAAGGATTTGCATTTCATTTCATTTCATGCATATTTTTAATCATGTCTCTTCCTGGCTCGGCCCAGCACTCCCATTTAAGTCTGGTGAGGTTCTCATTGAGTGAGTGGTGCAGCTCTGGGCTCAGTTAAGTGATGACTGCTGGTGACAGATTGTCCTCCACCACATTGCTAGCACTTCTCCCAGACAGACCGTCCGTCCCTCTTTCATCTCTTCCTGAGTGGACGTGAGGGCTCACCCAGCAATACAAGACAAATAACACTTCTGCCAGGCCATCAGTCTTTGCAGCAACGAGGCAGCTTACCTCTCAGTTGACTCGAGTCCATGTAGTAGCAGACTCTGCATTGCCTCAGCTTCCTCTGTCGTTCCCAGACCTTCCCCACTGGACCAGCATGAGGCTGGCGAAAATGTGCAAGGCCATCGGATGTGTAAGAAACATCTCTCTATGTTGAGCCAAAGCTATGGATGCTGTCTGTTTCTGGTCATTTCTACCTGCAATGTGTTCACATGCACTGAGTAAATGATTATGCTTTTGCAGCAACAACTCAATGATGAAAATCTTTGTTGATGACCCATTTTTTTCTTGACAAAATTAAGCTAAAATGAATAACCTCTGAAAACATTTCTCATCAACTAATAGAAACCAAATGATGATTTGAAAGACAGGTGAAACTGAGTCCTATTTTAATGCAAAGTCTCATTCAACATGCATGCATCCATGCAGTCACACATCATTGCTTTGCATGTAATGAAAAACTGTAAGTTAACGTGATATTATCAAGTGCTGTGGATGCATACATTTCATGCATTTCTGTACTTTAATTTCTCAATATCACATCTCACATAGCTGCTATATTTATAACCACATAGTAATGGTAGTTTAATATTTTTTGTGGTGTGTACATTCTAGTTAGACTACTTTGTTAATTAGTTAGTAAAATTAAGAATTCATACAAACTTGTCATTATCTGTTTTGCCAGAGCTACTAAATATTGTTTTAAAAATATTGTGAGGAGGAATGTGATATCTGATCACTGACCTTTTACAAGGCATCACAGGTGACTGCTGTGCTGTGCAACACCTCAACCTGATCTATCCCAAGTTTTTGGTGCGTGTCATAACAGTGCTGGTCAGTTTGAAAGTAAAGTGGCTCATGGCTGAAATCAACATTTTGAACCACGAGAAATTATCCTTGAACAAGGGGAAAGGAAAGATCTTTTTTTTTTTTTTACAAAAAGGATCATTTCAGGGCTTTTTGCCTGAACTGCAACGAGGAGCAAATGGCTTGTCTGCGTAAAGGTGTATGACTACTCCACCTGCCTATTACTCAGGAGGATGTTGGTGTGAATATGCTGGTATGAAAGAGGAGCTTCGGCTGAGTCTAGACTCATGATTCGTTAACTTCACAGGCGCTCTCGGGGAATCCTGAGGCCAAACTCCCCCTGCCACCGCCCTGGGCAATTATGCTCTTTTGAAATGCAAATAGTTGGCATGTACATGTGTTCCTGTGTGTGTGTGTGTGTGCATGTGTCGCTGTGCGGGTGGGTGGGTATACATGCAGGTTTGCGCGTGTCTCCATGCACGTCTGTCGGCGTGCGTGCGTGTCCCCGTAACTTATCTTAAAAGCACCTAAATCCACTGGCACCCCGGTGCAGCAGCAGTCAAATACAATAACATCTGAAAGCCCTGCTACCTTGTGCTCGCTCGGTCCATAGAAGGGACCCTCCAAAACGCAGAGCCGACAAAGAACATACCTTCAATTAGCCAAACGATTAACATTTTAGAGGAAGTCTGTGTTTGGGTCCCTTGGGCTCCCTGCACTCCCCGCCAGTCTCCTTTTCATATTCAAATCCACGACATAAAAGTTAGCCATATCTAATCCTAAAAATGGGTCTTTTACTATTTTGTAAGGAGATAATGCCTGAAGTTTTTGCAGGCGGTATAATTGCCAGGTTATGGAAGAAGGTGTACCATTATGTTTAACAATCATCATGGGCCATAGGTGCTCCTATGAGTCAGAGCAGACGAAGCTCTCAGAAGCAGCACAAGCCGTATGATATTGTCTTTTCTAATTTAGTAGGCGATTAGTCAATCATACCAAGCTACATTCATTTAAAGAAGCGCCTCTCTGGGGGTAGCCTCAACGCTTGAGTGGATTTGTGGTCATTATCATGTTGTGCTGTGGTTTGGTCTTCTCCATAAGAGACGCTGCTATTGATTTGTTTCATCTTTCTGTCTGGCTGCTGTCACTTAACCATGGCATGTTGTTGCTGGGTAGGCAGGGGTTGCCCATCTGCCCGCCTCCATAACGGAGTGTGACAGGGTACAAAATGGTATTGTGTGGTAGCTGTAAACTTTGTGTGAACTTACACCACACCCCTCCACCATTAGGACGAGATGAAATTCTTCTCAGACACTTAACCTGGGGTCAGGGGAAGTGAATTTCTCCCAAATATGCCACTCACAGGATGCACAGAGGTGTCTGTGTAACCTTTTTTGTGAATTTAGAATCAGCTTTTTCAGACTAAAAATTCATGGCAGTGTGCTGTCAATTCTTATTAATGGTAGACCTCACATTCAGTAGATTCATGCATTTGCATTCATCCACTCGAAGCCGTCTTATATAACCCAGCACAGGTAAAGGAATTATAGATAAATCATTATTTATTAACATTTTCATTCTGCAATATGAAATGCAAAAGGAGATTAAGTCAAAAAACAACTAACTCACAGCGGTGAATTGAGACATTGACTCAGTTGAAGGAAACACCCTCTGAAATGCTGAAATTATGTATTGATTTTGCTCCTGTCTTTCGCCCCGATGCCTCTGGGTAATTGCCTCTTTGCTGCTGCCGCCGCTGAACTGAACCATCGGGGTGTCTCGGTGTCTCTGGCCTGTATGTTATAAGCTCCTATATCAGGAAGACAACACCACTGACTTGTGTTGCATCACGTGTCCACCATCATGGGACATTGCAGGGCTGTACAGTACGTTGATAAATCGTTTAACTTTATATTGGCCTGATTTATATGTAAATGCGTCAATAAGTTAAAGACACATTCACGTATAAATGTTGTTCTGTGAAATGTTCAGTAATCGCCATTATTCAGCTGGATGCTAATTTGTGTTTATGAGATGCTAACATCCACTCGATCTGTTTCTAGGACTGTTTCTGACCCTCACATGTGGGACAATCCATGACTCCTTGTACATTTTCCAAAAATTCATTGGGAGTTTATTCCCAAAGATGATGTGGAAGTGTCTTTGTGGTCTTCCTTTTCATTTACGTTAGCTAAACCCATGATTGAAATGGGCTAAATGATCATGGGTAAAAATAATCTCAATTTACTTCAGTAACATTATTTAGCCAGATACGTTAACTAACATTTACACTTTCTCAAATGTAATCCAGTCATTACTTTTCTTGTAAAAGTACTCATTGTTGCACATTAGTTGTATACAAACGCAATTTCTAAGAAACATTGTTGCGTCATGCTTTGAACAAACGTGACCAACAGTGTGGAGGTGAAATGTTGTAATTGTGCAAAGGAAAACTCCACTGCTCCTGTTTGACAGGTACCAACACTGGTGCCACAGAGGGCTTTAATGAGCAGGACCTTTGGCTGAGAGACGACATGAGTGGGTCACAATATCTCTACCTCTGTGTGGCAGATTCTGATGGAAGCTTCTGACAGTCGAACATTATGTTTTGAACTTGGCAGAGTAAATTATTATTTTCATACTGGATGTCTCATCCCCGGCCGCGCACTTTAATTCTGTCCGGATGCTTGACTGCCTTCTGAAAATGGAAGACAATGAAGCCTCTGTATGAAATGTCTTTTTTAGGACAATGAGCCTTGTGGGCTTTAGAGACAGATGAAGACAAACTGTTGATGACAGTCCCCAATTCCCAAGATCTAGAATAAATGTTTTCCTCTTTTTCGGTCTTTTTTGGAACTCGATCCATCACGTTATAGGAGCACTCTTTACACAAAGTGCGCTTGTGTTTCCAGGTCTGGCTGTAGTTCTTTTGGATGAAAGGCACCTAGATTAGGTTCTTCTTTAAAAGGTTAAACTCATTTAATGCCATTCAGAGCTGCTTCTTTAAGGTTCACAACGGTTTTATAAAATGAAACACGTCTTGGCGGAATCAGCGGGCGTAGAAAACATCAGACAGGAAAACGGGTAGAAATTGATTGAAATTCCTTCGATGTGGCATTGTCTCACTCACTTGAAAAATCGAATGGAGAAAGAGTCTGTGGTAAATTGCTCTGTGAATGTGGCTGCTGAAACCAATACTGTTTTCTTTGCTTTGCTAATTATTAATTACCCATCTCCATGCATATGTGTTTATTCCTAATTGTATTTGATGGATGAGTGGCAGCTTTGACACCTCATTAGACCAGATTAATTGAACGACACAATATTTATGTCTCGGCAATGACCAGTTATCCTACCATCTATCACCGAGATGATCTCACTGATTGAAAACCACTGGTCCGTGTAATCCTAATTATTTGGAATTAGAAAAGAATTTATAGCTTCTTGTGGCGTTTTTCTGTGATGACGGCAAATTGGAAACATTAAATGCATAACGAGGGAGAAAATGAGAGGAAGACACAATCATGGAATTAATGGGGGTGAATGTCGCAGAAGGGGGAAGGGCACATAAAACAAACGAGGTGCACGCTTTATACAGTAGACCGGCGGTTTTTCACCGCACGGCGCAGTCGTAGACACAGACTGTCATGTTTTCCCGAGATTCGAGCATAACATTTGTCTCTTTCTCATAATTCTGAAAGCCAATGCCCACAGGATGCCTATTTAGAAGAGGGGTTTCTTTTTTCACATTTAACTAAACCTGTATATTCTCCAACTCCCCATCCACTCACTTCCAAACATGCTTCTGCAGAACATCTCGATCCACATTCCTCGTCTTTTATTAAAAAGTTGGCTGAGTACTCGAAAAACATTTCCACTGAACTTCATATAACCCTCCTCTAACTTCTGCAAAGCTTTGCCCCTCATGGGAGGAGCACAAACTAAAATCCGGCATTTGAGCTCACAGAGAAGCAACAAGGCCCAGAAGAGTGGAGCTTTTACTATCATACAGTATAGGAAAGCCTCAAGGAACAGACTTCTTTCCCAGGTAGTGAGAACTTCCTCAAGCTTATTTTTTCCCAACTTTTCAAGTTTCTAACACCATTAGCCGGCTCCCTCGTGGTCTTGAAAGCGGTAGCGCTGATTGAATTAAGCTGTTTCCTTCTTTGAGACATTTTGACAAGCTTTCTTATACAGAAGTCAGTCACTGCTAGAACTACACAGGACCCCCGCACCAATATGCTCATACAGCACTCGCACACAAATGGTTGTATATGTATGCTGATTCCCACGTGCACACATACAGTACACATCAAGGCGCGCAATGCATGTACAGACACAAACCCAATCTGACAAACTATCGATGAAAAATCTGCTGACCAGAGTCGCTCAATGGGATATAGAGCAAAGACATTCTTAGAAGCTGCTCCGTAATGCCATTTACACCATAGTATTTTAATCAATTTAACCGGCCTTTTTAGATACACTTGGCTCAAAACGCTCTTTTCTAGTTTTAAAAATAGGACAAATGGTCTTTTGGAATCAACTGGGGAGAAGTTTAATCTCATTGAATGGAGCCAAAGCCAGACGTTTAGCTCCACAGTATAGAATACAAGATTATACCGGCCTGATATAGCCCTTCCACCACCCGTTTATTTTTATCCTCTATTAAGGCAGCGATATCCTTAAAGGCTGCCAAAATTATCCTGTAAAAATGCTGACTGGGAAATATGAAAGGTTCCAGGCGGTTCTAGTAAGCAATCTGCGCGCATGGTGGAGCAATGTGACTGCTGTGCTTGCTATACCAACAGGGGTGACCCCAGTTGGATGGAGAGGTGAGACTAAATGAAAGTCATCCCTGGATCTTAGGGGAGCCAAGTCTGGAATACCAAGCCTCTCTTCGAAATGAGATTTACTGCCAACGGACGCTGCTTTACATAAATGTTTGTTTTTAGTATTATATTCATCAGCAGTGTGTAAACAGGCTGCAACTGCTGCAGTTTAAAATCTGCAGCACTTTTTTTTTTCCTCCCTCACTTTTCACTTTCAAGTGTGTGTATGTGTTTTGTCAGTGGCTATTTAAACGATGCACTGAAATAATTAGAAGATTTCTCCTCAGTTGAAATCGTGCTTAGATGACTGTTGTTTCACAGGATACGCCGCTGACTCTTAAAGTTTTTTTCGACGATCCTCTCGCATGCGGAGGTAATTTATACAGGAGCAGCCTCTCGTATCGTGGGATTGGGACAAGCAAAGAGGATAATTTCCTTATCAAACGCACTTTAAGTCATTTGAAACGGAAAGTTTTGTAGCAAGTTAAGCGTTCCTCAGAGTCAAGCTAGGTAATTGAAGAGTTACTAGTGCCCTGTGGGTGTTCTGAGACGTTGAAGTCGGTACGAGCGCAACCGGCAGCTTCGTGACACGAATTCAATGAACGTAGAATTTTTTCCTTCTCTCAGACGTTTTTTGGTAAGATTTAGTCATGCACAAGTTTACCACAGATGTTACTGTACCTACAAATATAAATGTACATGTATATGAGTTGTAAGTGAGTCGTCTTTGCAGGCCTTCACACCTTTAAACCCAAGCTAACTGTTACTTTCTTCATCTGGGTCAAAATAATATAACAAATTCTTTTAGATTAAAAAGTCTTATTGCATTTTTTTTAATCAGTTTGTTTTTACAGCAGATGATCAAAGTTGCCGTATAAAGTTATCCGTTCTCTTGGTGCTAGCTGCTTCACCTGCAGAGTCTGAGCAGCAGCTTTGCTACGTACGCAGAAGCGCCATAAAGCAGTAAAAAGCTGACACCACGAGGGGCCATTTTTTTTGCCAGCTGCCTAATTGGAATGAACTTGAGAGGAACGTATTGATCCTGCTTCTGGATGGCAATGACACAACCTGGCTTTCGCTTTAGAGGTGACACCACCCCGGACCCTCTTGTGTTATGCAGGTGACGTAGGCGAGTCGCAGAGGATTCGACTGGTGTCAAGGAGCTATTTAAAATTAGAGCGTGGTGGCGCGATTGATTTTGTTTATATTTGATGCGATTAGACGCAGTGGAGAGAGCGCTGGCTGTCGCTGGAATCACAATGGCGGCTTTCACTGGAGCATAGACGCAACGCAGGTTAGAAAAATTGTCCTCGGGATAATGTATGCCATTTGGCGATTGCATTTAAGCAAAGTGTCTCGTCGTGATTGAGCACATCTTAATAATGAATGGTGCAACAGCTGTGACAACACTGATGCAGGTCGACAATAATTTCAGAGTTTATAAAGGGAATTTCTTTAAAATGGTGATAAAAGTAAAATATTGTAGTCTCCAATGAAGGCTGCTTTGATTTAAGTACTCCTCATCTTACTGTTATACACAATATAAAGAGTGCAAGTGCAAACAGTTGAGGAGGAAATATGGACATAATACAAACAGTAGGAGTTGAAAAATTGTATCACACAACATTTTTGGACATGCTTCCACCCTGTTCCTCTCTCTGTCACTGATCTCAAATCATACCACTACGATAATAAATGATCAAGTGTGAATGGCCCACGTGGATTTTTCACACGATGAAGCGGCGTCTGCGCTAGAGATCCCAGCATACATTTCTTTCTCTCATTGTGTGAGTCCCGCTCTCTCAATCAAGACATCCGAGTCCTGCTACGAGTCCCTGATTAACACCACTGCTCGTGTAGTTTTGTTTTAACTGTCCTCGGTTAAATGAGAAATTAAGAGGCAAGAGATAGAGGCTAATAGCATTTATTAACCCAGCGTGAACGGGCAGCGGGGTGGCCGCGGTCCTCCACCAGCCCCGTCTCGTCCTGGTGGCTCAGCCAGCCAGGCCCAGAGAGGGGAGTGGAACATAATAAAAACCAACAAATGCACCCAGCTGATTAATGCAGCCCTGTGGCTATAGTAATTATCCCTCTCCACACTCCTCCAGCAGACGAGCCAAACAAGTGTGTGGCAGAGAGAGGGAAATGTGCAAATGATGGATCTGTGGGATTCAGGGTCTTGTTTAGTGCTTTGTGTGAGTGGTTGGATAAAGACACGTTTTTGTTGATTTGGTTCACTCCGGAGGTGGAGTTGAAGCTTTTACACTTCCATTTTAAAGGTCTACAGTATTTTGGCCCGGTGTGCAGAATGTGTGTACCATATATTTTCTTTAATGGTGAGGGTTTGAAATGTGTTTAAGCAGATGAGAATAATTTGTGTCTTGAAATCTTTGTTTGATTTCATTTTTTTTTACAGATCAGCATCAGTGTGAAAGTGAGACCACTTGTTTCTAACGTGATCCAAAGATGATGAAAGACAGAAGCAAAAAATAACAAAGAATAGCATCTAAAAATAAACAAAGAGATACTCCTAAATGCAGACAAACAGATTAATATCACAACTGAAATTTGATTCATAATCTCTCAGTTTGACCTATGAAAGTCCCTCTTATTTTTGTCAGCTTTGTACATAACATTTCTATCTTAGTGGCTTCGTCAGAAATCATAATTTGAACCATGGCTCTGTTTCTACTTCATGCTATTATCTCCTATGCGGATGGTGAATGAATCTTCAGCTGTTTTTTTTTCTCCACACTAATTCATCTACTGGTTTGTTCTGTCACAATTGTCTCTAAGATGAAATCGATTTGATCACCTTGTTATCATTCAAATAAAAACTCAAATTTGAATGATAAATATTTGAAAATTACTTATTGGTTAATTTCTTCATTCATATAACTGACATATTTTTCCATTTCACTGATTTTTTTTATTATATATATATATTTTTTGCATTTTATCAACTATCAGTAATTTGATGAAAGCAGCTGAAAGTCATGTGATGAGTTCAATAAAATCAGAGAAGTTGCAGCTATTAAGTATATAAGTAAGTATTAAGTATAAACTGTGCAGCTCCTCAATCACTCACCTACCTCTTTGTGAAGAAGCTACATTACAGGTTTTCTTTTATTTTAATAGACTGTTAAATAAGTTTCAGAAACAATCCAGTTAAATCTGTTTCTTGTTAAAAAGTTGATCATTTATCACAAGTTACTGCACAGCGTTAGGAAGCAGCGCTCGGCGAGCTTCCTGCTGAGCCATCGGGCTGCCCGTGGTACACTGTCTGTTCAGAGAGGTCAGGAGGTCAGACATAAAAGACCGGTTTGCTCGTGAATCAGGAATTTAATTACATACAGCCAGTGTGACAGCGAGATTGTGTCCCTGGACTCAACACAGTATGTAATTACTATTTATTGACATATAACGATTGGTTCTTTTTCACTTCTCACAAACAAGCTGCTGATTGCACACACAGTTAAATCTTCAGTTTCTGATCTGCCTTTAGAAATGTTTCGCTCAATTACGACTCAGGTTTTATGTGCTTTTTGTTCACACAATTTCACTTGTGCGTGCAGTGTAAGTCTAATTTTAACTCCGAAATAAACCCAATTCCCTTTTCTATCCATCTGTTCTCTGTTAATTTAAGGCCATATTCCGGCATTCAGAGGCAGCAAATGAGAGTAAAACTATGATGAAGACCTAAACTGCTGCCTCTAAACGCACAGTGTTTAGATCCCAGACTTGCTGTGATCTGCTTAAAGAGACACACTCTCGGTCTCAGAGCTGAAAATCTGTTTTGCTTAAATACAGACTTAATGATTGGATTACTGTTTCTTCGTTTGGCGATAGCGTGATCGTGGGATTACAGACTGTGCGCTCAATAGATTTCCTGTCAGATGCCATGAAGCCAGGTGTCCCCTCGCTTTGTAAGCTGGCTGGCTGAGAGGGAGGGAGGCGGATGAGCCTTGGACTTACAATATGGTCCACCTCAGAAAAGTGGCAACACAAACACAAGAGTGCAGTGAATATTTTAGATGAACAGACTGAAATAAAAACCCCATGATAGATGAGAACGTCTGCTTTGATTATGCTTCCCCTGACGGAAATGTGTTTAATTAACCAAATAAACTGCTTCACTTTAATAAAATGTCCTATAGCTCAGATATTTCTACATGCACTCCAAGTTTTGCATATCTTAAAAAATACATTTTTATTTAATTAAATAATGCGGGATTCAACCCTAATTTGAAATCAGACATGTCATCTGAACATTAGTCTCTTTCCTTTTCTGTCATCTCTCTCTGCCTCATTAAAAACATAAACATATCTCCTCTATTGATTATGTCTGGATGTCTTAATCAGATCAGCTGGAATATCCTGGATTTCCTCCGCAGGAAAGTACATTAAATGCCAAAATATTGATCAAAAATTTAATTGAGAATGCACAGCTCCTTTTATTAAAGCCAATCGTCCTTTGCTCCCGTGACTTTGATATGGACTGACATGAAAAGAAAACGCTCAAATTTATAATTCCTTTTTATTTAAAAGACTGTTGGGAAACAGAGTCTGTCCCGAGGCTTCTGGCGACACAGCAACGCTGTGATCAATAAGAGCGTGTGATGGGTTTTGCATCGATCAGGAAAATGTGGGTTGATGAAGTGGGTTGGAGGGGGCGGGCGGGGGGGGCTTTGGGTTTCCTCTGATGGCTGACACATTACACAGACGTGGTAAAGATCCGCTCAAAATTGTCTGTCGTCGTCATCGTTATTATCATTCCTGCCGGGGTCATTATCACTCACAGTTTCTTACATCCTGCCTCTTTCGGGATTGGTGGATCCCCTCTCTTTGGGGTGTGATTGGCGAAAACGCTGTGGGAAGCAGCTGCCATTACTTTAAAGGAGGGCAGGATGTTGAAAGGCAGATCTGTGGTGGAGAGGATAAAAGAGTAAAGGGAACAGTTTAGCTCCATAATCTGGCACTGAGCCTTTCAAAGCACAGTAAACAGACCTGCTTAAATCGCCTTCAGTGAGCGTGCTGCCACTACTGTTGCTTTTCAATTACTACTGTCCACTTCACTTCTGCAGTTGTAAACACTGACTTTGACTCCAAAGAAACTCCTCATCCATCCATCCATCTATTTGTCTGTCTGCCTTTATATATCTGTTTGCATGTCTGTCTGTCTTTCCAGGGGGTCTGCCTGTGTCTCTGTTTTGCAGTGCTCCCTTGTGAATGACTGGACACCAACTGGTCGCCCACGAGCCCGTCCCCCTCTCAGTAATCTTTCATCCCCATTGGCTGCTCCGAGGACAGCCCTCCTGAAAGCCACCAATGGCAGCTGATCCATATGCACCAAGCCGCTCCTCCTTGCTCTTAAAGAACCCCCATGTCTTCAATGGAGACTCAATCCCCTCACTGACTTACTCAGCCTGAGTGCGCTCACCACTGCTGCTCTCCATCCATCCGTCTCTATCTTTTATTCTCTTTTTCCTCTATCCATCACTCCCCTCATCTTCATTCTTCCTCCTCTCTTTCACACTTACTTCCTGTTTTCCCTCTCCTCATCTCTGCCTCAGGTTCTTCCTCCTTCTCTCCTCTTTCTCTATCACCACCACTCTTCCTCTCTCTCACACGTACTCCTGAGCCTGACTGTGCAGCACCTGTGCAGACTGGAGTTTGTCGGGCCGAGGCATAACGTTTTTTTATTTTGTGAGTGTGTGTGAGTGTGTGTGTGTTGAAGAGGGGAGGGAGGGGAGACAACACCCAGGAACACCTGACCAACATTTCATCAAGATATGTGGAGACTTAGGAACTGATCTCCTCCTCCAGCTTTTTCCCCAGCTGTTTGTTTATCTGTTTTTTTTTATTGCAACCTGGAATGCTTAACGTGGACTGATGGATGTTTCCGAACTCTGCATCCCTGACCCTCTCTGCTACCACAACCAGTAGGTGCATCTCTTTCCACATCTTTTTCCACTTCTTTGTTGATTTTTCATCTCTGCTGTTGTTCTCATTTTATAGGTGACAGGATTTTTATTCACTCCTTTGCTTCTATTTGAATCAAAAATTACATGAAAAAATGTGTTTAAGTCATTTCTGGACAAAGAAAAATATCATGCATAAAGTGAACTATTTGAAAAAGCAGGGAGTTCCTCAGCTCCCCCTCCCCATGTACGGGACAGCAGAGCTCAGTAGCGTCCGTGAGGCTGCAGTAGCGTAGCCCGCAGGGAGTCCAGGTCGGACGGTTGCCCTACAGCTGTCTAGCTCTGCATCAGGATCCAGGGTTTAACCTCAGCCACAGGGAAGAGCCAGAGGCAGATTAATGCGGACGATATCCAGACGACTATCCTCTGGCAGCGGCCGGTGTCCGGCGGTGTCCCAGGGAAAGAAAACTGTGACTGTACTGTCGCCCAGTCTGTGTGACAGTGTGTGTTCTTGAGAGGCAGATAAGAGTAAATTTGACTGCCTGCCTGCGTTCGGTTAAAGCTTTGATCACTTTTATCTGCTGTGTGATTTTACGTAATTTTAGTGCTTATGATTTAACTCTGCAATTATAAACACAGGGAGGGATTTGATCTCCAAACTGGCCTTATAAGTAAAGAAAATGCAGTTGATTCAGTGGACCATGATCTAAGTGCAGGGATCAAGCAGCTTTTTTCCACAGTGCCTCAGAGAATGAGAAGTCAGAGAAACTTTTAAATCTCAAATGAAGGACAAGTCGTCAGCATTTACTAAACTCCTTGCATGCCTGAAAAGAGGCTCTTCCTGTGACCTAGTACGACTGGACGGGGAGACCCATTACTGGGATCCTCTTAATGTTAAGCTATAGATGGTATTGGAAAGGTTTACCCTGCTTAGAACTTTTTACAGGTCTGTGATTAGGAATATTTCAAGTCCAGACGACTCTCTCTCTGAATGAAAAAGAAACATCTCTTGTCATGTTAAACAAGTGTATTCTAAATTAATAGTCTTTTACTGCATCAGAGCTGCACCTCCAGACAGATTCAAACAGAAAAAAAACTTCCAAAAGTGACTTAACATCAGCCGGAGAACTGATAAAACAGGTTTGCATTCAAAAGTAACTGTTTTTATTAGAAGGGATTGTTACAGTTTTTTAAAGGTAGTTGTATATTTTACACTTTACAGGAATCTCATGCTACATTAAATATATATAATTTTGTTGTATTTTAGATTTCAAGTTTTTATTTGTCCTGGCATATACAATTTTAAGACTGACAACAATAACAATTCAAACTGTTTCGACAGTGCAGTGAGTTGTGCAGTACACATAATTTAAGATTGAAGTTTAATTTAATTACTAGTCAGAGTCAAATGAGTCACACAAGGATTTCGGTGACTGGAAATTGTTTCAGGAGTTTAATGTTTAAGTGTTTATAGAATTTGTCTTTAGTTTTGATGTCTCATAAAAGTACCAGATCTGTATTTCAGTTTCTTTTTAAAGTTTTTAAATGCATCCATTTCATGCATTTTCTTTTAAGGCTTTGACTATATTGAAGTTCTAGTGCAGATTGGTTGATATTTTTTTTGTTCTGGTTTTTTCAAAAATCCACAATCGTAACCTCTTCTTTTTTGCACAATCATCAATTTCCAGAATCTGTAAAACTGCATTTAGTACACGTCAATTAATTTATAACTACGTCAAAGTTAGATTTTTTTTTCATCACGCTAAAAACATTTCGAGCCGAAATTAAACTATAAAAACGACAAAGGCAACGATGCAGTGCTATTAACCTATAGTGACCCTGAGCCAGGTCTGTGTGTACATCGTGTGTGTGTATGTGCACTGCTGTGTTTGTGGCATTGTTTATTTGTATACATCTGCACGTATACCCTGCATATCTGAACGCACACAAAAATATGCATGTGTGTTTTGGCGAGTTAGGAGCTGGTTACCTGGATGTGTTTTCTCAGATTGCCTCCTCTGTTTACTCCAAGTGCACATTGACACATTTGACAGGACGGCACCTTTTACGACACACTGGCATCACCCAAAAACCTCACAAAGTCAAAAACCCACCACTCACGCTCGTTTATCTGCTACACTATGTTGACTATATTTTATTTAAGGAGGAAAAAAGCAGCGTGTCATTAGTGTGAAGTGTAGGAGACATGCACACTCTGTTTGACAAAAGAGCATCCGAACAAAAGCCACAATATGTGAAATACTGTAAATGTTTCTTTAAACCATGCTGTAATGCAGTTTATCACCTTGAAGTAATTGTACTTCCTCGTGTACCTGCATACTGTAAATCTGTGGTTTTAGTGTCACATAAAAGCTGTGCTTAGTATGTCTTCAGGGAATCCTATTAATAATCCCTTGAGAACTTTTGGCCCGACGACCAACCTATTGGCCCCGAGGTGAGAGGTCCCACGACTGGAGTGTCTCTCACACCACATCTCTGCTAAAGAGGCAAATCTGTTCCTCTACCAGCCAACTGAAATTAGCTGATCAGGCATCTCACATTAGTGCCAGAAATAACATTAACAAATATATATGGACACATATATATCTATATATACAGGATAACACATAGTGCAGGTCAGAATGTTTCCTCTTCACAAAATAATTGAAAAAATTATGAAAAATGAAATGAATGAATTAACATGAATACATGTTAATACCATAAAATGTATGTTCAGAATTTCTGATTTAATCTTTTTAAAATATACAGATGAGAAATGTTTTGGTGGATTTTTTTGGTGGCAAATTTTTCATTAAACTTGAATTTTTCCAAACTCCAAATAATCTGCAGGCAAAAGTGTGAATTAAAAGAACAGAAGCTGGACCACAGTCCATTAAAACGTGCAATATTAAAACTGCCTCCTCAGGTCCTTTCATCAGTGGACATCATTTGAAACTCTGGGATGAGTCTGAAGCAAAAAATATTATTTTATATCTTCATCATGAAAAATAGTCACATGATTTTTCTTTTCTTTAAACGTTTAACAAGTTATTGTTGATTTTATTTATTCTCTGTTCAGAATGATTAGCAATTGTCAGTTTTGACAAATGCATCATTTACACTTAAAGTTTCAATGTTTCTGTTCAGTTTACTTTGACACATCAGATCCATTTTTCTCTCGTTCCACCAGCTGTTCCCATAGGTGCCCTTCATACAAGCAAACCAACAGGAATGCTTAAGCACAAGCCGTCCAATGTATGCACACACACACACACAAATAGACACAATCATAGACACATACACACATGTGTGTGTGTACATACAGATGAGACCAAAGAATCACACACTGACCTGGGGTCTAATTTTAGCGGTGCCATATCATGGAAACACCTGACTGTGTCCGTTAGGAGAAGCACATCATCTTATCATGCATTGCATCTGCATCTATTACACTATAGTTGTGCACATGGTCACAACATTTCCAATTTGTGTCATTAATATCTAAATTGATAAACTCTAACCATTTGTCTTGTCAAAAGTTTGAAAATAACTGCATAATTACACAACATAAAGAGGAGATTACAAAAAGGTCAATCGATATTTAATATACTGTATAACCAACATTTTATCCTTTTTCTTGACATGTGAACGACATAAACATTAAATCAAGAGAAAATATTTTGAATATTCATTATCAGGAAAAAAAATTATCCTGATTAAATTACAACAGACTATTAAAAAAAATAGATATTTCCTGAATTTTGTTATTGATGTGCAGTGTAAAGTTGAGTTTTTTAACTAAGAGGGTTCACTGAAATTTCATGATGGTGGTCATTTCTAGGTATACAGTATCTACCATATAAAGCATACTTACACTTGATATCTTACTGATAAATTCGGTACATTTGATAAATGTCAGAAACAGTGAATTGGATTTTAAGGTTCAAGTCTTGGTAACATCAGTGGAAATGTTGATGTTACGTCTGAAGGCCAGTGTCTTACAATCTGCTTCATCACTCTGGTGAGTGGACAGAGTTGGCTGCTTCCAGCACACCTCTCTGCACCCGCATGGAAACAAATATCACTGCACTTTAAGTAACAGGGTCACGGTTGGTTTTGGTGCCAAAATGCATGAAAATGATTAAAATATCCCACAGGGTGTGTGATGTGTCCCATCTTTTATTTCTAATAGCTGCTGCTGATGGGAAGCCAACCGAGGGAGGGAGCAGGTGGTGGGACAGTGCTGTGTTTTGTTCACATTGTTGGGGGAAAAAAACGTCGTTTCCCTCCAAGTTTTCTTTTACCAGCAGCTTTGAGTTCTCATGAGGATGTGCAGGAAAAATGACCAGAGACTCTTTTTTTTTTTTTTTAAATAAAATAAAACACTGCAGTATTTCCTCATGACACTGTTTTCCAAGTGTTCAGACTGACATGTTTATTAATGGCCATGGCTGCTGCATAAGAGGGTACAGCCCAGCTCGATGGCAGAGTGGTGCTGTGTGACGGCATGAAGGGAGAAATAACTTCATTACATGTCATGACCCCCTCTTGATATAGATATATCCTTTAGGCAGCCCTGTCAAGGACTCTGAATTCATCAGGATGTAGATGGACGCTTTTTTTTGCAGCCGCCATTCAATCAAAACATGAATGTGGCTTTGGTGTGCTGAGGCTGGAGGAGAGGAGCAGAGAGGACTTCTTAGAATGAGTTTGTTTTATTGATCAAATGAAATTAACACACACACACACACACACAGAAGAAGAAGAAGCAGCGCGTCTAATCATGGAGTGTGGGTCAGCCAGCATGTTTAATTTAATGGGCCTCATCGTAGCTTCACGAGGTCTCACATTGTGAACTTAATTCCTCTTCACCACGTTAATTTGCATTGTGTCAATTGACCGGAGCGCTTACTGTATCAGCTTGAGTCTCACTTGAAATTCAGCCCATGCCCTAATACCATTAGGCAAATGCAAAGTTGTGTCATTTACACATTTGGAGAAAAAAAAAGAAGGGAGAGAGAGAGAGAGAGGGAGAGAGAGAGAGAGAGAAAAGCCAATTTGTGCCGGACAAGACTCGCTTGTGATTATCAGTGGATGTTATTACTGTGGAGAAGCAGACGTTTGAAGGTTATGTTTCTGGGCAGTAATTGAAATGCAAAATAACATTAGGATCGATGGCCATCTCTGTTTATTTATGAAATCAATATCGTAACTGTCCCTCATGAGTCCCCCTCTGATTCCCAATGACGGCTTAAGTCTCTGCTCGTTTATTCTTTCTCCCCCATAACCTCCTTCTTCTGTCTCTTTTTAAAAGGCAGTTAGGGGTGTGTTTGACTTTGCAGGGAGAGCAATTTCCTGGAGGTGGTGGACGTGTATGTAGATGGGGGTTGATACTCCAGGTAAGGAGACATCATCCATGTGGGAAATCTATGCAATCTCTCCTCGTGGCAGTGACATTGAAGAGGCCATATGCTGGAAGTTGTGTGTGTGTGTTAGACTGTGTGTGTATATTAAAGACAGAAGAGTAGAAACAAAGTATATTTATACTCACATGCAGTTTCAAGGTAGTACTTAGTATCTTGGTCAGTCGTAACTTTATGATTTTGTATGAAAGTAAAAATGTGTTTGAACGGCAGATTTCAAACAAGAGGGTTGAGATTCATGAACCACCTTCAAGTGGTTAATGTTCAAATGTCCACTTGACCCCGTGGCCTTCTTCAGCTATGAATCAGGCCAATCAGGTAGCGAAATAAGTGAAACATGCATTGCGAGTAATAAGTGCAGAAAAACTAAGCGTAAACTCTGTTACAGCTTTAAAAATTGTCAATCAATTGATTAACATAAAATGAATGCGCGACTATTTTTTGTCAGCAATTTCCTTAAAGTAGTAAAAGCAAAAATTGACCAGATTTATGAATCTTCTGCTTCTGTGCTAAAAAAATTTATATCTTTGTGCATTGATTGTTGGTTAGAGAACACAAGATGTATGAAGACGTCGCTTTGGTCTGTTCTTCTTCACTGTTTTTCATTATAGAGCAACAGATTAATCTATTAAACAATAATCTGCAGATTAACCAATAATGAAAATAATCTTGAATCTACTTGAATATAACATAAAGCCTAATAAAACAGGAAATCCAAATTTGACCGGGGGTAATATTTTTAAATAGAACAATATTGTCAGTGTAAAATAGCCAAGTAAAGTAAGAGAGTCTTAAAGTTTTTTGTTTCAAAGTTGATTGATTGAGGTAAACTATTCCACAGTTTGGAGGCAAAGACTGATCTAAGAGAACCAAATGTGCTATATGGACACAACAATTTGGAAATGTCGAACTTGACAGGTGGTAATTAGAATTCTATATCTAAAATTTAAGCTTGTGGTTGGTGTGTTTGCGCCCAACTGAAGCTGCAGGGTTTGAGCAGATGATGAATGCGCAGCCTGCAGATTTTAATAAACATTTCTTGTGGTCAAACCAACAAATTACCTTTAAACGTGCTTTGAAATGAATTTTGACTAATGTCTTCTCTCTATATACCGACTACATTATTCGCAGCAGCGTATGAATCATGCATTTAAATTTTTTGATGACCTTCATTTGTGCCGAACACTGTGTCACGCGCATGTTGTTGTTACTACTTAACACTTGGGCGACACACGCTACCCCATTTTCCCCGCTCGCGTGACCATTCATTTCCCAGACACCTCGGCCGCGGACTAACAGTGTAATCTATGTGTCAGGCAGGAAGGGGCACTCAGTTTAAAGCTGATAGAGTTTGCCCCAAACAAGGACAGCCTATCATAGAAAGATTAATGAACTAATTTCATGCATGGCTCCTTGCCTCTGTCCTTCTGCGCTTCCATGTTCGACTGTGTGTTCAGCACCATGATTTACGCTGTGTTCCTTGCTACAAGCTTAACCCCAAGCTTAACAACAATATTTCCCCTCAGTGGGAAAATATGTAGTAAAATATGGAGAACCGGATTTTTAACCCGTCACTTGTCGACTGTACGCATTTTAGATTTTTTTTGTTTCTTGTTTTGACTCCTGGTAAAAATTTATTGTGCAGAATTTTTGGAGGCTGGAAAACATATTTCATGGTTTAGAGAAGAGAGGTGGATGGATTCAGGATTTATGTAGGGAAGCAGGGGATCTGCAACACTGCCAGCATTAGGAGGCATGCCAAAATACACACACGCACACACACAAAAAAATTGAGAGTTTAAGCTGCTCTGGTGGGACGAAAAAAACCAGTGGTCAGTGATCAGAGCGTGTTTGCAGCAGGTCAGGTCGGTCATATTAAACATTATGGACGGTCGTGTCTGGGCGCTCTCTTTCTTTCAGTGTGGAGGACAGACTGAAACCCGTGCGTCTGCTGCTCCGAGGCGTCCATTGTGGGACCGTCTGGGCCTCTAAGAACAGCAGAGCAGAGAAGGCAGGTGACCTTCACGTCTGTCTGATGAGTCTTGCTTGTCTGCCTGGTTTGCACCATTTTTCTGCGCGGCGGAGCAAACACTACCCCATTAGATATTAGGTGCAAGTGTGTGTTGGAGTGTGTGTGTGTGTGTTGCCAAGGGAAGCGGGGCAGGTTGAGGAGAGTCAGGCTGCACTTAGACAACTCAATGTCTCTTTATAATAAGAGGGGGAAACCAAATTATGAAACTATGAAGCTATTTCTGTCTACGCGAATTGGTGGCTCGTGCCATTATTTCATTTCGACAGATTTGAAAGGACCCATTAGAAATTTCCATTAAACCTAACAAAAAAACATCTCCCCAGCGTTACTGTGTGCTAAGTGTGGAATGAACTACTTTTTACATATGCCACAATGTCCTATTCCACAGGGAATCCCTCTATCTGGCTGCAATGATGTATTAACTGTTACCACGCCGCTCTCTCCAATTCCCTCAGATGGGAGAAAATATACCTTCCAATTGACTATAGGTGCATGCTGATTGCTAACAGGATTTAACATGAGCCCTGTGAATCTTTTATAAAACCGCAACAGCCTCGGAATGAAGACTAACATAATGTTGTATCGCTCCATCTCACACTATGTTAACAGTCCTGGCTGATTAAAAATGCATAAGGAATGTCTGGGACCCGTAAGAGGAGGGTTTATTTTTTCATGCCTCATCTGGAACAGGAAGGAAGCAGAGGATCAATAGATCTGATCTGGGCCCAGGGGTAGAGGCTATCTCCTCCTCCTGCCTCCTCCCTTCACCCGCGAGCAGTTAAAAGGGAGGTTTCATGTTGTCGGGGTCTGATGACTTCATGGCTTTATATAAACACTTATGCAAAGAGGTGGCAGACCACGACGCCAAATTTGAAAACCGGGGCAGCCCCTCTGACAGCAACAAGGCAAGAAGTTCAGAGGAATCTGAATCGGCATTAACTTCCTGTTAGTTTCAGACATTCTTAACATGTCTTTCCACTTTTCTCACCCAGTTTTTTAAAACCCACAAGCATTTAGCGCTGAAGTTGTGTAAGATCAGGGCCGGCTCTGACAGACAGAGCCAGCAGTCCTTACACAGGCCCAGGCCTCATTTCATGCTTTGTTTGAGAGGATATAACTGAAGCTACTGCAAGTGCAAAAACATACAAGCTATGCTTCCTTGAGAAATTATTGTCCAACAATAGCAGCAGGAGGAGTCGTTGTTATTTATTGTGGCACACAAGTCCCACATAAGACAACATTTTTCAGCAAAGTGCATAACTTCTTACATAAAACTTTACATTGCAATTAAAGGACTTTGCATCCTCGTAAAGCTCTACAATAAAATCTGCCAGGAAAAAAAGATTCCCTTTCTAAAACACAGCTCAAGATTTTCAGCAAAACATGCAGCAATTCCACAAGTCAACCAGGAACCTTTTGTTTAATTATCTCATCTGATCACAAACAGCTTCTTTTTGTCAAGTCAACAGTTTTATTTTCCTTTTGTTTAAATCAAAATCGCAATTTACCCCAGAGGTCTTGATACCCTCTATCCTGAGACCCTCGATTCAGATCAGGAAAAACTCCTAAATAGCCCTTTAATGTGGCGGAAAAAAAGAAGCAACAACAACAAAAAATGAATTCCTCTTGAATACATGTAATAGATTTTTTTGTACATAAGTCACGTCTTGCCTTAACTCTGCCTTTTCCCAAATTTTACAATGAAATGAAAAACTTAATCCCAGGTCAGTGCCTCTTCTTCTTCCTCTCCAA
The DNA here is from genome assembly GCA_037975185.1 of Centropyge bicolor. Lineage (NCBI taxonomy): Eukaryota > Metazoa > Chordata > Actinopteri > Pomacanthidae > Centropyge > Centropyge bicolor. Next base: position 7,032,657 of record JBBMOC010000006.1, read on the forward strand.
CCTCTCACTGAAGTCCGGCGTAACCCGGCACCGTCCTTTGGCAAACTAACCGGGACTATTGATTGGGTCATGTATTACCCATGATCCTCCATATGCTGAGTGTAACACCTCTCTCTGTCCATTAACAGCCTTCTGAAGTTTCATTCATTCATTTACTTCTGGCAGCCGACCAATTGTGGGCATTGTTTGCAAGATGTATGGGGCATCTGTTGACATGGTCGTTAGTTACCATTTTGCCTGAGAGAAATAAGCTACTGTAGTATATCACCTGGCATTCCAACACATAAATGGTTGTCTGTAACATAATCTATCAAACTCAGATGAACCGGCGCGCTCCATCACAGTTGATGAATCTCTCGCAGAATGATCAGGCGATGATGGAGGAAAGCAACGCTCCGTACATCTTGTCAGACTTTTTAGCGCTGATAATTTTCCCTCGATCCCGCAGTTTTCCGACACACATTTCATGCAAGGTTATTTTACGTGTCTGGAAAATCAGCGCTTATTTGCATGTGAGGTAAACAGGCTCCATTTCCATATCGCTGATGTTGTTTGTCCCTTTAATTGAAAGATTACATGATCCATGATGAGTTAAGGCAATTAGGGAATATCTCTGACTGTTTGTTGAGAACAGACAGAATTCAGTTGATATATTCTGTTATCAGCCGACAACAATGTTTCTTCACAATTCCCGAATCAAGTAAAAACAATGACTGTGACAAATGTTTGGCTCGTTTCTGTTTGATTGCCAGGTTTTTTCACTTTAACCCTCCTCTTCTCAGATGCGCTATTTTCATTCTATTTACTGTAAATCCAACACATGAACTGACCACACCTCTGCCCTGTGTGTGTTCACCCAGGTTGCTAACCAGAATGCCCTCTGAGGACCGACACCTATCCTCCAGCTGTGGTTCTTACGTCAAAACCGAGCCTTCCAGTCCTTCCTCCTCGCTAGTCGACACCGGCAGCCACCACAGCCCGAGTGGCAACTCCGACGCCAGCGGCGGCTACATCAACGGCAGCAGCAGACACTCGCACGCCCTCGACTCCCCACCAATGTTCAACCCGGGCATGCTCGGAGGCGGCGCCGCCTGCCTACGTCGCTACGAGGAGTGCGCCGGCGGCGTGGTGGACGACTCGCCAATCAAGTGCGAGTACATGCTCAATGCCATGCCCAAGAGGCTGTGCCTGGTGTGTGGCGACATCGCCTCAGGGTACCACTACGGGGTGGCCTCCTGCGAGGCCTGCAAAGCCTTTTTCAAAAGGACGATACAAGGTATTTCCCGCTTCTTCTTCTTACAACTTTCACTGGCTCACCAGAGCTGATCTCCAGTGTGTGTATGCTCCCAGTTAACCTTGAGAATAGTTGTATTTGCTGTAATTTCCCAGGTGGTTGAATATTCTGCAAAGAAAGTGTTACCTTTAATCCAGCTGTTATGCAACTTTTGTCACGATACAAAGGTGCAGTTTTTCATTATTCTCCTGAATATATATATTAGTTTTACCATGTGAGTGCCAGGAAAGCATATTGACCTGATGAAGAATCCATTGACGTGTGCTCCACGTGTTCCTCAGTGCTGCTGTCCAAGCCTCTGCTCTTATGGGACTAATACGAAGTAGTGATTACTAGAGTCTACAGCAGGCATTAGGCCCAGACTGTAAATCTGCTCTGGGTTGTGATTTTTTGATGCGTTTGCATGTGGATCGTACGTCTGGCATGGACTCTGCCATGTGTGGGAGCTGTTCCAGAATAATCACTTGGACAGAGATAATATGCTGCAAACTGAGATGCAGAATTTTGAATTTTTATCTGCAGGATTTGTGTCTGTAGACATGGAGCTGGACGGCAGGTTAGTGAGGCCTTGGCCACAATGTGTCTCCTTCTCAAATGAGACACATTTGAAAACAGGAACATTTTCTGTCCAAACTCCTCTGGAACACCTTTTTAATGTTATAGGGTGCTGGCAAAAAAAGAAATGGTTGCTTCACTTGGTCTTCAGCATAACGCTCTCTGACGCTCTGTGTAATTGTCTGTGCTTCGCTGTAGCCCAGCACACTTCACACTTGTTATATTCTCCTGTTTAAGATCATTCCTTATTGATCCCCCAGAGGGGAAACTCGGCTTTCTGCTGCTAGCAGCAAAATAGTGACTTAATTTACAGCAATAATGTTTCCTGTTAACTAAGTTTAACAGTGTCTGGGTTGCTGTCCAGATTCTCTCCAAAAATTTGGTAGTTTGTGCTTTTGCAGAAACACGAATAAATGTTATTGAGAACACCTCCAATGCGATGTGTGACCGGCTGAACAGTCGTGCAAGGAAAACCAGAGACAATTAAAATTTGTCTTCCTATTACCATCGCTGCTGAGTGGATGTGCCTGAAAGGTTTACAGGCAGACAGCATGAACATTTGCTTAAAGGTTCACTTCTTTATCAACTTGGAATGAAAAAGGACTTTTTTTTGTTCATGCAAAATTACGTTTAGATGAAAATATAATGCATGTTTAAATGTGTACTTATTAGTGTGGCAATGGATTGAGCCACTCACTATCTTCTGGCTGAGTTAAGCTAATATTAACATAGGAATATTTCTAGGTGGCATTAAAAATGTGTAAAAAGACAAATACGATGCAAAGAATTGTTGCAACCAAACTATCATTTTAGCCACATCCTGAATACGAGTTAATGTTTAATTATTGGTCATTTAAGGGCTGAATGTGTCCCAGTCTGACCAGCTACACAGTGAAGGACTGTGAATAGCTTTCATGTGTGACTTTGTGTTGTCTAGCACGGATCGCCCCTCTTCTTCTTCTTCTCGCTCTCCTTCGTGGAGGACAGGCCCATAATGAACCTAATCTGTCCGTCATTCGTCCTGAGCCGCGGGAGTTTCAGTCAATAACAATCAGTGTTGGATGACTGTAATTAAGAACCAGGCATTTCATTGGGAGAAAGTCGAGTAAGGAGGGTGGGAGGTGTGGATCTGTTCTTTGCCCCCAGGCCCCTCCAGCCCACACCCAAGGGGGAGGAGATGGGGGGGCCAATTAGAAGCTCAAGCACGTGTTATCAGGGGCAATAACAGAGGAAGGGGAGAGAGAGACGCTGAGGAGTCCTCCAAATAAAAGGCAGAGGGACAAGGGACAGGGGACGTGGTCATTCACTGAAAGGAGAAGCCACTTTAATGGAATGGTAATCAGAAAGGGGGGTCCCGGCCTCGGTAAAGGAGGAGGACAAGGAGAGGTCCAGCTTGAGTGGAGATGAGTGCGTGGATAATAGCATGGCATAACAATATATCAAAATTTAGAGGGAAAATAAGAGAGGTTAAGGAAGGATATTAGAGTGGTTGAAATGTCCTTTGAGGAATAAAGGTGGACACAAGACCTGATTAACTAAGAGGGTATGCCGACAGTGAGCTTTTAGAGGTAGGCAATTTAAGACTATTGTGGACCCCTAATGCAACCCCCCTCCCCCGTATACACATAATCATGAACACACACACACAGGCTATTTTTGACCCATTCAGGTATAAAATGTTTCTTTTAATAATGATAATAAAAAACATAGATTAATGTGGCTGTTATTAAACTGATGAAAATCCTTTATATTCTACCTTTTTTTTTAAATTATTACACAGTGTCTTTAATAGGAAAAGAAATACGATCAAGAAAAAGTAAGCAAGAAAAACAAATAGAAGTCAGCATGCACAGTAAAAAACACTCCCCCTGTTTACTTACCGTTTCCCTTAGACACTCAGTAGTTTTTCTCTGTAGTGAGCGGTAAATTGAGATTTCAAGCACTCATGCATCGCACAACAGGTGTATGGGATGCACTGCATTATGGGATTGTTATTAGAATTAAGTGCACATGCCATGGACAGTGATTTTACTGTATAGTAGATATATTTCATGCTCAGAATTCAACGATAAGTTAACATGTTGGACTTTAGAAAAAGTGCATAATATAGTAAACAGGGAGTAACTTAATGCTTCCCACCAATGTCATAGTACTTTTTTGCATTATACTGTGTGAAAAGATCATTCATTTCTTGTAGTATGCATAGCTGTACCATCTTTTACTGAAAGGCAATGATGCAAGACATGTCCCATCAGTCATCGGTCAAACTGGGACTATGAAATGCTAGTGCACGTAAACCTTTACAAAAAGAAAGAAAATCAAAGAGAGTTAATACACATTCTGTTTTCCAGCCTGTCTCTCTCGTGTGAATTTCTTTTGTGCATTGCATTGTGGGACATAAGTGTAGATCAACAGTCCCCTTAAAAACAAGCATTCTTTTAATATGCCTACTTTTGTGTGTACTTTATTTTTATTTTTCCACTCGTCCACAGTACATATTCAACGTACTCGACGCCTGTTTAGAATCAGTATGAAATTGAGACACAGTCATTGAATAGCTGTATTTTAACTGCACAAATAGTATAATATGATATTTAATATATAGTCCACATTTTGTACATTTACATTATAGGATAGAGTCAGTACGCAGCATGCACTGCACTGTGTTTTCCTCTCAGTCTAGAAGACTTTACCCACCCTGAAACCAGCCGCAGCCTCTGCCAACATCCTGGCATGGTGCCCCGGGCCCCTCACTGTGCATGTGACCCTGCTGGCACCATCGATGCCAGGGATCCTGACAAATGTTGGCACCTTCTCCTTGACCAACAGGGGATTGTGTGTGTGTGTGTGTGTGTGTGTGTTGGGGAGCGGGGGGGTGATTTGCAACAGACAACACCTGGTTTGCTGTTTTTAGGTACCATTAATATATCTCTGGACTTACAGGACATTGTTTAAACATTCAATCAAGGGATTTGGGTACTTGGGAAAGAGGATTTGTCATTGGATTCTTGGGGTCACGTCAACTTTTGAAGTGGCCGTGTAATGATCCGGGGGGAAAAAAAACTGTTAACCGGAACTTGGTGAGTAAAACAGGCAGCGGTTACATGGCAGCAGATTCAGTATGTCTGCATTTCTGGCTTTTTTTGGACACGAGTGATTAAATTGCATAGGAAACATTTCCATATTGAGCCAACAACCGACGAGACAGACTTGAATAATACATTCAGCTTTGCTATATGATATGAGCCTTAGATTGGCGAGTCCATAACGGCAGCTCTTGGTCTTTACTGGAGAACATTATGCAGAGCGCTCAGCTGCGCGTCCATCTCTTAGTCCTTGTGTTGTTGAGGGAGGGCAGCCTTCCCATCATCCTTTAGGTGAAGAAGTATGGGCTGGAAGTGGTCGTGGTGAGCGTGTGCAGAGAGGACGCTCTGCATTAATGAAGCTAATTTATCTGTGAATCAAAATGGGGGTGGGACTCCTGGGCGGGGAGGTGCTTTTTACATGTCCCATCAAAATGCCACTAAAGCCTCCTCTCCTTCAGGAGTGTCACCCGGTCACCTTGGGACAGGTGTGTGTGTGCGTGTGTGTGTATGTACGAACACACGTATGTTGTGTCTTTTACTGTGTCTGTTGTTTCCCATTTCTGATTCCGTCTCCTTTTCTATGCAATAATTCTAAAACTAATTTCTCCTAAGAGCTGATGTGCACACAGTTTTGTGCGCACAGAATTAATGACAACAGGTTTTTTTAATCTTCTACAGGGAATATTGAGTACAGCTGTCCGGCCACCAACGAGTGTGAGATCACCAAGAGGAGACGCAAGTCGTGCCAGGCCTGCCGCTTCATGAAATGTCTTAAAGTTGGCATGTTGAAAGAAGGTCAGTACTGATTTTATTATCTGCTCTTTTTTTGCTTCTTTGTTTTTCTCATTTCAGCTTCAGGTATGATTTAAGAGAAATGATACTGAAACACTCGAATCATTGATCCGTCGATCAACAGAAATGTGATGCATCTACTATTTTTGACTAAATTTGTTGTTCAGGTCAAAGGTCAGGCTAAAATGCTAAATAATATCTGGACGTGAGGTACTGTCTCTATCTTTGGATTTTAAAGAAAACAAGCATTTTGAAAAATTCACATATCCACATTGGAAAACTATGAGGCATTTTTCACTGTTTTGAGATGTATTTTATAGATATTTTATTAATTGTTGCTGCAGCCCTGGTGAAATTTCAAGAAAATAATTCAAGAAAATAATTTATTGAATCATGACGACAACATTAAAAAAATACTGTTGTCCAGAAAAAAAGTCTTCCCATCTGCATCTTCTGATTTCTGTATTTTAATATAATTTAATGACTTAAATCCTTCTGCATGGGACACGGGTTAATTGATGCAATGGTTTAACCTAAAAGCTAAAAAAAAATAAAGGCCTGTTATTTAGGATGATACTGTGTTTTGGAATGAAGAAAAAAATGCAGTTGTAAAATATCAAAATTTTGATCATAGGAAGTTACAGTTTTCTCGTGCCAGCGAATCTAACACAGTCTGATAGTTTTATGGAGGGGGCTATAAGACTGGTCAGTAATCAGATATTAAAGCCAGCTGTGGCCTCGGGGAGACACCAGTGACATCACCCACAAGCTTTCCTTACCTCTCCTCACACCGCCGGGCCGCTCAGCGTTTAACTCAGGCGGGTGGAAAAAGCTGCTGAGCTGGATGTTCTACCAAGACTGACGGAGAAGTGTAACAGTACTCTTGAAAAGCACAGGCTGTTCCCCCAAGACTTCCCTCTCCCCTGGGCTCTGGGTGTCTCTCTCCCTCACCCTCTCTCTCTCTCTCTCTGTCTGTCTGCCTCCCTTCCCCTCCCTTGCCTGGCATATTGATCCACTAAATGCTTTCCGAACATCCCACCTCACTTCCTGCATGTGTTGTTTCTCCTCCAGTGAGAGACCTCTGGGAGTACAGAGAGAAAATATAGCCGATAGATTTTTTCTTTTTGTTTTTTTTTTTCCGAGGGAAGAGAGTTTTTTTTGTTGTTTGTTATTTTGCATTTGTGTGTTTAGCTAGAAGAACTATTCCACGCTGATGCAGACAGTCTAGCTTTTGTAGAGAGTATTATAATACCTCGTGCTGAACTGGGATTTCGTTGTACAATAGACGCTTGGCTCCTTTTTGGATGGACTTTCATGCAACCAGACCCTGAAAGTGTCTTATGTTATGAAAATGTGACCCATTTTTATGAAACTTCTACCTGTGACACCAAACATATCAATAGTTGCTGTCTGATAAATTTTTGATAAGAGTTCCTCTTTGTATATTTATCATTTGTGAATTTCCCCACTGTGGGACGAATAAAGGCTTATCTTATCTTATCTTATCTTTAATATAACACCACAGATAGAATAGCATTTTTAAAAATATATAGTTTACTGAAAAAATTGCTTGTGCAATCCATTTAATTAAAATCAAAGATGATGATGCTCTCTAACATTTCTCTTATAAGGCAACATGAATATTTACGAGTCTGTCCTGATAATTTAGGTGCAAAAATGTAACTCTTAAACACTGGTGCTGAAGCAAGGGAGCGTCATTTATTTCATATCATTTTTTTCACTTTTTTTTCTCTGTTAATTTAAATCAGTGGTTTTCAAATTGTGAGTTGCAGAGGGAGATACTTGAGGCAAAGAAACTTCTGCATGAGGTGAAAGGGACAGGTGAACGCTGGTGTCCTGAAAACAACAGGAAGGAAGTTATCATAGTTTGAGCATTAATCTGGAGCGGTTGGAGCTGAAGCAGTGGCTGTGACACACAACTCATGGAGGCAGGTTCTTTAAAACTCTCAGCGTCTCCCATTGCCAGAGTTAAAGTCAAATTTTGTTCTCTCTTCTTACATTTGTAACTCACCCAGATCTGAACACACGGGCCTAATGCACATGTCTTATGTTCTTATTGTACTGTTCTTATAACTCCAGAACATCATCACATCCAAATGTCCCATCAACCTCTATCAGCAGGCTGATGATAACAGAGGGCGGGGTATGGTCACACACTTGAAACACCTGCTTCTGATCCACCATGCAAACGCTAAATTTAGAGTTCAGTTGGCATCTTCATAGTAGTGTCTGTGTTACTTAATACTTATTTAATAGGTCTTTATTTAAGCTCTGATGGCATTAACAAAGTTAGGACCAGCATGAGACTGGTCCAATGTTGTATCCTAGTTTGGACACAAATCACATCAGGTTAAGTTCTGGAGTTCAGCCCACCACCATCCGCCCTGATTGTATGATATATATCCAAACATAAAAAAGAGCGTTTGAAGAATTTGTTTATAGGCTCTACTTAGAGACACAAGACATAAATTTCCTAAAATAAAACCATGGTCATACAGTTTTGTTGTGTTCTGCCAGCACCGAACACGTCTCATAATAGAAACCAGCAGCAGTTAACTGCAATCTATGCTGGTAACACAAGATTGTATGTCAGGCTCTTGGTTCACTTCCACTAATACAGCTTCACTATGTACTGACGTAGCTGTGTTTGTTCATCTCAGAAAGAGGGGTCATCCATTGTATTGCCATTACAACACTATTTATACATGCTCCCACTCTTGATGTCTTCATCCCGGCCCGAATATCTCACACCGAGGCTTTGACTCTCAGCCAGAAAAAAACACTGCTTCAGAAATAAAGCTGAAACTATTAGCGCTTGCTTAGAGGAAAAACGGCGGGGCATTGTCTGCGGCGGGCCGAGCTAAGCCGTTGATGTGGGCAGTCGGCGTGTGTGTGTGTGAGGGGGAATTTGACGCCGTAGCCTCGAACGCCTGCCGCTCCTGAGACGCAGCATCACAGCCACCGCGACATGTGGCACAGTAGGTGATTCTCAGAAAGTAATGGCGTTCAATTAAAAGGAAAAAGGACATTTAATCGTGGCATTGTGCCATGGCGTGGCCTCATACAGACTTGGGGGGGGGCTTTGATCATGAAACCAGTGGGGGACAGCGGCTTGCCCTACTTCATGTAATGATATCAGCATATAACAAGTGGCCAAGGGCCGGTCATGGAAAAGGAATAATCACACAGTTATATGAATGCAGATGTCATGTTACAGCTGTTAGCATGCAAATATAACCAAAGTATCTTATAGTTATTTCCTCTTGAATTCTCACAACATCCCAAAGTTACTCGTTCCGCTGCGGCATGACAAATGTCTCGCAATGCATAGATGTTGAGAGAACTTATGCGATCAGTCGTTCTAAAAGTGTCTTAATATTTCCACAAGGACCCTCTAAGCTCCTCTCTATGCATGCCGTTCTGAATTATAAAGTGCCAGCTGCTACAGTTACAGAGCAGCTCCATTGGTGGGCAGGGGAAACCCCTCCTCCCTGTAACACCTGCCGCTAATCAGCTGACTTCAGTTCTCCGGCCCGGTTTGGTGGCTTCAGGTGTGTGTGGACTCCAGTGTTGGTCCAAAAAGTGACAGCTCAACACACTTTGGGAAGAAGCAAAATGTGTAAGTTAAATAAACATTGTGCTTTTTATGAGTGTTAATTCCATCACTCCTCTGCTTCAGATGTGAGCGACCAGTATTTGTGACATTCTATATATTGTATCTTAGAGGAAAATCAAAGAGACTGATGGAAAAATATCGCAGATGACAGGCTTGTTTCCAGATCCGGCTTCACTTGCTGTGCCACAGCAGAGCGCCTGGACGAGCTGGGTGGAAGGTAGCGGCAGGCGGCTGTTGGAGGAAACCAGCCTCGCTCGCTGACCCCTTAAATGTCCAGCTGAGGCTGATAAAAGGTCACAGGTCCAATGGAAAAACTCTCACGTAATTACAACTCGCGGAAGGTATGGTGTCAGTCACTACTGCCAGGAGTCAGTGCCCGCAGCTAATAGCAGTGCTAATATCCCCATAGCATTTACTGTATGGTGTTAAATGATGCAAGAATTCTTTGGATCGAATTAGCATTTTTTTTGGCTTGGTGATTTATTATTCATCTGCTGAAGATGGAAGATTTATTTTGAGCTTTTTGTGGGTTTTAGCGCCGCAAGAAAATCTGCGCAGATCAAGTAATCGCATCATCATGTTAGCAAATTATCATGTTTTAAAAGTATGTCCCGTTGAAACAGAAGCACACAACGTCTGCACTGAACCACTTCACCCAAAGACACTTAAGCTTTTCCTCTTCTGAAGTCAAAGCTTGCCAGTTTTGGTGTTCGCTCAGTGTTTCTGTGGCGTATTCTTTGCTTGTGGGGATTTTCTGACACCGCTGTAATGTGGTGGATGAATACAAGCTGCCAGACTATTTTGGCAACCTACACCGCTGTCTCGCCCTCGCCCGACCACAGATAGGGATCAGCAGTCTTTCCTGAGCGAACGTGGCTACCGGGGTAACGTTACAGCCTTATTTTCCTCCGGCCACATACACAAAAGATTAGTAAAGCCATATCCAATATCACAGACTGTCAGGTCCCTTTCCAATCAATAGGCCCGGATCAAAAAACGATCTATACGCTAAGATTACATCATCAAAATAAAGATATAGCAAAAGTCTATATTGTATGGGTGCCTTTAAAGTCTCAGCCGATACAGTTTTATCAGCATTCTGCGTTGCCTGTTTTGCTCTACATCTGTACATTCATTAAACCAGGGGTGCTCACACTTTTTCAGTATGCGAGCTACTTATAAAATGACCACGTCGAAATGATCTACCCACTACAAAAATGCTATATATATATATGTACAGGCAGAAGTACAGTTTATGGTTATAAATATAGTTCATATATTAAAATGTGTTAAGAAAATTCATAATTCAATAAGACAGAGTACAGAGGGACAGAGTACTTTAATAATTCAGAATTTCATTTATAACTTTATATAATGTGATTTTGTATATGTTGTTAAAAGGTGTACTTTCCCTTTAAGAGCGCTTAGAGCAGCTAGATTTCCTTGTTTACATTCATTCATCAGTCAGTGCTTGAGAGCTGGAGAGCTCTTCCTCTCTTCTATTAGCAATTAGTTGAAACAAGTCAGAAATGTCAGAAAAATTCAGTTGCCATTTGACTGGCTGCCCTGTATATCAATCAAATGACGGGATGGATGACAGGCTAACGTCTATTTTTTTAATGTCATGCGATCTACCAATACTACCTTTGCGATCGACTGGTAGATCGCCATCGACGTATTGAGCACCCCTGCATTAAACTGTAAAAGCAAAATCTGACCCTGTGACCCCTTTTGCTTCTTGATTTTTAATTGTAGCACAAACTTGTCCGTGTGAGGCCGCATGTACGGGGGCCTTGTTTGCTTTTTCGGGTGTCAGATATAGCCGGCCGACCGCAGCTGAGAGTCAGCGCCCACCCAGAGGCTCCGCACTGGCCTGTCCTCACTGTCTGGCAGGTGATAGATCAGACACGGAGGCTAACACGTGTTCCTCTGAAGAAGGGGATTTAGCGAAGTGCTGACCTCTTTCCAACCCTCACACCCACACTCATGACAAACACACATTCATCTACACACATGCTATATCACCCCTGACAAGTGACATGGAATCGGACCTTGAGGTGCATGTTCCCTGCCGGCACCCTTCTCCCTCTACGTCTTTGTCGCTTTCACCCACCCACCCTGCGACAGAACAGCGAACACCACAAGCCGAACACCCGCTCCGCCACTACGCCGGGGATCCTGAAGCGGCCCCGGCCGTCTCCAGCCGTGCAGATGTTTTCGATTACAGGCGCATTTGTGGTCAGTGTGGCTCAGTAATTCACAGTAATACCCCTTGTGGACACGCCGGCTCAGATTTATGAAAAGTGTAAAACATGATAAAGAGAGCAATGCCAGTGTTCACGGTTATGGGAGAACAACTCCAGTTTTGTCTTGTCAGCCCATCGGGGGTTACAGCAGGTGGGGACGCCATCCTGATACACCCCCTCCCTCTCCTCCCATTGTCCCTCTACCCTCCCTCTCTCTCTTTCTCCGCAGCCCACCCAGACTCTGCGCAATCAAACAAAAGCTGTCCGATGCCTTTAGCTCTTCGCAGGCTCGGCCCTCAGAAGCAGCTCAGGAAGGGCAAGGTCCCTGTGCCTTGTAAAGGGTGGGCGAGCGTGTAGGAGGGGGCGCACGCTGCATCCCTCTGATTTTTCCCAGCTAAAATAGGGAGCTCCTAATCTCCCTTTGGCAGCGTTAGCCAGCCAGCCAATTCTGACACATTCTCTAGAAAGAAGCGCCTCTGACAGGTGAGGGGCTGAAAATAGTTGTGCGAGATACATGCGGACACACACATGCACATGTTCATATAGTAGCACACACAAGCTTGATACACAGTGCATGAGCCACTTCTTCTTTTGCTTCTCCTGCACAGAATGAATATAACTCACATCGTGTGTTTTTGTGTTAGATTTTTTATTCATAGTTTATCTTGGAGAGATTTTGTTTTTGATGCATTTTATATTTCTTGCTATTATTTCCACTTAATTACCTTTTGACTAGTTCTGAATTATTCTGGTTTAATCTATATAGTTTGCAGGTCTGTAGCCATTGAAGAGAATGCAGTCACGTTGTCTGTGGTTTGTCTTGGAATTTATGTGAGGAGTGACATGATTTAATTTAAATCAAAAAGCTAACACATTGTGGGCATTTTATTGGATGATTTCTGTGTCTTTAGACTCAATATTTTCAGCCAAGCAATAGTAAATAAATATAGGAATAATTATTTCCCCACCAGAAAAGAAAGACACATGAAAAATTGAAAATGTAATTACATTTAACAGAATAAATAAACTATGACAAATGCAGTTAATTACAACATTGGTGTTATGTTTGTGAGACGCTGTTATACCTAAAATCCTGTTCATGAACCTGGCGATATGATTATTTTTTTTACAGTTTTTTTTTTTATGTGGACGTAAAATGAGGATTGACAGCTATTTTGTTGAAGTGTAAAAGGATCCAAATAAAGAATAAATAGTAAATGTATAAAAGAATAAAATAAATCTACATGACATATACAGTACATATGCACAGCAGCCACCGCATAAAGGAAACCACAGCCGCTTCAATCAGGAATGTGCTTTAAGGTTGCACAAGTCAATAAAGATATTGAATGTGAAAGGGAAGCCAGGGTCAGGTGGCTGTAAAGATTGCTCCTATGCAAACATGCCTCATCGTCTTTCCACACACATGTACACACACACACACACACACACACACACACACACACAGCAAGGATGAACTGTCAGCCAGTATCTTTGTGTCTCAGGCCGCCTCCTTCATAGTCTGCACTAAGTTATGAGCATACTATACTGTACTGTATGATCTTACCGAGCTCATAACAGTCTGCACACACACTCCCACCACTTCCCATTGCCCGTGCTCTTTTACACCATAACCTCACCCCCTGCATCCATATTTTGGCTGCCACACTTTATGAAGGGCTCGCAACCGTAAAAAATGGATCTGGATGCTTTTAAGATGATCTGTGCACCCGCCTGCTCCCCCCCCCCCATGTCACAGGCTCACCCCCAAGACACAAGCTGAACCCGACTGTCTTGAAGCATGGAAGCTGCTGTGGTTTTGGGCCTGAGGTGTGGAATGTGGTGCTGACGATGACACAACCCCTCCCGCCCCCCCTCCAGCCCTCGACAAGGGGCCTCATCCAGCTGTCTTGTTGTGGTCAGATTCTCAGTACTGTGCCGTATCACATGGGGAGGAGATAATCCCGCACTGGCCCAGCGCTGGCTGGGACAGGCCGGGGCTGTCAGGGAGGAGATGTACACCCGATGCTGAAAGGGAGACAGAAGGAGACAGACGGAAGGAAAAGTGAGAAAAAGAAAAACAGAGATCTTGCAGAAAGCTGATACACTCAGCCAAAAAACAGCTCTCTGCTCTGTCTTACTCCCCGACCCTCTTCAACATTATCCAACCCCTTTTCTTTTTTCCCCTCCTCTCTGTCATTCTCTCTGCCCTCCTGCTTTGGGTCTCTGCCGTTTGCAGCACCGCTAAGCTGTAAACTGAAACTGGTTAGCGCTGAGCTCTTAATTCTTGTCAGCGTCTATTAATTATGGGCCAGTTGGATGTTCCAGTTCAAACAGCCCCCGCGGATCTTGGAATTCTAACTCCGGCTGTTTGGTCACTTGTCGCTTGTTGCAGCCACATGACCCTGCAGCCTGCAGCAGGGAAAACAGTGTGTGTGTCTGTGTGTGCATGTTTGTGTGTGTGTGTGTGTGATTTTGCATAACACAAGCTTATTGTTGTGAAAGCCTTTACTAACTGCATATCCCTTTATTAGGCCTATGTGTGTCATTAGATAGAGAGAAGCTATTGAATTGATTTAATATGTGGAGTACATGCACACAGTTTCCTGAAGCACAATTTATAATTTTAAATTTACCTTAACCAAGAATAACAACTACTAAAGCTCCATCTATCACAATCCCAGTTCCGAGCTGCCTAACTGACTAATTAAAACCGCATCCACATGTGTTCAAAGAACAAGAAGTCTATTTGCAAGCCTTATTGATTACTTTAAGGCGTACAAATGGAAAGCTGTGTTCGGAGAGGGGCTCTCGATTTAGCTTCAATCTGCCAGGCATAAAATGATCTCACTGTGTTTGCTGGGAAGAATGAGCTCCCTCTGGGCACGGTGGGTAATTAGGTTAGTGGATAGTCGGTGTCAGGAAATTGAAAGACCATCCTAATCGGATTCTTTTGTTTCCAGGGGAATCAGAGGAATTTATATGAGTCACTGGGAAATCTCACACGACTCAATTCCACTTGACCATGTAAAATCTGTTTGCTCCCCCTCAGTGCTCAAACAAGTTTTAATGCGAGAGTGTAAATCCAGCACATAAGGTGCATCTGATGGAGCCTGTGTCCTCTGAGACGGCAAGATAATCCCAGATATGTCCGCTTGTATGCTAACTAGATACACACGCTCTTCCATCTGTAACAAGGTATTGAACAAGCCCTCTTTAGGTTAAAAGGTCAAAAATAAAGAAAAGAAGCCTTGTCCCAATTATGATATATACAATTATTAATACAGGAATTCCAAAGACTTTTTTATTTGCTCAGTATTGCAGTTAGGAGTGTATTGTTGCCAGAAATATATATGATACTGAAGAAACTCCTTGTGTGTGTGTCATCATGAATTTGAATAAAATAAATAAAAACACTGAAGAAGAGATATTTATGACTCAGCAAAAATATATGGAAAGAGGTTATTATCAATTAAAAGTAAAATCGGCCGTGCAGCATTTTAACTAAATCTAACTTTGTCAGATTTCATTGATGAAGAAAGAAATAAAGCAAACAGAACCTGCAGTTAGATGAGGGCTCTTTCCTCTGATTAGTTGTATTTATTTTTTTTACTCTGCTGAATAAATTGCCTTTGCTTTAGCTGCTGTTTATACATGTATGATGTTTCTTTTGCAGGTGTGCGTCTGGACCGGGTGAGAGGGGGGAGACAGAAGTACAAACGGAGGTTGGACGCAGAGAACAGCGCCTACCTCGGCCTCACAATCCCCCCTCCAGCCAAAAAGCCACGTGAGTCACACTCTTCGGTTTGGCTTGTCTCTATTTCACTCAGATGAATTACTAAATTGTTGAAAGAGTTTGTTTCACTTTTATGTCAAAGCAGCAATTTTACAATTTTGCACAGCTGCACAATGACACCTTGTAGATGTATAGATGGATTTTCACTGTCATGTGGGAAACAAACCTGTGTTCAGTTATGCTGTATGCTATGACATGCTCGACTATGTTTAAATTAACAGCTTCTAAATGTATTGCTTATTAATATATTCTTTTAACCTTTTTTATTTCAGTTTATATTGTTGTCGAAGCTTTTGCCTAAAATCATCTCACACGTTTCTCTCTCATCCCTTTTCTCTGTCTCTGTTTCTGCCTCCCTCCTTCCAGTGACGAAGATCGTGTCCCATCTGTTGGTGGTGGAGCCAGAGAAGATCTATGCCATGCCTGACCCCACCATGCCCGACGGAGACATCAAGGCCCTGACCACGCTGTGCGACTTGGCCGACCGCGAACTGGTGGTCATCATCGGCTGGGCGAAACATATCCCAGGTAGAGAGACATGGCTGCTGATTTGACATCTCAACTATTGCAAGCACTTAAGACATTCTGATTTTTTTTTATCTGACAAATAACTATATGATATAAGAAATAGAAGGAAAAATATAGGAACAGTTGTTTTGTGCTTTTGTAGATAATTTCTGAGTTTTAATTTCTGGATTCATGAAATGCAAATTCAGCTCTCATGCTGTCAGTAAAGGAAGGAACCAAACCCGCATTTGTACTTTAAACTGAATACAGTATGAGATTACTGAAGTAGTTCACTGACTGTTGCACGCACATAAACACCCCCCCACACACACATTCGTGCACACACACAGGATAATTAACATCTGCTACTCATCTGCACCTAAGGGAGAAGCTAGTCCCATATTCTAAAATCTAATCAATAAAGAGCAGCTGAAACCTTTGATTTGACTGGGTAGGGTGGGAGAGTCTGGGGGAGAGGGGGTGGGATCCGCCCCTATGTCAATGTATTCCATTTCAATCCCGGACTTAAAGAAAGCAATCCTCTTACTTACTTAAGGAGACTACACAGGGCCTATTGTAAAATTGATTTATTTAGGGAAATACTGATGGATTTCCCCGGTTCTTGTTGACGAATTCTTAAATAAGACTTGTAATGCAAATGTTCGAAGAGCTTCTTTTCTTTTTGTCTCTATCAGTTGAAACAGACACTTTCAGGGCCCAGTATCTTTTGAAGTTGGACTCACAGTAGATGAATCTCATTGATCCAATCGAGTACAGTACAAAACTACACATGTGGTCAATTTAGTTCAATGCAACATTTTTTTAATGCAATATAACACTACAACAATCAATTAACTGCCAGTTAATTCCTCAGTTAATCAATTGAATGTCCATCACAATCATAATCTAACATCTTTAAAATGCTTTGTTTTGTCCCAGTAGCTGTGCAGAACCCAAGATATTTAATTTAGAATAATATAAAAGCAGTGTATCCTCACATTTGAGAATCTATGCTCTGCTTGAAAAACTACTGAAAGGACTTGTGAATTATCAGAATAATATAATCAACAAAAATGCAATGTCTCATAGTAAATTCATTTCTTCTTCATAACCAGACAATTAAACATAGTAACTGGGGTTTTTTTCCAACCTGTGGATGTATTCACTGATTCAGCTGGCACAGCACTAACCAGCTGATTGGCTCTCCACTCTGTCCAGGTTTAGCCCTGATCACTGATTCATCATCAGATTTACATTCAGCACCTTAATTAATGCGTTTTGGGGTGGTTGAAGGTGTGTTGATCCCAAACTGGCCCTGGGAATCTCAGAGGATTGACTTTCCAAAGACACAAGGGAGCTGTGTGGTCCGATGAGGATATTTGGCTTTGAAGGGACGCTGCACTGGGAAGATGCTCTCACTCACCTGGATATAAAGAAAGAAGCTGAATAGAAAATCTAGGATCAGATTCTTCAGTTCAATCATAGCTACAGAAATGCATTCAACACATTTACATACATATTTTTGCTCCTCAATCTCTGGTACATTTTCTGTGCGTAACTATTGATCTTTATGCTACGAAGATCTAAATCCAGACCTGACAGAGTTATTAAAGGGGCATGTGACACTCTGGGGACATTTTACCCGGGGCCACCGGGTCAGGGTGTCACCAAGTAACGATTAAGACAAAAGGGGTCCCTACAGTTTAACAGTCCACTCCCACCATTACACTCATAGCCCACTGAGCAAATGGCCTTAACGATGAGGTAATAAGAGTCATTACCGCAGATCGCTCCATTAATGTAAAAGTCCTTCAACATCCAGATGTGGAGACCTGGGAGGGAAGCATGCAACACCGAATTTTTCTTTCATTTTGAAGGCTTAGTAAACATTTTCTGTGAACAGCAGGACAGTTTGCTTTGTCTTTAAATATGAAGCACATGTTTGCATCAAATATAAATTGATATTTTATCTTCAAGAGCCAAACAAAAGACGAGTGCTTTTCCTGTTGAAGCGGAGGTTAAACGTGTCTGAGAGGACGGCTGTAACTCATCACCAGGCGGCCATTGATTGGATGTTACACACACTGTCATGAAAATGGAAACAGAACCGTAGCACGGTTGTCAGAGGGTCAGAGGTGGCCACTAATTTGTGCAGCTGTTAACACACACGCACCATCTCAGACATGTAAGTGGACGCAGCGTGTGTAGATTTATATTGCAGGCAGCAGCGTTCGGCGTCCTCTGGTATTTAACGTTCACTCACTTCAGCGCTTTCCTCCTCTTTCCTCTCGTTTTCTCTCACACACACACAGACTCTCTCAACCGTCATATCTTTCACACACACTCTCTGGCTTCCTTGTTCTCATGTTCCCCTGGCTCTCACCCCCTCCTCCTACTCCTCCTGCTCATATAGGGCCCTCTAGTCTCATTATTACCTCTGTCTTTTTATTAGGCCCATTAGGGCTCTTAGGAGGCCTGTAATGATACTAAATGAATAGAGAGTGAACTGCTGTCTGTTTTAGACCTAGCTCTCAATGACAGCTTCAAGCTTCACTGCCAACCACTCAGTCTCTTCATTGTACTGAATAGGGATTCAATTACTTATCTGATCTGTACCTGTACTGTACTGTTGCATAGCCAGAGTGCTTTTCTTCTCTGCAAACAATCACCAACATCCCGCAGTATGTCGAGGATTAGGTACCTTATAGAAACAGACACGTGGTGTAATGTTAAATCATATAGCACAGTTGTTCAGTGTCACTGGTGGCATCATGCAGTGTTACATGTAGATTTACAGTCCTAGTATGTAGAGTTTATTTCATACTCACCATCTCTCTGGAGACGTGGGTTTCTATCGTGAGTGCATGTGGTTTGGTTTCAGCAACAATAACACTTTAGTATGGTGAGGGAAAGATTGTGTTAAATGTTAAACATGCTTCATATCAGTTTAGATTTTTTTCATTATTTAACAGAGACCTTTATTTTCCTTTATACCTTAACTGGATTTTGCCATGATGGAGGAAAAAACAGACAAATAAAACAGTGTTTAAGTTGCTCATATATTTAAATGCATTAAACAATACATTGATTTTCATTTTGATTTCGTGAAACTGAGACAACCCATATGAGCTATAGAGTGTAAAATATAGTTTATTCTCTTAAACTGTTTAAAAGCAGCTAGTTTAGTAGAAAGAAAGAATCTGTCCCCTTGGTTTTTAAGGTATCATATATATTCTGAGACAGTGATTTCTTTATAATCAGCTTTAAAAGGTATAAACTTAGGTATTACAACCTTTCTGTCTGTTGCACAGTTTGCCTGCCAGCCTACAAACTTTAAACTCTTTCCTTAATTTCTCCTCTGTTGCTCTCTGCCTCTTCAGAGCAGAACAGTAGAAAATTCATTTTCTCAAATTGCAGCGGAAACCTGTGGTATCCCTTGACTCTGTTCATGCGTTTTTGTCATCACAAGAGGAGAAAACTGCAGACATCGACGTAGACGTTCCCCAGTTTGCTCAATATTGTGTCATGTTTGGTCAAACGGCAGTAAATCAGTAGGGTGACATATTGATATTTCATCATGGGGAATCACCCTCCACAGCGACACTTAACTCAGCCACCTCCGGGCGACGCACCTGAAGCTCAGGGGTGACCCCCGGGGAGCCAGGAAGTCACTCCATCGCTTCAGTAAATTGAGTGGAAAGAAAAAAAAACACGGGCTGGGGAAAAGAAAAGGATGATGAAGAAAAGGAGGAGACAGCTGAAGAGGGTTCTTTCGTAAAATGTGTAAAGAGAAGGAGTATTGCGAAAGAAATGGTGCCCCAAGCAGAAAAGCTGGTATGGGTGGTTTGATGTATTAAATAGTCATAATAAGTATTATTTTATGTTTCATGGCTTCTTTACTACTTTTCTGGCTCACTTTGACTTTTCCCTAACCTGTAACATGGCACTTCCTTGTTAGTCTAAATACACCTTACAGGATTAAAGTTCCTGATTGCAGAGTTCCTAATGCAGCCTACAGTATCTACATTCAGTGATCCCGCAGTCGCTCCATCCCCCCACTAAACGTGTACCGGATGTCCTCCATCAGCTGTCTGTTTGTCAGATCTGAGGCTTGGATCGATCCCCCTTTCGCATTTGGTGGACTGATTACAATCTACTAATCAATGACACCCCCAGCACTCTTTTCTCTCTCCCTCATTCTCTCTCTTTCCCCGTCGTTTCTCTATTTGCTTGATAAGAACCATCGGGTGGACCTCCTTTAAGTCAACCTGCCCCGTTCTCCATCCATACAACCTCAGATTTAAGTAAGCAGAGTGGTGAGTTCAAGGCCCTGGTCAATACCCCCAATCACCTTCCTATTCACTATAGAGAGGCGAAAGGTATTGTGGCGCTTGAGGTGCTTTCAGATGTCCGTCTGTTTGATGTGGTGTGTGTGTGTGTGTGTGTGTGTGTGTGTGTGTGTGTGTGTGTGTGTGTGTGTGTGTGTGTGAATGTTAGAGAAGAGAGTTGATGGGTCGACCTCCAGATCTGGGATGAATTGTTAACCTGAGTTCAGAAGGTTGATCAGGATACAAAAGAATTCGTGTTTATCAGGTGAAATGTGTTTGTTAATTTCATTCATTTAAAGGGTTAAAAAGTTTTCCGCTTTTTTGCCCTCATCAGGGTGATATGGGACATTGTTTTCAATTTTCTTTGTATATAATTCATTAATTCGTTATTTGACCTTACAAGAGAAATATAAATGATCACAAATTGAAAATATAAATAACTTTATAACCAGCATATTATCTGAGGCAACTGAGCAAATTCAAAAACTTCAAACTATTTTTTTCACAAAATAATCATTTTTCAGTACAATATAGCAAAGTCTATACTGTTTATTTTTGGGGGGGTGGTTGTTTTTTTTAGCAAATGTATTCCATGAAACTACTAAAATGGCTTCAATTATAGCTCGTTTACCCCTTTTTAGGCTGTAATTATAAAGCCAAAATTTCTGTTTGAAAATTCATACCACTAATTGATTAACTTTATATAAAGAAACAAACCTGATGAAGGCATGATAGTCAGAATGAAGGCCGCTATATTGGAGGGGCAGAGTTTTGCAAGTTTGATGGACTTAATGTTATGACAGATGGTGAACCAGATCAGAAATAATCGTCGAGGGACTGAGGCTACTTTAATTTCAGCCCTTTCATTTAGTCAAATTTAAAGTCCAGAATTCATTTTTTTTCTCATAAAAAAGAATACATTTTGTATTCCGTCTTCTTTGCCATGACAAGAACAAGAGATGGTTGGGTTTTACAAGTGGATTTGTCCTCACTAATCGCTGTCTCATGTGCTTAAGTAGTGGGCTGCAGAAGGGCTGACTGTCGACTCTTGATGGTTGAAGCAGCCCTGGCTCATGTTTCAAAGGCCTCTAGACTTGACTGATTTATATTCTTCCCTTAAGCCACCACATACAGTCATCGGCCTCTGTTTCATGTTGGACTTCACCGGGGATTACTCAGTGTTATATACAGTACACAGCCCATAAAGCATATGGAGGACTTGAGACGGCCAATTACAGTGCAGTGAGGTTAATGGGTTGGTCTCATGATTTGTCATGTGGTTGTAAAGTGTGAGTAGTACCTGGAAAGAAAATCTCAAATAATAATCCACTTCCCTTTTTAATCCTGCAGGTTTTTCCACTCTCTCGCTGGCAGACCAGATGAGTTTACTGCAGAGCGCCTGGATGGAGATCCTGGTGCTGAGCATCGTGTTTCGCTCGCTGCCCTGCGAGGACGAGATCGTGTACGCCGAGGACTACGTGGTGGACGAGGAGCAGGCCAGGATCTCAGGCCTGCTCGACCTGCATGTCGCCATCCTGCCGCTGGTGCGACGCTACAAGAAGCTGCGCATGGAGAAGGAGGAGTTTGTCACGCTTAAAGCCATCGCCCTCGCCAACTCTGGTACAGTTACCCCCCTTAATCCCACTGTCAGGATGAACTCATGCAGTGGAGCCAAACATTGGTCACAGAACTGTATTTGAAATTTTAGTGTCCATGGTTTAATGGAGTCTTGAATTTCACTTGATGTGGCTTCAATGAAAAACTGGAAAAAGATGATACAGAATAAATATATTAAGATTTTTTTTTTCTTTAACTTTAAAGTCTCTTAAAGTGGAAATGAAATGAAAAATAGAAAATATTTAAGAGGTTACACTGTAAAACAAAGAGCATGGTTTTTGCTTTTGATTTAAGGCACTCTTCTTAACAAAAATTCTATATTTAATTATCCAGAACTGTTTTTATTATAAATCTCAGTCATTTGGCCAAATAGCTTTTATTTTGCTCTACAAACGCAAAGGTATCATGAGCTTGATGAAAAGGTACGTCTCTATGTTGAATCTTAAATAAATCTAGATGGTTGGCATTCAATTAAAGCAAACAAAGAAATAAAACAAAAAAAATGTCAAGTGATTGTCTGTATCTGGTGAGCCGATCTTTTCCACAATGAAGGATACCTGATAAGAAGGGACAAAAAGGTCAGAGGCGCGGTTGTTTAATTTAAACCCTCCCTGTGTGAGAGTGTGTGTGCATCTACAGTATATTTTAATTTGTGTGCACATATGTGTGTGTGTGTGTGTGTGTGTGTGTGTGTGTGTGTGTGTGTGTGAGCGTGTGTGTGACTGTCTGTCACATTGCGCTCTCATTCTCTCCATCTCCATAACAGTAGCTGCCAGCGCGCCACAGCCGAGGGAGATATATTTAGCATTTCATTAGGAAAACAGGGGCTGTCAATAAAATGTGTTAAGTGGAGTGGAATGAGCGTTGGGGAGCGACGGGCCTCGTTTGTTCCAATGTGAAGATGCTGCGCCCGTATCGACAGTTTGCTTTTCATGAGGCTGGGCCTGTCCCCCACTAATCAATGCCTGTTAGGAGTCTTTTCTCCTGCCTGACTGAAAAATGAAAAATGCTGAGCCCAGAGCTTTAGTCTTCTGATGACAAACTCTCCCTGGGAGAGTGGAGAGAGAGAGAGAGAGAGGGGAGGATAAATGGGAGGGGAAGGCTGGAGGGAATGGGGTGGAGGTGGGGGGAGGAGGGGGAGGGGGGGTTCGGAAAGACAGGGATGTGTAAAAGTAAGGGAGAAGTGTGAGAGAGGAAGGCAGGGGTTGAGAGGGAGGCTCAGGGAGGGCGAGAGGGCAGCTTCGGCTCGTTTGAACACAGTCTCGGAGAGCTTCGGGCTCCAGGGGTCCTGTGGGTGTGACAGCTGTGGAAATTCATGGCTATTGATTTTGTAATTAGCGGAGTATCGACGGGATTGACGCCAGGCTGCTGACGGATTACATGGAAATTGTTTCTTCAAAGTTAGTTTTGCATTCCGCCCCTAACCTCCTCCAACACACACACACACACACACACACACGAAAACTGCATTTACACACACTAACACATTTGAAAACATATTCTTTCGTTCCCTCTCCCCTCCTCTCTCTGCTTCACACACACACACATGCTCGCGCAGCCAAACGAGGATCAGATCAGCATTAACATGAAGGTTTCAAATGAAGAGTGCTGGAACACATGTGCGGTCCACATAGCCTAGTTAATTTCCCAAGATAGAAACGCAATTTACACAGAAGGCGACTGGTAAAAGAGACTTAATCAGTCAGTTAGGAACATAATTAGCCTTGTACTTTCCTTTTTTTCTGCCTCATTTACATGTTTGTACACGGTCTTACTTCACTCCACAACTTTCATGACACATAGCAGAGCCGGGTCTAATTCACTCACGCGCTTCAATCAGCAGCCACGTTCGGTTTAGCTTCAGTAATACAGCGTGTTTAGGATGAGGCGAGTCCATCTTATTCTGTTAGATACACAGAGATGAGTGGTTTTGATTCAATTAGAATGCCGAATTGAATCCGCATTTGTCCGTGCACGATTTTATCTCTCGGTTAATGAATAGTGGATATGATGCATCCACAGATGAGGCCTGACACTGTAAGTCTGTGCAGTGAAATTGGCTGAAAGCAAAACCGCTGCTTGTCCATTAAAACACTCTGTCAGCTTGTCCTTTGGAGGACAAGCCTGTTTTTTTTCTGACTTGTAGACTTACACATAGAGAGCAGTTTTTAATAAGTCTCAACTGGTTTTATTTTAGAGCCTATACATAAGGGGGCCAACTGCTCTTTCTTATGGAAATGAAGGCCATCTGCCGCCATCATTCAGCTGAACGATATCCTAGTAATGCAGCCATCTGAATTCATTAGCAGGGGGGGGGATGTATGTGGTCGCATGATACCAAAAGAAATGAATCTTTCTCCTGTCCCACCATATATTTATACAGACCTACAGTACCTCTCCCTCTCTGTCCCTGGAGTCCTGGCCACGCATAGGCATTTATTTAAGGAGCGTCATTAAGCACTAACAAGAGAAAACCTCTCTCCAAAATTGCACGTGTGCAAAGGCAGGCTGCAGGATTCAAAGCCACAATGTTGTTGCAGCTGTTCATCTGTCCTACTGTAGCTCAATAGGAGATGTTTGCATTTCATTTAATACGTTTAATGTGTAGCTTTAAAATATGAATAATCTTTCTTTCCTCCACCTTTCCCCACCGCCCCTCTCGCTCCAGACTCCATGCACATAGAGAATATCGAGGCCGTCCAAAGGCTCCAGGATTCTCTCCACGAGGCGCTGCAGGACTTTGAGGGCTCCCAGCATCCGGAGGACCCTCGGCGGGCAGGCAAGCTGCTAATGACCCTGCCTCTGCTCCGTCAGACCGCCACCAAGGCCGTTCAGCACTTCTACAGCATCAAAATGCAGGGAAAAGTCCCCATGCACAAACTATTCCTCGAGATGCTGGAGGCCAAGGCTTGACACCAGGGCCGGACATTTGACAGACAGCTGCATCACCCAATGGGAGACGAGGGACAGCCCATTAAAAAAAAAATGAAGGTGGTGTGCCAATTGACAGTGAAGGAAAGAAGCGTGGACTACTGAGTCATTTTAACACTTTTAAATGGTAATAAAGATAAAAGAAAAAGGGACTTGAGGTGGTTTTAAAAAGGGTGAATATCAACCTGATTGACATGGGATCATGACGATGTATATAAAGATGTTGTGTACAGAAATCAGGCAACCGAGGTCTTGTTATAACCAGAGACCCGTTGCTCTATATCACCTGAAGCTTCTGTGAATTTGTTTCTTATCTTATTTTCATCTCAAAATGGAAGTGTGTTAATAATATAATTGTCCGAAAGAACTGTACGGCTACAGAGCCACATTATGTGTTTTTTTTTTCTTTCTTTCATATTTTCTAATCTGAGTTGTTAAAGCAATAGTCTCTAACTGGTCTACATATAATATGTGTACTGTATATTGTGTGAAATTGCACTGGGTCGGGGGGGGGGGAGAATTGTTAGACATATTCTTATATTCGTCATCAAAGAAAGCGCCACCCGCCATGGGTGTGTAGGATTCTCGATTTCCTCGTAATATATTTACCTCGTAGTAGCTTCATCAACTCAGCGGTTTTAGTCAACTTGGTGCTTACAGAAGGACAATGGTTGGCCAGTGATCATAGTTCACAAAGAGTTTGCACTAAGCTTCGATGAATAACGTGGCAATAATGGGTATTGTGCTAGCGAGCTCCGTCCGGTAGCGTCTGAGTCTCAGTCTGTGGTTTTTGCTCATAGTGACTAAAATCCCCCTCTGTGTTCAATGTCATTCACAAATATTGGCAACTAAGCATACTGTGAAAAATACACATGATAAGCTACATTCTGCGCTGAGGATTTTTAACCTAAACTGTATGGCTTCCTTAAAAAGGTTTATTTTATTTCAATTACAGTTAAAGGACACATCTATGCAATTTAATGCAATCAAATCTGCTCTTTACATGTGATGATTCAAACCTCCGGTAGTTTTTTACTCTATAGTTTATGATTGTGCTGTATTAGATTGCATTATATTGTGTAGGTTTTGCTTTTTCTTGTGTTTAACCCCTTTTTTGCTTAGGTTGTATTCTCAAACAACAAGTGTCATTATATTTATAGAATTAGCTTCACTGTCTTTTATTTTTGCTCATGTGTGATACCAAGGTCGGACCATATGCGTCTAAATTTTGCTCTCAGTGTGGACAAGAGGTTAAATACTTCAAACTCTGGAACTTTGAGTTTGGGCATAATTTCTCCCCTTTTATGACAAGTGCCACATTTGAAACAACTTTTCCAAACTATCAGACTCTCCTGTACCTAATAAAGTGGCCACTGTGATCTATCTGATTTTCACAGTGGAAAGTTCAATACAAGTAATGCGCATTTTTAAACTGGGGTTTTTAAGCTCATTTGCCTCCTGGATCGTTAAAATTTGAAATGGCAGCTTGGCAACAATATAATGACACTTGTGTTTCTGAGAAGAACAACAGCAACAATAATAATTTGAAGATTTTTTTTTTCTTTCATGAAGGTGCTAATCATTCAGACTGGCATTGTGTGTACATTTTACAAACACTGACACTCTGAGGTGCACAAATAAAGTTGATAAATCTGTATAGTCCAGAAGTGATAGTAGACTTTTATAGCATAATATCTGTCAATTGCAAACCAGTTGCCAAATTGTTCAAAGAAAGCAATCGGACTGATGTGATACAGTTATCAATATGTTATCATAAGATCAAAATAATACAATAATAGGTTAATCAGCTGCTCTTTAGTGACTGTAGTGAGACAGATCTTCTCCCTAATGAACACTTTAAAGCACTAGTGTCTTTAAAGTGTCAAGTGCCATTAGCTTCTGCCCAAACGAGTAGAAAACATAAAGCCAAGCGACCAGTAACTACAGGCCAGTTTCTGCACTTGAAACGATCCCCACAGGAGCAGACGCTATTGATTCACTGTAATGTAATGCATAGATAATTATAAGCCAATACAGTAGAGAATACAATTCCCACGATGCACTTCCCTTAATGTGTAACCAGCTAATCCATCCCCAGCTGAAGTGAGGGGATGTGTCACCTCTGTACAGTAGCAAACCAAAGCGTCGAGTCTTCAAACACTGATGAAACTGTATTATGAGCCGGACAGTGAATCTAACTGCTGTTGCTGTTTATTATTAATCATTATACCTTACATCCTGCCAATTCTGCTATTCATATTGAGCAATCCTCTAAACCTACGATGGTGGTGATACCAGCGAAACAAGATGAAAAACCTTTCATCTTTTTTGTTCAGTCAATACATGCATTGATTAAACACCAGGGTCTTTGTCGATATGAGACACAATGTGAATTCTCACTCTGTATCCTAAGACATGAAACTAACACAAAAAGTGATGTTTTCCATATTAGCATGTTTCCATAAGCGCCAATCAGCTCGTGTTGTGTTTGCTGTGTGAACACGTTCCGGCCCGAAAAAACTCGACCTCAACAGTCAAACGCGACCTTTTCTCCTCTGACCAGACTCCCTCCACACACACACACTTGCTCTGTGCACTTTTGAAGACTGATAGCAGATAATTGTTTCCCAACTTTCCCTTCTTCTCAAATTAATATAAGAAAATACAAGAAAAATGCTTAATTTATTTTCAGAGTTCTAAAACGGTTCTGCTGCATCCAATTAATTCTAATTGTCTCCTAAGCTGAAATTCTCAATAGAAATGGAGCAATTAAATTTCTGCTTTGGCTCTACCTTGGGGACAAGAGACGTTTTATTTCGGTTGACGGTGGGGAGGGTTTGTCTAAATCTTTACAAAGGCGATTTCATGGGTGTCTGTAATAGTTTCATAACAGAGCGATCACTGGGCTATGCAAGGCAAATATGGCCACCTATGTTCCTTGTGTTGTGGAGCATCAGACTGACATTTAGTTGTGCTTTGTTTACAACGTGGACATGCTGTACACTGCAAATGTATCGTGCATATTTCACTGTACTATACTGTAGCTGCTGTGCATTGAAATAACTATTTGTTTAATTTGCCCGTTTAATGAATTTCTCATGATGTAGTAGCACCCCCACCTGAATAGCTGTATAATATAAATCACTGTATCGAGTCAAGTGAGAATATGTCCTCATGTTTGGTCTAAGGTGGGACACTCTCTTATTTTCTTTATCTTTTCTGTGTCTTTGTGTCTCTCGTTGATTTTTGGTTATCGGCACAGCAGGACGTATAGCGAGTGAAGTAGTCTAGACCCTATACCTCAATTCATATTTTGAAAATTACACTGGGTTTGGAAACGGGCCATGGGTTCCTCCTGGGAATCAGTGGCACAGAAATAAAGTGACATCACTGACTGGGTATTAAAAAAAAATGTAGATGAACCTAACGCAATTGGGGAGCACATTCCTCGGAGGAGAAAGCTGCTTATTCGCTGTTCCATTTGCGGACTTATCTTATCTCCGTGCACTCTGAGATGACGAGATTTACATAAAACATGGAGGAACCTCCCTGGCCGTTCTGGTCCGCGGTGTATAAAGGACCCTGCTAGGTG
Source organism: Centropyge bicolor (assembly GCA_037975185.1). Classification (NCBI taxonomy): domain Eukaryota; kingdom Metazoa; phylum Chordata; class Actinopteri; family Pomacanthidae; genus Centropyge; species Centropyge bicolor. The sequence goes on from JBBMOC010000006.1 coordinate 7,061,038, forward strand.
TATGTAGACGTGTGATTTACCCAAGAGGTTTACTCCCCTCAAAAGCAATATGTTAGCAATTGTGATATATGAATCAAGTTAAAAGGGAGTTTTGGTTCGTTTTAATTATACACAGACCCTATGCTGGGGAACAGGACAGGGTGACTATGCACACACACGTTCACAGTCCTGCTGAGACAAAGGGGAAAATGTTGGAGGTGAGGAGTAAAATAACCACAGCTGGGTTTCACTGGACAGTTATTGTGTGGCATTTTTCTTGTGTTTTTGTTTGTTGTGTTCATGCCTAATGTACCCATGTGTAAATATATGCTTTTTTTTGGAGTGAGTCAGATCTAACAGTGCACTGAATGTACAGTGACAATAAAATCACATGGTTTATGTAATCACTGCAAATGATTTCTTTAAATATCTTCAGATGAAATAGGAGGAAGTCAGTCTACGTTTACAGACAAGATTAGTATATTATATCACAAGGATGATACCAAAAAATATCCACACATGGTTTTCTAGTTTAATCTACATGAGCCTGACGATGTTTTGACCCCAGTGGTCAGATCCTAACAACATCCCTCAGACCCATCTGCGATCTAAATGTCGTCACGTCATTGCAGAATTGGGAACAAGACGTCTGCTTTTGTGCAGATTGTCACCCAGCACCTGCAAAGATATTCGTATGCATGTACGTCTTGATGATGGCTACCTTCAATAATACTGTATCCTCGGGTTTATTTGAAGCACCAGTTTGATAAACCTTTAAAAAATATGAAGGTACTGAATAAGACTGCTGGTTTCAGCTTTTAACAAGTTGATAAAATTGCAAGATAAAATATATTCACCCTACAGTGATGATACTGACACAATGCAATGTTATTGTGTAGCAATTGTTTTTTGATATATGTTTTATTTGCATTTTCCTTATAAACATAACATAGTTCTGAAGTTAGTTTTAAAATCATAAATTGCATCTTTGTAAAAATATGTATGAATATATATGTAATATAAAATACTTTTAAAATGATTTGCTGTATTGTGCTGTTGCTCTTAGCCATTTCATATCATCTGAATGTTTTGGTGATTAGTCAGATTTTTTATTTAATGGATATCAACAAAATAGCATAAGAGTAATAGTAATTTCATGCTCCCATTCGAGTACAGCCTTGTCCTGAACTCAGGGTTAGAAACATACAGTCAAACGGTGCCTAGCATGACCAATCATGTATTTTTCTGCACTCGTACATTTAGCAAGACGGTGCCTTGGGGGTGTAACGGCATCCTCCTGCCCCGACTGTCAGCTGGTAAGCTGTCTACACAATGTCCCGTTTGACCTTGCGTTGGCTACAACACTGGCTGAATGCACATCTGACACACTCCCTTCCTTTGTGGTGCAATCCTGTGGAAGTCATTTCATTTACTGGGCTTTCAACTTCAGCCAATATGGGGGTTGGGGGAGTAAGTCTGTGTTTAATCAGCCTGCCACAAACCATTCCCCTAAACAAAATCAGCTATGATGTCCAGCGAAAAGATCTCTCAACAGAAGATTGAATTAAACATATAAATGGGCTTGTCACTTTTTCATTTTTTATTTATTCTCTTGGCACGGCTACGCCCGCCACTCCACATTATTGCTGGAAATAACAACTGTGTATTAACTTGTGGATTGTTCTGCACAGTGTGTCAGCGTCACCAGTGTGTTAGTGGAGTGAGTGTATAGGTGTTATCCATTGACTTTAAGATAAGATTCCTTTATTAGTCCCACAAGGGGGGAAATTTACAAAGACACTTAGGGAATGCTGATAAATAACCGACAATATTAAGAAGAAAAAAACCTGTGAGCAAAGGAAAAAAACTCAAAAAACACATAATCACGTGTCTCATGAACTGCTCATCATTGCAGCTCATCCCTCATAGGATTGCAAGCAGTTTTTTTTTCCTCTGTTTTCAGTCTTGCAGAATGGAATTAGGGCATGGCCCAGTGTCCTCAGAGTGACTTTCCATCTTGTAAACCATGTTTTATTCTCCTTAAATCGTCACCAGGCGTCGGGCCTGTCTGTGCCTCAGAAGGGGCATTGACACTGTCACACCGCGGTCTGTTAATCAGCCAACCTTGTTGCCTAGCTCTTTCAGAAAATCTATGATCACACTGTTAGTGCAACCTTGTACTGTCACCGGGCGCTTTAGCCGCGCTGCCGTGCGCTCGCACTCCTTCCCTTTGACTCGTGTGAGGATTATTCAGCGGCTGAGGTGAGAGTCCGCCGAGAATAGGCTGTAAAGTGTCAGTCATGGTTACCCAGAGTGCTGTTGTCTTAGACGATGTAACTAGGTGAAAGTGAGTGAAGGAGATAGGAAACCATCAATATGCTCCCTGTGTAAATTGAAGAAGGTCATGATTTATGGCTCCCGGCTACAGCGTACATACATGCTGAATCTACTCTTTTTTTTTTTTCCTCCCTCTGTCGCCTGGCTCAAGGACAGGTAAGGGTGCCTTTCTCTCTCAGCTCATCCCCACCACCGTGCAGTCTGTGGCACTCTGTGATGGACAGCCCTGAGAGAGGCCGGCGTTCTTTCAAAATGAATTGAGCGCCATCTATAGGTGGCTGGATGACTGAGTGTCGGTGCCTCTGGTGTGCAGAGACAGCGCTGGTTGGTGTTGGTGGTGGGGGGGGGGAGGGGGGCAAACGATCAGATACGCATTAAAATGGTGCACTCTCCTACCTGTGATACTCCTCATGCACCTGCCTCTTCGCGTGTCTCATCACCTCATCAGTCACGTCCGTCTTTTCGGTCTCCTTTTACTTGAGGGACTCAGACAGGGAGGGGACAGCTGTGGGTTTTCTAAGGCCTCGCAACAGCTGCAAACCCCGCATGGCATTGCATCTGTTCAAGTCTCGCAGCGTTACGGCCTGAATCTCAGCTGAAGCAAGTTACATTGCAGTTCATAGTGGGGTTCTCTCCGGTCTTAGCCTATTAACCAGCGAGCAGATGGAAATTATATGGGAGGGTGTTAGGCCTGAAAATGGACTTGCAAGCATCTTGCTGTCTCAAGCAGGCAGCTTAAAGTGGGACGATTCGAATAAGGCCACACGAGAGAAATCAGGACTTGTCTGCGAATTCGTTCAACGTGGCACAATGAATACGTCTCTGAATCTCAAAAGTTTATTATTTATTTGGATGATTTATTACGTCTGGGTGCCTCTGACGTTGTTCCTTTGCCTTTGGAGGGAGCCAGACGTTACAAATGGAGCGCTCATTAGCATTTGACCTCCACATTATGCTTTGTTTACCTGCCTCTCCTCACCTCTATATCTCCTCAGACAAAATCAGGGCTTTCGCAGGAGGCTCCGAGCGTGACACAGTTTTGTTACTGGGCGGTAAAGGTAAGTACCACATTTGCATTGCAAGATTTCTCAAACAACTTGAGCACGCAGAAACAAGCGGGGAGGGAGGGGGGGGGGGCAAAAAAATAGATGCTCTTCTCCTCGGGGACGACGCCACTCCCAGACGCTGTCGTCTCGGCTCTGGAGTCCTGACAGCTGCTTAAATCCCCCGAGATGAGAGAAAGAAGTATGAACAAAAGTTACAGTAAAGAGTCACAGCCACATCCTGTTGTGTGAAGGGAGGAGTGTGTTGTGTTTGGATTTGTTCACAGCTAATTGCTTATGGTTAGAAATGTCATGAACGCCTGACATAACCTGGATTTTAAGTGTGTGAATTACAGGTTTGTTTTATCTAATCTAACAGTAGTCACACAAGATGGTTGCAGGGACATTTTTAAAAAACAGAGTCGGCATTTCCAGGTTTCCAGAAGTGGTTCAAAAATAATTTAAAATTTAAAAAAAGGGTTTTAGTCTATGTAAAAATTTCAATGTTTCTTTTGTCATTTTTATTCATACAGTACAACCGTGTTAGAAAAAAGGGAAAACACTTGATTTAAGATACAAGTAATATCAAATCAAATGAAAAAATGAATTAAATGTAGCTGAAAAATAAAGAAAAAATAATTACAATTGCAATTATATGCTCCGTGCAATATTAACATTTCCACATTCATGGGCAAGCAGGTCATGCAAGACAGCGTGTGTAAAGAGAATCATAAGCAACAAGTAATAGCAAACTGGCAAACATCCACAAAATACACACACACACACACACACACACACACACACATATTACCAGACCGGGGGGTGTGGCAGGTAGCTGTGTGTGCTGTAGTTAATTGCGCAACGAGAAACTGTTCTTTAATTTATTTCTTGCCTGTCCTGTACAAGAGTGATCATGAAACCCCATTCATTTCACAGAACACAATTTTCATATTTAATGAGCATGACTCCAATACAATTACAGTAATTAGTCAAATCTCACTCACGGCCAATGGAGCTCGCCGCCATTATTAGTGGATCTTATTAATGATGTTGCACATGCGGTGCTCATAGGGTAATTGAGGGCATGTGTGGGTATGGGAACAGGGATACTGGGGATTGGAAAGCAGTGGTGGTGTCAGTCTGTTTTCTGTCTCTGCTGGGCCGGATGTTAAATGGAGGTCTGCTTGATATTAACTTTGAGATGTTTAAGCAGTGTAGGCATTGCTATTGATTTGACAACATGGTCGGTTTTGCCTCGGTTTTAAATAGGACGCTTGAATTCTACATCAATTCAATCACTGACTTTAGACGCTAAATCAGCTGACCTGAAAGTTTGTATTTTACAAGCTGCTTTAAATAATCAGTTCACAGCATCACGGCTGTGCTCCAGGCCCAGGAGGATCACAACAAAAAAGACAAAGGCACATGCTGGAAAAAGAAGCCCATTTAGTGTGAGTGATGATGCCGCAGTGTCTGACATTTTGGAGGTTTGTGGAGCTTCTGTTTCCAGACTGATCCTTATTAAACCTATGGAGCTGTGTTGCATCTGCAGCAGTAAGTGACACCGAAGTCACCCAGTGCAAATTTTTCTTTGTGCTGGTATGTGACTGGAGGATAATGTGGACTAAATCTGTGATGTTGTGTGTTAAGATTTGAAAGATTTTTACATCTTGCTAATGTGTTTCAGAGAGGTCGAACCCACACAAAGGCAACATCTGTAGACACACCCGGGTGAAAAGCTGTGTCTTGTGTTGTTCCATGTGCTTTTGAACCACTTAATGTCAGGGTTGATGTTTATAAAGAAGCAATAATTTTAATCAAAGAAAAGTGACTTAATGGCCTCTTATCCAATTAAGGGCAGTGTCACCGCTGAGTTAATGAGTGTGACGCCGCAACAGGAAAAAAAAAACCTCTATTAACACAATATAATTAGCGGAACATGGTGGAATTAGACGGCAGCGATGACAGTGCTTTGGTGTTTTTATAATTAAACACGGGTTAAAGACAACAATTAAGCCACATCTTAAAACCCTTGGTCTCATTCAAGCTGGAGAGGACGTGCATTGTTTGCGGGAAAGCTCTCGAGACGGCGTTGTGTGAAGTTTGAATCACAGTTCAAAGACGAGAGCTGAAAGTGAGGGAGGTCATGACATCGATGTGTGTGTGTGTGGGGGGGGGGGTTCAGGGAGGCTCACACACAGCTACTGTACAGATTGTTATAAGAGCTGAATGACATCCATTGTAGGTTTCACAACAGGATTTCTGCCTTAATGCCCAAGAAAAAACACAAAGGCTTGGCTCTTATGATTTTGCTTGGAACAAATTTTCGGCACAGATTAAAGTTCCATATGGTGGCATGTTGCTGCCACCAGGACGAAACACAAACATCTCTTCCTGTTTAATAGTAAGGAATATTTTGTAATATAGAAAGATAAGTGAGTGTGTTGTTGAGGAGAATAATATTTTTTCTTCTTCTTATTTTTTCAACAGTGTGCAGCTTTAATTCCACATTTGATTTCTATTTCTTTTTATTTACTTTATTTACTCTACTTATTTTTAGCAGCATGGCTTTAAAGATGTGGGTCAATCCACCAAGAAATAAAATCTCACCAATTAGTGAATGAATTTCTTTGAAGTTCTGTATTGACATTTACGACTTTGGTGATCTTTTTTTTTTCTTTTGCTCATATTTTTTGTTTTAAGTGAAATGTCCCAACAACTACTGGATGGATTTCCAAGAAATTTGGTTAAGTCCCTCTCAGAATGAATTGCATTAAGTTTGATGATCCTCTGACTTTTCAATAGGTCAAAATGTCAGTGTTTCCAATAATTTGGTTCATGAGCAAATACCTTCAAAACTAATCTTCCCATCACCCTAATTAGCAAATGTTAAACTCATGTTGAGCACCAAACAGCCGACTATCCAGCAAACACAGTGGAGCATTTAGCAGCTAAAGAACCAGATCTTTTTCTCAGTCGTCGGTGGAAACCAAAAACAGAGTGCAAAAACAAAAAGCATCAATATTGGACACAACTGCAAATGAATGTTAATGTTACAAACACATTCACAATTTTACAAAGCGATGATATGTTAGTGTTATCACAGCTTGTTGCGCTGCCACCAAGGGGCCAAAAAATCTATTATTTCAGGCTGAAATAAGATTATAAAACCAACTTGACTTTGACATCACATTCCAAGCGAAAGCTGACCTGAAATATTCAACTGTTTGTGGAAATTGATTCTCCTAATGCGGCCTCGTTCAGGACTATGAGCGCGAACAGAGAAGGGTTGTTGGGATGCATCTGAGTCTGAACCCACCGATTATTCTCACCACAGCATACTGGAGGGCAGGCCTTATTAGTGATGTGCTAATGTGACATTAATTGCTTTTACTTTTTCACTCCATTAAGAGGCTGCTATCTGTTTCAGGAGCCCGGCCAGATGGTTTATCGGCTCTGCACTGGCAGCGGTGTTGCTAATGGACTGAAGCGCGGAGCTGTAAAATAACGACAGCAACAGGCGACCACGAGAAAATGCCCGTAATTGAACAGCGAGTATGGAGGTACAGAGCACCTGTCACATCGTGAAGAGAAGGACGACTGATTTGAAAACCCAGCTGGTTGTTTGATATCGTCTTTCGCTCAAATATTGACCTGGCAAAAATCGAGAAAAAAAAATGAAACCTTTGACCTCAAAAGGATCAAGTCTGTTTGTGTAGAGTATCTTTAAGCTTTTGTTGAAGAGCCATGACAAGTCTTCATTCCAAATATTGGCAGGAATTGACTATATGCTGAAAATAAGGCCGCTGCATTGAGGAGTAAAGCCAAGACCAGGGTCAAATGCTAAATAAGAAGAAGCTGGCACTAGAGACACCCAGGGGAAACCTCTTCCTCTGTGTCCTTACTCTCTCCCTCCTCCGTCCTCACATCCACCACCCCTCCACCTCTCCCCTACCTTCATGCCAAACCTCCATGACCTAGGCCAAGATCAATAGCACAGTTTAAAGAGGATGGACTGTGTAAATAGAGACGATAGATCCTGCCGATGAGGATGCCTTGACCACTGATGGCCTCTGACTGGTGCGGTAGCATTTGATCAAGTCGAACATTGACGACTGTCAATACATTTGGCACAGGGAACGTTTGGAGCCTGTCAGCGGGACATCAGGACGGCGGAACGTAGAGGGGTCGGGTCCAAAGATGACTGGTCAATTTTTGGATAATTTTCTGTTTGAGTGTTACAATCGAGGATGAACTGGGGCCCATCAGGGATCTGGAGTTGTAGGCAGGTATTGGCAAATGGACATCCAATAACATCCTGTGGGTGTTCAGTGTGCAGATTCACCTTGTTCAGCCCAGAGTGGCTGAAGCACACAGTCATCCGCTTGACATGCTTCTTAATATATGAAAAGCGAACATTAATCACAACTACAGCTGCAACAGTTTAGATGTTTAGGCAACTATTTTACATTTATTTTATATTATTAACCAAGCATAATTGTAGAATATCCTCATTTCCAGCTTCTCCATTGTTCATTTGCTGCTTTTCTATGTTTTAAATCTTTTTAAATTGAGTGTCTTTGGATTGTTGGTTAGAGAAACAGTCAAACTAAGGCCGGTGTAGCAGTATGTCGTTTGACACACAGAAAACAAATTGTCCATTCCAGCCAAGATGCAGATTAATGGGTGTATAAATCAGTACCGTGTTACTGGTGAGGACGTCCTCTCCATTACGATTTGATTACAAATGTTTTTCATGTACAAGCCCGATAAGTTATCAGTCTGTGATGTGTGCACGCTGTTCTTCACGGGGACTAAATTAGCTCTCTCTGTTTTCCACAATAATATTTTGCATCAGGTTGGAATTCCCCAAATAAAACCCAGATGGCATGCGAGTGATTTATTATAAATAAAACATTTTTTTCTGCATCTTTGAAGACTTGAATTACCATATCTCAGGCATCAGCTTTTTTGTGCAATATTCTTCTTTGCAGCAGTTTTAATAGATGCATGTATGATTATTTATACCATTTACAGCTTCTCAGTTAGATGTCATAACATTTATAGGGCCCATCCCTTGGCAAACCGTCTCTAACCTCCAGGTGCATTCGTAAAAGGACCAATACTGGACTTTCAAATGGGAACGTTTTGAAGTGACAGCAAATAATTTAGACTCTCATTGAAAAACAAACCTTTAATTATATTGAGTTTTATGTTAAATTAAACAGAATCCTAAAGCCTTCTAATATTTTCTTCTGTAGTCTAGTTCAGTCTTTTTAAAGGTTTTAACAACCTCCAATGGAATTAACTTCAAAATGCACTTCTCTGATTTGACACTTCACTCCAATAACGTTGTTGAACTGGCAACAGACAATTTCAAAGAAAGAAGGGATCAAAATTGATGCATCCTCTTTTTTTTTTCTTCCTTCTCAAAACATGGCATCTGCATTACCCACAATGCAACTCGGTCACCAACAGATCAGACTGGACATCCAGGTGTCTTATGGTAGGAGCAACAACCTCATACTTTGAGTCTCAAGCAGAACTGAGGAGTGGACAGACATCTGGTAAGCCAGAATTTTTTTCACTTTTAAAAATTCTTGAGCCCAAGCCGACATTGACTCAGGTGACATCAATCAAGGCAGTTCAACAGATTTTCACACCTCCAACTCGAGCCACAAACTGCTTTAGCCTTAACAGCTTTTTTCAGCAGTGCTCCCCTGGACCTGTGACCAGACAGTTCCTCTTCTATTTTCCCTGCATATGAAGAAATAGCCTAAATGTGATACTGTATAAGCCACATAGGTGTAAAAAATGCTGACCCAATACACTGATTGAATGGATGAAGTCCTGCTGTAATTCATTCCTGCAGCGTAACTGTGAGCAAGATTTATATGTTTTTTGAATGCCAACCTATTTTACACTTTTGTATAGACCACATGAGCAGATAGCATCTCAGCATCTTAGTCAATATTTCTTCAGGCAAAACAAAAACATTACTCAACCACATTTACACAGCATGCATATCCAACATTATACTTTGTAAATGCAGAGCGTGTTAGTCATAATTCTGCTTATCTCACCTGTGTGACAGCTCACATTTTAGTATATAAACCAGCCCATTACCGCCTGTGTAAGTTATATGCAACAACACAATCTGTTGAACCTGTAGCTGGCCAGCTGCTCATATTAATCAAACAGCCCACTTCCCTTTATGACACAAAGCAAATAGTCATAAATGCTCTTATCAGCCTTTCTAATAGTGTGGACGTTACAATCAGATTCATGGTGGCATAAACTATTACATTTCATCTTTATCATATCCAACGATCACTTCTTTTTCATGAGCATCGTTTATAACCAGTGGACAGCTTGTTGCGTAATGAAATTCAAAGCAGTCTATCGACTCCAGGGATCTCACACTCTGTTTACTTATATTTACATATATTTATGTGGGTTTTGTTTTTCCACAACAGGCAAACAGGCATGATGAATGTATGGCTGCGGTCCCGCGGGGACATGTGGCTCCCTGCAGAACTGATCTGTGGTCATGCAAGTCCCAGCTTTAACTGTAAAGTGTGGAGAGCCTCAGTCTGTTTTTATTATGGTGCAGCCTCTTCATCATCTCTACATGTTGTACTGACAAATAAAGACATCTTCTTCAGAGCAATGCAAGGATGACATTATAGTATGTCGCAAAATACAGTCACACATGCAGCTGTTTTAATCACAATCCTGAAAGTTACTGGGAGAAAATCACATGAAAATTCTTTTATCGTAGTATTTGCAGCAAAAATCTTCAAAACCATTTTCACAAATATTTCAATCAGCAAGAAAATTTGTAATGTTGACACTGGAGCTTCATTGTCAGATGTCAGTTTATTGTTTATCAAATAGGGGAAAGACGCTGCAGCATCCTTCACAATCAAATGAGAGGGAAATATTCAGACCTCTGCTTTGTATACTCCCCCTTTAATTTGGAGCACTTTGATTAATCAATTAATATTCTTTTCTCAAGGTCTTTTTATAAACCTCATCATTAATAAAAGCAGACATTCAATTAGCAGCCAAATCTTGATTGCCAATTTTGTCATAACAGTCTCCCTTTCTATGCTTTTCTCTTTTCTTTTCTTTTTTTTTTTGGTTCGTTATAGTTGGGAGTGTGGTGTGGGTAGGAAGAATTAACTAATTTCATTAATCTAATTGTCATCGCTTTCAACCATCCCACTAATAAGTACAAATTAATATGATTAATCAATTTGACGACATAAACTCATTCAATTACAGTTTTTCAAAGGCAAGTGGGTGTGTTGGGGTGATAGGGAGGTGCAGCCAGTGAAGGGAGGTGGGCAGCCCAGCAGCTTGCTCTGTGAGGAACCCAGCCCACAAAATTGGAGTCAAGTCAGGCAATTAGTCATTGTGAATGATAAATAAATGGTGATGAATAGTGGAGGGCAGATACCCCACTAACTACAGTCTTACTTGATTCAGTGGAATTTAGTCTTTTTATGTAGAAAAATAACTGGACTATAGACATTAGACATTACACCTTTACCAGATTTTTCATTTCCTTCCCTTCTTTTCTAAAACAGCTCTGAGATAAACTAAGAGCCACAGGCTGCGCAGTATATAGAAAATTAAGAACCCATTTACAAACAGTGTTGTTATTCTGTATTTGCATGTATGCATTTCAATTTTTTTTTCTCTTTAATTCAAGTGGAAATTATTTCTATGAATATATTATGTGTTATGCTGTTTTACAAGGAGTCCAGGTAGAGAAGTTGATGCCAAGGTAAGAACTCCACATAAATGAAAAAAAAAAAAATGTCAGTGGCAGTCCATTTCTTTCCATATTTTATCCATGAAACAGAAGATTTATTACTTTGAGTTAGAAGAGGGCAATATGGATGATATTTTTGACAGTATATGTAATTTAATTTGTGATATAATATATGTCTTTATAATGTTTATTTGGATCTTTTTTTTTAGTTTATAGGGAAAATAACATTCGAATAACAACGATAAACCTCCAGTCCAGTAAATTCAATAAATAAATAAATCATCGAATTGATGCAAAAATCCTATAAGTTTTTCTAAGTAGTTCTTGTCCCCAGTATGACTGCAACCAGAGGAGAGATACCACAGTATAAGCAGAATGGAGAAATCTCATATTGTCTGACACTATACATTATATTGTCATATTGCCCAACCCTACTTTTGATCTAATAGGTTTTTTTCAACAAAGATTTTGATTTGTCGTTGTAAGCTTTGTTTATAACATTAACGACGGCTTTGTTCTATTCAAGTGTCCCAGTAAGTCACTACAGTGTGACGGTAAGCCAAAACCAGAAAACCCTGAAACTGAAGCAGCTAAATGGAATTCAGCCATCCTTCATTTTACATTTACACCTGTGCTTTTCCTGCTGAGATATGTCAAGATGTCCTCTGTGAAAAAGGCCCTATATATAAAGTCGAATGTTGATTATGCCATAACATATATAAAAAAACACATTTGAATACCAAATATGAGAACTACATGTTTGACTACACAACCGGTGTTTTCAAGGTCAGTGATTTAAATGATGTTCCCTTTGAGTTCCTCACGGTCCTGATTCGAATTAGGCTCCTAACTAAAATTCAAATAGTATGAACGGCCGTAGATTAACAAGGGTGGAGCGTATTTACTTGGAGCAGCTGCTGGGGTTTTATTTGTATATTTCAAATCTGGTGTGCTGAGAGGAAGATGTGCTGGCGCAGCACTTTGGGTGATGCCCTTTAATGCGCTCTATCTTATCAGCCCAGCATCACCCCTATTCAAACCAGCGTCTGATTGAGCAGTGTGATGTTGTTTGGGTCTTACATCGAGAATAGTTTATAGAGGCACCGTCTCTAATTTGTGAAGTGAGGTATTATAGAGGAGACAATTAGACCAAGGTTCGATTGGCGTATAGAGGCTTGGATGCTGACAGTCAAGAGAAGGCTTTCAAATGTCATACCAATTAATCTATCCAGCCATCAAACAATATTCTGGAAACAAAGTCAGGGGGGGCGATCAATCTGCATCACTTTTCTCCTCACCGGGTTATGGGAAAATTGATCTGTCAAACAAAGCATTTTGGAAGCAGTGCATGGACTTGTTCTGGATCCATTAGCCTCCATTGAGCATTTTGTTTAACATAGGATTTTCATCACAGAGAAAATGCAGTGTCCTCAATACTGTGAGCTACAACTTTACGATTTCTGATTTCTTTGTTCTTGCTTAGGAAGCTTTAGAAAGTGCTGATGGAGATTGAAAGGCGTCTAACTTCTAATGCATTTGGAAATATTAGGCTGTTGTTGTCGCTCATATATTCACAGCCAAGAAACACTTCAGAAGATTTTTGTTAATAATACAGTATACAAATGAGTAGTATATCAATCAGGCATCAGGCATTAGTCCTCAGTATCAGTGTTATTGTACACTGTGGGGCTCTCCTGCCATCCTATACAGCGTGGCTGCCCTAAGCTGTATCATGAATTCCCTGTGCAGTGTATTGTTCTAAGACAGAACTGTATCACATTGTGCCCGTCATGCTGTTTTAGAGGGGAGAGAGCTTCCTCTATGGGATTTCTCCCAGCCCCATCCCCTGATAATGTATCTCTCCCTAAAGGCTAGGCCTCCGTGACCTTGTCTTATTCATCGAGGGCGTCTTAAGCGAAAGAACTGAATCCTGAATGGGCCATTTCCCCTCTTTTAACACCCCTTTAATGTCATCAGTGAAATATGAAGTCATTAGGCGATATTAAAACACTGCTGACAAACTAATTAACGGGAGACATTAAACAGGACGGGCTTGATTAATCCGCTTTAACGATTCTTTTTAAGTGGTTCTGGTCAAAATTAATACAGATTTACTGGTGATCTTAAGGAAAAAATACTCTTATGTGTATCAGACCTCAAGGGCAACCTAAAGTCACTGGTATTTTACCTCCCACTGCTCTCCCTCCCGCCCTCCCACAGTCAAACTCACACAGTTGGTCTCCGAGTCTCTGACAACAAACTACTGTATGGACACACATGGTGTGGGCCTCTCCTCAAAGATTGTTCAGGTTGTTTTGATGTGTTGAGTCATATGAAATCTATTGTAATCAGAGTAGTTTTATCTATTATTGTTGTTAATTTAAATGAGTTCATAAGACTTCAATTAGCAGCCTGGCACATTTCTAGGTCCAGTAAATGTTTTAGAGGTGAAAATCAGTTGAAATAAGAAACTTGAATTTATAGGGTTTTTTAAAATATTATTAGAATTAATATGATTCCTGTTGTTGGGGTTTCATATGAGACACAGACTGTATTTTTTTCAATAAGCAATAGTTCCTTGTTGAGTAGAAATGTCTTTGTAAATGTCTCCCTCTTGTGGTAGAAGTGCAGATCCTGGATCAGATGCGTGCTTTTTATACAGTCTATGGCCCACATGCAGTATGTTTGCTGTCCGCCACAGTTAAAAACAAACAAACCAAGAGCTCATCCTGGGAAATCAAAAATCACCTGTGAACGACTTTACAATCATTTCTTGATTTATTTTGTTTTAAGCCATGTTTCGTGTCTTTCATTCTCACAATCAACTTTCAAAAGGGAAATACTTCTACAATGTAGGCCTACTACACTACCGCTACAATAGGCAGATACTACTTCTAACAACATCAATAAATATGAAAAAGAAAACATGAAGAAGAAGAACAAATTCAAAATAAATTTCCATTTTTCGTTTCATATTAGCAAGAACGTTTGACAATGTGCACAAGAGGGAACACAAAATGAAAGGACACGAACCTTGAGGAATAGAAAAAAAATAAAAAGTTAAACTAAATAAAGGAAGAATTTATAAATGAATTCTTAGTGTTTTAAAAAATGGTTTGTTTTTATGTAATTTTAGAGAGTTTGTCAAATGTGTAAAGCCTTAAAGATAAAAGAGGAAACACTGGTGTTGTCTGTGCATTTGTGAGTAAGAGTTTTTCATCATACTTTTTATTTTTTGTTTCTGAACATAAATCATAACATTTGGAGGCTGAGCGCCACCGGAAGAGGTCACCGATTACACGTGACGTTCCTCCGTCATCAGCGTGTGTCTGCGCACTGGAGCATCAGCCGATGAACGATGTAACTGTATCTGAACAGTTTTGTAAATATATACAGGTCAAACGTGCGTGCTTCCAACATTTAAGGATAATTGTTTCTTACTGTCGATGTGGTGTGTATAGTCTTTGTTGAATGTTGCCTGGCCGAGTCAGAAATGAAGGTGTAACGTTAGCTAACGAGCCAGGTCGGCCAGTGTTAGCCATTAGCTTGTAGCTGCTCTCAGGCTGTATGTGAGCACAAAGGCCCTGACCACCGCCGCCTCTTCAAACAATGTACCCCTCCTGGGGAAACTTTGGTGGACCCCAGTCCCAGAACTATGGAGGGTCTGGGCCCCGCAAGCAGCCCGGAGGCGGGCATGCCGGCCAGCCGGCGGGGTTCGGCGGTTTCGAGGCCCCAGCCGGTGGCTCCCTGTTCTCCAGCCTGCAGGAGCAGCACCTCCAGCAGATGCAGCAGCTGCAGATGTTGCACCAGAAGCAGCTCCAGTCGGTGTTACACCACGGGAAAAATGCTAACGCATACGGTGCTGGACACTCCGGTGGACATCCAGGGGCCCCGTGGCACCCAGAGGGACCTGGACATTCAGACAGTGGTGCTGGAGCCCAGTCGTACTACAAACAAGACGAGACTCCAGGTCAGCCGGCCAGAGGTCCTCCTGCTCCTCAGCAGGGTCACCCACAGCCTCCTCCACCTCCACCGCAGCCCAGCGAGGCCCAGCCGGGTCCTCCCCCTCCAGAGCCCCCGTCACTAAAGCCCCAGGAGAACCTCGGTGCTCCCAAAGAGGCCAACAAGAAACACTCCACCACCACAGAGGACGACAAATCCTTACCTCTGCAGGTAATGTCTTGTATCTGTTTTTTGTATCTATGTTTGGTGCTAAATCACATCACCACCTGCAACCAGAACTCCCAGCCAAAGAACACCATAGCCACCATTTTTAGTGATATTATAAGCTGAACCCACCTTTGTAGGCTGTCATATGGTGGCACATATTGATGGCATTTATCCAGTATTGGCCATTAAATGAGTGTCTGTAGATGATATTCCTGTTATGGTCGCACAATATTTCACTCTTGTGCAACCAATGCTTATATATATATACTGTGCTTGAAAAATGTGGAAGAGAGGTGAGGCAATAGGGATTAAATAATACACATTGTATGATATTAATCATACACAGACTGAACCAGAACAACTAGTGTAACAGTTTGTATTCAGAAATAACATAACTCTTACAATGAGACTTAAAACACACCTTCACTGTTGGTAAGAGCTAGGGATGCCGCACATATACAAAGGAAGTGGATCAAGACCAATAAAACTTTTTTTATCTGTATTAGTATCAGCTGGTATATGTGCCACTAGTTAAATATTGATTGAACTTGGTGATAGCAGATTCAATATGAAAGGACCTTAATCACAATTAGATTTAAAAGAATTAACTGAGACATGCCCAAGTTTTGTTCCTTTTGATCAAAGACGTGATGTTTCTAAAACCAATGAGTAATTCTGTTAAAAAACATGATTGCAATATCAACCAGAAATAATTGTAATTATAATTTTTGCCATAATCAAGCAGCCCTGCTCTAATTTAGACCATATAAATTGTTTAATGTCAAGAAGAAAAATAAAATTAAGGACTGTAAAGTCATGAAATAGTTAAATCAGTGTTTGTGAATGAAGTGAATTTTCATTCATAAATATGAAGCTTGTCTAATGTTATCACAGTTGTCATGTCACATTGATCAAGGACTGAGCAGGTTACACAGAGAAAGCAAGATTACACAAACACTTGCAGTGTGAAAATGAGAACAGGTATTAGTACAACTAACAGGTTTCAGCATGTGTTCTATGTTAGGGTTTGTAAAGGCTGCATGTCAGTATGTTTGTGTTTTACAAATACACATTCTCACCATTGCAGCTAAAGTAGGTGTACGAATTAAGGAAATGAAAAGAGCAAGGTTTCTTGTGTGGGTTGTCTGACAGATGTTCTTGTCCTTGTTTCACCCAGGAGCAACAGCAACTTTGGTACAAACAACATCTTCAAAATCTACAGAAGTTAAAGCAAGAGAGAGCCAAACAGAATCAGAAAGAGGGTGATGGTTTTTTGCCGCCACCACCCCCAGACCAATCAGCTCCTCCTCCTCCTCCCTCAGACTCACCAAAAGGCTTACCTCCACCACCACCCCCAAAAGAGGAGCCCCCAGTACCACCTCCACCTCCTGAGGATTTAAGGGTAAGTATTCCTTAAGTGTTACATATGTGTATCTAAGAATTCAAACTCCATCGATTTTACACATCAAAGTCTGTTTACATGTCTTGTGGAGGGCTATAGCATATGTGAAAAAGTTGTGTACAGCCTTCTCCGGCTCCAGAGGGAGCTGCAACGAAATCTGTTAAATTGCCTCAAGTGATGTCGCTTAAGTCATCTTCGTTTGGTGTTAATGCTACAAAAAATGCGGGGGGTTGTGTTAAAAAGAAATGAGTTTAGCAGCTCAAGGCTACTTGTATAACACACCTGAATCTACAACCAAACTGTTGTTGTCAAGTTGTCAGGTTGTATCATGGGTAATGTAGATGCCAGGTTTTGACAATGAAATGAGAAATAACTTCTATTAGGTTGTCCAGAATGTATGCACTGTATTATTACTCTTCTTTCAGTGGTTTACATTTCATAAATCAGTTTTTTAATGTTTTGTGCAAGTATGGGACGTTTTGTAACCATAAGTCATTATTATACTGCTTGTGAATTCAAGATTGGTGTCTACTCAAAGGCTGCATGGCAGGTTTGTGATTTAAGATGAAAAATATTCTGCATTTTGTCTTGAGTTTTGTAGTGAACAATTGAAATTTTATCTGAATTTTTAAATTGAACAGCCTTGTTCACTGTTGTTAGTACTGTCCTCAACACCTGGTTAACAGTGTTATGTGATCAGTTGTTGTGATTTGAACAAATCAGGTAGGCTAGATTGATGAACATTGCTTCCACTTAAGTTCTGGATTACAGTAACCTAAAAAAATATTCTTTGCAATGAAATAAATTATACCTGTTCTGCTTTTTAAAAATGCATTGTACAGCTCTTTGGTATTTGTGTTTTTGTATTCAGCAACCTTTAAGAACGCACCAAAGCAGTTTGAAAGTATACCAGAGATATTATCTTATTAGTTGATTTAAACTTTTTTTATGTTGTTTGCATGAATTTACAGAGTGAAAATGTAGGAAAATCACCTACATTTACAGACACAGTAAGTTAAACTGCCCACTCTCCCATCATCATCATGTTGATATTTCACCCCAGTCATGTGATAACTGCCATGTCATTAATGAGTGAAATTCACAGAACTCAAGCACACTCATTCATCTTTCCCCTTGTAATCATGACATTGATTTTAGTTGTCCCAAATGCCTAGTGAAAGTTTCAAATGTGAAAGTAATGCTCTTGTACACCTTTTTTCCTCTTCTCTTTCTTGTCTTGGAATCATTCAAAATAGTGTCAGTGCCAATATGAGCTTTGGAAGCTGTACTAAATTTTTTAGACACCTTGCTTTGTTGTTTGTTAACACTTTTACCTCAGATGTCTTTTTTTAACAAAGTAAGCCAAATGTTTTTAAATGCATCAGAGTCCAGTGGCAATATATGAGCATACCATCATTTCATCTGAGCTTTCTGTGCTTGGCAGTTTGGCAAAACATTGTGAGCAGTGCTCAAAAGGTATTAAGGTTTGATACCCAGGCCTGTTGGACCAAAGTTACACTCTGAATGTTTGGAATAGTTAGAAATGGTTCTCAGTAGTGAATGGCCTCCATCAAAAACATCTCATTCCTTCCATTATAAACTCCCCACAGATATGTCAAAAATATTCATTGTGAGTTACAAAGATATGTTTTGTTTTAATCTTGTGTTGTTTATGTTTACAGCCCCAGGTCCCACAAGACCCAGAGGAGGCTGCCCGCCTCCAGCAGTTACAGGCTGCAGCAGCGCAGTGGCAGCAGGTGCAGCAACAGAGAGCAGGCTTACAATACCAGGCTCTCATGCAACAACATGAAAAGCTTCAGCACATCCTGGAACAATACCAACAACTGATTCAGCAACCTGCAAACCTTCAGGTGGGTAGTTTCTTTGACAGCTACAATCTGGCCGATTATTTTCCCTGGTCTTGAGATGACCTGCAATCCCTGGCAGCATCTTGGAGGTCCATAATTTTAATTTTTACAAGTCTCTGTGACTTCTTTGTTCTACATGTATATGATACCACTTAAACCAAAAATAAATAGCATATTTTCCCAAATGTCCTTTATTGCAGTCAATGTCTGCTGAAATGCAGTTGAGGCACTATGAAATGCAGCAGAAACAGTTCACTCCTTTATTCCAAGACTGGGATCGCTCCTTCGTCCTGTGGCATGAGCAGTTCCAGACCTATCCCCACAAAGACCAACTGCAGGACTATGAGCACCAATGGAAGCAGTGGCAGGAGCAGATGAACGCCACCAATGCCCACCTTCAAGAAAGGGTGGCCACTCTCACTGCCATGGTGCCATTTGCCTCAAGCCAGTATAATAGTGGGATGATGGGACAGTATGGCCAGTACCCTGGACAAGACATGCAAATTCAGCAGCAGTCAGCAAAGCTGGGTATCCAGCATTCCCCTGTTGCTGCTGGTCCCAGAACTCAAGGTCCACGGCCTGCTGGATTTGGGCCACATTCAGAATCACCTGCTGGACCCTCTGTGCAAGGAGGTGGCCCAACTGGTATAGTCAGACCCCCAGCCACCCCCACCGCTCAGCCCACAAGCTTTAACAGCATTAGAGGTCCACGGTCAGTAGAAATTGTTTTGTACTTGAGAGTATCTGAATTCTGACAATTGAATTTACAAATTTCAGTGTATCATGTTGTTGTGTGGCTACTAGTGAGTTTCTCTGAAGGAAAGCTTATTTTAATATTAATGTTTTCTTCCATTTTCTGTTGTCTTACTAGTCCTAGTGGCAACAACCCTAGATTTGACCAGCCACAGCAGCGCTTTGATGGTCCTCCAAGGTTCAACCAACCACAGCAGCGCTTTGATGCCCCCCCACGTTTTGACCAACCAAGACACCACTTTGATGGTCCCCCCAGATTTGACCAAGCACAACCACGCTTTGATGGTCCCCCTAGATTTGACCAACCTCGATTTGGACAGCAGCCTAGATTTGAACAGCCCTCAAGGCCCCCTGGCCCCCCGCCTCGTTTTGAACGCCCACCTGTGGCTCCACAGCAAGTACAACAGCAAGGTGCCCAACCTAAGCAAGAACCCACCGCTAAAAAGCCTGATGGTATGGATTCCAAGACCTTAGGAAAATCAGCCGAGCAGCCACAGTTAGAAAAAGAAAAAAATGAATCAGAACCAGATAAGATGGCCAATACTGAAGATATGACGGATGATAGCTTGTTAGGAACTGAGGGCTTTTTTGTCCAAAATGACCCCATTCCTCAGACATTACAAACAAACACAAAGCCTGAGGAACCTGATGACAATAATGTGTCTAACAATGGTGAAAAATCCAAACCTGTTGACAGCAAGCCTTCTGTAAGTGTTCCTTCTACTGTACCATCAAAAAGTACTGTTGCACAAAGTCCCCTCAAACCAGATGGAACATTGACAAACAACAAACCCCCACTGGTTCTGAAGTCCACTGGAATCCAACAGGAGCCACAAGCCTCTGGCCAAATGCAGTCAAGACCAGAACCACCAAGGCTTCCCCCTGGTAGGGGACGAGGCCAGCCCCCAGTACCCGTCCAAATGCATGGACGAGGACGTGGGCAGAGGGGCTTTGGAGAGTTCAGGGGACCAAACACTGTACCACTCGGGGAGAAAATGGAAGAAATGTCTTATGACTACATGCCACCTGAAGAGGACTTGGGGATCTCAGAAGAGCAGGAAGAGTATCACTGGCAAAATCCTTCGTACGAGGAATGTGGTGGTGGGGAATCAGAGGGGCCATCTGAAGAAATGTGGATGCCAGAAGAACATCACTTCCCAACAGAGGAAGAGTATTATGAAGAACCTATGGGAGGACCCCCTATGGGGAGAGGAGGACCCCCACTGATGAGAGGAGGGCCCCCAATGGGAAGAGGAGGCCCACCTATGGTCAGAGGTGGTCCTCCTATGGGAAGAGGAGGTATACCTTTGGGCAGAGGCGGGCCACCTATGGGTCGAGGGGGGCCTCCTATGGGTAGAGGAGGACTGCCTATGGGTAGAGGGGGTCCACCTATGAGTAGAGGAGGTCCCCCCATGGGTAGAGGAGGTCCCCCCATGGGAAGAGGAGGCCCACCTCCTATGGGAAGAGGAGGCCCACCACCCATGGGAAGAGGAGGACCACCTCCCATGGGAAGAGGAGGACCACCTATGGGTAGAGGGGAGCCTATGGACAGGCATTGGGAAGAGCCTGAGTCAGCAGAATACTCAGAGGAAGGGGACCCTTACTGGGGAGAAAGGAGACCTCCAATGAGAGGCATGAGACCTCCGTTTCCACCTGGTCGGGGTCGTCCCCCACGTGGTCATCCTGGTTTCATGCACCAAGGACGAGGACGCCCCCCTCACCCAGCATACGGGCCAATGGCTCACGCGCCATTAGGCCATGGAATGGACACTGATGACACCGAAATGGATCCAGCAAGGCATCCCATGTACCATGGACATGACCCTCATAGTCACCCGATGCATCCTGATGTCGGACAAGGCAGGCGTCGTGTGCCACCACCACCTCACGAAATTATGGATTCTGCAGAGGAACCATTGTACGATGAAGGAATGGAGAGAGATTTGGCGTGGCAGCCACCACACGGCAGAGGCCCTCCCCTGCCTTCACATGAAATAACAGAAACAGGAGGAATGAGGAGGAGACCTACAGGTCGAGGAATGGCTAGAGGAATGTGGCGACCAGGTCCAACACACGAGGGATACGAAGAGGGATATAATGAGGGTTATGTTGAGGATTATGGTCATGGGGAAGATGGGTATCGCTGGCGGCCACCACCTCCTGACAACTATCGACATGAAGCCAAGTGCTATGAGCCTGACTGGGACAGGGAGCGTGCTCCTCTTGAGAGGGACTATCCCCCCCGCATGCCACCTCCGGAGCCCTACAGAGATGGCCATTGGTCAGAGGAAAGAGAGAGAGAAAGAGGGCACCCATATCCATATGATGAGCAGGACAGGGGAAGAGGAGAACTTAGAATCCGTGAATACAGGGATGAGAAATCGTACCGGCAGGAAGAACCACCGTACCCACAACCACCACCTTCAGAATGGGATAGGCCTTCAAGACTTCCTCCACCAACAGAGAGAGGATATCCTGTTGATTATGAGGATCACAGAGCTCGCTACGAAGAGCGCAGAGAAGAGCCTACCTTGATTAGACCACCTTTACCTCCTGCTGCACCTGTCACAAACATGCCAGACAGCTCTGTTGATCCAACACCACAAGGAACAAGTGGAGCAAATGTCCTTGCTCTCTCCCAACGTCAGCATGAGATCATCTTGAAAGCTGCTCAAGAGCTGAAACTTATAAGGTAATTTTTTATTAATACATTATATGCTAGGTTCACACAAATTAAGTTTTGACTTTTTTCTTTTAGAATCTAGCCTTGCAATTTATAGTGTTGTTGTTAATTAATTAGCCAGGTTAATTAATTATCCAAGATTAGCCTGCATGCTTTTGCACACCGCACTGATGAATGCAGAATGCTGTGTCGTTTTAGTTGCAGCTCTGCCATTTTGCTAGTATTATTTACAGGTGAGCTTGACTTCCATTCATTTGGGTCTACAGGGAATTGCAGGAGGGGAAGACACCTGGTGCTGCACCTCAGCCTGCACCAGCTGACATCCTACCTGAGCTTCCTGCAGGTCTTCTTGGTTTAGAGATCCCACTGGAAGTCAGGAATGTTCTGAAGGTAATTTCCTTTTACTAATACTTACTTATTTTACCGCCTTGGTAAGAGTGCATTGCTGTATGAATGGCAAGATCATTCGCTATGCAAGTAGGTTCAAACCACGTTGGTCTTGGTATTAACTGCTGGATCACATATCAAATGTGTCATCCTTAGGGTATGTCTGCAGCTGCACAGACAGGTGTGACTGATTCTGTGTCTTTGGATACCAAGCCTCCTACCACAGATTACCAGCCTTCTCTCTCTGGTCTACCCACACCTACAGTGATTCCAAAGACTGTGGATTATGGGCATGGGCATGGTATGATCAGTAAAGATGAACACAATTGATCATTTTAATGGGTTAAGTTTCAGGAATTTGTTGGTGACATTAACACTCAATGTTTCAGAACCTGGAGCCACTGTTGAGCGGATCTCTTATGGTGAGAGAATCGTGTTGAGGCCTGACCCGATGCCAGCAGACAGGGGCTATGAAAAAGGTGAGTTTCCAGTCTGTAAAGCTTGTCTTTCTCCACTCAAACAGAGCTCGCTTTTGCAATTTTTTAACCATTGTTCATTGATGATCATTTTAATTTTCCTAGAACCTCTTGGTCCCAGAGATCCTTATGGAAGAGACCCATACTATGAAAGACGATCGGACCCTTACTTAGACCGCCGGGATTACAGTAGAGAGAGGGAATTATACAGAGAGAAGCTTCCACCTGAGTATGAAAGAGAAAGATTTGAGAGGGAACGCTTCCCCCCAAGAGATCGAGACGACAGGTAACGATATGTTTTCTCAGTGGCTCTGACACCTTTTTTTTGTTCCCAAACTATGGGGAAGTGCACTGTATAGTTGGTAATATTCTTTTGTATTTGTCTGTTTTTGATTCAAGCACACAGTCCATGGTTGAAGAAAGGTACTATATCACATTGTGCCATACATTGTGATGTGCCAGTTTGCAAGAAGAAATTCTGTAGATGAAATAAAACTTAATAATGCTCCTCCTCTGTTTAGATCTCCACTGGCACCCCCTTTACGTCCAGGATACAGGGAGAGAGACCGAGATCTTCGAGAAAAGGAGCGAAGTGGAAGTCGTGATCGAGATGACCATTACGGACGGCCTGTTTATGATAGACCTCCATATGAGCGGACTGCACTCGACCGCAGTGGCCCTGACCGTTACAGCCACAGCTCCTCACCTTACAGTATGTTCAGTCCCACATTTTTAACAGATTTGTGATCACATACTTAAGCTGTGTTCAGTAGAATTTCACTGAGACAATTACATCTCAGTTACTGTTTTGCACGATAGATCTACATTCAGTAAAGTAAATCTATGATAGGAAAGAATAATGTAAATTAGAAAAATGCTGATGAATTGCAAATAATATCATGCAGTGGAGAGAAGAAGTTATCCAGAGGACAGAGGGCCACCCACTGTGCCACCCCTCCCACCTCCACCTCAGCCGCCTCCACGGGTCGAGAAGAAACCAGAAATCAAGAATATTGACGATATCCTCAAACCACCTGGAAGATTAGCTCGACCTGAAAGGGTACGAATTACTGCTGCAATGTTTCTTAACAATATCACATTGTTTCTTGTATAATATTGAGAATTCACTTTAGTGAAATATTTTAACAGATTGTCATCATAATGAGAGGGCTTCCAGGAAGCGGGAAAAGCCATGTTGCAAAGCTCATACGGGTGAGTTGAGTCACACCAGAAAATCATAGTGTCATATTGTAATTACAATGTAAACTTTAACACCAACAATATATACGTACACAGAGCCTGTTTATATGTTCATACCACAAAGATGATTTGTGGCATAACAAATATTACCTTTTGTAAGAAAGCTAAATAGAAATATATATGAAAACTTTGTTTTGCTTTTTTTTTTTTTTTTTTTTTTTTTTTACATTTTACAACTTTGTTTTGCTTTTTTTTTTTTTTTTTTTTTTTTTACATTTGAAAGGATAAAGAAGTCGATTGTGGCGGTGCACCTCCAAGAGTTCTCGTTTTGGATGACTATTTCATGACAGAGGTTGAGAAAGTTCAGAAAGACCCAGACACAGGGAGACGGGTCAAAAAGAAGGTGAGTCTGACATGGAACATTAACAATGTGGTGCTAAAGTATACAGGTGGAAATCAGATTTAGCATCAGTGAGCAGATGTATGTAAGTAATACAAAATTCTGTCATGCAGGTTCTTGAGTACGAGTATGAGCCAGAGATGGAGGATACCTACCGGAACAGCATGCTGAAAACGTTTAAGAAAACACTGGATGACGGCTTCTTCCCCTTCATCATTTTGGACACTACCAATGACAGGGTTAAACATTTTGACCAGTTCTGGAGTGCAGCCAAGACGAAAGGCTTTGAGGTGAGTTGTGTTCCTGAGTGAGTCAGAAAAAAATGTTTTTCTAATCGGCTCTGTGCTAATGAGTTTTTGTTTTTGCTATAAGGTGTACCTGGCTGAAATCACTGCAGACACTCAGACTTGTGCAAAGAGAAATGTCCATGGGCGCACACTTAAGGATATAATGAAGGTATGTAAGACAAGTTAGCTCTCTAAGATACATTTATACAAAGAGTAATGTTCAGTAAAGCTCATCCGTACAGCATACATGTCTTAACTGAACATTCTGTTCACAGATGTCCAACAACTGGGAGCCTTCACCACGTCATATGGTGCGCTTGGATGTCCGATCCCTGCTTCAGGATGCTGCTATAGAGGAGGTGTGTTCTTCAACACATGACAGTTCTCGTGATCTTTTACTCCTTTATCAGTAACTGAGCTTGACTAATCGGTGTGTCTGTTATTAGGTTGAAATGGAAGACTTCAATCCTGATGATGAGCCCAAGGAACCCAAGGGAGAGGAGGAAGAAGAGGGTGATCTGGTAGGACATAGAAAGTTTAAATTTATAGCCACATAGTTTTTAGCCTCATTTCCACTTATTTGTATTCCCATCTACCACTTAAGGTTTGCTCAGTAATTTAGTATTAGCCATTATTCTTTTGTTGTATTGAACAGGTGAGTTTTAAACATAAATTTGAAAAAATAGGTGAAATTCATGCAACATCATAGTCTCATTTGTTTGAATTTTTCTTATGTAGTTGAATGTTGTAGGTAATTATTAGGTTTATCAAAGGAAGGTTAGGTTAGTTTTATATAAGGAAGACCAGAGCAAGAACAGAGAAAATATAAGAGCACAACACAGAGACATCAAAACACTGAATCAGTCCATTAACTAAAGGAGTAGCTGCAAGGGTGCCTGTTTAGATTTTTCTTGTTTTTTTTTTAATTACTTGAGCATTTGCTCAGATTTTATTGTTCAATAGAAAAAAATGTCATTTTCACATTAATTTAATTCATATGGTTGCAAAAACTGTTTCCAAACTTAATTCTGCATTATTGTGGATGAGACTGGACCATGTTGCAGAGTTCAGATTTTCTTTCACAGTAAGGCACAATTTTATCAAAAATCTAAAACAAAATGAAGTTTATAATAAATTTTAAAAAATCAGGATTGAAAAAACAAGAAAGGAAAAACTCACATGGTAGAAAACGTGTATTTAATCTATTTTTTAAATTTCTTATTGTGCCAAATGTTCTGGCGTAATCAGCTGCCTGTTCATTTTTATGATGAGATTATTTTCAAAATTCAAAAGAGCCAAAAGAAACTTGAAAATATATAAATGAATGATTTTTATTTGTCCACCAAATGAATTGTACAAAGATGACTGTCAATACTGCCTGAGACTATATGAGGAGGAAATGTTCACAGAAGCATTTTTAATCACTTGAGTGGGCTTGTAATATTTTTACATTGTACAAAGGCTCTGATGAACAAATTACCGAAAAGTTAAATGATATAATTGCCTGTACTGTTGTTGAAAAAAATCTGAGTGATGGACCTCTTAGTATTCACAAAGTTGCAGTCAAAGGTTCTCAGTTGTGCTGAAACCCTTTGATGAAGCGCTTCCGGCTTAGTAACAGGTCAAGGCTCCAGACTAACTTTTCCACTGGTGCAACCAGCTTTCTCAGTTGGTCGCACCAGCACATGATGAGATTTATTTTATTTACTTTGGTATACAAGCAAGTTCCAGACCCACTGTATTCTTATCTTATCTTTACTGACAATGCAGTGCAACACAGCATCGTTAAAAATGGAACGTATCAGTTTCTCTCGTCCCTTATGTTTTTGGGACAGGTGCAATGCTTGTGAAATGAAAAGTAACTTCATATATCCTTGCCATTGTATCCAAAACTCACATTAGAGCTAGCCTTAGCTAACATGGCTATTGTTAGCCAAGCCACCATAGCCAGTCTGTGTAAGCCATAACAGAAATTTAGAGCCAACTTACCAAATAATACTTATATTATCTTTGGCATGTTTAATTTATTAGCAGAACACAATCACAGATTGCATTATATAAAACTCCACATCACAGAACATTAACCAGGAATATATATCGCCTATGATTTATTGTTCACTATAAATACTTTGAATGAAATGACAATGTGTGTATTGATGACACCTGAATTTGTTTTACTGTAAAGTCCAGAGTTCACACAAGCCATTTTGATCAGTTGTTTAAACTTGTGCATGCATACGTCTGAAACGGTGGGTCTAAAAACCATAGATATAGAAATGTAGATATCACATTTGCTATTTGAGGTGTGTCGATGCAGTCGGCATATTGGGCCGCTCAAGATCTAAAGACACATAGCGGCAACATTTGGCAGCAGCCAATGAGGTAAATATGTTTCTATATCTATGTGTGGAACTGCTGCATCGAGAACTTAGAGGGCTCTCCAACTCTGGTGGAGCAACTTGCACAAATGTGACTACGTAAAACTCTCACAGTCAAAAATTAGTTGCTTATATATATGGAATATATAAAGCTTTTATTTTAATGTTTGCTATGCTACCACCTTTAGGGAGATTGTCTCCATGTGAATACACAACACTGTTGGGCAAAAGGTCATTGAATTTGTATTCATGATAAAGTCCTTTTAAATAAGAAACATATCATAAAGACCTCACAAGAAATCTGCTTCATTATAAAGCACCTATAATCCATATTTTTATTATAACATTGTATAAAATGATGGTGTGAAATCAGTGCGACAATGTGGTGGCTTGTAGTGATGAACTTAGAGATAATCAGCTTTATTGAGCTTTACAGTGAGTTTCAGATCTCTGGGCTGCAACTTTATTGTTTTGATACACTTTCACTGCTCTCATAGGGTATTTTCTTGTGTGTTCTAACAAATGTTTTAAACTGATGACCAGTTCCTTAGGTTTTCTCACTGGCACATCCATACAGAAACCACATAGGGTATTGAAGCAGTCTTTTTAATTTAACCTTACTCATCATAAGTAAAATGACTCTTGCTTCTACCCTAGTTTAAAGTCCTTAAATTGTAAGTGCACATTAAATGCATAAATAGTGGGAATGGTCCCCCCACATGACATTATACAATACTTGCCTGTCCATCCCTCAACTACAATGAGCAATGACTCATCTAAAAACAGTCAAACTTGAAGTGCTGTATGCATTTACAAAAAAATCTTATTAAAAAACTACAGGTAAGAATACAACTGTATTAATTACTGTCTTTTAACAGATAAATGTCCTTTTAACTAAAATGTCCATGATGCATCACAGTTGGATATGGTCTGATATTGTCTGTTGACCTCATCTCACAGTGATGTGTTGCACAGGAGCGAACTGTGAAGTGCTTTACTGCACAGTGTGTGAACAGAGCATGCAACAGCTGCTACTGGATATCCAGCCTGAATGTAGTTACCCTTTTTCTCAATCTGAATATTTTTCAGTGAAAGTCTGCAGAGAGACAATGTGTCTTTAAGTGTGTCATCTATTTATGAATAATCCACGCAGACCCTGGAGTCTGTTGTCTTGTAAAGCAACAGGTCGCCTCCTTTATCAGCTTTATGTACAAGCTTCAGTTTGTACATTAAAGTCTGGACTCAAACCTCAGCTGATGCAGCTGGAAATTGAATTTCTGGCAATATATCTTTATCATTCGTGTGTTGTTTTTAATCTCACAAGTACATACTGATAATAAACAGAGCAACTGCAGAGCAGAATGTGCCTTAAATGTACTGAATTTAAAAACAAAAAAGTCTTTAAAGCTTCTCCACACCTTCCTCTGTTCAAAAAGAAGAATAACACACACGAGTGTTTGTTTTTTTTGCACAGAAAAGGGTTAAAAAACGCTAAAAGCTAAAGAAAACCAAACCAAATAATGAAATAAACACAACAAAACAACAAACAACTGGCAGCAATAAAATAAATAAATCATATGCGTAGATATGATAATATTTTTAAAGATGTGTTTCATGTGGTCATATTATACTCATTAGCCAGCACTGATATAATACTCTGATCTCTTAAACCATTCACCTATTCTTTGCTCAGGTAACTTGATGTGATTGTTGTCTATTTGGCATATGCCAGGATTTTATTTTGAATTTATTATAAGTTTCTTTGAAAAAAGATATAATTTGGGGTTGTTGGCTTATCACCTCTCAATTTCTATTCATCTCCAATTAGGTGGTCTTAAGAGCAAATTAACAAGTGTATCAAGGGATTGGTTTGGGGAAATTAATGCTGTGTCAGAAAAGCACACACACCAATCATTTTCACAGTAATATTTGTGAAAACTGCAGTCCTGAAAGAAAAGGGCGCTGTCCTTTGTCCTGTATAATGTGTTGATCACATGATTACGTTTGCTCACTTAGGCAGACTACATGACTGGAGCTTGTTTTGCTGTTTTTTGTTGTTTTTTTTTCTCACTTGAACTCTAGAGCAGATACAAGTTTGCTTGATGATTACTTTTCTTTTAAGGAAAAGAACTTTGCCACTGAATTTTGTGTTCTCTCGAGTAGAGCACAGATGTTGTCCACTACCTTTCTTTTGCATGTTGCCAAGAACAAATAGTCTGAGCACATTAGATTCTTATTATATATTTGCATGCCAGTGTTACATTATATGTCTTAATGAGATGAGTCCTCATGCAGTCTCATCATTGTCTTTGTCTTTCAACCACTGATAAAACAGTTTCCTCTCTTTTCAGCCAACTCCTGCTCTCTCTCTCTCCCTCTCTTATCCCTATATCACCAAGATGTTTAACCATTGCAGTGTTTCTTTATATGATATAGGGCTACATTCCAAAAAGCAAATGGGAGATGGACACGTCTGAGGCAAAACTTGGTAGGTATTTCTTTTTGTAGGGCTTCATATGAACTGACTATGCCAGTGTGATTTTTGTGTCTTATAGCTATGTCTGTTTTCATCCTATTATGTTTGTCAAGTCCATCAGGAGAAATGATCCCATCAGTGAATTATGATGCCCCCCCCCCGGTCGCTTTTTTTCAAACTTAATACACTTAAATAAAGCCCACTTGTCTTTATCTGAAGAAATGTATCTTCAGATATGGGTGAATGTTCTGAGAGAATGAAAAGATCAGGTTCTGGGAAGTGTTAAACTGGCTGTTATGGATAAATGAAGGTTAGGATGATGAGGTTTAAGTGTTTATGGGAGGGCAGAGCTGACCCGGACAGTCATCTTCCATTTATGCAGACAAGTTGGACGGTCTGGGGAGCAGTGGGAAGAGGAAACGTGAGGACATGGCAGGCCTGGATCACTACCTTCAGCTGCCAGACGACTATGCCACACGCACATCCGAACCAGGAAAGAAAAGGGTAAATTGACATATTGTGTTGTAGAGCTGGTGTTTTGGTCTTTTTTCCAGCGAGGCAACAAGAAAATACATGTAAAAATACAGTCTGTTTTATCTCATATTACATTTTAAGTAATGTTATTTTTATTATATTCATCCATTTCCTTGTCATAACACACATGCTCTCCGTCCTGTTAAGGTTCGATGGGCTGATCTAGAAGAGCAGAAGGATGCAGATAGAAAGCGTGCTATCGGCTTTGTGGTGGGTCAAACAGACTGGGAGAAAATAACGGATGAGAGCGGCCAGCTGGCACAAAGAGCTCTCAACCGTACAAAGTATTTCTAAGAGGATAATGTTACCCCCTTTTTTCCCCTCACAGAAAGGTACGTATGTTCCTCTTTTATATAATGTTGCTAGGATCTGTGTTTTGGTGATTAGTATCCAAATCCAAACATTTGAACTATTTTCATAGTAATAAACTTTTAGTGACTTGATGAGGACATGTTTAAGTCCTTTACTTATTACATGGCCTCCTTTTGAAAATGTACTTGATGTACATTATGAAAACATTTGGCAGAATCTTTGTGTATTCCAGTTTCATCATTGTTCAGCAAGCCACTTCTTCTAAAGGAAGAAAAAAAGAAGCTTAAGCACAGTTAATGAAACTAAATGAAATGTTATGAATAATTCCAACATAACAACTGAAAAGACTTTTAGAATGATATAAACACAGTTTTAACAGTAGTTTATTCTGTATAATATAGTTAGGATAGTTATCAGAATGTCTAAAGACACCTGACTTTACATGACTTTAATTTATTATGGAAAAATTCTCACATATAAAAGTTTAACTTGATTGTATTGATACCACAAACACAAACAAATCTGTCCTTGGCCAAATTATCAATTATTTCTTTTTCTTTCTGCAGGCGTCCAGAATGTGAAAACATCGAAGATTACATGAGATTCATCAAGGTGAC
Organism: Centropyge bicolor; assembly: GCA_037975185.1. NCBI lineage: Eukaryota > Metazoa > Chordata > Actinopteri > Pomacanthidae > Centropyge > Centropyge bicolor. The sequence continues at coordinate 7,092,120 of JBBMOC010000006.1, forward strand.
ATCACCTATAGTTATTAAATTCTTAGTTATTTCATTGATAAGGATACTTTATATATATTTTTCTTATTTTTAAAGAGGCAGTCTGGTGATTCACCAATGCATCAGTAGTTTATGATTCTGTGCATCTTCTGGTCATGTATCCTGTTTTCAGTCAAGTTCCCTGCTGTTTTATACTCTTCATGCTTCTGTACTGTATACCTGTAGCACTGTTTTTTTGTGAATACAAACTTGGAAAAAGACAATAAAAGTTTCACAAAATTACCTACTTGGGGAGACTTTGAGTTGTCATTTAGGCTTCATCAACAAGAACTAGGGATGCACATTTTGGATTTTTGTTATGACCGTTAACCGACGCCCTTTAACGATTAATAACCGTGAACCGATATAAATACCGATGTAAATGCCCTTCCATGCTGCCATTCCGACATTCTGTCATTCCAACATGCTGCCATTCCGACATATCACCATTTAGACATCAATCAGAGAGTCACTGACTCGGCGCTGTCCGGTGCTGTACTGCAGATTTACAATGACGGCAAATAGTTAGATTACTCATCTAAAATGTAAAAAAAAAAAAAAAAAAAAAACCTACAAGCTTTAGATATAATTAACAGTAGTGTAGGTTTCAATCGTCTGCTATTGCTTTTTAAATTATGTTGAGAGCGAGCGCGCTGGTGATTTCTTTAATTGTTAATTAATTAATTTTAAAAAATGTTCTGATGGAGCTCAATGTTTATCTAGATGATGCGGCTTCATTCCGAACAATTTTACTGTAAACCTGGACGACCCACGACATGTCTGGAGATTAAAAAAAATAATAATATTCAAAGTAATGCGTGTTTTGTGCGTAATTGCATACAAGAATACACACCCTCCCCTACTGTACAACACGAAGGAGACTGGAATTAGTCAGTGACTTCAGGTGTCATCTGCAGAGCCGTCATTGATATCTGTAATATTAATGTTGCATATGATGCCAGCGTGCATGGAGACACACAGGCTGAATGGAGAGCTGCGCTCCAGCTGGCTGCTGTGACAGGTCACTGATACTGTGTTTCTGCTTACAGTCAGTGATCCCTGAGATTCAGACATGAATCTAACATGTTTCACACTAGCCTGAGTTACATTAATACATGTACTAGACATATTATATTTCCCGTTTCCGGAGTTTTTAATAATAGATTGGAGGGATGTCGGAATGGCGGTTGCCTCTCCTGTTATTTTATTTTTATTTTTTTGAGTACTGTGACCCATTCAAAAGTTCCGTGACAAAAAAATTATCATGGGCTTTATTTATTTATTTTTAAATGAACTGGTTTTTTTATTAAGAAAAAGCAGCATGTTGACATGCTCTGGGGTCAGCCTGGTGCGCAGCCTGTTTACCGTGAGACCCGCAGTGGAGAATATGCGCTCAGATGGGACCGATGTCCCAGGAATATACAGGTAGCGCCGGGTCAGAATGCCAGCCTCGGGAAGCGCGTGTACCGCATAATTTGCAAATGACCTCCTCCCCTTTCCGGTCGAAATTGTCCCACACAGAACTCCTTTTTGCTCTCTTCATCTTCGCTGTAAAGTGGGCTGTGATGGAAAGCACATGATGGCATGTGTTGCACCTGTCGACACGCCCCCATGAGTTGATTGAATTACATAGCTTAAAAACAAAATTGACCGTTAACGATCGGTTAACGGTTAAACGGTTAACCATGTGCATCCCTAACAAGAAGCCTTTGTATTTGCCCACAAAACGGTAGAAGTAGAAATGAATCAATGTGGCTGAAGAATAATAGTTTACCTCTGCCCGTCTTTACTTATTCAGCTCCTGTGACATAAGAGTGTAAATGGTAACGTTACATTTTCTGTGTTATTTACATGTAAAATGTCCACTCACAAGCAAGCAAATTTCAGGGTAAAACACAATGTGCCATTTTATCGCATCCCTTTACAGTTTTACACTTTGGTGGATTGGCTGCCAGTCCCTTAATGGTAGTTTTCTACTTGTCTTTGGTTAAAATAATTTTACATTTAGAATAAACAATACGGGTAATTTCACTTTTGAAAAAGTGCCAAGTTTAAGTCCTAAGAGTTGGATATAATTATTTGTTTTTAGTGTTTTTTGCAGTGTTTTCTTTCGCTCAACTTGTGGCTTGAATGGGTTTGTGAGTGTCAGAAGATGGTGTGTAATGTAAATGTGTGATTGCAGGACTGTGTAGCCTGTAAGTATAATAGAGCAAATAGAGCACTATCATAAATACAAAAAAAAGGTCCAGGTGCTACACCGTCCCAGAGTCATGGCAAACAATGGCGAAGTAAAGTCAGAAGTGCTGGGGACATTGGGGTTCAAGTGACCTGGTTTCTTCAATGACAAGTCAAAATCCACAGTGGCTTTTCATAACAAAAACAATATTTAAACTTTCTGTCTCAGGTTTTTTTTTTGCTGTTTTAATACGTTTTTGCATTTAAAGTCAAAATACAAACATGTTACCTGTACCACATTCAGTTGATTGTTACTATATGTGATCATGCACATTATCATAGCCCATGATTAACCAAAATATTAATGTCCGTGAAAAAGAAAAACGCACATGCTTTTATTTTTGTTTACAGGCACTTTAAAAAAAAAATTGTCCCACAACTGAGTTAAACTTTGAAACAAGCTTTGGACAACCACAAATCAAAAAAACAGGGTGGGAGTATTTAGTACGATATTTTTTTAAATATACAATGACACATTTAATATGTACTAGAAGTTGCCTTTTTGGCTCTTGTTCTCGCTCATAGTGCTGCATTCATGTGGATTCACCCTGAAAACGGGAAAAACAAACATGCGCGACAATATGTTGCTATGGTGATATATTGTTTACAAAGAATTAATTAGATGTATTATTTGATTAATTACGATCAATTTTTAGCTTCTTCTTTCCAGGTTGTAAATTTGGTCACAAAGGACTGAAAAAGTTGAAATATTTTCTGTCTTCTGATATGAATGAAGCATATTTCAAAAACAAATATCACACATTGAAGTGTGTGTTGTCTTGCTGCTGTTGAGGAATTTTTCACCATTACAAATTGGTGCAGATGCCTTTCTGCACATTTCATATCAGTAATTGAAGGAGCAAAAGGTCCAAAATTTTCGCACATGGGAAATTTTCATCTGAATTATCAACCACTGAAGACAAAAAGATCATCAATTTTGACCGATCACACAGAAGCACTGATGAAGACCATGTTTGATTGGACAAGCAGCCCCAATGCATCATTCAGAAAGTGGATGGATGCATCTTTATGGTGAGTACAGGAAAGAACACCAAACACACGTTTTAGTTTGTAAGGGGTGGGTGAGATAATAGACATAATTTACTGATTCAGTAATTTTTAGAATTTGTGTAATTTCCATTTTGTTTATCTTCTACATAACAGAGAATGGCAATAATTACCTCTGCTGAATATGAATCTTTTTTTATGTTGTTTATACTTTATGTTGTGCTTATTAAATAAAAGTGCTTCTCAAAAACCAGAAAATGTGTTCTGTGTTACATTTTGCTACTTGAAGACATTTCACTGATAATACTGTTGGAGCAAAATACATATGTCAAGCTACCTCATCAGTCTGCTACATGTATGGAGATTGGAGATGTGCAGACATGTACTTATCTGTTTTACAATATAGTATGTTCAGTAAACACAAAATAGTTTGCTAATCAAGACACGAGTAAGTCCACATTGTGACAGTAACCACTGTGGCACATGATGTCTTCCTTCTGGTTCTCATCCAGAGTGATAGCTTTTGAATTCAGCTGGTACGTCACTATCTAGTTTACAGATCACCTTGTAGATTGCTTTCTTCCACGATGGATCACGATCCTTGCCCATCGAAATGGCGACGTAGAATTCTCTCAGTGTAATCTCTGCAACCTCATGGAATCTGTCAGGGACCTGTGAATTGAGAGGATTACAGACATGAAAACCTTTAAGACCCATACCATCAACTGTGTTTTTGGCTAAAGGGCACTGTAAATTGGCATTGTATTTAAGGTAATCAGAATCAAACCTGGCCAATCAAGGTAAGTAACAAGTCAAAACTTAGCTAATGGAATATGATTCATTGGCAGAATCAGTCGGGTTCTGGTGGTGGCATGCCCAAGATGGCTGCATTGGGGAAATGGGCAAAACCAATGTGGCTGATTTTCCTGTGTTTTACATGGATTGACATTGGAGACATGCATGTACCACTGGTGAAATTGCAATTTTAAAATAATATGCCTGTAAAAACTATTTATTTGTGACCCTCCTCAAAGCCAACGTGGTAAAAGTCTGCTGGAAGGAGTCAAAGCAGCCACTGTGAAAAGTATGGGCTAAAGGATTACCAAGGCACAATGGAGAGTATCCAAACTGGAAGATGAAGGGGCAAAAAGAGCCCCAATGGTGAAGGATCTGGCGAGACAGAATCGCATACTTAAGGAGAAAATAATGACACTGGAAGGTTTTTATTGCTGCCAGAACACCTGTATTGCTGGTGTTGAAGAAAGAATGGGAGGTCGTGATTTGACTGCCCTCATGAAGACACTGATGTCTGAGGGATTGGATTTTAATGTCCATGACTGGTATGACGCTGACAGGATTCAGCGGGTGGGTCCCCGATCAGGCAATAACTCCAGACCAAGGAATATGGTGGCCATGTTAATGGTGGCGAGAAAGAAGATGCAAGTTACCTGGAACGGTACCAGGATCTTTTTCCTCCAAGGTTATGCAGAGGGGATACAAGAAATATGTTGAGGTGAAGCTCCAAAAACATAATGTTGTATTTGCCTTGCGATATCCAGCTGCGATTTTTTTCATTGGACAACCAAGGGCACAAGTTCTTCTGCTGTGCGGTGGATGCCAAAGCCTTTCTGAATCGGGACAGCAGGGCCCCTGGAGCAGAGGAATGCTCAAGACCAGCGCTGCTAGAATAATATTGAAAAAAAGCTGAAAGAGTTTGAACTGAATGTGTAAAATAATAGAATGAGTAATAACTAATTACAATTTTTGAAAGATTTGGACCATTACTTTGGAAGTGGATTGAATTAATGTATACTGCCACAGTATTAACCAATGGGATTATTTCATCTCAAATCGGATTAAATCAGAGTGTATGTCAAGAATTGCCTTTGTCACCTTTAATTTTTGCCATATTTCTTCAACCCTTTGCTATAGTTTTACAGAATAATACAAATCTAGGGAGGGTGCAGACGGGTCCGAAGGAGCACAAGCTTCTGTTTATGCACATTATGTTCTGTTGATATCTAGTAACCCTGAATCTGCAGGACCAGAAATTTGTTCAGTTATAATCTTGTTTTCTGAGATATCTGGATAAAAAGTCTCCAGATTTAAATCAGAAGCAACATTATTATCAAAGATGTGCCCTCCATATATCAGCAGCAACTGGGAGTTTAGATGGATGCCAAAAGACTTAAACGTATTTGAGCATCAAGTGAATGGAAGGTCTGAAAAAAATAATGGAAGCAAACAGCCAACAAACTGGGATAAATTGGACACTTTCTTCATTTGACTTAATTTGGTAAAATCATCGTAGCTTTCAGAATAAACTATGTCACATCTATGCTACTGCTACATTTTCAGAGGTAGAGATGATTTCCCTGTCTTCTCAATGTTTTATGTTGGTTGTTTGGCTAGATTTGACTTATCAAACGAGACTGCTGACTTGTTTCAGTTGTTTGAAAAGAAAAAGACTGGACAGACCCTGAAAGACATATTTTATGTCATTCATGTCATTGTAATAATAATGTAATAGTTATTTCAATGTAAATGTCTGGTCAAAAACATTAATAAAAAATGGGCATAATGTACATTTTTGTAAATTTCTATTCTTAAGTTTATATATAAAGCATTTTCTCCCATTATTTTAAATTATATATGTATGGATGTATGTGTGTATATATAAATAAAAATGGCAACTCTCTTAAATAATTGAAGAATAATGAAAAATGCCAGTGAGTCATTCATTTGAAAGATACATTTCCTACTCTCGAATTACACCCACATGGAGGGAAGCCTGTGGTTTCACTCCATGTAACATTTCATTTCAGCTCTTGCTGATACATGACCACACTCAGCGTCACTGCTGGATGTGTTCATGAGTGTAATCTGTCCAAACAGTGATGTTCTGAACCAAAAACAGGGATAGAAAAACGATTTGACATGACACTGACTTTGATAATAGAACCTGAAAAAAAATGGACTGAGGTTTACTCTTTGTAGTTACACAGAAGAAACCCTGGACCCCATAAACTCTTTCAAAACTCTCAACTCTTTACTTTATCATAGTCGTAGCCACGTCCTATCCTGTCTTTAATCTTTATTAATCTTGCCCAGCTGTTTTTGGCTCTTGTCCCTTGGACAGGATTAATGTCTCCGCAACTCATCAGGAAAAGAAACGTAGCACCTAAATGCTGTGCTGTTGCATATCATGTTGTGTTTAATCACACAATGATTTCTATTTTCACTGGACTAAATTTTGGAGAAAATATATATATATTTATGATTAAACAAGTTTTCTGCAGGTCAGTGACTCATAATGAAAAATCTCAAGTGCTGATTCCACCAATAACTTACACAAACTTAAATCGATTCAGCATTTTCAAATGGTTGGATCATTGATCATTGGATCATTTCAGATGCTCTGTCTGAATGTTTATTTTCCTTCCTCTAAAACCAATCTTCAGTCACGCCAGTCTCATTGTCCTTTGAATACTTCTTGCTGCTGTATTGTCATGATGTAGTAGTTGAACTAGTTAGTCTAATTAGTATTAAAGCTATGTTACTATGTGTCAGTCTGTGTGGAAGAGCACACGGGTAGGCTTATTATTAATATGTTTACTGACCAGCTGTGGTCAATGTGCATACAAACATGTCAACATGAACACGATCTATCTTTATCAATTCCCAGAGTGAGGAGAAAAAATTATAGCATGTATCAAGCATGAAATAAGATCAGATTTTGATGAAGTGATGGCCTCTGCCTGTGCTCATGAATACAGTGGTGGACTTAATAACTTGTTACTGGCTTTCTGAAGTTATTATAGACTAAGAAAAGAAACTAGATGAAACCAGAGCCATCCTAATGCTAAACATGTTGTAATGTGATTCAATTCGCATACTTGGACATTTCTAATAATTAATAATTAAATGTTTTTTAAAAATGACATTTTGAAGCACAAATTGATTTCCCTGGTTTCTGCATCCTCTTGGAAATATCCGTATGCGTTAACACATCTAATATAACCTACAGTAGACTTGTGTGGACTCATACAGGACCTCTGGACATAATGAAGCATAACTTTAATGTCTTTTGGGGGGGGGGAATTCTCAATTAAATATCACATGTGTATTATCCATTAAACCTACAAAATATTTGGAACATTTTTTAAAATTAATCTTGTAACCTTAAATGTCTGTTACTGATTTCTTTTAAAATCTGTGCCACTTATATGTGCGTTGATGCTGTTGCAGTCAAACTGACAGATTAGAAAATTATTTCAAGCTTTGACATGTAACAAATTCAAATCATGTGTTGCTCTGCACATTGTCAAAATGAGAGTATAAAATGACCTGACTGAAAGCAAAAATGAATGAAACATAACTGACTGACAAACTTGTATGATATCAGGAAGACCTCACCAGTATTTTGTACATTGAGTGCAATCCAGAATTATAGTGTGTAGTATCAGTTACCTGGAAGTCATTGGCCTTGTTGTAGTGCATGTTGAGAGCCCTGAAAAGTTCTGATTCTCTCCCCACAGTCAGACCCCTCACGTCGGCCACTCCTTCTGTGAGAGCATGTCGGGCAAACTTCTCCATCTGGATGTAATAAAACTCCCTGAAGTTACTGAACCACTTGATGAGCTGAGAGGTGATGCAGCGTGTGAACTGAGGATGAAACAGGCAAACAGGTAAGTGAGATGATCAAAGTGTGCAATTTGATATACTGTAATTCATTAGTCTTGATGTGAAAGAGGAGCGACTTAATATGTTTTACAATTTAAAAATTTAAATCAAATATTAGATGAATTAACTGTATTTATTATCTGTGTTGCCAGTTTTGCATGTTTTGGGTTTTATAAATGCAATAGTGATGAAAAGTTGATCCTGATCAGATTTCTTGTTTATAATATTGTTGACAAATAAAAAAAAAGTATGAACTTGTCTGGAACTGATTCTTTATTCTATTGATTCTTTTACTGCAAGAAATATATCTTCTTAAGTACAAAATACAGAAATCTTCCCAAATATTTTCTCACCTGCACATCATGAAAACACATCTTCAGTACCAGTGAGCTCGGGTAGCGAGTGTAGAAGAACATCAGCTTTGCTTTCTTCAGGTGATTTGTGGTCAGACCCTCCTAAATACATCAGTGTTAAGGATAAAACACACACATCCTGGACATGAGAAAATCTTTCTAAAGGAAGTATGTTATTGATGAACCGACTTATTTTGTAGAATAATCCAGGAGCGATGACAAAGCTGCTGACAGAATTATTCCTGGTATCTAAAGGCAGCTGCTTCAGAAGCTCCGATAAGGAAAGAGATGTCAGACTTTTTCATCACTGCTGAAAACATAATAAAATGTCAAATATTAGACTGCATCAATAAGGAAACTTGTACAGGATACATTCAGCACATACATGTTACTCTTCACCAGGCTATCGGACTCGATCTTGACGCGACACAGGCTTTGCAAAGGCATGGGAACCACTGACACAGTACGAGTCTGTGGGCTTCTGACAGACCTGGAGTTGACCTTCGATCTCACTTTAACTGAATTCCAGTGTGTATCATTCGTGTCAAACTTTGCTTGACCAACTTCGGAGCATCCGTCGTGCAGGCATCTGAGTGCATGTTGCCGGGCCAGGCTCTTCTCTGACAGCTCTTCTTCATGCAGAGCGGAGTCATAGCTAAAAGGGAGTGGAGGTTTGGGACGATGGTGAGCTTTCGATCTGGACTGGAGGACAAACTTGTCAGCTCTGTCCTGTCGAGGCTTTTGCATGACCAGAGACAGAGCTTCGGTTTGAACATCTGGCACTTGCACCTCTGCATTCCCACAACAGGAAAGTCTTAATTTATTATCTTTGCTTCCTGATGACTGAAGAGGCATATCGGTCTCTACATTCCCTTCATTATTTGCCGATGTCTGTAGAAGCGGCATGCTCTTGAAAATGGAGTCAACGCTCCTACTGACCGCTCTGGACAATTCATACTTTAAAACATCTGCCATTAGCTTAATTCTCTCAGGTTTTGACTGGAAGTAGTTCTTCAGCTTCACCTTCTTCCATCCCTGATATTTTCTGCTTGAGCTGTTCTCAAACTCACTGGATGAATCTGTGCCCTTTGGAGATGTTTCAGGAGGATTGTTCCAGATGGGATATTTCTCTTCATTACTACTGTCTGTGTCAGTTCTTCCATCCACATGGTTAAACCTTGTTCTGAGCTGTCTGAGGTGCTGATGCTGACTCTCAAGCTGGTTTCTTGTCATCTGGCTGTGACTCGCACTTCTGTCCTGATGTAAAGGAAGTTCTTGGATCTTTTCATTTTCCTCCTCATGCTGATTTGTCATCACGTCTGTGCAGTGCATACCAGGAGAACTGGTCATACCTTTGATGATATTTTCTACTCGGGCACGCTTTGCTTGATGGCCAATGTCATGGTGACCACAAGAGCTGGATCCAGGCGATGGGTGTCTTCTTGTGGATAAACATCCAGTGTCTCTGCAAGGACTGAACTCCAGCTGGCCAGAACAGAGCAAACTTGAACCACCATCGCCTCTGCTGTAATAAGCAGTCTCTGGTAGCATTTTTAGGTTCTCGCTGTCTTTGTGTGAGGTCACAGAAACATCTGACAGATCTGAATTTGATGGCATGGAGTCAGGTTGGAAAGAGGCGAGGCGCTCTGCGGTGCAGCTGTCAAGACAGATGTTGCTGGAAGAATACATACCTTTGCTCCAAACACTCGGGTCCATGCTGGTTGGGTTAAAAAAAGACAGCAGAGAAAAAAAATATTTTTTATATAATGTAGGTGTTGTAGGAAATGAAAAATCTAATTATTACCCGTCATTCTTGGAGATGTCACATTTTTTTGTTTTTGCACAAATATGGATCTAAATTCTCTTGCAAATAAATAATACTAAAATGAAATAAACTGCTTTTTCTGCCCTTTTTTATGTGTTCAAGAGAACTAAAATAATTTTCAACTTGAATTATGAAACCACAATAACATTTATTGTCCAGAAGAATCTCTCTTCTTAACAATATGTATTATTGTGGTTTTAGGTTCTTTTGCACAAATAGCAGACACAGTTTTTTTAAATTATGTGAAATTGTTTTCTAACTTTTCTTGCATCTATTTTTTAGTTTTTGCTATATCAAAATAATTCAAAAGTTGAGATAAATCTTAGAGTCTAGTTTGACATGCAGAGTAAAAACTAAAACATGCAGCTGAGATAAGAAGAATGATGGAGTGTGATAGAGATGATGACCCACCTGTTGCCTGTGGAGGAGGAGCAGAGGAGGCTGCAGGTCTGGAGCTCCTGCAGGAGGAGCAGGGTTTTGTACACAGACCAGGAGGTGTGGTCTAACATGCAGACACATCCCATCCACACCTGCACATTATAACATGAAATATATTGTTTGAACCCGGCAACATTGACTTTCTTATCCTTTTGATTGAGTGTGTTTTCCTGTTGTGATAAATGTGATTTAAAATGGATTTCTGCCTGATGCATGAAGTGGTACGGTCCTGTTTCCTTTAAACTAACGTTTTTATTCTATCATGTGAAACTTTCCTTTTATTTTGCTCTATTTACAAAGGTATGTCAGGCTATAGTTTATTGTTTTCAGTATGATTTTCATCCAGCCCCAGCTCCGGTCTTTCCGTCCCTCCGGTGCCCCCCTCCCAGCCAGCCGCGGTGGTTCCGTCCAGTCTACCCGCCCCGTACCCCGGCAGTAGCGAGCCTCCGTCCCGCTCCTCCGCCCGCTGTCAGCTGCCAGCTAACGCCATGTTATCACGGTCCAGGTGTGTGTATCGGACTTTTAGCCGCTCTCTGTCAGCGGTGAACCAGGTACGTGGGATACAAATCAGTGAACTGTTTATTAACTCTAGAACGGTTTCGACTGATTAAAACAAACCCGGCTAGCCTTTAGCTTACTGTCAGCTAGCTTTCGGCAGGGTTAGCTTGTGTAGCAGGGCCTCACCTGAACCAAGGACAGACCGGGACAGACCGCTTCAGAGGTTAGAGAGGAAAGGGGCGTGAGACCAGTATCTCATTAACTATGTCACTATTAAAAAGAGGTATCTCAAGATAAAAAACAGCGCCTGGCGTTAGCATTAGCCTGCAAGTCATAACATGACTACTGTAAGCTAACAAGCTGCAACTTCTGTAAGCTCCATTATTTTCAATGTTTCTCACTAACTGGCTCGACAGTACATGGAGCAGTCTTGACAGGCTAATGTTAGCATGTTGTGGTGCCTTGTGGCTGTAGGTGTGTGCAGCTGACCTGACAGAAATAGCCCATGTAATGTCAGACAGGCATGTTTTCTGAGGGGGCAACATGGCTTTGACCTCACAGCTTCAGCTGTCTGAGCAGGTCATGAAGCTGATCATGTTGCTACTAACCTGTGTGTGTCATGTCAGGTTTGATTTGTGCTTGACAGTTTTGTTAAAAGTCACAGAGAGTTGTTGATTCATTCATTTTGGTGGCTGTAGTTTGTGGTGCTGTTGAATTGTGTTGCCTTATACTTGCTAGTGTTTTTATTATTCTGTCCACCCTACTCATAGCAATAAAGGAAGGCTGAATAATAACAGAAACACCTCCTTGTATAGTACAATTCTTTTCAACAGCACCAAAAACTACAACCCCCAAAAACGATCTTACAGGCGAGTCAACATTTCTGAAATCTGTGCCACATTATAACCTTTGTGAAGGTTGAATTAGACTGCATTAGTTTCAGCTTGGTGTTCCTAATAAATTGGCAGCTGAGTGTTTAACTTGGGCTGCAATTGATTGTTTGTATTATTAATTACTTTTGATTGAATAATTGTTTAACTATAAAGAGTAGGATTTTTTGCAGGGTGGTTGTATTATACTGCATTACCTTCAGCTTGGCATATCTAATAATCTGAGTCTCTAATGGCACAAAAGATTTTTTTTATGAAAATGTAAGAATTCTTCTAGAAACTAAAGAAACCACTGAAGTGAAATAATATGTGGGTGATTCATCAGCCAGTCTATTGTTGTACTCTCGGCCCTTCATGGTACAAAATCAACAGTAATTGTTCTTGTGAGTGAGAAGAACCTGAAGTGACTTTATGGCTGCATGCCCACACATGCACATCTACTGAAGATCATTTGGTCCATTACCAACAACTCCACCCTTCTCTGACATTCTGACATCCCACATCAATTGGTTTAAGTTAAGATCATAGCTGACTGCACCAGACAAACATGCATGTATAAGCAGTCAGAACTAGACAGGCCTCTTCACCAGAGTCCCTGCCCTCAACATACCCACACAAATGACTCATAACATACAGCAATGCAGTGCAGCACATTTAACTTTACAACTGCCTGTTTTTGTCAGCATTGGAAAACCCAGAAGTTTAAGTGAAAGTTCAAGCTATGATGGGTTGTTTCACTATTATTTTCCATTGGGGAGAAAGTTCATCAGGTATTAGGTGCCTAAGACAGTTGGTTAGTAGTTGTGAGTTATTAAGATGTACTTTCTGAGAATAGTCTTGTACACAGGGGTTAGGGTTTTTTCTGTTTTGTGTCATTGAAAACTGAATAACTTTTGGGTTTTGGATAAACAAGACACCCAAAAATCTGTCAAAATCAAACTACATTCACAAACACCAGACATAATTAGATACACATGAAACAGATTTTTTCTTTTTTATACATTTCAGGCCAATAATGTGCTCGCCCGACAAAGTGTATCAGGTAAGTGTGCTTATAACTAAGTTGATTAGACTTGAGGACCTCATTAGAAATGTCACATCTAAGACTGTAGTCTTCATTTTGTTGCTCATGAATAAACAAGCTGTATGAGTGGATCATCCAAAGCAGAATCAGTAATGCTTGTTGAATCGCTGAGATGCCTTAGGAGCCCACAAGTGGTTAACGACAACCTTAAGAGAACTCCACTCATGTCTCGTGTTAGACCCTCAGGAGAAGAAATAGCTACAGCTTTGGTTGATTTTCTTTCCTCTTTCTCTCTTTTCATCTTAAGGCCTCTCGGTCTGCAGCCAGCTAGTTTACAGGAATTCTCAGCCGTAAGTGTTTTCTCCCATTTTGTTGTCTGTCTTTGATTCAGCACATCGATGAATTGTCAGATTTGTTGAAGATTTTTCTTGTCTTTTAGATGTGAATTTCCATCATCAACGAATGTCTTCCACATCAGATACTTCAAGACGTCTGCTGTTCACAGTATGTATAATAACAGTTCTCAACATTATGTATTGATGTCGACTCTGCTCAGTGTTTACCTATTTGTTGTTTTTGTGCAGGGGATGAGGTCGTCACAGTCAAAACTCCCGCATTTGCAGAATCTGTTACAGAGGGAGATGTGAGGTGGGAGAAAGGTCGGTACAATAAGTCAACGTATAGGTAAAATGTTGTCAGTATTTCAAATTGTCCCATTTTGTATTACCAGTGAATCAAGTGCTGAGATCTGCTCTTTCCTTGTTTGTGTTTCAGCTGTGGGAGACTCAGTGACAGAAGATGAAGTGGTCTGTGAAATTGAGACTGACAAGGTGAAAATGACCATCAACCTAAAATCATCTGTTTTACTTCCACACACTATGAGCAAAATAAGTCAAAATGTCTGTATTTTGTTTTTCCAGACCTCAGTACAAGTCCCTGCTCCAGCAGCTGGTGTCATTGAAGAACTGCTGGTGCCTGATGGAGGGAAGGTTGAAGGAGGGACCCCCCTCTTCAAACTTCGGAAAGGAGGTGTGCTTAGCTTGTCATTTTATCACTGAATTAAACAAACCTAAATGCTTTTATATGTTGGTATCTGAATTTCAGCCCTATTACTAAGAAATGAATGATTTATTAAATTATTATTATTATTATTATTATATGGAATTATAACATCAGTAAAACATATTAAGGCAAAATGTGTATTTTTGACTCATCGGATTCTAACTATATTTTCCGTCTTTACTTCTGTTTCCTCAGCTGCTGCTGCTGCCAAAGCTGCTCCCTCCCCAGCTGCAGAAACAGCGGCTGCAGCCCCTCCACCTCCACCCCCACCACCACCTCCTCCAGCTTCAGCCCCCACTGCCATGCCTCCAGTGCCCCCAGTGCCAACACAGGCTGCCCAATCCAAACCTGGTGTGTTTCCTTTTCTGCCATATAAATCTACCTATTGGCTGCAGAAGGCATTTATTTGTTCTTAGTGTGCAGTGTGTATCTGAACAGGTCACCAGTTTTTGCCTCTGTGTGATATTCTATCTTTCCCTCTACATCAAGTTTCTGCCGTCAAGCCCACTGCTCCAGCACCAGCTCCTTTAACAGCAGGAGGCAGAGGAGAGAGCAGGGTAACACACACACGCCCACGCTCATTATTTTTCATTCATATGTTTGTTTCTTTTATAACAGTAATATTAAAGGGCATGGTTCATAGATGGTTTGGTCTCCTTCTGTCCAGGTGAAGATGAACCGTATGAGGTTGAGGATCGCCCAGAGGCTAAAGGAGGCTCAGAACACCTGTGCCATGTTGACCACCTTCAACGAGGTGGACATGAGGTGAGCCACAGCATCTCCAGGAAAGATTAATGAAACTCACTGTATAGATTTACTTTGTGATCATATGATATATTTGACTTCTGGTATCTTTTTTCTACATCAAACAAACTCTCTAATATGTTGTCAATTTTACTTTTGCTTCAGTAACATTCAGGAGATGAGGAAAATCCATAAGGATGCTTTCTTAAAGAAGCATAACGTCAAACTGGGATTTATGTCTGCGTTTGTGAAGGCTGCAGCGTACGCTCTGACTGACCAACCTGCTGTCAATGCCGGTAAAATAACACAGACTTGCTTCCACTTTTTTCTTCTGCTTTTACTTTTTATGTTTTCTTTTCTTTTCCACCAACTTAATTCCCAAATGTTTTTAACTACAGTTATTGATGATACAACCAAAGAGATTGTCTACAGGGATTATGTAGACATCAGTGTCGCTGTCGCAACTCCAAAGGTAGACTTTTTTTTTTCAAAACTATTTTTTCATATAAAACTGTTGACATTGAGCAGACTTCAATAACACACATTTGTTTAGGGGCTTGTTGTACCAGTGATCCGTAATGTTGAGACCATGAACTTCACTGACATCGAGAAAGCCATTAATGCATTGGGAGAAAAGGTAAAAAGCGTTGGGCTACTGTCTTGTCTTTAAATCTTAAACTGTGATGAACAAGCAGTTGAAGATATTTGTTATTTTGAATAAAGCCAATATCTATTTACTGCCATGACGAAAATGAGAGAGTTCTTGTGTTGTCTGCCTCAGGCTCGTAACAATGAGCTTGCAGTTGAAGATATGGATGGAGGCACCTTCACCATCAGTAACGGCGGCGTGTTTGGCTCCATGTTTGGCACACCCATCATCAACCCTCCACAGTCTGCCATCCTGGGCATGCATGGCATCTTCGACCGACCTGTGGCCATCAGTGGCAAGGTGAGAATTATCGCTGCAAAGATACAGACAGTTGTTTTTCAGAAGAAAAAAAATAATGAGCTTTAATGACTAAAAAATAGTGAAGGCTTTAGACTGCTGGGTTAGCAGAGGTGCGAAAGGCTCAGATGAGGTGGGAAATGTAAGTTTGTGTTTACACCTAAATTATTTAATGCCACATGAATACAATGCTAAAATGTGTTAGGAGAATTATTGCACAGCCAGGTCTGAGCTACATGGCTGTCAATGACATAAATACTAATGTAGATCTACTGGTTTTCCAAATCTGATGCGCTCGGATGTGATTAAACAATAAAACTGCGTTCTGCTTTGGCAGGTCGAGATCCGGCCCATGATGTATGTGGCGCTGACGTACGACCACCGACTCGTCGACGGCAGGGAAGCGGTGACTTTCTTACGCAAGATCAAAGCGGTGGTGGAAGATCCCAGAGTGTTGCTTCTGGACATGTGATGTTTCTACCACCACATTACTCGCATTTAAACATAGCTCAGCAGCATAAAATGAACTCCACATTAGACAGAAGAAAAACGCACAAAATTGCCTACAGAACCACTGTTGTCTTTTTAACCGTTCAGTCAGACTGCAGCGGGACATGGAGCTTGTGTCCCCACACTCCGTGTGAACCTTAAATGTGTGGTATTATCTGTACAGAGTTACATCTGCAATCACAGGAATATGCTTAAATTGGGCCTTGGCGAAATCAACAAAGCTAAAAGGTTCTATCAGTAATTATTTTGCTGCATTTATATTACGCGTCTTAAAAATTGGCATAGACAGGCTTAAAATGCTGAAGATAACTCTCATATGGGTGTTATTATACCCACATGAAGCAGGAGATAAACACTCACTGCGTCTTTGTCCCTGTTGTGTAATCATAAAACAAAGTGGCTTTTCTGGGCAACAGTTGGCTGCATGACTTTCTCTCCTGCTCATTAGTCGGTGCTCCTGAGCCACTTTTTCCACAGCGGGGCCAAGCGGAGCTCACTCAGATTAGTTCAAGATGTTTTTAATGTTAACACAGGATTGAAAGAGTCCTTGGTTTGCTGCTAGTCAATGTTAGGAGCAACAGTCTGGAAAACAGAATCAGCGAGCTGTCTGACGAGCATGTGTGTCCACTTTTGTTCTGTCCATGTCCTGCCTCGCTTTTGTCGGGCAGATTCTTTGCTTTCACAATCTATAAATATTGATCAAACTGTTGTAAGCTATTAGTAAAACCAATACACATGAATTGAGCAGAAACTGCACAAAACCAGACACTATTTGTTTTTTTTTAATACAGTATAATGTTTCTTTATGGGCAATATGTTGATAATATGTTCAAAACGCACAATTTGGCAGCAGGTTTTTATGTTAAGTTCCCATGTTTGATTTTCATTGTACTATCCTATATATAAAATACTTGTATCTATTTAAAGAAACAATTTTAAACATTAAACATCTCAAGAGTTTTATGTACTAATACTTGTCCTGCACATTTACTTGCCCAAACTGTTAGTTGATAAACTTTCCATCAATTAACTTTTTGATAATTTAGATAATTCTTTGAAGTTACCTTTCCATCTTCTCACATGTAAAGTTTACCTGCTTTAGTTTGTCTTGTATGAACTGAAATTGAATCTTTGGGTTTTGAATTGTTGCACACAAACCAAGACATTTGAAGAGGTCATATTGGACTCTAGGAACTTGATTTGGACCATTTACATATTAAGTGACAACAAACAAAACAGTAACTTGCAGTTGCAGCTTTATGATGGTTTATGTAATGCCACACTGCACCAGAGAAACTATTGACTGCACATTTCACCTTAATTCACCTCTTCTAAAAAACTATGTTTGAAAACGAGGCAGAGGCAGGGAACGTCTTCATGGTTGATCTTGGCTGAAGCATTTTATCTCGTGCCAAATCTATTCTGCTCCCAAATTTTCTGCTGCAGTTGAAGCCTGTGCCACAGACCCATCTTCAAAGCGTCATTAGCCAGCCCGCTGCCCGGCTCTTGAGAAGCTCCAAATAATGGGATCATCTCTGACAAAGTCTTAAGGGTTGATCGGCCCTTTCTCCCACTTCACAAACACAGGCTCAAGTGTGTGCAGCTGTGTATGATACCCCTTCAGTATTTCTGTTTACTTTAATAATCACAGGGGACAATGGGTCCTAACGTACGTCTTTGTTTCTCTGCCAGCACCTACACAAATGTCTGAACAACACTGTTTGGAGGAAAAACACAGAATTCATTACGAGAACACAAAAAACCCAAACATTAGATTACCATGAGAATACTGGAGGTCCTAATGGGCCTGAATACAGCAAACAATGATACAAGGGTTCCTTTCATTTAATTATTTACTTTTATTACCGCTCAAGATTCCATTAGCGCTTTCGAGATCATGCTAATTGGCAGCGTGTGCCAGTGGGTGCATAGATATCTGAAGGGTTTGTTGGCAGGTTTTTGTCTCGTCTTCAAAATTTGGCCAAATCTGTGAATTTCCAATTGGACTGCTCAATAAGATGTGGGTTTTAAGTCTTTGTGTCCATTCAGATGAAAGATGGCCCATTAGAAATTGGCAGCTAGCTGTTTGTTTTCATTAAGCCACATCAGAGAGAT
This sequence comes from Centropyge bicolor, assembly GCA_037975185.1. Taxonomy (NCBI): domain Eukaryota; kingdom Metazoa; phylum Chordata; class Actinopteri; family Pomacanthidae; genus Centropyge; species Centropyge bicolor. The sequence continues at coordinate 7,110,469 of JBBMOC010000006.1, forward strand.
AATTTACCTAAATTATTCTGTTATTTTTTTCCATCTTTTAAATAGCTAATTATATCAGTGTCATTATATAAAGAACTGTGTTTTAGTCCAATTGAAAGTATGTTTTGATTTTAAGATGACACTAATGTTCATCTTAACCAAAATATTGATTTTCCTCCATAAATACTTTCACTTTTAATTTATTAAGTTTTTCAGTTTGAAAAGTACGTTTCATTCAGTGGAACATCTTCACACATTTTGTCAAATGCACAGCCCATGTCTGCATGTACAAACTAATTCCAACTAACCTCCTGCTCTGCTTTACGTGAATTGGATAATTTTCTGTGTTCATATGCCTAATGAATGCAGTCAGGAAGGAAGGAAACAGTTTAGTTATGGGCTAAAACCCTAACAGAGTCTCCGAATCAAAATAATAACTGCATACTGTGTAGTTTTATTTACATTTGAATTTGAAATGAATTTTGAATTTATATCTCTTCTGGGTTTGAGATTATATATATGGTTCAAAGGCAAATCATCCACAAGAGTCAAATCTACCTGCTGGTGTTAAGTTACACAAATACTGGCATAGTGTAAAGCCATATGGCTGATAGGCAAATTGGATTTTTCTTATCGTATTTTGCATCTCAGAGTGTGAATCAGTTGAGTGGAAAGAAATCTGATATCCTGTTATATAAAGACACATAAAAGGGGAACTCCACCCTGCATGGAAAGTTTGAGTGACCGTAACTATGATATAACCAAAGCCATGTAGAGAGAGAGAGAGAGAGAGTTATGGTTAACCCTCTCTCTCAACGGCGCTGGTTATACCCTGGTTATTATGTTTTATACAGTCTATGGTTATACCTAATGATGCGTCTGCTAATTATAGATTTAATGTTAAGATTGGGATAACCCTACACAGCCAGCGTCGAGTGTACTTTGGATGAGTGGTTCTTGAGAAAGTTGGAGAGCCCCTGCAGTTTTAGGCGTATGCAAGCTAGAGTTTAAACAACAAACAGTCAGTGGCTATGTTATTAGTGTTAACCCTTTCTCTCAGCGATGGTGTTACGTCTGGATGAAAAACTTCTTAAGAGTTAGATTTTAATGGCAGGACTTTTTTTTATCGGCATCTCCCCCAAATTTTAGTCTATAATCAAATTATTTAATAAGACATTTTTAACACATAAACTGCTTGTACATTTTTCTTTTCCTGCTTGCAACAGGTCTTTAGCCTACATGCAGTCAATTTGATGTCATTCAACAAAGAAACAGAGATAACAATGACTGTTTTTAGCAGCCATAGTGGAGGCCAAGCGATCGTCCGTTCCAAACAGCCACATTTTGAACCAGCACTTCACTAGTGACTCAGTGAAGAGGTGCTGGTGAGACGGTGCGTTACATCAGTGGTTACGGCTGGAGCCACCTGACAGAAACGGATTACACTGTTTGATATCACACCTTGAGACAATTCATCAGCACACCCTTAATAATCCTACCCCGCTGGGCCTGCATAAGTAATGCTGCACATGCATATTCATAAGTGTGCTGTTTCCTTTACAGGCCATTTCATTCAAAGCTAACCAATGTGGCGAAACAACTAGCTTGCATCTGGCCCTATTCTTCCCCCTCCTCTCGGCCCTTTGATATGGATGCCAGCTCTCTTTTTCTTCCTCCTCTTGTTCCGTTGTCATACCAGAAGATTATTTTTGGATGGAGAGAATGAGGCGGAGGACCCTGTGGCCCAGCGGCGGACACAGCTGGCAGCGCTCAGGTGGGTGCAGCTGGTTGGTGTCAGAGGTTCAAGTATTCACACTGGACAGAATTGGGTTGAGTGAAGAATTACAGTGGAAGGAGAGGGGAGGGAGTGAGGTCAGAGGAAGCTGCTATTAGGATACACCTGTCAGCGGCGCACACTCTCACTGGGTTTGTGATGTCAGTTCCTTCTCATAAGTATCTCTGTGTTTTGCAAACAGGTAAACTTGTGCAGTTGTGAGATCTATTTTGCAAAAAAAAGGAGGACCTGCTGAATTTAGAAAGTAACAATGTCAGCATGTAAAAAACAAAATCAAATAGACTCTGTTAACTTTTATTTAGAGATGTCTGCTCTGTTATCGCTGATCATCTTAGTGCACCTCTCTGTATCTATGACAGCTCAGCAAACTGTCTGCAACAAAGAGAAAGTTGGACATTAAATTCATGTCTGACATGCGACACAATTTTCTGAAACTTTAGCTGAATTTGGTAAAATATAGTGATTAAGGCACCAGTGTATTCACAAAATCTTAAGAGGAAATAAAGTCTGTACACAGAAAACTGGATGGTGTTTGAAAGCTCTAAAAAAAAAAAAGTGGACATTGATTTATGATTTTTTTTGTCAATTTGATGTTTTCTGAGCTCAAGAATGACCAAGAAAACCCAGAAATATCCAAAATGTGACCAGGGTTTCTAAGCCCAGAAAAATAAATCTGAAATGATCTGGATGGCTAGACAGCACTATGGTTAAGTGGGAAAGTATATTTTCTTTTTAATGTTGGACCTGGCCCTTTAAACTAATCATTTTGATCCACCACAAACTTCTGGGTTGTTGTTTTTTTTCGTTTTTCATAGAAAGTTACTTTATGAATGTACTGATGTTTCTTCTTGCAAAAAGCCAGTTCTCAGACTTACCTGTAGATTATGGTGGCTGTGCAGTTCTTGTCAAACTTCTTGATCAACCACTCGAGCTGTCGCTGATCCAGAGGTACGTTTGCTTCCTGCATGCATGACAACATCATTTTCTTACTGTTCTTCTTGCACTCATTAAAGACAAATAGTGTATGATGTTTTCAGTGCAGTGTGAGAAACCTTGACAGCCTTCCTGAAGGCCGATGTGGAGACTTTCATGGTTCCTTCTTTATCTAAAGCCTGGAAGAAGTCCATGACGCTCTCATTTCGCTCTTCAAGGAATTTCTAGAAGAGAATCCAGATCAGTGTACAAGACTATACATGCAAAGAAATTATCTCTTTGGAATACTTGAGCCAATTTTTTATATTTTGTTATATCTCAGTCATAAACTTGTGTCTTTCAACAGACTGACCACTCACCTGAAAAACCTGGAGGGCAGATAAGTTCCTGGTGACGGAGCTCATGATGCTGTACCGAACCTCCAGAGCAGGACGACTCTGACGGGCTTCTTCCAACAGTTCCACAAAGGCCTCACACACAAACACTGTCTGCACTCACACATGCACGTACACAGGCAGTCATCCCATAGAAGTTGTACTGAACATACAGAAGATTGTTTCATACTTCATGTGCTGAGGCGGAAATAGTTTTTGCTCCACTTACAGAAATATCAATCTCCTCCACAGCTGATTTCATGTTGTTTTTAATTGTTTGGAGCAACGTCAGAGCTCCGATATTTGTCAGGGTGTTATTGGAGAGCTGAACAAAATATATGCACAACAACAAACTTATTTAGAATAAATTCATCTACAGTTTCTTAGAGTGAAAATCGTCATGATGATGATCAAACACAAACTGCTCACCTTGAGGACCTTCAGGGTGTTGTTAGTGGCCAGGCCCTGGCAGAGCAGCGTCACAGCCTGATCGTCAATCTGGTTACTGCTGAGGTCCAGCAGCACCAGCATGTTGTTTTCTTTCAGTGCTCGACCCAGTGACTCTGCCTCGGTGCGGCCGAAACCGTTCCACGACAGATTGAGCTGCTTTAGGGTTTTGTTTACCTGAGGAAAAGAAACGTGAGTGATGAAGAGTAGGCAGTCAAACATGCACTGAAGGCTTGTGTTTGAATGTGTGATGTTAGTCACCTTTAGCCCAGCAGTCAAAGCCAGCGCACCATGCATACGAAGGCGATTCCAGCTCAGATTGAGGACTTCAATACCTACATTTCTGGCTTTGAGAAAGGGGAAACTTTAAAAGGTCACAATACATTTCAAACTTGAACCCACACACTATATATGTCTGTGTATATAAGTCTTTTAAAGTCAAACATAAATTAAAATTCATTTTTGCAAAGAAATCCAATATGTACAGTTTATATTCTTGGCATTTTGACTAGTGCATTAACTCGAAATTTATGCGATAAATTATTTGTTTGCACATTCAACAGATTTTGTCTGAATACGTAATATAGTCAGAAATGAACTACTGCACCTATCATATCACCCAGGTGTTCTCCTGCATCACAGAACATGTTGTGACTGAGGTCCAGCTCTTTGGTCACATAGTCGCCCTGAGAAGACAGGAAAGGTTGGATTGAAGCTTTATTGCAAATTAAGTTGTGACAGCTCTTTGGTTCATTTGTTCGGACGTGTTCATGACAGTCAAGACTCTGTACGAACCCGTAAAGCATCAGCAAAGTATTTAGCAGCAGAATCATCAAAATCATTTCCTGAGGGAAGAAGGAGAAATTAATTTTAATTTCTAATCTAAATAAGAGCTCACTTGTCCTCTTAACTTCAATTGTATTATAGTGAAGTGAAGAGATGCACATGAAAAATAGTTTGAGAGGTGATGGTGATTGTTGATCACCTGAGAGATTGATGGACTTGATGCAATAATTTTGTACCAGTATTTCAGAGATGAGGCCCGCTCCTTCAAGCTGCAGCTGGTTGTTGGAAAGATTCTGAAATAAAGACATAAAGAGACGATTCAGCATTGCAGTCAGACAACTCACTGGAGCTAATAATTCACCTCTTCACTCCCGGCAGATAAGTCCTGCTTGAAAATAGCTTATAAGTTTAAATAGACTGAATATTTACTAGACTCTTAATGGTGGTGTTTGTTTGAAGCATCTCCATCAGATAGCGAGTTCCTTCTGCCCCAAGTGCGTTGTCCTCCAGCTCAAGATTAGTGACGACACAGCCCTTTTGAAACAGAAAAGAATTGACTAATTAAATGAATGACTGAAAATCCTCATCATTTAAGAAATAAATGTCAGGTCCCACTTCTCTACATATTTTTCTTTGCCTATAGTTATAAACTACATTGAAAATTTAGAAAAGGAGAGAATGTCTCATAATTATTAGAGATTCAGTATAACCTTATCTTAAAAAGGACTCTGACCTCATCCTCATCCATAATCTTAAAAAATTAGGGTTATTGAACGTTGGTGACGATACTACTGTTTTCCTGAAGGTGAATATTTAGATGAAGGGATTCATACTTGCAGAGCTATGACCAGAGCTTTGGCCCCCAGAGGTCCCACACCATAGTGGTTCAGGTTCAGATTGCCTTCGCTCAAGTTGCGAAGGAAGGAGGAAATGGGAGCGACCCCTGTTTGCTGACAGGCCTGCTGGTACACCTCTGCATGGGACAAACTCCGCCTCTGATTGGTGGCATCTGAAATGAAGTGGGACAAACAAGAAAAGAAGGAAGAGGTGAGGATTGAAGACTATGCATTCGTTTATTACTGAACTGTTGTGGTCGCTCTAACCTACCGTCTGTTTCCAGATCAGTGTCCCACTCATCACCTCCATCGTCCTCTTGGCCTCGAGGTGGCTGTTCCTCCTTCTCCATCTGATCCAGGCTTCCTGTCGTAAGGACTGCCTGATCAGATGACTGATGCTGCTCCTCTTCATTGAACTGGAGATCCACATGGTCCTCCTCACACTGATCCATCACCTGTATCTGCAGACACCTGCACACACCCCTGAGGAACAGACAGCTCAGGTAGGTTTTCTGTCGCACTAACAAAATAGTATGGAGATGCAAAGTAACTTACTACCTAAGTAAATTGAGTTACTAGTTACTTTACAGATTCAGATTAATGAGACAAAATCTGATCAACAAACAAATTATGATGTATTAATATATATTAAGGTAAATTTTATTGATCAGTGGGAGAAATCCACTAGTTTCAACATTCGTGTGTAATTACTTCATCACTAATTAGAATACAATAGTAGTTATGCAGTATAATAAGTACTGCTTAATCAGTATTTAAACTTTTGGTACTTTGATTGATGCCAGTACTTTTACACTTTTACTGTGAACATTGAAATGCATGATATTTATTTGTATTTCTACACTGTGGTGTTGTTTTTAGCGTTTATTATGACTTTTACTTAGCATTTAGCATTAGCATATTTTTCATGGAGCTGCTAACGGTTAAAGCAGAGCAACGTTTTTAAATTGGGCCAAAATAAAACTAATTTGCATCGATACAATGAACAAATCTTCATTTTTTTGTCAACATGATCTGTAAAATCTTGTTTAATGTTCAGAGAAGATAAAACTTAATCCTACCTGAGCAGCTTGTGGCACTGTCTAAGTGCAAAGGTTTAAAAAAAAAAAATTAACGTTAAACAACAGGAAACTAATGTTGTTTTTTTTAATTCTGGAAGTAAAATCCGGTTGATGGAGGTCGATAAAAAATTATGAAAAGACAAATAAAGAAAATACAATATACGAAAAAACTATTCATGAGTGTTTGTCTTTACAGCAGCTGATCACGTATCGATTATTGTCTGGTTAATGTTGTGTCTCGTGCAAATCATGCAGTTCACAAAAACATCCACTAGATGGCGGTGTTGACCGCAGTCTGAGTTTATGATTTACTGTACAACATAGAAGCTGCAAGTCAGGACGTTTCATTGTTTTAAAGTGTTATTGTAACTTTACTGCAAACTGTCAGGTGTTCTTAATATTTGGTCCAACCCCTGTTGGACACAAAGAGCATCATTGCAGAAGTCTGAGAGATGTATTAATCGTGTTCTAATATTAACTCAATGTATTGATAAGGACATTCAACATTGGAGATCCCATTATCATTGAAATCTGTTAAGAGTGCTTTTTAAAATATTTCTTTAAGCACAATTCATATCAGTGGTGACCTTCACCTGTTGCCCAAAATAAAATATCAGTCAATGTAGTGAAGGTTCTGTTGTTCCTCCTTCAGCAGTACAATACAAATGATTATACATGTAACAAAAACTAAAATCAGTGCTGTAAAGCACTTATGTAGAATTAAATATTAAATTCATTCAGTTGTTACTTAAACAATTAGGGAAAGGTCTAATTAAAAAGTAAAAATTGCAAGATGAATTAAAACACAGTCAGCAGATGGGAGATATTCCTCCTGCTGAACAAAAGGAGCTGCAGTAGTCAAACTTGAAAGACCTTCTCTAAGTTTTGCAGATGAAAATAAAGCCTTGATTTTGGTAATGTGCAAACAGGTTCCCAAGACATGCTTGCACAACTATTGTCAGTTCTGGTGTCATGATTGTGAGGAAGAGACACAAGGATTAATTTCACTGAACATGATATTGCACATCTGCAGGAGTAAAACACAAGTCATGCACGTACTTCTAGTTAGAAAATAAAATTTAATCTATTCAGGGTACCAGAGTCATACATAGCAGATACAGGTCCAGAATAGACGTTGAAATACTGCTCAGCTGAAAAGATTTCTGCTTGTTTTCACAGCTGTTTGACAGCGCAACATGACAGACACAGACTGGAAAGATTGAAAAGACAAATCACATCAAGTGATTAACAAGCATTTCATATATGTTTATGTATACAAAGCAGTATAAAACAAGTACAATAATGGACAGACAATAAGTCCAAAAAACAAGGGTGTAAACATTTGTGTATATGTGCTTTTCATGACGCCAGCGTCACCACAAATCGGATCAACCGGTAACTGCCATCGTCAAGGCAGGTTATAGAAATCAACGTTAAAAAAAACAAAAAAAAACCTCTACTCCGTCTGGTGTACTTGTATTGAGTATTGTATACTAAAAACTCTACACCTGTATATTTCGGCTAGAATACAAAGGAAAACTGCAGAACATCAAGCCTTTGTGGGCCTCTGCATCGAAACAATGCCACACAATCTACTCAGGGCTTTTGTAACAGAGCACCATATTGATATTAGTGTGTTTCCTCAGCGTTGTTTCCAGTCGTACTCTACGGTTTCCATTGGTCCCTTTATGTAGAGATGGTTGAAGTAACAACTAGGCACAGTGGGTGTCAACAACAACACTTAATGCAGAGATGAAACTGGGTTATTTCCAGTCTTCCAATGGACAGAGCCAGCTCATGTAGCAGTACTAAGGAAGCCGTACAACCTCAGGTCTTTGGGCAGAGTCTCCAAAAGTCTTCAGCTTGGAGCTCAAGTGCTTGATTAGAAATGTATTGCCAGTTATGTTTTCATTTAAATGGCGATGGTGATGCTAGTCTGGGCTTCTGGGACTCCGCGTCCCCGGTTTCCTGGTTTCACTTGGCGTCATTGGACAGCTGCTCCAGCAGGGGGTTGGCCTCGCTCTCTGGTGTTTTGACGCTGTCTGTCCTCACGATGCAGGTGGGCCGGTGCAGGTTGAGCATCACCATGAGCTGCTGCCTTTCCAGACGGAGCTCCTCGATCTGGGCCTTCAGCTCCGAGTTCACCATCTCCAGACGCTCCGATTCCTGGACACAGATGTTGAATTATTAGATACTACAGAATATTACTAAATTGTTCAGAGCACTTAAGAGTTGCTTGTATTAGCCTGGTCACGTTAGCACGGACTTGGTGCGAATAGCTTAAATGTGAACCAGCTGTTCAGGTTAACTGAAGTCAGGTTATTCTTGGCTACCACCCTGAGCTGCTCTGCTTCTGCTCATCAGTGCTGTGTCATGAACTCACCCTTTGAAGGAAGTCAGTCCGTTCCTTCTTTTTGTTTCGGCATCGCGCTGCTGCTACCTTGTTTTTCTCTCGTCTCCGTTTCCTCCTTTCCTCGTCTTCATCCATCTGCAATCACAATGTTGTGTTAATATGAGGAACATGTATGACTGTATTTTATAAGGAAAAAAAAAATCTGATAATGACTTTCCAAAAGACATACACCTACAACCAATACTAGTGATCACCTTGATGGACAAAACTGTAATTCTTATTGTAAGCACTAGAGGGGGCCAAAAAAATTCCACTTGAGTGAATCAGCTTATCATGCCCCCATCATTTCAGTCTACTTATTAACATGAAAATAATTTCATTGTTTACTATTTACTGTATTAAAAAAAGGAACAGGCACCAGAATATAAAATCACTTCAAGTCATTATAAACTATGAATATGAATCAGAAGGACTTACATATGATACTGAAATTTAGCTTTGGGTTCTTTACTGACAAACAGCTGATGATAAATCCTTCTTTGATAGAGGGTTTTGAAACACCCTCTCCTTCTTGTTTCTACCCTCTGACTTGATGTTCATCTTTCACACACCCAACTTCTGCACTATTTCCTCTTTTCTCCTCTGCTCTCTCTCTGTCTGCCCACCTCTGTCTTGATGGCAAGCGGCCTCTTCCCCAGCCGCCCCAGGAAATGTAGCGGGGAGAGCATGGTGCCCAGCTGACGGAAGTCGGCCAGCTTGAGTTGATCAGTGAGCGTGGTGGCCGAGATGCCCGCCAGCGGGCCCAAGCTGGGCAGGGAGCCCGCCGCCAGCGAAGGGTCAGGTATCTGTCCCGGCATCATGTCCGACACGGCCACCACCGTCGCTATGGGGAGAGAGAAAAGAGGAAGAGAGGGAATGATTAGAACAGTCAAGTCTAACAGTGAAAACTCAGTGCTACTTTTTTAGTACATACAGTGGAAAGCAAATGGGCACAGCCTAAATCAAATCTTTCTACTCTGCTGTTTACATGTTGAAATCAAGTGCATGACCTAAAACAACCAGAAGTCAATTGGAAATTTATAAAGACTTTGACTGTTGGTATTTGTACTGAAAAGCATGTCACAGTTTGTGCTCTGTTGCATCTGCCTTATGTGCTGACATTAAAGGTTATCATTCTGTACAGATCAGGGGGATTTTGTAATTTAGTGTATTTTTGTATAAATGTACTTTCTGTTCTTGAGTTCTTGAACATGAGCCATACATTCATACCCTTCTTCCATTATCACATTGTTGCCATCTGACAGTATGTTTGATCTTTATCATGATCTTATAGTATCCACAGAAAGATTAATTGACTGTCTTCTGTCCTTGTCATCAAACATCTTTCTAAATACGGGTTGCTGTTTCCAAGAATGCATTCAAACGTTGACAGCTTTGACAGCTGTGTTATCTTCTTAGTCAGCGGCCGGTGAAAAAACAAACTTCACACTGTCAGCAGCTAAACACTCATCTGTGTAGTTTCACATGCAAAGGGAAGTCATGAAACGCTCTGGTATGATCACAAACACTGACGGCTATCTTCTGCACTTGTGCTTCTCATAATTTACTGCGGTTTTCGTCTCGAATGTTCATTTGGTTTTCCTAAAGAGGATTCAAAGGATATCAAAAGCGTTCACGTCAAAACAGAGCGGGCAACACTCGTGCGTTCCACTGCCACCTTCTTTCAACAATTTGGGGTAGTTTGGAGGGGTTGACCACAGCACTTTTTAATGTAATCAGGGAGGAATGAGGGACTGAGAGGAGAAAAAGGAGAACTTGTGCAGGCCTAGAGGAAGTGGCTGGAGAATTAAGACGTCTCTCTAATTACTGTAAGACCAAGAGTTGGAAAACTTCTGATGGCCAAATAAAAAACAAATGTTACAGATGGGAACAGTGAAACATGAGCCGAGTGTACCCTGCCCATCCCTGCAATCTCTGAGGAGGCAAAGTGAGACCAGTGAATTTTACATAAGTCTGACAAGAACCTGTTTCTCTTATGGTTCTGTATTTACAAGGAAAAATAAATCCTTGAAATACAAAATGTCATGTCAAGACGGGTGATAGAGGCGAACATTCAGCTGCCATTTTGTATTGTCTGCTGATGAAATGTTACACTGAATAGAAACAGAATCATTGCATGGATCAAGTTTTGTTGCCGACAAAACCCCTGCAGGACTGATACAACTCAACATCTGATACTTCAGTAACTTTGGCACACTGACAAAATCGCGGCCAGAATTAAACCCAGGAGTTTTAAAAAGATTGATGATACCAGTGTGACTTCAACACGAACAGCTTAATTCGCGTTTGCCTTCTGAGCGTTCGGCCGAAGCTGAAGCTCTACAGGTTGGGCACAGACCGAACAAAGCCCCTCTCATATGGAACCAACAAAGACGTGTATTGTGAGGTGCTGCGGACACAGCTGACTCTGCTGGTGGGTGACTAGCTGACAGGCTGACTGCATTGTAAGTTAAACCAAGTTTTTCTTTCTTTGCTACTTTTTTTTTTTTTTTTTTTTGCAGAGCTGAAAGACTCGCTCTATTACAAAAGCCATAGAGGAGGTAATGAAAAAAAACAAAGTTATGTAACTCTATTCTAATGCACTCCACCCTGCTTATGGGCTGGTCTTAAAGTGTTTTTACAGTTGGACTGGAGTTTACTGTCGAGCATGGTGGAAGCAAAATCAGCTCACGTTTTAGCGAGAGGTCATCAATTCTGAAGCGCAATAGAGCTGCTTGTCTGCTAAATGAATTAGACTCAGATATATCTGTCATGAAATGCTTCAAATGTAGTTTTTCATCTTCTATTTCATAAGAGATTACTGCATGTAGCATCTAAAATTCCTGTATTAATGACCTCAAACATTAAGTATTACAGTGCATCGAGTGTCAGTCTTTGAGCTAATCTTCCTGCTACTTCTGACCTGTTCTTTACCACCTTCAGTCTGCATGATTTATTCGCTCCAAGGACAAGTTGGTGTGTGGAGCCAGTGTCCAATGAGGCATTTTATTATTTAAATCCCGACTGCTCCCTCCCTTCCTCCCCCCTTCTCTCCCACTGTATGTATACTCCCATTTACACTGCGCTTGGCAGCAGCCTGTTGTTTTTGCTGGAGAGGAAAAGAACAAGACAGCCCTGGTAAAAATCTCTCTCAGACAAAATTCCCTCTCTCTCCAACTCTCAGGAGAGGCGGAGGGATGGAAGGTGCCAAGGCCTTCTCTTTCTGCAGAGAGGCTGTCTAAGAACAAGGCAGACCATATGGCAGCTAAGCCAGGGGTGAATGGGAGAGAGAGAGAGAGAGAGCGCTTTAAAAATAGACAGACAATAGTACAAATTGTTGGGCTGAAGTGACTGAACCGCTGTGTTTACTATAAAGTCTTTGATAGGGCAGTAACCTCTGTAAGCTTACAAAAAACAACACATTTAAGATGATTTAATAACGTTGACTGTTAGACTATTAGACTCCATTTTTCACATCAAATCTGAAATGTCTCCCAGCAACTGCACATCTGTATGTTTAACTAAATCCATACAGAAGTCAGGAAAGCATGAGCAGAAATCCCCCAACATGTGACTAAACAGTACGCCATGTTTTTTGTTACATTGCTCATTGCCGACCAGTAACTGTGCTGGAATTCAAAAGATTCAATCCAAACTAACCCCTGGGCTGAGAGAACAGCCACAGGAACTGAAGCGCCCATTAGGAATGACTGAGCAAATCGCTTTCAGAGCCAAAATGGAGTCCAATATCCAAGTTGGCCAGACACTCAGGACTAGTGTACAGACTCAGATTAGGCACCGTTCTGGACACACTCGATTTTTCAGTTGAAATTGACTCTAAAAAAAATAAGTCAATTCAGGAATAATCATATTTTATGTCTATTAGACTGGCGCACATAAAGCACATTGTAATGTAACCCCGCTCAGTCAGCATATTGCAAGGAAAGCACCCATTCCTCGCTACGGCTTGTTGAAGCATGCAGCTGAGGCCGGATCTCGCCACACACATGCAGAAATACACTTTAAGCACATAAACACACACGTAAACCTCATATTTGTCTGCATGACATCAGAGCACACACATCTGAAACCTGCAGTCATAGTTTTGCCAGTGGCCTCCAAAACAAAGGTGAATTGATGTCTGACGTGAGATGCCTATCAATTATGAGACATAAAAGCGACTTACACGCCATTCCAGACAATTTATTGTAAGGTTGTAAACTCAAGCACATAGCAGACCTTTGACGTGGCTCGCTTTTGCGTTAAACATGACTTTTAAGTTGAGTAGAAAGTCTGTTTTGTTTAATCTGTTCCTCCTCTTTCAACCTGCCACACAAGTGCCTTGAATTCCCCTTTGCAAACTTGATGCCCCGTCAAGCCTCGAGACATGAAACCCCAAAGAAGTCTCATCTGTACAACACAGGGAAAGTTTGCTGATGCATGCCTCACGGTGCATAATTACACCCAAAAGCATGAGTCAAAGTGATTTTACATTTTTCAAAAGAGGGGTATTTTTCTCTCCTTTTTCCTGTCAGCGGCGGCCTGCAGCCGAGGATTAGTGGTCAGCGTTTGATGATGATGCAACGCTGTTACTGTGCTTTTGCAGTCGAGCAGAAAAGCCAGTGCCACAGCTTTTAGGCCCACACTAGCCTCAAACAAAGACACCTACACAGCCCAGCGCCGCTGCCTCTCAGGGCGAACTGAGAGGAGACGAGCTGAAGCCAAGGGCGGGGAGCGGAAATGTCATGTATTAGTTATGAAATATAAGACGGTACCCAAGGCAGGTTGTGGCTTTGGTCCAAAACTAATCAAAATGCATTTGAGCTGTAGATAGCTGGTGGTGTGAGTGAAGAGTGTGCCGAGGGTGCCTATATGTGAACGTGTCCTAGAGATATTTACAATCCACTGCTTTCTTTGCTCACATACTCTATCTGTCTTCAGCTCGACCAAATGTGTCCATTTCCTGAGTCATTCCTGAGAGCAATTAGCAGAGCTGAGGAATTCAGCCCCTTACCAATAGCCAGCAGCACGACTGGAGGCCCTATTATCCTCATCCCCTATAGAGATGGCGAAGGAGAGGGGTTGGGGGCGTTAGAGGGGCTTTTCAAAGGCGACTCATTACCTTCACATACTGTTGCTTTTTAAAAAGGAGCCCACTAACAGCTAACCTCTACCAGCGCAGTAATTTTGGTGACTGAAAGCAGGAGTCAAAAGTATTTGCTTGCCAATTTGCCCGAGACACAAAGTCAGATTTCTGTGCTGCCAGGCGACTCAACTTTAAATCACTGGCATTACGGGAAAAGACATGCGCACTTTCCAAGATGCTGTTTGACCACTTTTTGTCAGCGCACTTTATTAAAGTCTAATTTTGGCCTAATAACACATTGCACGGCCCACACACCAGCATCTTGCAAAACCTTTGCAAACAGCTTCCACAGCTCTAACGCCACACGAGCGCTGAAAATGAACAGTGCAAAGGCCCGGGCCAAGGCACGCTCTCTCCATCTCTGGCCAAGGTCTCAGCGATCATCATTACCGTCTGCACTCAGTCAGGCTGTGTGTTGAGTTACAGCCTTTCGCAATCCTCTGAGGAAACCAGGGAATTTGGCACCAACTTTCCTCTAGGACAGGACAGTCCAAATATACAGTATCAACATTCCTCTAACCCCTCATTATATTTTCATTGGAGGGACAAGACACAAGCAGGAGGAGGGAAGAAACACCGTGATAATGGCTGTTGTTCTGATCACTCTGCGGTCATCTCCGGCCATTAAACTCAAGGGAGATAGTGTGTGGGAGTGGGAGCGATTATCACAACAGAAAATATGATCTCTTTTCATTTCAGCTTTCATTTCTCGTTTGGGCCAAAACAGCTGCCACAGATAGAAGGAACCTTTCAAAATTCCTCTTGCAAGGAGGACGAAACCTTCCCAAAGCAATTCAAACGCAATTATGAACATTTGACCTCGCAACATTGTCGATGATGATGAGACCCTCGGCTGTAGCAGTAATAAGCGAACTTAATTTCCCCTCACAATTACAGTTTGGATATTTCAGCAGTGAGTAAGCCGGAGAACAGTGCATGCAGAGGTTATCTTTTGTTCACAGTGAAATTACGCAAGAGAGCAGGAAGTTTAACTACTGCATTTTATTGGAATTTTTTTTCAGGCAAATCGAAACACAAAGCACCTGCAGATATGCACAAAACATGAGCCCTGTAGCCCTGCCTTCATTCAAACATTACGATGTGATCATTGGCTGGATTCCTGCTTGGCCTGCTTCATGCCATTCAAACAGTCACACATCTATATTCTGCATCTGGGTGGTCCTGCTTGAATTATTATAATGTTACTATTTTTTTTCTCCCCATTGTAAGTCAGGATTAGACTTTGCATGGCACTGAGCTACGGCTTGGCTCAGACATGGATTAAATGAATCAAAATACAAAATGCAGACAAAAGCCATTTCAGATGTATGGTGTTCATGTCTATGACAAATCCAAGGCAAGTTACGTGCAATCGCTGACAATAAGATATTGGCCAACCAAGTCCAGAGAATCAGATTTAATTCCGTCTGCTGAAGCAATCACCATTATTGTGTAACGTGTGGTTGTCACTTCAATGCTGTTTCATACTTTGTCCTCTGATATTTCCTCATCTGCCCCACGTCAGGCAGACGCTTGCTCAGATTAAACAAGCCCCAGCTTCTGCACTGTACTATGTGTTCAATCCTTTTGTTGCTCTCTCAAAGGCTGTGGGCTAAAGGTCAATGGTTAGGTCGACATTTAGTAACAAGTCTGTTTTTGTGCAAATAGAGAAAAATGGCTTCCAGTCCAGAAGAAATTCAGGAAATCTGGAAATCATAACTACGTAAAGGCCTTTTTAAAAAGAGCTTTTACTGTGCTCTTTTCTAAAAAAAAAAAAAAAAAAAAAAAAAAAACTGGCTTTAATGTCTCTTCTCTCAGTTACACCTTTGGACATTTGGGTGTTTGCCTCCACAGAGTACGTCTAGTCTGTCCTGACACACTGTTTTTACAAACCATGTGGAAAGGCTTATGGGGACTACAATGTGATACTGATAATGTGATATGTACAGCAGTGAATAGCTGCTCCCCCAGCATTAGTATTAGTATCATTGAGCCTAGCTGTTGCATAGTTGGCTCGCTCGCCTGCAATGCGTCTGCTGTCTATTCAGTGTACTGGGGTGCAGCTTGGCAATTCCAGCTCTCCAGAGACGCACTGGAAGGCATTTCTACTTAAAATAAACCCTGTGCGCCCACGTCCAGCCTCTCAGCCCTGTCGGCCCTGCACTGCTTGTCGGCTCGCCAGCCTTTCCCCATTAATCCACTGCAGCGTTCCATTTATGCAGAAACCATCCTACGGATGTGCCCGGGCAGGCGCTGGGGCATTTAAACCCTCCGCAACACACGCTCTATCACTTAGACACACGCAAACACAGATAAAGACACAAAGGAAAGACATATATAAAGAGCGCATAAATAGTTTCCCCTGGATGGCATGTGCTGTAGCTACACCAGCTGAATAACATGCACTCAATATATAGGAAAACAATGAACCTGTGAACTTGCAAGTCACAAACCCACACACATGCACACGATCCACCCCGATCCATCATAGTTCCCATTCCATGATCGGCCTTTAACCTTCAGGCCAATGGGGGCAGATAACTAAAGCTACCTCTGGACTAGATAGAGTTACTGTTACACAGTAAAGTGTAAATCTTTTTAAACCCTGATGTGGACAGGAGGAGGATATTTACTAGCTCATCACAACAGCACAAGGAAAACAAAGAATTGCTGTGGTGATGAAGGGGAAGAGTAAGGAAGTAGCACTCTGGTTATCCAATAGTATGCAAATTCTCATGTGAGGCCTGCACACACACACACACAAAGACTTTTCCTCATCCAGTGTAGAAAGAGTACAGTTAAACATACAGAGCATGTGCAAGATGATGGGCCAAAGCAAAGATTAGAAATATGAGCCAATCTGCACACACAGTCTTGGCTGCACTCACATGCTGCCAAATACACTTCACACTTCATTTACATCACTTATGTTTCAAGGTGAAGTAGCTTTGCCAAGAAGAGTTTTATTAGTGCAGCAGAAGGTGATACTCAAGAGACAGAGAGCATCTCTGATTAATTCGATCTAAGAGTGTTTTTAAATGCATAGTACTTACTCAGAGGAAACCTGTCAGTCGTCTTCTGTCAATGATGCAACTGTGTTTGGACGCTGTGGAAGAGTAATAGGATATTTATTACTATTCAAAGTAGGAGCATTGTTATGAGAGTTTAAACGATTGTTGACTCCAGAAAATTACTTTTGAAAATTGATTGTTCAAGTGAGTTGAAGTGAACATTATCTGGTTCCTGTTTCTCACATGTGACCTTTTTTTGCGGTGTTATGTCATTGTAAATTGAACATACTTGAGCTTGATCTGCCAAAACAAACTATTTAACGAATCACCTTGGGCTCTGGAAAATTGTGTCAGGCAGTTTATACATAACTTGATAGCATTTGCTCTATCTATACTAAGAGAGAAAGCTTATCTATCTTGCAGCTGCATGCAAAGTGTGTGACTTTCATAGTAGTAGTAGTGAAACTAGATAAAGAGTTGGAACTTGACAAGATAGCCGATTTTTGTGTTACAACTGTGTAAATACATGGCATGACTATATAGGAGCATTAAAGTTTAAATCACATGTTTCTGCGATGTGATTTGAAAAAACCTGGCAGACTCAGTGTAGTTTGGTGCAGCGGACTAGCTTAGCTTGCAGTTACTGTGAAACCCCCCAGCGTGCGGCGTGTATAGCGTTACATAACTGTCTTCACCAGGCTAACCGACACTTCTCCTGTTTAGCAACACTGAAATTAAGACTCCCCAGATGAAAGTAATATTCAGCCGGACACAAACTGGAGTGTAATTTATCTATCAGATCCGTAAATAAAGAGCTGTAAAGCGACAGTTGCTACAACAGTTGAAACAACAACCAACTTTAACATTGAAGCAGCAACAAATTGAATCCGGCGCTAAGAGAAAACTTAAAAACTATTAAAACCTCTCACTTTTTTATTTTTACAGCAAATACGTCAAAAACACATTCTCACACGCTAAATAACACAAAACACACATTACATACACAATTCAAAGTGTCTACAACGTGGTGAGAAAAGTGTACAAAAATATGCTAATATGTCAAACATTTAGCTAACAACTAGCTTAAAAAAGGTAGCAGTAAACAACAACAACGCGGCTCGACGGCTCGGACTCGAACTCACCTGCTGTGCGTCCAAAAAATCCGCAGTAATAATGGGACGATGAGGGAGTGAAGATGTAGGTTTTGGGACTAGCTGGAGTCGTTGCATCAGCCCGTTTAAGTACCGATCTGGTCTATGAGCTCCGGAATGCGGAACTGCTGCCCAACACGTAAGCATGGATCAAAATAATGTGAGAGGAGGTTTGTTTGCTCCACCCATAGTAACCGAGAAAAAACATACACAGACTGGAGGAGAGGAAAGTTTCAGCTGAGAGGACAGATAGACGAGAGTAAAACACACGCCTCGGGCTATAAACAAGTCAATAAATAAAGTTATGGCTGTAAACACACATAGTCTCTGTATTAGCTGCAGGTGTTTTATTATATGACAAAAGGTGGAGGAGGGAGGGGAGAAAATTGCCACCAGTGAAATACAAAAATAAATCAGTCCAATTGGCAACTTATTTATAGCCTCTCATACATTATAATGGTGCTCAAAGCCGAGCCCATAATAAAAGTGTTAAAGTCAGTAGGTGTAAGAAATGTGAACACATTTGGAGGACTTAGTGTGAAGCTGCTCCCAATCTGTTTGCTTTCTGGCCCCTTAAACAAATACATGTCTGCTTGTGATCCCTACTCACAAGTTATGACCTCAGTGTGGACTCAGTGATTTGTGCTTCATTTGAAGGATTTTTAGAGGTCAGAAGATAAATAGACTTTATTTGTCCAAAAATGTTGAAGCACCTATTATATGAAGTGGTACAACAAATATCACATTAAATAACTTCACATAAAACACCACACAGTGCAATTTTCCGGTAATTTAGTAGTACATTAAAAAATAAATCACTGACTCAGAGTTGTGCAAGATTTGTCCAAAGTGTTGTGCAAAGAACATAAGGTGACCAAATGCAGTGCAAACAGATCAGAAACTACACGTAAACTACCACATTGTGAGTCCTGAGTGTTTTCTGTCAGACTGAGCTGCAGAGTTGCACAAAGAGTTGTAAAGAAAGAAGAAAAAAAATAGAAAAGTCACAAAAATAAATATAATTTTGAGCAACATAAATATCCATTCTTCTTTCTTATATACCCTTTAATCATCTTGCGACCCCTCAGATTTATCTTGTGATCTCTTTCAGGGTCCCGGCCCCGATGTTGGGAACCTCTGGTGTGGAGGATTCACACTGGGACACTTTCCCCCGCAGCACGTGTTGTTATTTGTTGTCTTTATTAGAGTTGGATTACATTTAAATCCCTCAGAACAGACTGCTTGCGATTATTGAAGCAAGCGGAAGGATGTGGCTTAGTGCCTGATTACTTTCAGAAGATGTTAAATTACTGTGAAGCCCAAAAATAAGTAAAGTAGATGGAATCGAGTTTGTCAACAGCCCACGACTGTCCCCGTCAGCAAATGACTATTTCAAGTACTGACATAAAACTTAAGAGACCAAAATAGAGTAATTTAACATCCAGTGTGTCGTTCCAAAGCAAACATTTAGGGTGTAAATGTTTAAGTGATGGTATTTTATGTTCTTATTTTCCATTAGAGAGACAAGTCATCACTTCCTGTTTAATAGGCGACTTATCTTTTGACTGGTAAGACAGATTGTTACTTTGATTATTCTTGAAAAAGTAAAAATGAAAGTAAAGAAGTGACTTTAATTTGACAAGTCATTTTCACGGCTTTTATTTCCCCATGTTATTCATCCTGTACCCCAAAGTCATCTGGCCCTCAAATTTGCATTCACATTTATTCCCTGTGTGGCTGTTACACATGTCTGTAAAACTGAATGAGACACCCGCAGTTGCTTTTCTCAGACAAACTCACAGAGAGCTAAAACCTTATTATTTCAGGTGGCAGAGGAAGTTTGATGCCTGAGTAATGCAGTAAATCTTGCAGGGTATTTGCACATGTAGCTTTAGCTGCTGTGAAATCCCGTTTTATTTCCTCTAAGCTCTCCTTAATAAAGATGTGACTTGGTTCATAACGCTTAATAGCTAAAACACACATGCACAAAATCATGTCTTAAGTATTTCTGATGGAGGTTCCAGAAAGTTCCAGAAAAACCAAATCTGAATGCCTCCTCCTGCTGCTTCCATCTAGTGTGGACGGTTGTAACTACATCCCACTGGACGACTCCTGTGAATCTGAAATGTGTCCTTTAAAGCACATTATGGAGACATGAAATTATACTCTCAAAGGACAGAAAACAATCCCTGCAGAATAATAGCTCTTTTATTTGTATTTCAGTGTTTCAGGTTGTGCATGACTAGAATCCATCGTTTTAATGTATCCATATAAATGATGGCAAAATCTTTACAAACAAAGGATTATTTTACAAATATCAGTGCAAATGGTTACAAATGCACTGCTAGATAATATCTTAATAAGAATAGATTTGGGGGTCATTTTCCACAAATTGCAATAAATGTGAGTTTTAGTATCATTTTAATCAAGTACGGCTTGATGAAGAATTACCCGTTCCCTTCTGCACTTTTTGTAACGTCTTTTTTTTTTTTTATCATTACCATTATCTGAGGCTCAGTTGGGTTCTACACAATGCCATCTCAACTGTTCCACCTAGAACAAGCAGCTGAGTTATTAGAGGCTCACCAAAATACCCCACTCTGTTCCTTTTTTTAGATTCTAATTTAGCTCTGCTGTGATTTATGTCTCGCATCTGAGGGGAGACTGAAGGGGGGGGTTGTGCGTCACAGTCGCTCTTAACATAGATGACAAATTTTAGGGGATGCATTTGTGTTAATAAAGCAGAACTGAACCAACAAGCAGACAGATTTCATAAAACAGGAGGGTCCAGGACTTTTGTGGTTGAGACACTTCAGAGGTTTTCCCCTCGCAGGTATCGACTCTTCAGCTAAGTTCCTCTGTGGAAGGCAGCCAGCGATGTCACTCAGTACATGAACACACATGGTGCAGGCCCATTTGGCACTTTAAGCCTTTAAGAGGGCACCGTCCCTGCCAAGAACAATAAGCCTTGTAATGACCCTCTGAAATAATATACCAGTCTGAAATGGCAGAGCAGGTATGCAAAGCACGTTAATTTGTCTGACAAAAAGTTAACAAAAAGTTCTTTTTAAGTTGAGCTGGCAACACTGACTCAGGATGTGATAATGGCAACGTGTTTGAAAGTTCAGAATCACATCTCAACATCAGTATCTTTGTTTTTGTCTGTTCCAATCTTCCAGAAAGTCTGTGCATTCAAACATGATCTTGGGTGCACTTTCCAACAGCTGCCCAAGTGATGAATGGAGAAGGAGTGCAGTTTGTGGTTTTGCAGCTTTGCCAAACTTCATGCAGAGTTCATGCTGTGTGGGCGTCAGAAGGTAAGAAAACAACTAAACGACTTTTTGCACAACTGAGCTGTATGTTTTTCTGTCACTTTATTTATTCCTTCTTAGACAGACGTTTACGTAATAACATTTGATGCTCAAATACCAGTAACATACTTTATGGTGACTAATGATGACATGCTGGCAGGTTGTTAAACAATAGTTCTCATTTTCTTCAAAGGATCGAAATGATTAAAATCTGCAGATTAGGTTAAAGTGTTTTGTCGTAATATTATCCAACAGCACATCTTTGGGAAATACCCCGCAAACCAGACACCTCCAGACATAATCCTGACTCATCATCCACCACACTATAGACAAACTTTATTTTTACCTCCGCTCCATTTAATTTCCTTCCTTCCTTCCTTTTTTCTCTTTCAAAATAATCTCAGACAGTTGTAGATCACGTCAAAACATGTCTAGTAATGTGTACAGATGTGCCGTTTTCAGTAGCATTACTCTACGACAGATGTCCTATATTCTGGGAGTCAGATGTGGAAACAGTGTATTACTACAGAATGATAATTCCCTTCTTCTGACATTCTTCTGCATTAGGAGTGAATGGAAACTAAGATCTTGTCACATCTTAATCGGCGTATTCATAAAGATATTGTGCATGACGAATACAATCAAGGCCTCAACTGAAATATAAATATTTTCACAATAAAACATCCTCCTTTCCAGTCATATACATGAACATGACACACGGCAGCACACTACTATACTGTGTATCCAACACAAACATATACACACACAGATATGCCACATGCCCTTCTTCATGGATTGCATTGACTCCCATCAACTCCATTCACAGAACTCCTTTCAAAGTCAAGTACACCAATTGCGTGCTGGCGCTGATTTTAAACCTTTTTCTTCTCCCTCTCACAACCACAGGCTGTCGGCTATCATCATGCCAGCACTCCCCCCCACTGATCTTGTTTCCATTTGAGCAAAAGCTCCCAGTGTTATTAGTGCTGTGAGACATGGATTTAGCATTTGATGTTCTTCCATGGTATCATGTAGTATCCAAGTCTATAAAAAGAGCATTCTTTGGTTCAAAGAAATGAAATAAAATGAAATAAAATAGTTTTATACACATCAATGTTAAATTAATAGCACAGTAGTCATGAAATAAAACAGGTGAGTCATTTCAGAAGAAATCAGCACAGGAAGCTTTTTCCTTCTATTGTAAGACTGACAATCTCCAGTTAGAAGCTTACAGTGTTGCTTGAGTTCATGTAGACATCCAGACCATCTTTGGCACTGTAACAAAGTTGCCCTCGCCTAGTGTTGCTCATGTCAGGTGACCAAGTCCTCCCAAACACGTATGACATTGATTTATCCTGGTAAATATAGCACTTCCCTGGGAATATCACAGCAAGCAGGAAACAGAGTGGTCAGGAGGTGTATGAGGATGAGATAACAGAGGTGGAAACAGTGAGCGCACAACAAATAATAGGCAGATAAAGATCTGCAACCAGGCTACGTGAGACATGTTACAGAGTGCTGGTGTTGCTGGGAGTAATCTCATCTTGAAGCATTACAACAGCAAACAAGGGGCTGCCCTTTAAACTTCACCATGTCTTGTATTTCATTATTTAGTCAGGTCAATGTATAATTCATATTAGAAAGATAAATGCACATAAACAACAACATAGGCTACATTTACACTGAATGCAAGGATGCAAAAGAAAGACTAACAAAACACAAGCATTAACAAATGAAACAACTAACGATCTTACAGTTGTGCAGTCAATCGTTAGTGTGTGAGTGTAGATATTAGTCATCATTTTATTATTAATAAGTAAGCTCTGACAGGTTAGTTCCTCATTTCAAAAGTAGCTCAAATCTGACTAAAAGCAAGCTCCACTTAGCAAGGAAAATCTAACTAATAGTGCATTTTCATGAAAGATGTGCTGACATGTCGCAGTAGGAAAATAATCAAATGAATGATGGCTAAATTCCATTCAGCTGCTTCAGTTTCAGGGACCTGGTGTTGTACGTGCTGGCTAACTGTCACACTGTCATGGCTTGAATGCAGCAGAGCCATCATTAATGTTGTTAGTAACACTAGTGCTTCTCCTTCTAGGACCATACTACTACACCCACGCGATCCTCAAAAGAGCTTTCATCTGCCAACATGAATGAAAACTGTGTGGTTGCGACATGGGTGTGTAAGGCGTTTAAGTGCAATGTTGAAGTATTTGTACTTTACTTGAGGATTTATAAGATATGCTTCTTCTCCACTACAGTTCAAAGGGAAATATTGTATTTTTTTTCACTAATTTAATTGTACAACTATAGTTACTAGTTACTTTGCAAGTTAAGCTTTTACATGCAAATATACGCAGTATATAATTCATATTTTAAATACAATTTAAATTAACTAAAATAGCTTCAAGCTTCAAAATTTAATAGCAGCTTATGTATTGATGCTTCAGTAGTAATTATCCAACAATATAATAATAACAGAAAAACATACTTTTTGTACTATACTAAACTTTTATAAGTGCACTTTTGTTTTAAGACTTCACTTGTAATTGAGTAAAATTCTGAATGTATGATATAGATTTACATGATATCATATTAGATATTGTTACTTTTACTAAAAGATCTGAACACTTTCTTGAATTCTTCCACCACTACCTGACCCACAAACACCATTGGACTCTAGGATATCCACTGGTGGAATGTAACTAAGTACATATGCCCAAGTATGAGTACACGTATGAGCTCATGATATTTTGTTTTCATGCTGTGGACAATAATGTATTTTCGAATGCACTACATTAATCTGACAGCTATAGTTGCAGATGCATACAAAATGTGATGAGTTTATGAAACATGTTGCATTGATTGATCTGGGTTAAGCAACCTAAAGTATGATGCTAATTAGATGCAACAATTGAACACAGCTTTCCAGTCCGAATGCATCATGCATACATGTGACAGGATATATATATGCATGTAGTACTTTTACTTCAAAATTACATCATTTTTAGTCAAAGTAAGAGAAATAAATACTTCCTCTGCCATGGAGCGTGCAATATGCTCAATCCCAGGCCTAAAATAAAAACTCTTCCCCCTCAGCTCCCCTCACTCACTGGGCTTCATGTCTGGTTGTGAACATCTTGAACTATGTAATATTTTACATCTCAGAAACAGGCAGTGCAGGTGTGTGTGTGTGTCCCGCTGCTGGACACACGCAGTCTGATGGAAGAAGTGGACACAGGGTGAGTCAGTGGACACTGGAGCTGTTGACAGGTCCATCCATCATCACTCTAAAATAGCACCAGCATGCAAAAATGAGGAGAAGTTCAGCAGTTCGGTGCTGTACACTGCTCGCGCTGTAGCTCCCCCTATTGGTGAAAGGTAGGCCTGCACTTCTCACATACTTAATGCTGCATATGTTATAAAACAGGAGCTTTATTGGCATGCGTGAATGAATAAAATGTTCTCATTTGGGATGAATGTGGTCACATTAAGTGCACCTATTGTTCTGCTGGTGCTGCCTTGACTTATAATGTGCTCATTTAAGACCGAAACCAAACAGCTTGCGGTCATTAAATGTCCCGTTTGCTGTTCCGAGAAATACTTTGGCACCAATTAATTACTTACTATAGTAATTATCGTCATTCACGTGATACCCGCTTTAAAAATAGATGAAACGGTTTCGTCTGTTTACGTTCAACACTATCTCGTGCTTCGGCTTTTTCCGGTAACATCCTCCGAAATATGACTCCCGTTGCCATGGAAACAAAACAACCGCAGTTACCCAAACATGGTCAAAAGGAAGTGAAACGATACGGCCACCGCGTGTTGACGTCAGACGCAGCACGCACGGCGCTCGCTGTAGAACCGGATTCCCTCGACTGAGACAGAGCCGAGGACGAGCTGTGAATCAATAATTAACCTGCTGTTTTCTGCTGTTCCCACTCATTTTGAACACGATTCAGTCCCCGGTGGCTGCGCTTTATGTAATACTGAAACCAAAAATAGGCACAGTGACATGTTTACGGGCTGAAAATAGGTTCAAAGTTCAAACGTCACCCTCTTCTTCAATCTGTTCACTAAGTTAAAGCCATCATAGCATTTGCCATTATCTTTATTAATAAGCTGCTGGAGACTGAACAGTTGTCTTTGAAATGTAGATGTTTCTGTTTTTTGAGCCCTTCTCATCCGTATTGTGCTTAAGTTCTGAGTTAAACTCACTGTGCAATACTTCATCCAATTCAGTGTGCAATATTCTGTATTTAGTGTTTAATATTTAATATTCCATATTTAATCCAATAGGTCAAGCTCGTTGTGTATATACTGGTCATATAAGTAATATTTCATATCCATATTTGCAAGTGTAAATAAGCATCATGTTAATTTGTTGATATCTTCTTTAGCCTGTTTATTGGTTCTTCTTACTATTTAACTGCTCTATCCCCTTTGCTGCTGTGATATGTGATTTTCCCCACTGTGGGACAAAAAAAGGTTTATCTTATCTTAAATACTATTTGAGGAAACTCTCACCACAGGGTCCATTTAATAGCTGTTCTGGAGCTTTCAGTTGCATCACGTGATCATCATTGAGAGAAGAGCTGATGTTAAGAGAGAGAAGATGAGAAGTGGTCAGAAAAAAAAGTGTAAATCTCATCATGAGGCCAACATAGAATCTCCAGCTGGAGCTTTTGACCATATTTAATGACAGATTTTGTTTGCTCTATTGTTATGGAATTGTTCAAATTTCAATTTTTTTTTGTCTGAGCACTTAATGTCTTCTCATCCATGTTGATTTACAAGCTGAGGTTCAAAGTTCATTCTCAACATTGAAAAGTTGAGTTAAGAAAACGTCTCACCACTAAACTAATTTAGTAGGTGTTTTGGAGCTGTCAATCATAATACATGATCTTCCTTAGCAGATGAAGAGACAAGTTGAGCAGTGGAGACACGTTTAAGTTAAGAAGAAAAAAGTGGATTTTTAATTGGAATATTTTCAATTCCATGACAACTGATCAAACAAAAGATCATGTGATATGACTGAAAGCTCCAAAGTAATAAATATAAGTATAATACTCAAATTAATATTCCGGACTGAATGACAACAGCAACAGCAAGAAATTGTTTTTGGTTTTCTTATTTTATTTCCAGCATTATACAATTTTTTGCATCTGATCATATTTGATAAGTAAAAAAATAAACTATGTCATAAAATACATCTTGATAAAATACATGGCATGATCTGTTTTGTTTTGTTTTTTTAATGGAAACACTTGAAAGGAAGTTAGGGGACACCTTACAGCAAGATGTGACACCTATACACTACACATTAGTAACCCTGTCATTTTCACTTGTTACAACACAACTTGGTCAACAGTATTACACACACACATTAGGCTATTGCACATGATCTAACTTCACATCACATTTAGGGATTTTTAGAAACACAAGATAACCACCTCTTCTTGGTTTATGGATGACTTGTATTTGCATGCATTTTTGCTGCCAGCGCAAAGACTGATCTCAGAGAATTTGCACCGGCGGTATGGAAGAAGTCAACCCTGTTACAGTCACAGAAAACATGTCATCTACACAACCTTTGATGTTTAGGTTTGCACAACATCAAAACTCACACTACAAAAGATTATTTGAGAGAGAGAGGGATCATAGCTTGCTGGCTGGTTGGAATACAATTACAGTATCATTGCATTGTTTGACTTCTTTGCATTCACAAGGCCAGAAGTGTTGGAGAGTTAAGACTATCTTTCATTAACTCAGACGCACCCAGGCTGCCTTTGAGGCCCTCAAAGCCCTCAGCCAAGGAATCAATCTCAGAGTAATTAAAGGAAAACACTGTGCGGTAATTGCTACAAGTGGGACTGGAAGACATGACTGGTGTGCTCAAGGATTCAAGGTCATTCGCCACCGACTTGTACAGGGTTTCCCAGTCTGACAGGCAGAAGGGCCCGCTCAGGTCTATGTCGGGGACGGACGCGGCCATCTCAGAAGTCACTGCCATCTCCAGGCTGGGCACCAAGTCATCCAGGTCGTCTCCTTTTAAGTCCTCCAGAGCCTCCTCTTCTGCACTGGAGCACAGGAGGATGTTGGAGTTCCCCAAAATGGCTGCAGCAGGGATGCAAGGGACATTGTCCATGTCTTGACCAATATGGGCTTCTCCAATGGCCGTGCTGCTCTCTGGGGTTTTTCCATTCTCTAAGATGGACAGCAGCTGCGGGGAGGCCGGAGGATCCTGCAGCATCGTGTTAACATCATCTTCGTTCTCCTCCTCCTCTGGGTCATCGTTAGCATCATCATTCGCGGGGAGTTTGCAGGACGGTTTGTGGGAGGCTAAGACCTGCTCCAGCCTCTCCTTCTCCTTCAGCAGGTCATCTATCTCGGTCTGGAGGGCAGACTTCTCGTCTTCGAGCTTGTCAGTTTCCTGAGGTGAGGAGGGAGGAAATCAGAAAAATAACACTTGACATGATGGGAGCGTGGAAACACTGCTGCCTTATGATGCGCCTCAGTCATCCCTGCTGTGCTCCTGTTCTCTTTAACATACAGTCCATACTGTGCATATGCTGTGTGAATGTCCCCTGTATGTTTTCATTGCATACTCACAGCTTGCAGGGTGTCTATCAGCTCCCTCCGTCTGTTACGACACTTTGCTGCAGCAATCTTGTTCCTCTCCCTCCTGATCCTCCTCCTTTCCTCTTCCTCTTTGGAGGGCTAAAAAATCAATCAGAAATAGCCTATTTAAATGCTGCATCCTGCTAAGTTTCGCCATATCAGCAGTTGGCTCTTCAACATCGTTTCACTTGCCAAAAAAGAGAGGGAGAGAAAATATCTTCGTTGCAGTGTATGCTGGGAATACTGATCTGCTCGGTGCAGACTCTTTCAGTTCAGGCGTTAAAATGCTGCACCACTGGCTCGGTCTAGTCGAGCACGTGAACGCGCACTTGTGTGCAATTTCCCCATCCCATTCATAAACACTGCTGTGCTCTTTCTCCAGCAGTAATTACTCGCTGCACCAATTAGATATAATCCGATCACCTTATGTGCAACTCCCTGCAGTCATTTCTTGGCACTGCTCGCCACGTTCATTTTACTTTAACAGCAAAAATTAGCATCTTATTTCATTCAATTTTCATATTAATCTATATTATTGGAAAATGTATCTTTGGGGGGAACAAGAGGATATTATTGAACAACAATATGGACTCCTTGATTGCCTGTTTAATGGACTGACTTATTGATTGATTGAATTCTTAATTGATTGATTGATAGGCTACCTGTAAGGTGACATTTCATTACACCCCCCCATCCCCATCGCCACTCTGTTCTCCTGCATACCTTGTCTTTCGGCCCTTTCCTGTTGGAGGGCTTTGCCTTGTTTGCAGCTGCCGGTGACTGGCTCGCACCGTGAGTTCTGGTCTTTGCTCGGCCGGACGACGGAGAGACAGATGTGATGACAGTCGGCTGCACCATCCACTTCAGATCCGGCGAGGTTGAGATTGCAGTCACAGTCGGAACAAAGGAGTCTGCAGCACTGGTCTCAATATCCTAGGGGAAAAATGCACATGACAGTGACATGCGTGCATGCAGTCAAACACTAATTTAGCTTATAATGAATGAGATGCCGCGTCCGTGGCTGACCTTTAGATGTGCTTAAATGGTACATCAATCATTTGACTGAGGAATGCCAAAAAAAGACAAAACCAATGTTGTGTATGAATCCTTCAAAAATCAGCTACATGTCCTGTAATCACATCCTTATCTTTCATTTTTATTATCACCGTCATTATCTTTACTTTAAAATGAAAGGTCACGACCAAGACTGTGTGCAGCACATTTCCAGTCCATTCCTGAAATAACACGTACACATTATTATATCTTTATGGATTTTCTACACATGCATGAAGACTGTATAAATCGCCTATATATTTTGCATATAATCATTTTCAGCACACTAATCCTGTCAAAGCTGTCTCTGACATGTACTTCAGCACGTGTGAACATTTTGTACCCATCAGCCTTTTGCAACCTATAGCAGCCTTATGCATGAATTATCCTGCAGAATTTCATTTTATGAGGATGATTTTTGGGGGGGGATGATCTTCTACCTTGGCGCTGTCCACTGATGATGAAAGCGAGTCAGGAGGATGCTGGCTGCACCCAGGGGTGTCCCCGCCAGGCGATGCTGTGCTACAGCTGGACGATGAGTCGAACTCAGTGCTGGAGTCTGGATGCATGTTGTCGTCTAAGATGACTGCATAAAAAGAGAGAGTAGTCTGTCTAATCTAAGTAGAAAACTGACACCTGAACGCCTTTCTATATTCCATTTGCCGGGTTCATAAATGGTAACTGTGCAGATAGTGGAGAGGCCCGCCTTTTATAGTGAGCTGGAATTTTATGAATGAAATCTGTGTGGTGAGACTGAACCATTTGACAGAGGGAGAGGGTAGAGGGGGAAAAACAAGCAGATGTTTTCCAATTTAACAATTAAATCCAGCAAATGTCCTGACAGCAATATTAGCAACCTTTTTTTTATATTTGTATTTCATTTATTGACTCAATTTTTTTTTAAATAGCGAGCATATGTTAAGTGACACCCCCGCCTGCAAGGGGTGCCCATCGCCATGAATGAACGACGTCATTTCACGTATGCAGCATCTGCATCATATACATTATGTTCCCTTTCTGTCCCCATATGTTCACTGGATGTACCTTAAATCTGCTGGTACATTCAAGGCACAGGAATGTCTTTGCAGGAGGTTATAGCATTGCAGTATATTTATAAACAGTTGAAAACATTAGGCCTGATGTTAAATGTCCCCTCTGAATCCATCAGATTACAGCAACAATGTAGCAGTGCAATATTATAGAATCTGCCTCCAATTTATAATTTTTTGTACAACATTGCGAAACCCAGCATGATTTAATTAAAGCACACAGCTTCCAGCACACCGGCTGATTATTTATGAGCTGCTAAATGAAGTGTCATCCATACATCACATTGCCTTTCACCTGTCTGTGCATATGAATAGCGCTCCAGCAACAGGAACTGTCGCTGGAGTGAAGCAGCCAATCGCCGGCTGGACCGGTCGGGCCATATATGGTGTTTCCGGCGAACGGGGGCGCGCTGTGGCGCACAGAGAGCGCGCAGAGACGGACGCCCGTTTGTGTGTGTGTGTGTGTGTGTGTGTGTGTGTGTGTGTGTGTGTGTGTGTGTGTGTGTNGTGTGTGTGTGTGTGTGTGTGTGTGTGTGTGTGTGTGTGTGTGTGTGGCCCACTCACTCAGCCACAAAAGAAAGTGAAACATGCGCTAAAAGGCTCGACCGTCATGCATTGTACCTGATAACAGCGTCATTAAATGCGCCTTGAATGACCGCAGAGGCGCTACTTTTGCGCCATGAAGAGGAGGATAAACCCCTGCACTTGACCCACGCTTTTAATATAAGAATATGATGCACAGAGCTTTTCTGTGAATATAAATGCATCACATATCACACTAACATCACACTGACGCTTTTATAACAATATTACTAATTTATTGATTTGGTGGCTCAGTTCTTCCTGCAGATCATAGATGAGATGATGCTTTTGTTCTCCCACTTTCACACATAGTAATCAGTTGTGCTGGTGCAATTTATTGGTACCAATTATGCATCATGCTAAGCTCTATTCCCATAATTCATCTCCTATAAGAAAAGGGATTGTATAGGCTATTTTTAGGCGTCAGATGACCTCACAGACCCACTGAAGTGAAAGCAACAGAGGGTGAATAGAGGGGGGCCTCTCCCGGCTCAGAGGGGCTGCACTCCCGGCCGCTTCCCGGCAGTCCAGCCCCCTCTGGCTTTATTTACCGGCATGTCATTAGGTGGTCGGCTTGTGTCTATTCAGTGGCTGGCGGCTCAAGACAGGAGGGTTCAAAGGTGGGACATAACAGCAGACAGCCCTCACAACAGCTCAAAGACATGTTTTCATCAAAGTAACCCGAGTGGGAATGTGAACAGACCAGTTTATTTTTAGACTCAGTGACATCAGCTTTTAGAGTTCATGTAAATTAGGTAAATGGACCATTTATGTTAACAGTGTGGATAACACCTCTGCTGCTTAGGGATGAAACTGTAATTAAAATGTGCCTGTATTTTAAGATTTCTTATGAAATTAATTACAATAAACATAAAGTAGGTCAATTTAGAGAGTGGGTGTAACTCCTTTAATATTACATGGCATTGCAAAATCCTTTCCCCAAAGCTTAACTTATGTGAAAAATATCACATAATCCATCCACTAATTAACCCTCCTCTGTATTGTTGCAAACTAATTGATTAAAAAACCATTATTGTTATTATGATCATCAACCGACATTAAAGTCACCAAGTGACCTAATTGTTAATCTTTTATTCAATTATTATTACATTCATTTTTCCCTCTAAAGAACTTTTTTAAAAAATCAATAAAAACTAATAGTCTAGGTCAGCATTGTTGATGTGGAAGCTGCTTCTCCTGCCAACCAGTCAAACAAACTTCTCTCACAATCCACAATGTAAACTGGTTGTTTGGTGTCCTGTTTCATTCCAGACACCACTGAGAGTCTGTCAGAGAGCTACAACACAGACAGACGTCTCGCTCTGACGCTGTTTCCAAGAACCAGACATTAAGAACGCGTTGTACGAGGCCTCTCTCCGCAGGCGGTACTGACGAGTCGGTCTTTGTTTTTCGCTGTTGAGTGATACGTCGTCACAAAACAAACGATCGTTGTTGCTATGCAAAATCGGAACGTCACTGACGCGAAGGGGTGGAGTGTTGCTATGCCAACCAGGAATGTTGAACAAAACACGCGCGCGGGAAACAAAACACATCTCCTTTAACCTACATGATGAACTTTACTATTAACACTTTATTCATTTTAAAAGTATACATTTATACATACATTTTGCATGTTAACGTTTATAGTACATATTGTATTGTTATGTATAACAACAGCCCAGACACTGTTTAGAGAACTGAATGTGATCATTTGCTCACCCTTTTTGAAAACACCTGTTTGGATCATTCCACAGGTAAACAGGTTCATTGGTAACAGGTGATAGTATCATGATTGGGTATGAAAGATTCATCCTGGAAAGACTCAGTCGTTCAAGTGCAAGGTTGGAGAGAGGTTCAACACTTTGTCAAACACATGATTGGATAAAGGAGATTACTACATGGACTCAGGAACATTTTTTAAAACTGTTTGTTTGCTTTCTGTTTTTATCTACTTTTTGCACATCAACTTTTTTGGAATCTGGGTTGTAAGAATGACTCTTGTGGCCAAAGGTTTTTGTTTTGTTCTCTGCCCATTTGCAGCTTTTTATAAATGTAAATCGACAAAACACTACCAGAAAAAATGCTGACACTATAGGACTACTTCTCCACTAAGGTCAAAGTAATAGAAAACAGGCATTGAATTATCTTGATTATCGTATTCATGGTAATGACAATGTGTTGTAAAGCAATACAGTAACTCAGTTAAACAATTACTTCAAAGAGCAATATAAAGTCTGAATGTTGGCTCAATGTCAAACCTGCAGTTCAGTGATTCATGCAGCTACATTATGTAAATTATAAAGGATTCCCTCCACCACAGTCCTAGGGAAAGACCTTTATGATTAGCCCGACACCCATGAGAAAAGTAAAATGCTGTCGTGGAAAAGTACACATAACAAACCAGTTATCAGTCTGCCGTGCAACCAAACACGCCCTCACCTGGATTGCACACAAAAGGTACAAGTACTGCCTGAGGGGGTAATACCCATGTAAGTGCGTCTGCCCTGACATGTTTTTATAGTGTTTTGTGTATGTTGTGTTGTTTTGGATCGCACATAAATTAGGCAGATTCTTTTGCCCCCTGGTAAAATGCAAAGTTCTTGGCATCACAGTTAAGATTCTACAATTTCATTTAGCAGACGCTTTTACCCAAAGTGACGTACAACTGAGAGTTGGTGGCAAAGATCTAGTCAGAACAAAGCAACCTAGATAAGAGCCATAACAAAGTTCAA
The DNA here is from genome assembly GCA_037975185.1 of Centropyge bicolor. Classification (NCBI taxonomy): domain Eukaryota; kingdom Metazoa; phylum Chordata; class Actinopteri; family Pomacanthidae; genus Centropyge; species Centropyge bicolor. Next base: position 7,143,752 of record JBBMOC010000006.1, read on the forward strand.
GTGTGATAGGACATTGATGGCTGCAGGCAGTGCAAGAGAGAATAGGATTTTTTTTCAAGTGCAAAGGTGTTTAGTAAAGAGCTGGGTCTTTAGTCTTTTTAAATACTGAGAGGGAATCTGCAGATCGAACAGAGTTTGGTGACCAGCATTAGTTTGGAGAACGAGTAGAGTGTGGCCCTATTAGCCGGCGGGTGCAGAGTGAGGTCAGGGTCATAGAACTGGTTACTGATTGCAGAGCTTCAGCTAGAGAGTTTTTCAGTTACAAAAGTTTTTTTGATTTACATTTCTCACCTAATCCTTAATTTTACTCTAATTCTAATTATTGTTTTTTTTTTGCACACAAGTCTAATATACATGCCACCTGTGAGGTTAAATTACAGCCCCATATCAAAACACTGAAACTGATTTGAAAGGTTTAAGTAAGAAAGTGTAAACTATAGTTTTAAATCTGAAAAATGGAATTCAAACACTCAAAAGTAAGATTTGAATGTCTGAAGTAATTGCTTCACTGTTGTGTTTGCGGCGTAATGTTTTCACTATTACAAATCTGTGTCTTCAGAGGTTTTAAACTAGCTTTGCAGACACTGAGCGCACTCAGAGATCCAACACTCTCTTTTTAAATCGCATGGTTTTAAATTGTTTATCACTTCACTGAAGCTTTGCTGACAGAAAATACAGCCTCACATTTTGCATGTTGGGAAACTCTTATCTTCCTGAGATTTTAAAATAAACTATTGTGGGATTAAGCAATGATTCATCAAACAACATAATGCTGTTAAGATCGAGCCACCAGTCTGCTTTTATGTTCTGTTACAATACTTAGCATTGTGTTCGGTGAAGACATTTGTTTTAGTTATTTGCGTGATAAACTGGTAACATTTTTGTGCAAACACAGGGAATAACTGAACAATTGCTTTGTGTTAGCCCTCTTAAGTAGGCTGGTGCCTGGAGGTTGCCCGACAGAATAAAGACAGCTTGTCAGTGAAGAGGTGTCTTCAGTAGTCCATGCTGTTGAAAGTGACTGTTGAGGTGGGTGTGTTTATACACCAGTCTACTCGTGGAGGATCTCACCTGACAAACATGGGCACAAGATATTACACATTATATTCACACCTAGAATGCTGGTGATATATATACAGTTATGATCAGAAATATATGTCAAACCTAGTACTCCTGACTGTAGTATGCACTGCAGATTCAATTTATTGGACTGGTTAGTTTAGCTCCTACCACAAAGGGAGATATTCCATATGGCCATATAAGCTTACATACACTATCTACATTATTGTCGCTTTAGCATCTGTGAGCTCCCACACAGACTAGAGCTGGTTGGTCTTTCTAATTTGTCCTTTTTTTTCAGTGTCATCATTTCCCCTGTTGAAACACCACCAGAAAGCCGGGACTGCAGAGCTGAACAAGCAGATTTGAATCTCTGAAAAGATAGTGTTGAATGTCACTTCTTACACAAGGGCACCATATCTGATTGACCCTGCAAGAGTTTCTCAAACTATAACTTGTTGAAGTGTAAATGTATTTTCCATAAAGTTTTCTATAAAGGGTGTATATGTTTCAGTGATAGCTCTGTCATTGAGTCATGAAATATTATGATAATGCATTAAAGGTTAGTTTAGTACAAAAAAATGTGATTAGTTTAGTCCTACATGTTCATAGTCTTCATGCACATTTCAACGAACTAATCAAATGAACAGTGCGTTTTGATATGTTTGCTTAACCGACTTCAGAACAGACAAATGCCGCATGTTGAAATTTACCTTTGATGCACTTTGAGTGTGGGATGTACTTTTGCTGACCATTATCCCAGTTCTTCAGTTTTCACAACAGCCCCTGTGTTTGTTGTCTTACATAACGTCATGTCGCTGTCGGCCAATCTCAGGATGGTGTACTTCCCAGCAGGGGCCGCCCCTTGCAGGATGCACCATATTTGGAAAATGACGTACTGGGGATCCCGTTTCTGGAATATTCCATTTATTGAGGGTGAGTCTAAAAGATAAATTCTAAATGTTGCTTTTCGCCCTTAAACATCTCAAACAGGCTTTGCATATTGAAGCTTTAGTGTATTTAAGCAACGTCCAAGCATTAATTGTGATTATCGCTGTGTTGTTATGTCGGTGTTTTGGTGTTTCCCTCCTCTCGCTGTCGGGGAAGGATCGCTCCCCTCTGCCGACGTCATTCGGTCCCAGGCTATAAAAGCGCTTCGAGCTGCTAGAGTTGGCATTCAAACTTTCAGTGGCAGGACAACGAACAGAGACAAGAGATCCAGAGCACAGCACTTCAGGGTTTCTCACAAACCTACTAAAAGGATTTCCTCATCTCAAGGTTACATTCCCTTCAGTAGAGTTTGGATCTTTCTACCAGCTTTTTTTTGAGGAACGATGATGTTTACCGCTTTCAACACGGAGTGCGACTCTTCCTCCCGCTGCAGCACCGCCTCTCCGTCCGGGGACAACCTGGGGTACTACCCCTCTCCAGCAGGCTCTTACTCCAGCATGGGATCCCCCCAGTCTCAGGTATGTGTCCTATCCCATATTATTAAACTTTCATTACAATTTATGATCTCTACATGTGTTTGTTTTGCTTGGCATGCAAGGCAAAACTTGGGGATATTAAGCTGATTTTAACAGTCGTTGAAATATTCTCATAAAGCTTAAATATAAAGTTTTAAGTTTCAAATTAAGGCTGACTGACAGATAGTAATAGCCCATTGACCTGCTGCACACAGTGCAAGGCCAGCTTCATTCATCCACCTGGAAACTCCTCAGAGAGAGTGTAACGTCACAGTTGACATCATATGGATATTTTTAAACCACCCAGCTTTTTATAGACCCCCTTCTTCATTCATAGACATTCTGCAATGCTGCATCCCCTCCTCCTGAAAGTATACCAAATGTACTGATGATTTCTTTTGCTTCATTGCCCACAGGATTTCACTGACCTGACAGCATCAAGTGCCTCCTTCATCCCCACTGTCACAGCCATTTCGACAAGCCCGGATCTGCAGTGGATGGTCCAGCCTTTGATCTCCTCAGTGGCCCCCTCTCACAGAGCTCACCCCTACAACCCCAGCCCCGCCTACTCTAGACCAGCCATGAGGTCTGCAGCATCCAAGGCTCACAACTCTTCCAAGAGGGGCAGAGTGGAACAGGTGATTATCATCTGACCTTGTACTTCAAGTGTTACATAACAAGTAGTAACTTCCATGTTGCAGTGTGCTAATTATCATAGCGCTTGAGGCTTAACTTTTTTTTTCTTGCATTATGTGCAGATAACACCTGAGGAGGAGGAGAAGAAAAGGATTCGCAGAGAGAGAAATAAGCAGGCAGCAGCAAAATGCCGCAACAGGAGGCGAGAGCTCACAGACACTCTGCAAGCTGTAAGTATGCCACAGATTTACCATCATTCATCGCAATCTATTTCACACCACAGCTAATAGCAGTGTTATCCGACAGCCAAGTTAAAGCCACTTCCTCTTTTTCTCCCTCCCTTGCAGGAAACTGATCAGCTCGAGGATGAGAAGTCCAGCCTGCAGAACGATATTGCCAATCTTCTGAAGGAGAAGGAAAGGCTTGAGTTCATTCTGGCTGCCCATCAGCCCATCTGCAAAATCCCCTCTGAGCTGGACTCTGACTTCTCTGTGGTCTCCCTTTCTCCTGCCCACCCCTGCCTCTCCACCAGTGTGTCCTCCCAGCCACAGACCACCATCCCAGAGGTGTCCACCATCACTTCCAGCCAGCCAACCTTCACTTCAACCTCCAACTCCATCTTCTCTAACAGCAGCAGCAGCAGCTCCATCCTCTCCACTGCCACCGTCAGCACGGTCAAGATGACAGACCTGGATGCCTCCGTCCTGGAGGAGTCTCTGGATCTGCTGGCGAAGACAGAGATGGAGTCAGCGCACTCAGTGCCAGAGGTTGACCTGTCCAGCTCCATCTACACAACTCAGGACTGGGAGGCCCTTCACCCCTCAGTCAACAACAATGACTATGAGCCCCTGTGCACACCCGTGGTGACCTGCACACCGGCCTGCACCACCTTCACGTCTTCTTTCGTGTTCAGCTTCCCAGAGGCAGAGACCCTCCCCACCTGTGGCATTGCCCACAGGAGAGGAAGCAACAGCAACGACCAGTCCTCTGATTCCCTCAGCTCGCCCACCCTGCTGGCCCTTTAAAGACTCTTCCAAGAACAATAATACTTCCTATCAAGCACATTTTCTTGATGTATGATACATGTGCAGATCACAGGGCTATGGAATGGACTTGTACCAGGAAGCAAATTATTTATGATTTTATTTGCCTTTATCTATACTTGCCTATTACACCAATGTAGCAAGTTAAAAAGCATGTTTTAACTAATACCACCTAGTCGTTTTATGAGTTCATATATGATTTTTAATGGTGCTAGATAACAAAACTTGTTGTAGTATTGGCGTGTGTTCAGAGCAATAGTTCTTATTGACCCAATTTGTTTTCTGGTTGATGGAATGTGAGAGTAATTGTGAACTTGTTTGTGAAACTTAACAAAAAAAAAACTGACGTGCTTTTGTCTTAACCATGGTCTGAGTGATCTATCTTAGTATGAAGTTTTCTGTGAAAACATTAGTGGTTTTAATTTATGAGATTTATTTTTTTACAGAGAGAGTAAAGATGAATGTCGTTTGTATGATATGTAAATAAAAAAAGATAGTGATATTTGAATTCAATTACATGTCTGTGCCTCTTGCTTACATAAGCTTTTTTTCCCTAAGATGTAGAACCAGCAGTGAGACAGAATAGCAGCATTCAAAAGTCAATTAAAATAATGTCTAAAATTAGCCTCCATAAGGGATAACAGTATTTTTCCTGCACCTCCATTGACTCTATTTATTGTTCCGTCTGTTGCCAAGGTTAACTATACGTCAGGGCTCTGACGTCAGTGCGTTTTTTCCATTTTTTTACATTTGCAAGCGCAACGCGATGACGTAGTACTTCCGTGCCCAATGCTTGGACGCCTCGTTGCTGCTGTTTGCCAGCAGAAAGCAGACGGTCAGACGCATTTATTCCGCCAAAAAAACACACATATCTGACGATGAATCTCTGGGTTTTCCTCCACAGAGACATTTGATTTTGTTTCGATGGGGAGTCGAACAAAAACGTCGCTTCCTCAATCGCGTCGACAGCTTTCGCATGCGCACGGTTATACAAGAGGAAGAGCGAGAGGATCCGAAAGCAACATTTCAACCAACATCTGCGTTTGTTTAATTGATTCTGTTTCTCTCTGAATGTTTGATTTCGTCAAAATATCACCTCCCACAAACCTCAAAAGAGTGAGTTACAGCACAGAAAAGAGTCCATGGAAATCAAATAGCAGTTTGGATCTCTGCTCTTTGTGCAGAAGGACCGAGGCTTGCAGACATGAGCTGGACATGAGATCAAAAGTGACTGTCTGCAAAGTGGTGTTTTCACTCAGCCTGTTCACACTAGACACTCAATACACCTCCTCTGGAAGCACAGCTGGTCCAAGATAAATACTGATGTGCCAAAATGTCTTGACTGACAAGTAGGTCACATGTAATTATCTAATCTAGAACATGGTGATCAGGAAAAGGAATTCACAAATAGCATATTATCTTTTTCCATTGGATGTTAATGCAGGATATTTACACCCATTGCTGCAGGTAAACACACCTAGTGTGGGTTTCTTTCCATTCACAGCCAGATCTGAATAACTGACTGATAACAAACAGCTGATGCAAGATCTGCATTTTAAAAAAACAAAAAACATTGAACTTTTTACTTAGCTATTACTGTCTTCATTTGTTTTTTTTTCCCTACATGGTTTTCTGTCAGTTTAGTACATTTGGATGCTTTGTTTCAGCTCATAGCATCATAGTCCAGGTTCATGTAAGGTTAAAGGTGAGAGTTGCATCTGTTTGTCCTCTTTTCCATCTTTCAGAAGACAAAATTGTTATATCGCAGGCCAGTATGTAAACATGAAGACATTAAATTGTTCAGTAATATAATAATATTTCGTTGAAACTAGGTTGATGATCATAGCATTGATTGTGCAAATCTTTATTGTTACACAGTTTGTCATCAAACCATCCCCACTCCTCCCAATCTGCTTGTCATTCTTTCACCTCCCTCGCTCATTTCACCCTTTATCAATATTTCACCATGCAAAGAATCATCGGAAGGCAGATTGCTTAATGGCTCTGTACAGGAAATGCGTGGTGGGTGTGCACGTAAGGGGCACGCCGGGTGGAAGACTACCGTCGAACAATAACTAACTGGCTCTGACGTTTGTGCCTCTCCAATGTGGACACACCCTTTTGTGCAACACGGCCGAGATATCAGCAGCTGTTACTCTGCTTCCTGAATGGATCGAGGCCTGTCCTCCAGAGCACAAGCTGAAACGAATCAAAGGATAGTATGAGAAGAAGTGTTAAAGTTGCAGAAGTATGATGCTACTTCCTTGACTCTTGCTTGTGGCTTGGATTGCGGTTTCACAAAGCCCCTTGCTTTGTTTACACTGTTGTATAACAGCTGAATTCTGAGTGCCTATCTGTTTTCCTTTGCACTTTAGCAGAGCCTCTTTTCCTCAATAAAGCCCCTGTGTGCGACCATGCAGCGCCTAATAACTCTGTCTATTAATACCTCTTTGTCGGCCCCAGGGAGATGGGGTAGCGGCAGAAATAGCAGGTGCCTATTGCTTCTTTTAACATCAGCATCAACAGCAGTAAAATTAGACCACTATGACGCCAACCTGCGTCGGTGCTGCAACCCAGGGGAGGAACCAGGCAGCGTACGCCTAATAGAAAGAGAGGAGGAAAGTCAGAGCGAGGCGAGGGGAGGATGAGCAGAGGAGAGGAGAAGATGATGAGCGTGTGAGGATAGCAGGGAGGGAGACAGACAGAGATCCCTGCCTGGGTGTAATTGTGAGCGCTGTGATGATGAAACAGCCGAGTTCGCCTCCGTGCCATGACGACAGGAGCTCAGTTTGGCTCGGCTCCATATTCACAGAAATCCATCCCCCTGATACCTTTTGTCAAGAGGGGATATGAAAGCTTTAAGAGACCTCATTACTTCAGTGTCCTCCCATTGTGGCTGAGTGTCTCCGAGTGACAGAGTGACAGTCACTCAGTAGTGCATTTACAGTGACATCAAATTATACTCTTAGTGAACCAAATGACATCTGTTCATATTTGTTTTACCATCACGAGTGTCAACATCATATTGACACAATGCAGATACTCCATAATATTAAGTTTCTGTGACACCATCTGTGTGTTCATCTGTGGGAGTGTGTGACAAATCAGACTGAGGATCAAACTCAGTCTGGACTCCGGGCTCTTATCTGCGTCTGTCTGCTTCTCCTTTGTATGTTTTGGTTTCTAGAGGCGATAACGAGCACAACTCAAAGAATGACAGCAATTAGTCGAAGGGTGTGTAGACACTTGCGTCAGTATGCGGGTCATTTAAGGAAGTAATCTGTCTGCGAAGTCAGTACTTTCATAATGACATGCAATGTTGAACCCGTGCCCAGGGGTTATAAAAAGGTTAGTCAATCGATAGTCAGATTATTGAAGTACTTTTCCAAGTGGTAGCAGACTCCCCCTTAGAAAAAATGTAGTCCCCATTGACTGTTGTTCAAAATGTACTTGAAGATTGAAAATAACTCAAAGTGATAAAAACAAATTGAGGTTTAACAGGCAAGTGTGACATTCACATTTGAGTATAATTAAAGCTTGTAAAGACGCAGATTAGTCACAGATATGTGACTATAAAGTTTTGTGAATCTCATTTCTAGCCCAAGAGCTCCAGAGCATGGAGGAGTGTGTGACATGCTATTCTTAGAGGTTATTTGACGCACTAAGCTACAACACTGGAGGGATTTCTCTATCCAATAATTACTGTTCACTTAGTGCCAGACTCCCCACACAGCCGAGTGTCCTCGTCTCGTCTCATGGGATCAGTAACAAGGATGTTTCCCTGGAAACTGGACAGCTCTATCATATGTAATTGGGTAATCCCTGAGCTGCTGACAGAAAAATAATAGCTTTTGGGATTTTTCAAAATACTCCAGCCAACACTGAGCATATCTGTTTCGTAACCTGGACTTACCAATTACATACTGGATGGATTATTATGCAATTACGGTAATGTTAAAAACATTTTTCAGTGTAAATTTATATCAGTGAATAACTTCAGTGTCAGTATTTTTCAATGGAAATGGAAGCATATCAGTCATTGCTTGCTCAGCTAAAAAAATGCATCTACCGTCCAAGAAAGTTTACATGAAAGAGATTTAATATGACACACTCCCATGTACAAACACACTTTGTTCCGTAAAATAAATGAAATCCCTTGATCGTTCTTTTGTGGTTTTCACTACCTTGAACTCAGATGTTTGCACCTGTCATCCCACACTTTGCCACTCTCATTATTCATCTAAGGAAAAAGGCCTTTTTGACCCACTAGAGGGCCCCAGTTAATAAATGTACTGTAGTCTATGTAAGGGAACCACTAAGATATTCTCAAAATCAGTTGTCTCAAAGGCGTCTTTCGTTAGTAGTCTGTTACCTCTGCCAAGGAGGTTATGTTTTTGCCGGGGTTTGTTTGTTTGTTTGTTTTTCTGTTTGTTTGCAACATAACTCAAAAAGTTATGGACAGATTTGATGAAATTTTCAGGAAATGTCCTTTCTGGGACAAGGAACAAATTATTAAATTTTGGAGGTGATCCAGATCACCGTCTGGATCCAGGAATTTTTGAAAGGATTCTGGAACTGTGCTGCTTGGAAGGAGGTCTGCGCTCTCCGAGTGTTTTTCTAGTTTTGTAAAATGGCCTGCTTGCAAGTACAAATCCGTCTGTTGTTTACCATCATAAGGTTTATTATGTTCATCCATATCTATTACTTAACTTATCCCACTTCTATTGTAAAAATTAGGATGCTGTCTTGTTGTATCCTATCTGTATCTGTGTCAAATATTTTACTTTGGGATTCATAAAATTCTATCTTATCTTATCCTAAACACTGCGGTGAGGTACCTGTATCCCACAACAAGCTGCAAAGTTCAAGACTACAAAACATGACACTAATGAAGTAAACTAAGCTCAAGGGTCTACTTACTAACTTTCAGAACTTTCTACCTCAGGTGTCATCACATGTGCAACTTTGGCCATGAGTTTTCTGCATATATTGGCATACAGATCATAACCCCTGTGTGTGTTTAACTGCAGACCTTAACTTGACTGCCGCCTGGACATGCTGCACCTTCATCCTCCCTTTTGACAAGATGTTCATCTCTGTGTCGGAGGGTCCTCACCACGAACATAAAAGAATAATCAAAGACCCCCCAACCCCCAACCCCACCCCCCGATCTCTTCCATGTACAAGACCGTATGTGGCATCATGATCCAGCTGTATTTACTGATGAGGACAGTGAGATGTGGTTGAAAGGTCCATGCTCAAATCACATAATTATGACTGCACAGCATGCCTCTAATCTCTCCATTATGCAAAGGTAGCTGTCTAGACATGCAGAGGCTCCACACACACAAGTTGAACATTCAGTATAAACTCATGCTAGAAGAAGCCGTTGTTCTACCTCCAGGGCGGCGGGGGCGCTGGAGGGTTCGATGAAGCCGGCAGTGTGAGCTGGAGCTCGGCGTTAAGCTGTCGGCTGGCACGGGCTGGTTGGTCGGTCGGTTGGTTGAGGGCAGCCATGGCTCGAGTCGCAGCGCTACTGCTGTTACCGGTTCTTATTGAATCTGTATTCTCGATTTCTTTCTTTTTGCCGGTCAACTCGAGAAAGTGTTTACGAGAGGAGATCCATAAAGACGTCCTGGTGACGGGGGAGTATGAGATTAGCGAACAGGCGAACACCAAAACTAACCTGAAGGTGAGCTCAGACCTGCGGCTAAGCTACACTTAATTTAACCCGTTTGTGTTCAGGCCGAAATGGCTCCAGTCTTTTCACGTCTATGCTGAAGTACCAATACAAAGGAAATTCACAGCTTATGTTAAAGATAGTCTGAATTGTCTGCGGAGTGAGGCTGAAATTTGTGACAACTGTTGTTAGCATCGCAGCTAACTTAGGCCCCGAAAAACTCGTCTTCCTGGTTTTAGCAGCTAACTAGCTAGCTAACGTCAGTGCTTGCTAACATTATCGCTAGAAATCGTTTTGACATAAACTCAAATTATTCTGACATTAATGAGCACACATTGCATCTGCTATTAGCGATGTTTATTTCACATGTGCTGTGTGTTATATTGTGTGAAGTTAAACCATATGTGTCATCGGCTGTGCTGCTGTTACACGTCAGTCTTAGCGTCCATTCAACTGGCAGCCACAAGCTAGCGCCGTTAGCACATTAGCAGCTTGTATTACATGTCAATATAACAACCTGTATGTGCTGTTAATTATATGATGGGGTCTCAGGATTTCCTTTATACATCACACAGAGGCTTCTATCTTCACATGGGTGTTAACCTACTGCATCCTGATAAAGACATGTTTTGTAAAATAGTCTCCATGTCTTAACAGCTGCCAAATGATGGTTTGCTGTTATTAAGGAGTAATGATTAATTTCGATGAATGTATCAGGCTTATTTTAATGCAGTCTATATGGACTGCAATTTTTTCTGTAAATCATTGATTATTTTTTCAATAATCAATAGTTTAAAGTTGTTGACAGGCTCAATATAATTTTTGTTTCTTGCAAACAACTTCATTTTATAATGAAACCATATATTAAACCATCATAAGAAAATCCTCACATTTGAGATGCTGAAACTGAGAATATTGATTACCTGTCAATAGATTAATTGATTCACCAATACTGTACTATTTACATGATTGTTTTCTTAAATTTTTTGTAGATCACAGATTCCTCCAGCCACACTCTTTACTCCAAGGAAGATGCAACGAAAGGAAAGTTTGCATTCACCACAGAGGACTATGACATGTTTGAGGTGTGCTTTGAGAGCAAATCTCCCATGGGTAAGTGTTTTAACCCTCCGTAACCAGGCAGCTCAAAGGCACAACATTTTTATGAATTTCAAGACATACTCATTAAAAGGGAATGGCATTAATTTTCAACTGACAGTTTCTACCTAACTAACTAGACAATATTTACATAGCACAGTGAGTGAACACAAAGTAATACCGTAAAATGCATTTGATGCTAAAATGTCTTCTCTTTTTCATCAGGAACGGGAAGAGTGCCTGACCAGCTGGTCAACCTGGACATGAAGCATGGTGTGGAGGCCAAAAACTATGAAGAGGTAAGTGTTGGAACCCAAGCGTTTGGTTGCATTTGTAGACTGAGACAGATATTGCAGATAAGGAACATCTGTCTGCAGTATGAAGAGTAGGTCAGATGATGTGGGTCACAGCAGGGGTTTTGCTACATATATTCATTATTTCACTTTGGAAAAACTACAAAGCCACTGGTTCATTTTAATCGATTGCCAGCAGTCCAGAGCCTGGTGAAAATGTTAGAGGGTACCAAAATGTCCTAAACACAAACTTAACTTTGGATTGAAATTCTCGTTTGAGAAGTTGGTTTTGAAAAATTGCTGGCTGAGCTGTGCAGTAAAATGTACACCCCAAGTATATCAAACTACCATAGAAAGTAAAAGAATGCACTGAATAGAGTGCTGAAGTCCATCAGGTGTGCAAATCTGGACAATTCCAAAACATCAGCAATTTAAATGTAACAGCTACATGCAGGCTCCCGTCTGAGCCGTGTCTCACAGATCTAATTGTGACCTGAAGTGTTATTTGTTCATTAAAGTGTTTTTTTGCTTTTTTGACAATTCAAGAGTAAACACGAGGTTGGTGCCCATTAAAAAGACATCAACCGAGCCAGAGAGCAGCACACTTTGCTCTGGCTTGTAATCACACAGACTCTTAGCATCTGCTGCCTTGTTTGATTATAGCAAATAATAGACATAATATACACTCATCATTTTTTGGTAATATACGGAAGCCAGTTTCTTTCTCCTCTTGAATTCTTATAGTTCCACTTGTCAAACTTCATCAGAACACAATAGAATTATGAGGGGAAACATGTTTAGTGTGAGGTCTTCATCATCTAGCAGTCTAAATAAGGCCTACTTGCTGTGGCTCAGATAAAGTTGCCTCCCAACCCACACACGCACCTTATTAGCACCAAGTTTGCTAAAAGCATAAGCTATATAATGTAGGTTAAATCATGAATATAGCCTCCTTTGACTTAAGGGTCAATGTAAAATTTTGACTTAAGTGTCAGTCATACAGTATGCATCGGTGTTGATGGACAAATAGATCAGGAATACTCTTATCAAAGGAAAACTGCACACTACACGGAAACTTTGGCTGCTCCTTTGCTACTCGACACTTTGAATTATAATACATCCATGTTTGAAATGTGCAGACACGATGGAACTGGTATAGTGCTTTACTTAAGTGACGCGTGAACACTGACACTATGCAAGCATCATGCTAATGTGAGGTTTGCATTCTAGAGTTGTGACCACCAAGCAGAAATAAGATTCCAAACTGAAGCAGCTGTTGATCATCTGTGGCTGCGAATGGCCCCTCCAGGCCTACACCTGGCAGAGATAACAAAGTTTATATTGAAGAGACGCAGGAGACATATGAACCTTTCCCTGTAACTGTTGCACAATATTGAAGTAAGCATCGACAGATAAGATTAGTGAATTATGTTGAGCTGTAGAAAAAGAATATTGATGCCACGCTGTATTAGTGGCATTACCAGGTGTCTATTATCAAAACATGATCATGGCGTCACAGTGTCCCAGTATAGAAAGCAGGGAAATCAGTGGAGGAGGTTCTTTTCCTGCCTCCGCATCATTCAGTATTCTCCTATATAGGGACACATTTTTGTGCATCATCACTTTCATTACTTAGTAGTCCTTCTGAGAATGGATGCACATTTGGTACTGTGGCTGCCTTAGGCAACACTTAAAAATAAGTACAGAAGTGATAAAGCCGTGTGAGCTGAGAATCACCCTTCTTCCCACACATGCTGCACAAACATGACGTTCTGTTCTGCAGAGGGAGTCAGTAGGCGGATGTTCAGGGAGAGCTCAAGTGGGCATGCCTGTCTGTGGGCAGGAGGGTGGAGCTGAAATTACACATGTATTCACCTACGTAGATGGGGTGTGTTCGAACAAATCTGCAAGCTGTCAGTAGATGATGTACTGGTATTTGGTATGATATGCTAGAAAGACTCCCTGTCTTTACGCAATGTGATAGAATGTGGACTTGGCAGATGCAAGCTGCAGTGTTCAGTGTTTCTTTGTTCTATGATGTAATTTACACCTGCTGCATCTCAGGCAATAGGCAAGTGTTCATGTCTGGAGCTGCTGATGAGTTAAAGGCTATGGTTTGTTTCAGTTTGTCCAGATAAAAAAAGAAAGACAGAGACATTGTTGCTATTTAGTTTGCGTCCATTTAGGGTTCACACAAACATACAAGCAAATCATCAGTTGTAAACATACAGACCTATTTAGTGGGCAGCTTTGGTGACCTGTTCTCCATCATCAACATTACACAGACCTCAGAGTTAATTGGTGTGGCAGACAAAAAATCGAACTAAAAACACCTACTGGCATAGCTTTTGTGAGCATTAGTAGACAGCTATTAGACTTACATTAGAAATATTATAATAACAGACTGCTCCTTGTAGTGAATAAAAGGAAGAGTCCTGCTCCAATACATGATGGAAAGTGGTTGCAGCAATCATCAGATAAAGCTCATGAAATTGTCCTTGCACATGTAACACAGTCTTATCACATAATCCTGTGATTGGTCCATTTTGTGTTTCCACCACAAACCAACCACAGCCAAGTTTGTTAAAGATCAAGATCCAACTTCTCAGGCGTTGCAGCTGTTCAGTTCACACCAGAGTTCAAATGGCAGCTCTCTCACCAGCCTAATGGAACAACAGTAAAACAGCATTTGTTTAGGCACATGAGGTGCATACACAGTCCAAGAGCAACGCCTGCTGGACAAAGTATATAATGACACTGCTGGAAGAGTAGTTCTATTTTTTTCAACCAGTGTCATTTTAATAGCATCTGTTTTGTCTCTCCAGATTGCCAAGGTAGAGAAATTGAAGCCTCTGGAGGTCGAACTGAGGCGACTGGAGGACCTGTCGGAGTCCATCGTCAATGACTTTGCTTACATGAAGAAGAGGGAGGAGGAGATGAGGGACACCAATGGTAAGAAAATAATGTAATTAGTCATTTGCCGAAACAGTGCATAAATGACCACAAGGAACGGACAATTGATTCGTACATAATTGCTAACACTAAATGAATGGGCACAGTTAGGTTTTTAGACAATTTGGCATGTCAAAAATTTTGGTTAGCTGTCTTGCATTTTGATCAGTTTCGCAATCTGTCTTCCCACTTGGCTACTGTCAAAAGGTCATTTTATCAACTGTAGTGAGCTAATTTTAACATTATTTGAGGAGTGTTTTGCATATTGACTTGCGCTATAAAAATGAACTTTGATGCAAAAGAACCAGATTGTCTTTTTTACTTTACGTTCATAGCAGAATTGTGCAGTGTAATCCAGCCTTTCTCTTTCTTTATCAACTTTGTCCACGGTCGCCTTTTTTAAGTAAACTTTAGTGGGACTGTTAGTGGACAAAACCCAAAGATTCAGTGTGGGCAGAAAAGTATAAACTTTGAAACATGTAGAGTGAGTTAACACAGTGTAAAAGATTAAATAAAAAGCACTATCTGCACAACCTTAGGAAGTGTGAGGTTTTAACCACTGAAAGCAATAAGAGTAGAGTTGTTTGTTTTTGTTGGTTAGTTGATTATATGAACAAAAAGTCACTGAGCAATAACATGACTTCCCCTTTATTTCACCATTCTCCAGAGTCCACCAACACACGTGTGCTGTACTTCAGCATATTCTCCATGTGCTGTCTCATCGGGCTGGCTACATGGCAGGTCTTCTACTTGCGGCGCTTCTTCAAGGCAAAGAAGCTGATCGAGTAGAGTGACCCCTGGCTCTTTACCTCGGGGGAAGCTGCCTGCCAGTCAGCCAACACATCCAAACATCCACCCTCTTTGGACTAGCTTCAGCAAACAACAGCAAGTGGGATTGAGGGGCTCAAATTCTAGTTGTCACAGCTGTAAGAGAAAGAGTACCATGGTTGTCCTCTGAAAAGTGATTCACCTGCTTATTTAGTGGTTTGAAACATGAAAAGCGCTGTAGGGAGAAATGCACTGTGAGACCTGGGAGGCGTATGTCCATCTCCATGGTACTTCACGTTTCTGTCTGCACTGTTTTGAATGTTGCGGCTTACTGAATAAGAACTTGTTCCTTCAATCAGTTGAAAAGTGTTTGATTTTGAGCTCAGTTTGAATGGATGTGCCATGAGCGAATGTCTTTTTCCCTTCTGTTGATGTACACATTATTTGCCATGCCAAGCAAACTAGACTCCTTGGTGCCCTTTTATCAAGTGAAGGCGATTTGAAAAGTGGTTTGTTGTTACTTTGATAAGAAAATTGGCAACCACTTAATTTCTGTGTTATGTCACTTAATTCGCATACATGTTTGGTAGCTAAATTTAACCGTGTCTTTAGTTTGTTTTCATATTGTAAATGCTACTTAGTTGCTTCTACAGATATATTATTTTTTGGGGAGGGGGGGGTTGTGAGTTGTCAGAGTAATATTCTCTTAGTTATAAAGGTCACTTCTATGAGCTCTTGCACGTCCTAGTTTTGTTTTTTGAACACCTGAATATTAATTTGCCACCAATCAAAAATAGCCAGAAAAAAAACCTTGTTGCAGCATTAAACTGTATGTACATGGCTATGGGTGATTTAACCACCAGACTTCTGTGATACAATTCATATTTACATGTGCAAGTTTCTCTTGTGAGAGTGCAGTGGAGGGAGGTTTTCACAGGAAATGTAATGTATTCCAAACATTTTCAGAAATTTCCTTTCATTCATATGACCTTTTTCTTCACACACTGGTTAACTCAATTATCGTTTTGTAATTTTCAAAATATCACTTTCCAATTACAGTACTTGCAGATCCATCCAGCGTGCTACTTTTCTTTAGAGATACTTATGAGGCTTGGGTTACGTGAAAATGTGGGTGGTTGCAAATATTCAGATTGTTTTTGACAGGGATTAATTGAGGCATCTATCATGGATACATTTTTAACAATGAACATGCGCATTGTGCGCAATCAATGATTTTTATGTTGACTGATAAATTTTGTAAATTTGTGTTGGGCTTTTATTCAATAAAATATTGGATGGATTTACATTAGTTATCGTGTAGTCTTAACCTCTATTTCCCACTTGCAAAGCTAACATATGGGGTGTGAAATTCAGTTTTTTGATTTGAATACTGTAATTTAACAGTATCGTAAGTGCTTGACTCAAATTCCTAGATGAAAAAATAACACTACAGCCTCAAAGGAATATAATATTAAGGTTAAAGGGTAACAAGTATTCAAAGTATTTACAAAATTTTAAAATATTTAAATAATTCATATAAAAATATATGAAATAATAAATACTTTAATTGGCTGCTCTGCTGGCCACAGTCATGACCAGTAAAAATGTTATTGTCAGACTATAAATTCCAGTAGTTAAATCTGTTTTGTGTAAACGGTAACATGACCATTGCTGTTTACATCCTTAGCGCACTTTGAAGACCGGATGGAGTCATTACGTTCATTCATTTCATCGAAAGTAACTTCCGATAAGTGCTTTCAAACTCAATAGGAACAAGAGCTGGATGTCATCAAAAATTGAGTACATCCCTCTCAAACAAACAACTAAAAGCAATTACAGCTACACTACAGAGTTTTTTGTGGCACTCATAAGTCATCTGAATTCTACAACAGAAGGTGAGTAAGCTAATGGTATTACTTTGAAACAACAAAAAGCTTTACACTATTTGAAAATTCATACCTTCTTTTGAAATGAATTTTAAAATCCACGTTGCTTGTTTGTCACAATTGGGACTAGCTGAACAATACAGAGACTCTGGGTTCATACTGTATTAGTTACTAATGCTATGTGTAATTTTTCTCATTAATTTAGTTTTATGGCAGGTTTTGGACATTTTGGAGCAAGATGAGCCTTCAGAGGAAACCTGACACATTGCAATTATCACTCAAGCTGAAAATAAAATCCACTGTAAGTGACTGTGGCTGTCACTTGACTATGAGGGAGAAACTGTCCACTTCTCAATTCGCCAGATGAAATCTTTGGATTTGACCGACTATAAAGTACTTTGGTTAAGAAAAATCACATTATACCTGTACGCTGTTAGTAAGTTTTAAATAAAAAACAATTCCAAAACGAAAATTCAAAATGTATAATTGAAGTCGGAAAATATCTGAGAAAAAAATAAATGTATTCAGTTGAATGTAACATTTGCTCACTGGAGTAACTGTTACGAAAATGAAAGCTATCAAGATGATTTCCGGGTATCTGACTGAGGAGGACAGATTCTGAAGAGGGCTTGAGTCTGTCATAACACCGATATTTAGTTCTGATTGGCCTGGTCCTGTTACACGTTTAAAAAAAAAAGAAGAAAGAAAACAGTAAAAGAAATACCGGACAAATGACACTTTATACTTTATGGAAATTTTTACAAAATCTTAGTATAAGATAAGTATAGATTAAGTATAAGTTATTAGTTAAAACTGTCAAAGAGTTGAGTTGTCACCATAGACTGTTGGTTGTCACAAGTTTGTCACTGATGCAATTGTCACTGCAGCAATAGCACGTGAAGCGCTCCACCAATCAAGTGAAAGCACTGTCATAATCACCCGGAAACACTCCTGAAGTACTTCCGTGTCAACACATTTCCACGGTAGAAAATTGAGTTCTCTAGTATTTACTTTGACAGCAAGTCGTTTTAAGAACCACCATGCCGGGCGGAGACAAAGAAACAGACCTGACGGAGAGAGTTGAAGCTTTTCTGTCCGATTTGAAGCGCGGGGGGAGCGGGACGGGACCGCTGCGGGGCTCGGCGGAGACAGCCCGAGAGACGACAGCCCTGCTCCGCAGAATCACAGCCCAGGCGCGGTGGAGCAGCGCAGGTGATCCACGCTGCTCTTTCTCCTCATTTACACTTTAATTCAGACATTACAGCAGTGCAGGGAATTAATGTGAAAGCTGACATTGTAGCTGAACACTATGGACTGTTGTCAAATCTGCTGCAGCAGCTGTCAGACATGTATAAGAGTTTGACATAAGTATTTAGGAATTTTGAAGATAGAGATGACGTTCGAGGAAACAAGTTTCTATTAAAGAACGAGTAGACTTAGTTTGGTTTTATATATGAGACAGATCACCCAAATGAACTAAGAAGAAATAGTTTTATTCATCCCAAATGTAATTTTGTGCTCAATATATTCTTACACATAGTAGAATAGAATGTAAAGTAAAACTGGCTGTAACTCATATGAATGCGAATAGTGGTTACAACAGGTGTCTTTATTACTAATTAAAATTGATGAGTAAACTTACTGAGTTGCACATGTTAATAATTACAAATGTTACACTCATGTAAAAGATGATAGGAAAAGAAAAATTAGAGGTACATCACTTTGGATATGTTTTCCAGACCTGAGATGTGATTAAAATAAAAAGACTTGTGAATTTCGGTTCAAGGTTCAACTTGTCACTGGCTGAAGCATTTCTATGTCTTATTTCCACCAAAATGATCTGTTTCAGGCGATCTGATGGAAATAATCCGTAAAGAAGGGAGGAGAATGACGGCCGCCCAGCCATCAGAGACCACTGTTGGTAACATGATCAGACGAGTGCTGAAGATCATCAGAGAGGAGTATGCCAGGTGAGGAGGCCTCATGACAGCTGTTGAAACCAGTTACGGCACTGAAAAGGTTATACCATAGATTAACGTCATTGAGGATACACACATGATGAATGCTGATCTGAATTTATTGCACAAAGCCTCGTGTACAGAAAAGTCCTACAGGCTGTCACCCTATAGGCTCATCGAAAGCAGATTCTGTTCTGCTGTATAATCAAAACAATATCCTTTATCTTTGATCAGATGTTTGTACTTTTATGATTGGTTGCATCCTTCCTGGATTTTGATTTGTGTTTTGAACATCCTGTTGTTCTCCGTGAACCAATCTAAAGATTAGCAAGCTGATTACTTGATTTTCATCAAAGTAAAGTGAAGCCATTTTTTCTCCAGATAATATGAAAGCAATTTGGTTAATTTTACAGTGTCAGAATTCCCTTATTATTTCTGAGGAAGTTTCCAGGAAGAACTTATGTAATTTGATAATAATTATAAAACAGCTCAATTTACCTCCAAGTTAATGTCTGTGAAAATATATGTTTGTGTTACTGCAAAAATATCTTAGCTATGCACAGGTCCTCTGTCTGTGATCTTGTTTGCTCTGTTGTTTCTTGCAGATCTCGAGGTAGCAGTGAAGAGACAGACCAGCAGGAATCTCTCCACAAGCTACTGACCTCTGGAGGACTCAGCGAGGAGAACTTCAGACAGCATTTCGCTGCCCTAAAAGCGAACGTCATTGAGGCCATCAATGAGTTGTTGACCGAACTGGGTACTTTTTTCTTTTTAACAAGCCAGTCATTAATCCATCAGCGGGTGTTAGATATTCATCAAAGTCTGGGTTTATACTGTGAGTTTTATTCTCACTTCACCATTTCTGTTTTTCAGAGGGAACAACTGACAACATTGCGATGCAGGCATTGGAACACATTCACTCTAATGAGGTCATCATGACTATCGGCCGTTCTCGCACCGTCGAGGCCTTCCTCAAAGATGCTGCACGCAAAAAACGCAAGTTTCATGTCATTGTGGCGGAGTGTGCCCCCTTCTGCCAGGTAGATCAAAGATACAAGATACAAGAAATGATATGTTCTTGTAGGAAAAACAAGAAAATTTGGTGTTGCTGAGATTAAAAATATTGCTGTATTTTCTGTCTCTTATCAGGGACATGAGATGGCAACCAGTCTCTCAAAAGCTGGAATTGAAACAACCGTGATTGTGGATGCTGCAATATTTGCAATCATGTCTCGTGTTAATAAGGTATTTGACACCACAGACGACGTTGAAACGGTCATGTGAGAGCATGTGGGTGAACCTGTGTGATCTCTCCCTTCAGGTCATCATTGGTACGCAGACAGTTCTGGCTAATGGAGGGCTGAGGGCCGTCAATGGAACACACACTCTAGCTCTTGCAGCCAAGCACCACTCAACACCTCTGATTGTTTGTGCGCCCATGTTCAAGCTCTCGCCTCAGGTATGAAGACTCTCTTTACTGACAGATTTCTATCCTTTCTGCAGACAATAGATGATAATGAAACAATTTTGTGTCTTTAGTTCCCAAATGAAGAAGATACCTTCCATAAGTTTGTTTCTCCACATGAGGTTCTTCCTTTCACTGAAGGTAACTTCTAATAAAATGCCTGTCAAATTTATCTTCATCTTGTGAACATCAGCTTTTAAGCCTTAAAAATAAATGTCCCTCTTTTGGAAGATAATATCCTAAATTTAATTTTCTGATTAATTCACCTTTTATCATTTGTATTTCAGGTGAGATTCTCTCAAAGGTGAATGTACACTGTCCTGTGTTTGATTACGTCCCACCTGAGCTCATCACACTGTTCATCTCTAACATTGGAGGACATGCACCGTCATACATCTACCGTCTGATGAGTGAACTCTACCACCCAGAAGACCATGAACTTTAACCAGTGTAATTAACAAATAAATTAAATCAAATGATTGATGCAGTGTCATTTGTATTTCTTTTGATGAAGGTACCTCATGCTGTACTTACGAAAACTCAGGAAATGTTCCTGAAATGTGAGTCTCTGTTTTTTGTATTACATTTAGGTATTTTTCTGACAAGATCATTTTTACTTCCACACAGCAATTCCTCACAAACATTTTGCAAAAGATTACCATCTGATCAAATAGCAATATCTAAAAAACAAAATGCTGTTTTTATTCTTAGTTGTGTTTCCTTCATTTATCCATTTACTTCACTTTCAGTAGAACAAAACTATTAGCACTAAGTACTAAGAAATGAGTAATTAAAAAGTGTGTTAATGACATCTGCAGGACCTCATGAGAAGTATAGTAAAGCTCCCATTTTTGAGTGTGTATGTGTTGTGTGGTTGTGACAGTATTTTAATAGTGTAAATCATCACGGAGCGCGCAGCAGCGGCCTCTAGCGGCGGGAAGTAAAACCGCAGCTACAGTGATGGCTGTACCTGCATTAATTCTCACTGCTAAAA
Source organism: Centropyge bicolor (assembly GCA_037975185.1). Classification (NCBI taxonomy): domain Eukaryota; kingdom Metazoa; phylum Chordata; class Actinopteri; family Pomacanthidae; genus Centropyge; species Centropyge bicolor. The sequence goes on from JBBMOC010000006.1 coordinate 7,165,050, forward strand.
CTTTTATATCTGATTTTATCTGCTCATAAATTATCTGATTTTTAAAAAATCTTTCTGTTTGTGCTGAAACTTTACAATGATGTAACTTGGCATGAATGTCACCAGAGTCAATCAGTATAGAATCAGTTTGAACAGGCTAAACTAAGGTCTCATGTAGTTTATAGTATCCAAGCTCTTTGTCATTTAAAACTATAGTTCACATTTTTAAATATTTGTATTTTATTTCGTGTTTTTTATGATATACATTGGTCCTATACTGAAAATGTAATCAAAAGAATCACTCAAAGTAAAGTCCGACCAACTGACACATGGTGGAACCAAAAGATGCCTCCCTGAAAAAAAGTCATTTCTATTCAAATTTTTCAGGTCACGGCACATTTACATTTTCTATACATTTTCTACACCAAAGCAAAGGCCCAAATGTGAGCTGCTATGGAGCTAAAATTCTGTTGTCTATTTGTCCTGGGTTTTTTTATTGACCTAAAAATTGGAAAACCAAAAAACTAGTTAGAAATAAAGGAACCTACCTTTTTGTTTTTTTTAATTAAGCTATGTCTTTTTTATTAATAGAATGTGATTCTCCTCCCAGCAGGTCCCTGAACTCTCCCAATTCCCACCAAATATAAGGACATGACCTCTGTGCCTAGATAGTTAGATGAAGTGTAATTATAATATCTAACCACAAGGGGACTCCCCACCCCTCTTTATTTATAATTCCACTTTTTTGCTGTGTTTGCCAAGTGTAACATTGTGTTGAGTGGTTGGATGTGAAGGTTTGGGATGAGGGTCAGTGGGGAGCATGAGAAAGGTTTTGGCACCCCGCTACGGTCTAACAGAGAGAGCGTATTGTTCTCTGACCTAAATTTCTTGACCTGGAACTGCAGGGAAAAAAAGGGTCAGACTGAATGGGGCGCAGCAACATGTCTTCACTCTCCACTGAGCCACACTCGCTGGTCAGACCATGACATCATCCAACTGTCAAACAACATTTTCAGACACTTAGCCCCTCTGAAAGGAGTAGAGTGGGCGAGATTAAGAGGTGTGTGACATATCTGGACTCGGTTCGCCCAAAACACTGGAAAATCATAATGACCATTAGTGATAAAACATCCAGACAGAGAGTAGATGTTTGGTATCAGTCTGACTCTGAGTCCAATATTTTCATCCT